>OY728136.1:1294836084-1296086084 GCA_963277665.1 Viscum album
CATTGACCCATCCTAATTCTTGACAATGAGGACTAGAGCACCCCATGGTGAAGCACTTGGGTGTATAAACCCTTTATCTAGATTCTCCTGTAGTTTTTTCTTCATCTCCCCAATCTCCACAACAGCCATTCTCCACAGAGTTGTTGATATTGGTAACACCCCAGGTATAAGGTCAAATTATAATTCAACATATCATATAGTACAAAGATCGAGAAATTTCTCGGGAAACACTTCAGTGAATTCCCTCACAATAGGCATGGCTTCAAGGAATGTTTCCTCCTTATACTCAATCATATGAGCCAGATACACGTTCTCATAGGGCAGTAATATCCACGCTCGAGATTATGGTGATAAATAAGATCCATCATCCTCCTTGTACATGTATAGAATCGGGGGTCGATTCTCCATATGGATAGTGATTTACCTCTCACAGAAATTTATGTTGGCTCTATATAAGGTAAGCCAATCCATTCCATGAATTGCATCAAATTCCACTAGAGGGTGTATGATGAGGTTCGCTGGGAAGTTTAATCCACAAATTATGACAAGGGGTGAGTTATATTAATTGGATTAAAGGATTTCCCCATTTTTTTTACTCACCGACATCTTTACTTCCATGATTTTTGGTGGTGTTTGGATTGTTCTTCTAAACTTTCGGGATGTAAAATATGTGTAAAACTGGAATTGAAAAGTACATTCACTATTCTTGAATGAATAACTAGCGTACCTGTCACCCCTTCATTTTTTGGGTTCACTTTAGTGGTACTGATGGAAAAATATCTCCCTTTCTGCCTTAGAGGTTGTTGGTTACCTCAAAAAACCCTTGGATTAGGACATTGATTTGAAGGTTGCCCTGGTTCTTTGTAGTTAAATCAATGAAAAACGCATTGAGGGTCAAACTGAGCGTTCCTCTCCTCATTCTTAGCCACATCTTGTTCTTGTCGGTAGTTAACAACTAGGTGCCCTTCTCTTCCACAACTAAATCATTTCCTTATCCCCTTCAGGAAATTTCTAGGGTTCTTCTTTCCACACCATTAGCATGTGGGGTGCTGGATATTATTAGCACTGTTGGATTTATCCATTGGATTTCCATAATTGAATTCCACCTTATGCTTCTTATCCCTATGATACCCCAGAGATTATTCTATCTCCATTTCTACCTTGAGGGCACATCGAACAATTTCCTCATTGCTGTCGAAGTTACGAATCCCTAGGGCTTTCAGAAGGCTAGGTTTCAGCCCACCAAAGAAGCGGTCAACCTTGTATTCGGGGGTAAGGAAAAAGATGGAGGCGTATCATGTAAGCATTGTAAAGTTTTCCCCGTATGATCCAATGGATTCATCATCTTTTTTCATGAGAGCAAGAAAGTTTATTTCCATCTTAATCTAGAGGGTTTGAGGAAAATATTTATCAAAAAACATTTTCTAGAAATCCTTCCATTCCAACACCTCAATCTCCTTCACAGGCTTCATGTTTTTTATCAATTTCCCCCATTGATCAGCTTCACCCTCCATACGATAATAATCCATAAGAACCATCCCTTGTTCAGAACATTGAGGGATGTAGAAGATATTTTCAATAGATTTGATCCATTGTTCGAAAATTGAGGGATCATATTATCCATTAAAACCAGGAGGCCATTTTCTTGTGAAGCTCTCGATTGAGAGTTGTTCTTTTTAGGGGGGGGGGGTGAATGTTCTCATGAACCATGTTTATATTAAGATATTTAGTTAACTTAGATAGTATCGTTACAAAGTTTATGATTCCCACTCTAATCAGATTGGGCATCTCATTTGAATAATCATTACATTGGTCTTCATAATAGTTTTTAGGCCAAGTCCTCAAATTACCAGAAATTAGTTTTAATAAAAGTAAAGTTAGGGGTAACACATAAAGGGTAATCCAAAGACAAAAATAGATGACTTATAAATTACTTCATTTCCTTAAGTTATGAATCTATAGGCTTTAATCTATGTTATCAATGATATACTTTCTAACATATATTATTAGAGGCATTTTTTAATCCCTTAACATTGGTTGATACTAAGATTGGGAATTTAAAAAAGTATATATCCCAGGAGTTTCATAAAAAAGAGTGCAACAAGGCCCATTATCATGTACTAGTATACCCCAGATCAAGCCCGAAACTCCTTGTCGGAGTCCTCACTCCTAGGTACATATGTGCATGCGCTGCCTCTACCTGCTCGTATCTAGACAAGGATGTATTTTCATGATAAACCACTAACTCAATACTCACCAAAATGTAGGGATGTTTTTAATATACTTAGTCTTATCCCTAAGTATTTTCACTAGGGTTTTCTAATCCTAATCAAAAAAAACAAAACCTATCCTCTGATACCAACTATAACAACCCTTCTCTTTATTACACACATAAACATGATTTATTACATAAACTATTAACTTGATCCAACATGTAAGATTGAGAGTTCTTGTGTCTTTGGGGTTTAGGAACATTACATAAAAACATAAAATATAAAACACACAACATATTTATTAAACAATTCTTATAACCACGACTTTCCCTCATACTTATCATTGCATGGGATAACCTGAGGACATACATGTAAAATGGGTGAGCTATAAAGCCTAGTAAAGGGGTAAAAAGGCATAACATGAAGAATAAAATACATTTTAGGAAATAGGCATATTAATAGTGCCTAAAATAACATGAACATAAAGGAATGATATAGCATGATTATCATAACATGGAAATGTGGAAACAACACTTAACATGGAATTATCATGAGCCAAGGTTCATTGCACATGGAGCATGAGTAAAAACTTATTGCACATGAATTAGTATGAGTAAATCCTCATTTCACTTGAATTAGCATTAGTAAATCCTCATTTCACATGACATATCATGATACACATCTTTAACCAATGCATTGGAGCGCTATTATGGAAAACCCTTAAACATTTCATTTCATGCATAAGTGTGCCACGTGGATCATAAAACATGGATTCATCATAATTTATTCCATGATAAAGGATTGTGGAATTAATACATGAAAATATATAATCATTAAGTAAATGTGAAGAAAGGTTAATACCCTTGGTAGATAAATGGTCA
This sequence comes from Viscum album, assembly GCA_963277665.1. Taxonomy (NCBI): domain Eukaryota; kingdom Viridiplantae; phylum Streptophyta; class Magnoliopsida; order Santalales; family Viscaceae; genus Viscum; species Viscum album. Next base: position 1,294,839,179 of record OY728136.1, read on the forward strand.
TAGTAATCACTACATAATGATTTTGGCTAGGAAAATGGTGGTGCAATTTCGGCAGCATAACAGCTTGACATAAGACTTCATAAAAAAGGATAATGAGAGTGAAAAGGGTGTCTCATAATATCTACATTAAATGGAAAATAAGGGGGTTTTATAGATACATGTCACAACATATGTAATGGAATTTGGATTCTTAATACAAAAGAATTGCTTGAATGTAAATGAGGAGAGAGAAATTCCTTACAGAATTTCGGCATGGTAACAAGTGTACACAGGAGACATTAATGAGAGATAAAGGGGTATATAATCATTCAAACATGAAGAGGGAAGTATGTGGGAGGTGATAAATCATACCCAAACATTTAAAATAGAAAATAAAATGGCATAACAATATTAAGAAACATGGATAAAATGAGAAAGGAAAGAATCCCTTACTTGGAAGTGGGATCCAAAAGGCTTGGGAGAGGCTTGATAGAGGCTTCTTGGGAGCTTGGGGAGCCTTATAAGGATTATAGATAGAGGAGGGCAGAGTTTGGATGAACTCCATAGTCTTTTAGTGAATATAATGTGGGATCTTGGGTGGGTTTGTATAAGAAATGAAAGGGGATACCTTAATATTTAGGTTTGGGACACCACACATTAAACTAATCAAAACCAAAAACCAGCCCATGGTTTTTGCATGTGGTTTTTTCCAAAGGGTAGTGGTAAACAATATTTTATAAGGACAATGGCCTATATTCTTAAAAATAACAGGGTTTCTTATGTTTAGGTGAGTCACACTCTCATGGGAAACAATTTAAAAAGCTAAAATGTTTTATAAGTCTTGAGGGTCCACCAAGGATTTGTAAAATTAATCAAACAAACCTAAAATCATATAATTTTAATGGTAAAACATATTTTTTTCTAACAAAATTTTTATAGTATTTTATTACATCACTATTGGGTCATTGTGATGTTATATAACACATAATATATTTAAATGGTATTTTATTTGTACCCAAAAATGCGATTATCTTTGAAAATTATGAAAAATTAAATTTGTATAATTTCGACATCCTGATTCCAAAAAAAATATTTATTTTATTGTAAAAAAATCTATATATGTGAATTTTGACTTAAAAAAAGATGACATTTATCAAACATTCATGGGTTTTTGACAAAAACAGCTTTCAAACCATCATAAAAATTACAATTGTATTCATAAAAATTATTAGATCATTAATACTTAATAAAAACTAACTTAATAATAATATTTTGTTAAAATTTTATTTAATTAAAAAATAAATTAATTCATAAAAATAGATTTCATAATTTAATATTAACTTAAAATTCTATTTTTTCTTTAAAAACAATTTACAATGAAACAAATAAAAAAATGAATGTATATTATATATTATATACAAAAATAATGCTTATAATCATAGTGCTATAGTATTTTTACATAACCCCTTATAACACCCATATAATAATGAAGTGTAATGTGTGAGACGGTGACAGACTCTTGGGGTGGCTCAGATAACATCACTCGGGTGGTAATCTCTATCAATTTCTACTTCTCCTATAGGCGGTTTCGTTCGAGCTTAACATGTTGATGCTCGGCTTGGGCTTGGTCAAGAGCGAAGCCCATTGAAGCCACCTCCTTTCTGAGCTACAACAAATGGGCTTCGTATGGGGAAAGTCTACTGGATGAGGCCATCGCTTCCTTTTTTTGAGTAAATTGGATTTGTTAAATCCCTATATTTATACCAATCACGTGATCACTGTTCAACATCTATATTAGAAACAGTAACAGTTCTTAATGGTATTTTGAAATAAAAAAAATAAAACCATGGAAGTGCATATTTTATAAAACCATTTTTCATAACAATAAATTTAATTAGATAAAGATTAATTTTCATTAATAAAAGTTTGGGTCGTTAGAACTTCCATATCTAATAAATTTCTCAGCTTCATGGTATGTTATTAGAGGCATGAAATCATTGAAGAAAACTTTAATGAATATTCAATATATCTTAAAATGATATACAAAAATTTAATCCATAAACATAATGCTATACAATTATAAACTATTAAGTTCAATAAGATTTGCAGAATGGACCATCCCACTGATAACAAACTAAATATTCCTATAAATATTGGCTACTTAAAGACTTCCATCATGAGTTTTGATAAAATTTTGTAACTTACATTTAAGAGGTTATATTCCAAATTTACATATAAATTTCTTATAAGTGACTGAATTTGTAGATCCAAAGTTAAATAGGGTATTGGAGTAATTCAAATACACAAGTAACATACCAATAACCACTTAAGTTGATAGCTCAACATTAACTATACATGAAGAAAAATAATTTTACACACCCTTTTACATTTGATCTTGATGTTTCTTATAATAAGTTAATAACAATGGGAACACGTTATCTGAATGAACCAACTAAATGAAACTAAAGCACCTCACAATTTGATGGCTATCAGTTTCCCTATTCTTTGATTTTGGATGATTCTTTTCCGTACAATCAGTGCCATATGATGAAACTGTACACATCAATAACACATCTAATATTTCATAAGACATTATTTGGGGTTGTGTTTATCATACCGACCAGAAGATGTGAACATCATTTTATTTCCTCTAGATTTATTTTTTGTATATTTTCCCATCACACTCCATCCTGAATGATTTTTACTTTCATCATCATGAGGCACACATGTTTTAGAAAACTCCATCAAATTTTTTTCAGCAAACATAAATTTATAAATGGTGTAAATCTGTCTGAATATGCATGGAGAAATGATATTTTTTTAAGGTTATATTCCTAGGAGAGGTACATACATCATGGATAATTATGTTTTGTTTAAATGGGGTAACTCTTTAAAATTAAAATGAATTTTCACTAAATGAATAAAAATTTATTTCATTTTATTAGAAAAAGTATATTCGTCCTTGTTTGTAGAGATGGTTCCAGGTTGTTGGTCGAGAATAGTTCAAGTTTTTAATTCTCAACAGGAATACCTTATTGACTGTTAGATAGTTGACCCGATAAAGGATGATGAGTAGTTGTAGAAGATATTTTGATATTTTCGATGATAAAACATGGAAATGTATGTGTGGTGTGTCTAATCTAGAGTTGGAGAATTTCCTAGAGGGTATGAAGATGGTGTTTAGTCTGATTGAGTCCCACGTTGAGTACAATGTTCCACTGTAAGTGATTTAGATGAAATTCATAGTCTTTCAAGGGTGGAATCTATATCTGGGTGAGTGGATTGTGGGAAATGTTTTATGGAGAGTAATAATCATTGATGAAGTGAGATTTGAGGAGGCATGAATTTCTCCCCCATTAGCTGGGGAGACTGGGAATGTGGGAACTTGGGATCAGGATAAAGGACCTCCTAAACTTCACCCTTAATAAGTTCCCAATGAGGATTCCAGAGTAAAAAATCCGTAAGAGGATTTATGTATGAGTATTAAATATGTGATTAGTCCTTTTATAATCCCTACATATTTATAGTTAAATAAGGATACTGAGGTTACAACAACAATCCTTTCACTTGGAGTATCACCTCAAGAGGGAGTACAACAAAATATATGTAGGGGAAGAGCTTTTGATGGAGGATCATGGACTTCTAGGAGATCATAGATTATATCTAGGGGAGTTGATCATAGAAATTATTTCCATGTGTGGGGGGGGGGGGGTAGTATTTCCCATGTTCCTATTGGGGGCTCTATACTAGTGTTTTATTCTTATCTGAAGCTCTATCACTGTTAGTTCAAATTCCCAAACATTCATGTATTTTAGTATGCTATTGGTATTTATAACCCTTATCATCCCCAACAATAGATACCAATATAGACTAAAAATATTCTTATATGCTAAGAAGTGATGGAGATGGTGTGGGTTAGCCATGGGATGTCCATCATCCTCAGGTTCCAAGGATATAGTGTGGTCATGGTTGGGGTCATTAGAAATAAGTTGGGGGGGAGAGAGAAATGGGTATCTTTGTGTTATGGATGTGCTAGCACCCAAGGTATCAATGATAATTTTTAGTACTCTATTATTATCTAACATTATTTATAATCAATATGATTCAAAATAAATGAACTATTTTGTTTCACCTTCCATTATTTGTTCCTTGGGATTACTAATGAAGATTATTTTAGTTCCTTTAATGTTATCCATAATGTTAGAGGTTAATATTACTTATTTTATGTGTGATAGAGATATAGAATAGTGATGGGGTGAAATAAGTTGGTTTTTTATCTCATTCTACTAAAAATAGAATAATACAATTTCATTCTTGACATCGACTATTTATATACTACGTGCATAATTATCAAATGTTTACTGGGAGGAGAGTTTTTTTGATGAGGAGGGATAGTGTGCAGTTTTTTGGGAGAAGGAACACAATGTAGGAAGAGGGTGTTTGATTTCATTTCTATCATACTTTGCAGCTTTTCCATTGGGGTAAAAAGGGTGTAGATAGTGTAGAATCTGAGTGTTTTGGAGGATACGTCAAATTATTTTCTTTAGGTGGTTGTAGATTTACCACGTATCCTTGATGCTGAGTTTAAAATCTAGTTGCATCTTGGTACCAAACTAATTTCGATATATTATTATTAATGGGACCCTTAGAGATGTGGGAGTTAAGGATCTATCTTGAATATTTGATACAGAGAGGTTTCATTTGTCCCAGTGTGTCACAATGGGGTGATACAATGTTATTCATTTAGAAGAAAGTTGTTGTTATGAGAATATACATAGACTAATGTTGATATAAATAGCTAAAAGTCATGAACTATTATCTCTTACCATGAATAGATGATTTGTTTTACCCGTTGAGGGGATGTATCTAGTTTTCTATGATGAATTTTATATTTTTATATCACTACATGAGGGTGAAGGAGGACGATATTCCCAAGAACACCATACAGTATCGATATGGGAACTTTGAGTTCATAGTCATACTATATGGTGTCATAAAACACCATCAATGTTCATGATTCTAATTAACTCATTGTTCTATTAGTTCCTAGACCAATTAATATTGATTTTCATCAATGATTTCATGATCTACTTAGAGACAGATGAGGAGCATGTTTATCACCTTAAATCAATTTTTTTTGATTTTCCAATAGCATCAAATTTATTGGAATATGTATAAGTAAAAGGTCAAGATATGGTGTGTAACATTAATTGGTCATGTTGTGTATCAGTATAGAGTTATATTGGACCTATCCAAGATATAAGTGGAAGTTTATTAGGCAACATAAAATAATGTATTGTAGTTTTGAAATATCCTTGGTCTTTAGGGATACTATAAATGGTTTGTATATGATTTATCTTGGGTCATGTCCCCAATTAAATAACTAATGAAGAAATAGTATGATTTTATTTATATAGATAAATTTCAAGTGGATTTATAATCCTTTAAGGATAAGTTAATCATTTCCCAAATGATTTGGTTTCCTAAGAAGGTCGAGACTTATGAGGTGTTTTTGTGAAATATTCTGTCAGAGACCAGGGTGTGTCTTGATACAGTGGTTTTAAATGATATATTGTTGGTCTAGGTTGTTATGTTATTATAAGAATAACTATGCCACCCATGATTTGGAGTCGAAAGTAGTGGTATCTATCCAAATACATTGGTGACATTATGTCACTAATATGTTTTTTTCGTCTTCATAGACCATACTAATTTGAAAAATATCTTCTTACAAAATGTTAAACATTTATGATAGATAAGGTGGATAAATTTTATTTAGGATTACAATTTTGATATCTCATACACCCTAGTAAAGGGAAATGTTACAGTTGAAGAGATGATAAAGAAGTCACGTGGTGATATCTCTTGATATTCTATAGGTTCTTAGAGATAGATGGAGGATCTATAGGTCTTACATACTAGATTTCATAGGATCATGGGTGAATCAATTTACCTTGGAATATTATTCTTATAATAGCACTTATCACTCTGCTATTGGTATAGATCATTTTGAGGTGTTGTATGGGAAAATATTTAAGTCATTGTAATGGTGGGTGGAGGTTATGGAGTCATATTTTCTTGGATCAGATGTGTTTCAAAGTATGACTATGAAGATACGTTTAGTTTGAGAGTGGATAGAAACATCACAAGAACATCAAAAGTTATATGTGAATAGGAGGTGTAGAACTTTGGAGTATGAGCCTAGATACTATTTTTTCTTGAGGGTATCTCTTCATCCATGAATTTAAAATTCCGTTTAGGGGAGAATTAATTCTCATAAATTTATAAGACATTTTGAGGAAATGGTGAACTTCAGTGAGGCAATGCATCATTTAGAACTTACTCCATGGTTATAAAATCTTCATGGTGACTTCCATATGTCACATATTCATTAGTATCTCCATGATGAATTTGATTTCATTGAATGTATAGTGTCGGATATTGAGAATTAAATGGTATTACTAAAGTATCCCTTCGAGATCTTGGACTATCAAGATAAGGTGTGGTGTGGGTGAGTAATTCCGTTAGTCTGCGTTTTGTGGAGATATGGTGGTCTGGAGTATAGTAAATGGAAACATGAGTCACATATTCTAGATCAATATACTATGAATGATTATTCTTAATTTTATTTTTTAATTAATGTAATGTTTACAATTATTCTAGTTTATTTTATTTCTTTTTTATTCTCTTTTTTTGGTTATTTGAACGTTTATATTTTAAAGGTATTCCTCAAGGGAGTTTTTCTGTTTGATGTTTTCATTCATTATATAAATTTTTTTATTGTTGTGGATGAGATTTTTTAGTGGTATATAATGTAATGATCTAGAAACTATGAGACTATTAATTGGTTGGTTTTTGGGAGCTATATGTCTTCATGGAGAGAATGAGGAGGAAGAGGTTGAGATGGGCATGAGATTCATATTATAGAGTTAGTTCATGCCATGATTTCCAAATTCACATTGTGAATGAGATCTGACATAGGGAGATTCATAGCCTAGAGGGAATTTAAACATTATAGTTTCAAAGGGGATTTCAAGGATAATTAAATGGTGCTATCATTAAGGTGATTCATGAGAATAATGGAGAATTTATGACAAGAATTAATTACATCTCAAAGAACCATGAATTTTATAGAATGTTTAGAAGATGTTCAATTAAAGGAATTCATAGAATGAAATGGATTTATTCCATGAATTTGTGGCCATCCAAAATGTTCACCGGATGAATTACTATTTCACACCTTGAATTATGTGTTTCAATTCCTATTATAAGTTTTATAATCCCTTTTTATTTGGCTCATTCCTCTCTCATTTCTCTAAACTTTATAAAACTCATAGGTGGTTTTGATAGCTATTCTAGGAATACTCCCTATTATTTAACTCTTATATTCCATCGGTTCAACATCAACGATCTTATGTGAGTTACCTCCCCCCTCAAACCATTATATTTATTCCCATTATTCTCTCAAGTAATATCCATTGTGGTGGTGTTTTGAGTGAGGTATTTTTGAGATGTGGGGTTTATGTGATGTCGATGTGATGTTGATGTGATGTTGATGTGATATAGATTCATCATGGATTCCTTTGATTGCATTTGATCTTGCAGGTGTCTTCTCTCCCAGTTATATTACATATAAATTTATAAATAATCAGTTATAGTAGGTTAATTGATAACAATAATGTTTCCATATAACATATGGAATTAACATACCAGTGTTTTCATTTGGTGTGTGGTATAGGAAAACATAATGAAGATAATGACTAAAATTGAGAATGAATGAGGTTGGGATTTGTGAACGAATTAGGTTATTCAATGTTTTACACTTATCTAACATTCTTATATCATGTTATATTTTGAGAAATTTCTTACGTAGTTCTAAATGTTTGATTAGGAAAGTGATTTTTTTGAAGGGCTATAAATGATGTGTTAAGATGAAAATTTATTTTAATAAATCCATGCATGGAAGAATTTTTTTATACCTCTTTTGATTACTAGTATTTTTGTTTCTATATTTGAATTATGCATTTACATTCTATCAAAATGTATTTATAAGTATATTATTTTTTATTTCTAATTTTTTTAATAATTGTAACCAGTCCTATCATTAATGCCAGTCATGTTTATGAATGAAAGTATGGAATGAATAATATGGGGTTTAAAATGAACTAGTGTAATCCTTTTATTAAATTGAAATTATTTGATACATATAAATGAAAGGGTTCCACCTCACCCCTTGGAAGGTGGATTATCAAAATTCAATAAAAAATTATGGCCTTCGGGCCATTGGAGTGGATTAGATACATATAAACGTTAGGGGAAATTATCTTCAGAGAATAGAATTAATATTTTTAGATGGTATGTTTAATTTTAAGGTCAAATATTTTTAGTGATCTTTATATATTTTATCTAATTACAGGATGCCTTTATAACTTAAGAACACTATATAATCCTTTATTGGTTTCTTGTGATGTGATCTCACTTTGAAATTCATATGTGGGTGTATTATTTACTGGTATTTCTTATAGGGTATATGTAAAATGTTTTTTTATCCTTAACTTTCATAAGGTTTTTTTAAATAAATTAAATGCATTTAATAGATATTTTTTTCTTATAAATTCGTTTCTAAATGATTCAATGGTTTGAGTTAAATTGATAACTTGAAGCTTCAAGGATTTTATTTCATCTTAATATAATGGGTTTATAATGGATATAAGCTGAAATAAGTAATGTACAATTAAATATGTTTAGTTCAATTAATTATCTTAGGAATCCTCTCCTAGAATCATTTTTTTAAAATTTATTTCACATAGAGTGACTTTTGGAGTTGTTTTAAATACATGGTACAATAAATTTATTTTAAACTTGTGTTTTAATTATGTTTTATTTATTAAATTGATGCTCTAAAGGATATTTAATAAATTATGTGTGGGTTTTATGTAAATTAAAATTAATTTTCCTTAGTTTATCTTGATTACTTTATAGGGTTTTGAAAACATATTCTGAATGGTTTTTTAGGAAATCATGTGGGAAAGAAGTTGTATCATGACCTTTAATTTTTTTTTAAAAAATTATATTCTTTATATGAATTATGTTTTGAGAAGTATAAATTGTATTATATGTAATTTTAATATGGGAAAAAGATATTAAAAGTTATTTTTTTTTTATTTTTTAAGGGTTGTAGATTCTAGGTGGTGGTAGTTGGTGTCCATTGGGTACCCAGTATTAAGCTCTCAGGTACCCGACTACTACTAGAAATTTTACATATACCAATGGATCTATATGAATAATTAGGAAAACTATTGGTATAGGTGTCATGAACTGACTCACTAAGGTCCTCCTATTTGGCATTAATCCAATAATGACACCCCAAGATCGCCTCTGATAGGCTAAGGGCTAGAGACTAGAACTAAGTAGGCATATCACAAACATGGGAGACCTTAACCCAATGTACATGTACACACAGATGAATCTATGTAACCTAGTATAATGTAGGAAGGAACAAAACATATTGTTAACACAAGCATAAATGTTATCCCACAGTAGATAAACTATGTAGTACAATAAAAATGGAAAGGACCAAATAAAAGCTCACCATAACTGAAAAATAACCCTACATGCTAACAATGCAGGGCAAGATACCCATAATAAACTCTTAGATTAATATTAGTTCCATCAAGAATACCTAAGATCCACTGATTCCTAGTCCACATTGGAATCCAAAAAAATTCCTATCATATGAAAAATACACGACTTGTGTAGGTAGAGCCCATTTAGGAGTGAGTATAAACTAACCCTATAGGACACACTAAGATTAAAAAACATAAAGCATTATGTCTAGTAGTCAAGTATTCACGATGAAGGTATGTCAATAAAATTAACATATATAATAATAAATACTATAACTCAAATATAATCAATATAGAGACAAAGTCTCAATGTATAACCGCAACTATAACATCGACTGATGATTCTTCTTAATAATTCAAAGTAACACTTGACCGGGATAACACACTATGTGAGTCAGATAAAAATGATGGGTCTCATCTAAGAGGACATTCTTATCTTGCCTTGGAGAGAGGAATTATATTCTAGGACTCATATTATCTTGATACACAAAAAGGGGATTAGACAAAAGGATATGGGGTATACCTAACCCTATCTATAATAACCCAATAAGTTGGGATTTGTATGCCTCTGTATATCAGCTAAAATTCTTCCTAAAAACCCACCATGGGATGAAAAATATAAGCATAAGGATAAAAAACTTGGGCCTCATAGAAGTATTACTACTGTAAGAACCTGAGTTTTTGGAACGGGTCAATATCCCAACCCTGTTTGAATTTTTGACTTGTATCTGAGAAAACTAGGAAAATATGGGAAGTTGTAGAAATTTCTAGACTACATTCCTTATACTCCAAAGTACATGTCGTGTATATTGTAGGCATGTACCGGTCATGCTCTTTCCGAGTACTTTCCATGAGAAGACTGTGTAGGAAATTTCTACTACATGACATGCAGTGTTGTTTGACACACCTTGTAGTCTCCTTTCAGTATATCGAATGAATTATTGACTTGTGTCAACCCATGTGGCGCATTAAAGCCATGTGGATACCCTCTATTAATATGGATTATGGATAAGGCAACTACACGGTGTTTAGTCCTTTATACACACTATGTATTTTTATTTTTATTCGCTTAAATAAAAGAGTATCACGTCTAATTTGAGGAAACATGTTCTTCTTGCCCAACATCAGAACAGGTCAGTTTTGAAAACCTGAATTATATACCTTTCCCTAGAATCTTCAACCGGATTCCATTCTTCAATCCGTTGGTGGTTACGGGATTGCAACATCAGGGATAATCATTCACACCCTGTTCCATTTTTGATCCTTTGCCTCACACGTCACAGTTTCTATCCTAGTGGAATTTCCGGGATTTGGCGGAAACGTAGATCTACGAATATCGACTTTAATTGGATCTCTATATCAGATGTGCCTATGTTTACGAGTATTAAATAGGTGTTACATTCATTCTTTCTTGTTTTTTTAGAATTTTGGGTGGCGGGACCTTTGGCGCATTTTCAGGTATTTCAATTGAGACCCAATTTTATCTGATTTTTCATATCAAACTGAATATAAGACCTATGGGATGCCTTTGGGTATGCCATTTTTCCATTTTTCTTGAGCGATGTCAGGAGAGGGGTCGTTGTTCATTAGGGCATTTTGGCCGGGGGATTCCAAAATATTTATAATTTATTTGTATATCTTTAAACTCGTAATTTTATTTTATTAAACCTTGATATGACTTATTAGAGGCTTTAAAGATCTTTGTGCCGGTATGGGACAACAAACTATTAGTGCAATTCAACTGTTTAGTTTTTATTCCTGTTTTAATTATTTATTTTGATTAAATATATATGTGATGTGTGATATTGCATATTCTAAAACCTTTGGGTTGTGTTGGTCATGATCTAGATATTCCTGAGTGATGCTGATCATAGGATAGGCATGGCTCAGGTTACATTGGGAGGTTTTGACCACGGGATTAGGCATTATGGGCTTCGTCTTGAGGCAGTGTGACTGTCATATTGGGCATGGCCCAAGTTACATGGATGGAAAGGCCATCAGACTTGAGTGACATGGCTGCAGGGACACAATGTGTCAGAGACGTTATGGCTTGGGTACAATTTTGGTGATTACCTCTCACACGAAAACATTGAGTAGTGTGCACACAGAGAGACTCCATGATGTGGTTGTTTTGACATATCATGTGGGTAGAGGACCCCATTAGATGCAGTTTAGGTATTATTGTCCTGGGGGTGATTTCTATAGGATTAAAAGTGGAAGGTGGGGAGCCGTCCGGGTTAGCATTGAGGCTATTGGGTTGGGGGCATAGGCTCACTAGGATTTGGGGGCAGACATCGCTATCCCTCAAGTTACTTTATTTGAGGGAAAAAATCACTATCCATCTGGTTACCTATTTCAGGGCATACATCGCTGTTACCATGGAATAATACAATATGGTTGAGCTTTCGAGACATTAGAACTTGGGACATGAGGTGTCAGGTGGCACATGGTGTCGAGTTATATGACATAGATTCCCGCATTGGCTGAAGAAGGTGACACTTCAGGGTGGCTAGTGAAAAACAATGAAGTTTATGTTTATTTGGGATTCATACTACTTAAAATATTCATTACAAATACATTATTTCATTAACACTTATATTAGTTATCCACCATTGGGTGGTATCCTACTGAGATTCGTCTCACACCATGCATGGGCCCTTCGGGACACGTGTAGACATTATTGATTTATGTGCAAGAAAGAAGCCAGCTTCAGGAGATGGATTATTTTAGCTATTTGAATAAAGATGGTATAGACATTGAAGTCATGCCTGTAAGGAGTTTACTTTTTTTAGTTCCCATTCTGTATCATCATGCCTACTTGTTATTGTAGCTAATTTTGGTTAGCCATTGGAGCCCCTTTTTTTATATTGACTTGCTATGGATGAAAAACCTTTCTATTCTAGTATTTGTTATAAGTGGTCAGTATGATGTTGTGTTTACATTCGATGGTAATTTCTTATGTTCTGATTTCAGTATTTATTGCTATTGATTGTGATTCAGCTATGAGGGTCTGGTTAGAGTATGCAGAGTTGTTAATTTCCATTTCCTGTTATATATTATTACTCAAACCATTACCATTGTTTTCTTCCTCTGAGAGGGTATAGCCACCCCAATATACCTATAATATCCTTGCTACTAGTCAGTAGCCTTTGGCGTTCAGGGAGGTTCCCCTAAGGTAGTAACACCCGACTCGTTTAGCACTATTCGGGTGGATGTTCAGGTCCAGGTTGTTACAATTTAGTATCAAAGGAGTTCTTGAAAGGGATTTAGTAGCAGTGTTTTTTTGGATACTAATGAGATTGAGACATTTCTTTTTATTTCTACTAGTTTTACTATTTGGGATATGGTATACTGAAGATAGGTTGTTACTGGAACTGGGTTTCGAGCTTATGCTTGGGTGCCTTCAGCCCTAGGTACGAGGGATGGACCATGTTTCCATGGGTCGGAATTGTTGTTTTCTTTTTCTCATATTATAGTTTATATGATTTCCACCTCGGTGGCTCACTTGGTGTGTGATGCTATTTATTGTAATATGTATCCATTAACCTAGTGCGGTGAGGGATAATTGGACATTGGCGCGGTATGAAAAGGCGTGATTGTTTTGATTTTTATAGGCACATTTTATAGGGTATTTCAATTTCATAACTACACGTGTGCTATGTGAAGTGATAATTCCATTTGAATAATATCAATTTTCATGGCTTGTATGCTTTAAAATGTGAATAGGTGAGATTCTTGAAAGAATTTCTTGTTTATTAAAATGTGTTATGCCATTCTTTATATATATTTGTAGAATTTTTACGTGTCAGGGTATTTGGGTATGGATCTTATGAGAGTAGGAAGGTACTATGGTTGAGGTCATTTTGATCATCAGGATTGGGCGACTAAGTCATCAGTTTGAGGCAATATTAGTTGTCAGGAAGGGCATGTCCCAAGGTACTTTTGATACTTGGCTCTGTTTAGGACGGGTATGGAGGCCATGAGGCCGGGATGTTGTGGGAATGTGTTGCAATATGGGAGTGTAAGGGTAGTTGTTTTATATTTCCTCTTTATTGATTTCATTATCTAAGTTGAATATATATTGTTAAATATATATATGGACTGTTTGACCATTTATGGTATTCATCGGGTTCCTTTTAGTCGACTCAGATAGAGTGCCAGGCATGAGATGTTACAATGCCATAAGAGCAGGATCAAATTCAGGATTTTGTGTAGGTAGTGAATGAGATACAAGTTTAGGCTCAGGTACATGATCAGGTTCAGGATCCAGTGAAGATATGACAACAACAGTGTTTCACAGCGTTTATACCAAGGCTTGATAAGCAGCTCCGAGCTAGCCTGGTACGTGTCTTGCATGGGATTGATAGAGGTGTACATGGTACTGACCCATCGATGGAATATCTGATGCATGAGTTCCAGTTATAGAACCCACTTATTTTTCAGGGTGAGGGTGGTCCAAAGGTGGCTGAGAACTAGATAGAGAGAATGTAGATGATATTTTAGTAGCTCGAGATGCCTCCAGGGTGGAGGGTCAAGGTGGCGACATACATGGTGCGAGGACTGATGAAACATTGGTGGGATGTGTAGGTTTAGGATCATAGACACGAAGGACTGGCATGCAAGGACTTCAGGGACATGTTTATTGACAACTTTTACCCAAAGAAACCGATGGCTGAGAGATCTCGTGAGTTATTGAGCCTTTAGTATGGAGACATGTCCATCATAGACCATGAATCTACTTTCACTGAGTTGTCTCGGTTTTCACATGGTATTGGAAGAGATGACTCAGCAAGGGTGAGGCACTTCAAGGATTTCTTATGATACGCCATTTGGATCCAGGTAAATATCCTCAAGCTGGGTTCATTCTCAAAGGCAGTGAATCATGCACTCATAGTGGGGGAAAACCAGAGGGATAGGCTCTAGGTTTTCCAGGCGATAGCTACAAGTGATGGTTGAGATAGTTGAAAGTGAGGATGAGATGAGTTTCAGCATGGCAGTAAGGCCAAGGACACATATAGACCACCTCATAGCTGCCCTTCAGTGGTTTTTTTTTCAGTTTGGAGTACCAGGACATGTTTGGACTAAGTGCGATATGGCTCTAAAGGACTTATAGGCAAGTGGACAGGTCAGGCATCTTGAGAGGTTCTGTAGGCAGTCATCTCAGACAGCCAATAGGAAGAGACCAGGACAGACATTGGCGTTTGGATTTGGTTCAGGTTCAGTACCAATAGAGGATAGCCGATGTTTAGTTGCACGTGGAGGACACAGTTGGGATAGTGGGACCCTACTGGGAGGTTAGTGGTCGGTGACTGGAGCAGCAACGTAGAGAGGTCAGGCATCAGTTAGTCATACTTCTGGCCACATGCATGCCATGAAGCTACTAGAGGCTGAGCAGGATGGTGAGACAATGACAGTTAGAGGTAAACAACAGATGTGGCCATGATCTGCTTTATTTTTACTTGTTTTGGCATGTCATTTTGGGGCATGTAGGCTTTGAGTGCACAAGTTGCACATGATTTATGTGGACTGACTAGATTCTAGTCTATGAGATTGGCGCCATATCGGGTGCATGATGTATATATATATATATATATATAAAAGATGCGTAGAATCATGAGCATCGAGAATGCAGGTTACTTGAGGTGCTGTGGGAATCGGGGAATCGAGGATGCGGGTTACTTGAGGTGCTAGGAACCATGTTTGTTTTGAGCATAAAAGGAAAGAAATACCTCCTAGAGGTGAACACCAATGTGGTGCTTGATACGTTTGGGTTTCAGAAATGACACGGGAGAACCAATGAGGCATAGGGTTGAAAATTCATCAAGAGAGAACCATGGGTCCAGAAACAGGTTAGTGAACCATTGCTTGATTTGAGTTTTTGTCGGGTTGAGACCATGTTAGGAAAATACTAAGTGGGGAGGCCCTTGAAAAAATTAGCTAGAACCTTTAAGATTAGGATATTCTGAGTTACTTTGTTCAGGGTGGTATGTTCAGCGCCATCTTCAGGTTTTGTTTGATAGCTCAGGGACAAGCTATGTTAAGGTGGGGAGATCGTAAGAACCCTGGTTTTCGAAAAGGATCAAAATCCCAACCCTGTTTGAATTTTTGACTTGTATATGAGAAAACTGGGAAAATCAGGGATTTTATGAATATTTCTAGATTACATGCCATGTAATCCAAATTACACACCGTGTATGTGTTAGGCATGTATCGACCATGTGCTAGTCGAGTACATGCCATGAGATGACCGTGTAGGAATTTACTACTACACGACGTGTAGTGTTGTTTGACATGTCGTGTAGTTTCCTTTCAATGTACCAGATGAATTCTAGCCATGTGTCGACCTGTCTGGCACATCCAAGCCATGTGGATAACTCTTATTAAGTTGGATTACATCCAAGGAAAGTACACGGCGTGTATTCCTTTATACACACTGTGTAGTTTTATTTTTATTCGCTTATATGAAAGAGTGTCGCATCTAATTTCGGGAAACAACTTCTCCTTCCCCAACATTGGAACAGGTCTATTCCAAAAATCTAAATCATTTACCTTTCCCTAGAATCTTCAACCAGATACCATTCTTCAATCTATCAGTGGCATGAGATCGCAATAGCGAGGCTAAACCTACGCAACCTGTTCGATTCTAGATCCTTTTCCTGACACATCGCAGTTTCCATCAAAGTGGAATTTCTTGGTTTTGATGGAAACATAGATCTACGAAAATCAGATTTTAATTGGAGCCCAATATCGGATGTGCCTACGTCTATGAGTCACAAGAAGGTATTTTATACCTTATTTTTTGTTTTCACAGAACTTTGGGTGGTGCGACCATTGGCGCATTTTTAGGTATTTTGAGAGAGACAATGTTTTATTTGATTTTTCATATCAAACATATTATTATACTCATGGGATGCCTTTAGGTATTCCCTTTTTCTGTTTTTCTTGAGCGAGGCCGGGTAAGGGGTCGTTTCCCATAGAGGCATTTTGGACGAGGGATGCCAAAATGGTTGTAATTGAATTGTATTGTTTTAAACTATTGTGTTCACTTTATTAAATGTTGATATGACTTATTAGTGGCTTTCATGTTCTTAATGCCAGTATGGGACAACACATAGTTAGTGCAATTAAACTGTTTAGTTTTTTTCCCTATTTTTAGTATTTCTTTTGATTAAATATATATTTGATGTGTGATATTGCAAATGATGGAACCTTCCGATTATGCTGGGTGTGGCCCAGATATTCTTGAGTGATGCTGATCATAGGTTGGGCTTTGCTTAGGTTACATTGGGTGGTTTTGACCACATGATTGGGCATCATGGGCGTCAGCTTATGGCATCATGATTGTCAGGTTGCGAACGACCTGGGTTACTTTGATGGAGAGTCCATCAAAATTGAGCAACATGGTTTCAGGGACATGAGGTGTTAGAGACGTTGTGGATTGGGTACTATTTTGGTGATTACTGCTCACCTGGAAAGATTGAGTAATGTGCACACAGAGAGACTCCGTGATGAGGTGGTTTTGACCACTAATATGAGTAGAGGCCCCCATTAGTTTCAGTTTAGGTTCTATTGGTTTGGGGGTGCTTTCCTTAGGAAGCCACGCGGATGGTGAGGAGCTTTCAGGGGATAGTGTTGAGGCTATCGGGTTGGGGGCAGAGGCTCGTCGGGATTTGAGGGAAGACATCGTTGTCTCTACCATTACATTATTTTAGGGCACATATCTTTGTCCCTCAGGTTACCTATTTAAGGACATACATCACTGTTCCTCAGGGATACTACTATTTGGGCTTACCTTCAGGACGTCGGTACTTGAGACACAAGGTGTCAGGTGGCGCATGGTGCCGGGTTACATGATAGAGATTCAATCATTGGCTGAAGTTGGTGACACTTCATGGTGGCTATTGAGCACTGGTGAAGTTTATGTTTATTTGTGAATCATACTGTTTACTATTTTTATTATAAATACATGATTTCTTAAACACTTATATTAGTTATGCACCATTGGGTGGTATCCTATTGAGATCCATATCACACCCTACACGGTCCCTTTGGGATGTGTGTAGAATTTATGGAATTATATGCAAGAAAGAAGTCAGATTCATGAGATGGACTCTTTTAGCTATTGGCGTGGAGATGGTATGGAACATGAGGTCATGCCTGGCTGGAGTTTACTTTTTGTAGTTTCCATTCTGTATCAACATTATTAGTTGTTATTGTAGCTACTTTTGTCAGCCATTGGCACCAATTTTTTTTATATTGACTCGCTATGGATGTATGAATTGTCTTTTCTAGTAGTTGTTACAAGTGGTTATCATGCTATTGTGTTTAATTTTCATAGTACATTCTTATGTAATACTTCTTCTGTTTATTGCTATTAATTGTGCTTCCGCTATGTGGGTCTGGTTCAAGCCTACAATGTCATTTATTTCCACTGCATGTTATATATTATTACTCAAACTAGTACCATTATTTTCCTCCTCTGAGAGGGTATAGCCTTCCAAATATACCTATCAGACCCTCGCTTCTAGTTGGAAGCCTTTTTCATTCAGGGAGGTGCCCTTAAGGTAGTAACACCCGACCCTTTTAGCACTGTTCGTGTGGCTGTTCGGGTCCAGGTTGTTACAAATACTATCTTCCATTGAGGAAACCTTGTCTAATGATTTTATTAAGATACCATAGAAACACCTATGGAGGTCAACTGAGAAAGCTCACCCCAAGGAAAAATAAGGAGAGAACACTCCCACATCAATATGATTCAAGGGAACACACCCAAGATCACAACATAGCCATTATTAGAAGATCAAGGGCCCCAAAATTCTTTTGAAGGAGGAAATGATGTGTCTAATGTGGTTTATTGTGTGTATTGATTTAAGAAATAAAAGTGTCTTTTCATCTAAATGGAATGGATTTATCTATATAAACTTTGTGTTATTATGATACACAACATGTAGAGGATATATAAAACTCATTATACACTGCCTGATCATGCATGTGTACTATGGATGTTCTAGTTTACACTAGTCATGCTCATATACCTAGTCATGTCCAAGTACTTTATGAATTACATGATGTGTATTCTACTACACATGGAGTTCAGGGGCCTAGGACAAAAATTAGTGTGTGTCATCTTCCCAATAACGTGTACTGTTGAAATTAAAAGGGGTATGCCCCTTTATAAAAGGAATGTGGGGCCACATGGTCTCATGGGTGTGTAACCCCTATAAATGACAAGCTAGTCAGTGAGGGGGACCACAATGTGTGTGGTCCCACATATCATGTGACATTTAACTTAATGTAGAAACCTATCTACCGCATATAGGGGAACATATGGAATTTTTTCCTTGGAATTATAAGACTTACAAATCAAAACTTCATAGAAATTCCAATTTTTTCATGTGTCTTCACTCGTGCACTACTACTACCTTTAGGAATGTAAAAAATCAGCATGAAATTCCTGGATTTTGGTTAACCACCCTCCACAGCCGATCAAGAGTTAGATTACAGCCATTATTTACCAAAAAATGGTCCTCGACACCATTGGAGGTGCCACTCGACCCAACCCATATGAATTAAACTTTTCAAACCAATTTCGGATCACCTTCATTACTAGTGGATCGATTCTAACCACCAAATCTGCTCAAGAATCACCTCCCATCAAACCACACCACTACATCACCAAACTATGGATGAAAAAAACGTGATTTGAACTCCCAATTTTCTTTCATCACCATCTCACCCCAATAATGAATCCAATCCCAAATCCAAACCCATATAAATCCATTTTTCACCAAAGATTGACTGCGTAATGATCAGATTTTGGGTATTGCTTGAACCATCATCCAAATGAAATATAGAAGACAAATGAACAAATAATAATTGGTGTAAATAAAAAGTCCCAGATGTGACGAATGAACCTCAATCATTGTTTGGTTTGGACTCAATTCATTGATTTATAATCTTAAAATAAGGGGAACAAACAAATAATTATTCATGCTAAATTATATAGATAAAAATTGATATGGATAAATCAGTGATTGACCCATGAATCGTGTTTTGAGAAAGATTTATTAGAATTCAATGTGTAATTAAGAAATGGGGATTAAATCAAAAAAATAACCTACCTTGAGTTTGGATTGATCGATGAAAAATAATGTTTCTACATCATTTCCCTTGGTGAGATCCATGAACTCCATTAGCGAAGGAGAACTCCTTGGTACCAATCATTGATCCACGATCTAGTTAATGTATGCCAAAATAAATCCTCTTTCTCTCTATAAATACCTAGGTTTATGTCCCATACCATAGGGTCTAACCACAATTTTATTTAAATAAATAAGGTGGTAGGTCAAGGAAACTAACTAATCAAATAAATTATTTAACTAATTTATTTATTCACAATCCACATGCGACTACTATTTAACACCCGATGTCAAAAAAAATTATGTCACATATAGGGTAAAACCCTCCTTTACGATTTAATAATGGTCTTATATTTCCCATTCTAAAGAACATTCAAGAGATATTATATAATTTATGAAAAACTACCTACATTGGATATAATATATTTAATACTTTTAATATATACACACTGAGGCTCTCTGAGCCTAAAAATTTTGCACTGACTCCACACCTTACTCTGAAAATATACATTGAAATATTGAAAAATATTTGATGATTAAAATAGATTTGATCTATTTTTCCCACCTTTATTTATTTTTTCCAAATAGTGAAAACCCACACACAAGTGAGGATATTGAGCTTATATCTGGGAATCACACTCCCATGAGCTTTCATGGAGGTTCACGTGATTCCAACAAACACATACATGGGAAAAAACATTCCCATGAATGTTATTTTCCTACCAGTTCTAATACTACACTTAATATCTTGAAAATATAACTCCACCCACAATTCCTATAACATGTAGTTCAATATCATGAAATGAGTCATGAAAATATTTCCTCAATTGTGACACGTGGAAAACACTACTCAATTGGTCTAAACACAGTTGTAGGGATAAGTGTAATTTCACCCCGCTATCTCAACACAATAACTAACTAAGGGTATAATAACCTCAGAGATAATATGAAAACCTCAGAAAATATTTTTAATCCTCAATTTTGTGAGACTCACAGAACACATGGTCTCCCACATCAAACCTCAAATGTCACCTTCATCATTCCAAATTTAAATCTCGATGTCTCTAGATATCCCTCATCACCCCATGGATGAAATGAAACTTTTCCATCCATCATGTTTTCCTACTCTAGGCCTATACGAACTGTTTCCCACTAGATCTAATCAATAAAATAGTGACATGTATGATATTATGTTCATAGACTTGAATGGAGCTACAAAAATCATGGGGCAGTAATAGTCATTATATATAATCTTTACCTATGATAAATGATCTTTCTAGTTATGGATAATCATGAAAAAATCAAGAATGTTCCCCAGAAACTGATTTTTACTCTTTACCTAGCCATTTATTTGGGGTATAAACACTTTTCTAAACCAAAATTGATTACCAAAGGCCACCTTCATCCACTCCATAATCATGGCGTGAAGTGATAATCATGTTCTAAAATGAACTTCCCAATAATTCCAGGAATCCAGGATATATATTGAATGCACATACATCCTAAACAATCTAGTAATATATTATATTAGATGGATAGGAAATTAACTTACATGGTGAGTTGATATATGATCACTCAGATAGATTTTTGACTCTCACTGATCATGGAATCCCAATCGCAAAAACCAGAAAGATACCTTTCCATTTCAACTCCTATCTAGGAACCTTGGTCTTCACCTACTAATAGGTGAGGCATCTAGATGTATTATTTAAACATTATGCAACATCCTTGGGAATCCAAACCAATGAATATGGATCTCGATAAATCCTCACATCTTTTAGATATACTACTAAAGGAAATAAAAAACCCTCATCTCCATCTCCTCTCACCGCGTGACTAGTGTCATCGCCCATCAGGAAACAAGAATGAAATTATCCCCACCATCAAGAAATCTATCAAGAATGTGTCCAATGGATATCAGTTCATATAAGATATAAAAATTGATATCCCCAATCCTTTCCACCCTACACACTAATGAATTGTAGTGGTAAAAACCACCAAATGGAGCTATACTTCACCATCCTCATCCTTAAGTGTCAATTTCAAAGAGGGAAACATCTCTGCCACGTCATAAAAAAATATAATAGAAAACTTATTGTGAGAATATAAAACTATGACCATTCCATTAGGTGGATCATAGACTAGAATTTTATCACCCTTTGCTGGCTCCAATATCACTTCCATGTTTAATAAGACATATCCCAAGAAGTGGAACTCCTGAATCTAGAACTGAAACTTTAAGATCATCCAATAAAGCTAGTTCCCCTGAAGCTTGTTCAAAACAATCGTCAAGTGTATTGTGTGCTCCACCACTGACACTATGTTCATAAGGATTTAACTAAAGGTGACTACTATGAATCATTCCATGATGGGTCAAGGGATCCGATCCAAAAGTCCTAAAAATACTATTGGGCCATTTAACATGTATAAGGGTATCATAAAAATATAAAAGAAACTGTACGTAGTGACTCTAGAAATCAACCCATATTATATTATCCCATTGATCCTAGAGCTGGTGATAATTATTATGGAATAAAAACTCCTAGAACCAATTCTCACCTAACCATTGGTCAAAAAATTCCTCAATTATTGATGGTGGATACTCCATCCAGATAATCACCTGGTTCCGGTGATGTCATTCCATGCCCAACCTCAATATATCATATAACTCCTAGGATAACAACAATGGGATTTATAGGGAAACACTAAAGCTCTAACAAGACCCTACACTATTGATTCTCCAACCATACCTTCATCTCTCATATCTATATGGGGTTATTTGATATAATTTCACATATATTGATCTATCCCTAGGCGTAGTTCTAAACCAAAAAAAACATTCTATAGGGGTGGTAATATTAACAAATACTTAGGAAACACATCCTCATAATCCTCCATCACCATAGTAATAGTGACCAAGGATTCTCAATTATAGATATTAAAACTTTTTAGATGAATAATAATTACATTACACAAACACACACCAGAGAACTATAATAATTTAGTTACTTTGGAAACTTGGAACACAATCTTCTTAATTCATGAAAGATCACTTTTTATGTAAAGATATTACCCTTTAGTAAACCTTCTTAAAACCTTTCTTCATATTGTGGGGGAGGGAAACATAAGAATGGGTGATCTCAGATACTTTTTATGGGTAAAAAATTGAGACATGTAATCATAACATGATCATATGTGTATTATAACATGACCACAACATTTGAAAACCATACCATGCATATAAAAGATTATTACCGCGATTCCTGGAATAAACATTGGTAGTTTATAACACATGAATGATAAGATAATAAAAAAATATGATAAATGAGAGCATAGAATTGGCATAATACATAGACTTTTGGAATACACATAAGAATAGAAAATATTATGTCAAGGATTACCACAAGTCATTGATAACATGTAAAGGTTGGACTAACAACCTAGGTACCTACATTGGGCTTGGGATGACCTATCGTGTACCCTCATTTGGGATTGGGATAACCTCATGTGTACCCAATTTTGGGCTTGGGATAACCTCATATATACCCTTTGATATCATATGACATTAATGATCACCCAATGCACTGTATGGGGATATAAGTCCAACCCATATCATAATGAAAATAATACATATGTGCTCCAAATAATCAAAAAAAAAATCATCTTATCATAACCCATGAAAGGAAATGGGTTTCATAAATTGTTAATAAAATCATAACCTATGGAGGAGAGAAATGTTCCATAATCATTCCATCATTTCATTGTAGTATAGCTTGTGAAAAAACAAGTATAATTCATAAGAAATCAATCATTGTATAACCAATGAACTAAAAATAGGTTTTATAAAAATCTAGTCATCATAAACCATTCATAGAATTAATTGGAATGGTATCCTTGGTAAATATTTCAGGCAAGGAATAATTTATGTCAAAGCATTACATCTTAGATGGAGAATGATTTTGAATGATCCCTTGGAAAATTTAATGGGGAAAATAAGTTTTCTTTGAAAATAATTTTAAAAAAATAAACTTTTCCAAAATAATTCACTTTGAACATAACCTTGAATACCAATAATTGAATCATGAAATCTTTGAGTGGTCATGATAGCGAGAAATACTATTCATGTTGTGTATGTTAAAAAAATTATTCTTTTCACATTTTTGGTCAAATCAAATCAGGAATTGTCTAGAAAGAAACATGAATATTCCTTTCAATTTTTTTTGAAGAAATAAAAACATTGGTAAAAATTTCATTAATAATCCATTTGAATAATTTGAAAAAAATTAAAACATTTTTAGAAAACATGGTTTATGAAGAAATGAGATTTTGACTCAAAGATGGATTTTAGTAAAAAAATTATTTTGAACTATTAAGAACATAAATATAGTAAAATGAAGGGAAAAAATGTATTCTCATTACATAAATACAATATAATAAAATTAACTAGTTTCTTGAGATATGTATTAAAATATTTCATCATCAGAATCACAATCATAAACAATCATAATAAACAATTAGATTGTCTAATAAAAGAATTTCCTCATTGGTAATATTGAATCATAATACTAATGAAATGAAATATAGAATATAATTAAAATAAATAAATTGATGATATTACATTTGAAAGGTGTTTTATATACACCTCCAAAAATAATATATTTTCATAACATACCATATGTCTTAAAAGATTGAGAATTGAGACAAAAATCCCTTACCATGTTGGTATCTTTTTGATTAATAAAACCCTTGAAAAATATATCCTCAAATGGATATGTAAATATCCATAATTTGAATAATAATAATCATAAAATACATTCATGTACAGTATATATATCACATAA
The DNA here is from genome assembly GCA_963277665.1 of Viscum album. Lineage (NCBI taxonomy): Eukaryota > Viridiplantae > Streptophyta > Magnoliopsida > Santalales > Viscaceae > Viscum > Viscum album. Next base: position 1,294,863,764 of record OY728136.1, read on the forward strand.
AATAAACTCATGGTTAATATGGATTGTGTCTCACAAAAAATAGAAGTGAGACGAAAATATCTTACCACCTTATCATTATTTGAATCATAATCCCAAATAAATCATAACAATATATTGAAAATTAAATTTCTTAAAAATAATGATATTAATGATCTAAATTTCCAATGGGTAACATATACATGAATAAAAAGAAATGAGCGGTAATTTTTTATATGTTTCCAAGTAATAAAAGTGAGTCTAGAAATCCATTACCTCAAGTATCAAATTCCATCGTATACATTCAAACATCCTTGAAAAAAATATAATTTTATTATAAATATTTTATATAAACACAATGATATATTCCATATATTATTTACCTATGACCATTTATTACCTGTTTATTAACAATTCCTTGTTAAAATCACGTTTCTCATAAAACCTCTTTGTTTTTTTATTTATGTTTATATTTTCTATTTTTTAAATATTACTTTTATCATGGTTGAATAACATATTGAATAATAATCATGACTTAATTATTGTATTTAGACATACAATATACTTTTAATACCTATCATCAAATATAGTTTTCCGAAATGAAGTACATTATGATCACAAAGATGGTAGGTCATATATATGAATATAAAGCGGTTCCATTTTTAAAATATCATTAAAAAAGAAGGAAATTAAAACATTATCTTTAATTAATGATAATAATATAATATTATATCTTTAAATATATTTATACATATCATCGTTGTGCTGTGGTGTTGAAAATATATAGTCACATCCATTCATGAAAGCGGTTGTGCACACATATAAAGAAAACATTATCATATTTCAATGACTGAATAAGTAAGTAATAAGATGATACATTGTATTTTAATAATTATTAATCTGTAATTAATATCATAATTATTTCATATATATCACATATATTAATCCTTATTATATTCCATTTAAATCATTAGTGAAAAATTAATCATATTGCTTTGTGAGGCGGCTGATCACCGTACAAACGAACGAAGTTTTCTTATCACTAATGACAAGGAAATTTAAAACAATATATATGATATAATTAATAAATAGGAATTATTATTTTAAGAATTTCGTATATATACTTAAGATATATATTATCATACCCAACCATGAGAGGTGGTAATGAAAAAATAAAAGACATCGGTTCGTGAGGATGTATTCCATCGTACACAAGAATGTTGATTTCGTAAACCATTGAATGGAAGTGGAGATGGTTTTAGGTCATTAACTTTACATAAAAACTTATAATTATATGGTATATTTTTATTTTATTATATCTATTTTTAAAAAAAAATAATTTAAGGAGGTGGAGGAATAAATAAAAAAAATTCACGTTGAAGAACGTTACCTCTTCTTCCTGAAACCTCCTTAGGTTTTCACAAATATTCATCATAGGATAAATTTATGACCAAAATAATTCATATAGAATGATAGGAGAGAATATGGGAAGTTATATTTGTAGGTATTAGTAGAACCAAATGTATTTTAAGGTGTGAGGAATAGATGATATTGGGTGGACTTTTATAAGTGAGGTGAGTGTCACAATTATAATTTTTAAGAAGGAAAAGGACTAACCAGGGTTTTCACATTCCACAGGGGTAAAAAATATAGTAATATAGATAATCATAAATTATATTTTATAATTATATACATAAATTATATTTTAGGAAAAATTTTAATTCATTTTAACCCTTATCTGTTTATTTTATCCCTCGACAAACCCATTTTTACCTTAATCTTGATAATTATTTTTTATTCTTTTCACTATTAGTTTTGGTAAAAAAAATTAAGTTAAAATTATTAGATAACATAAATTATTATTATTCGAAATATGGAATATACTTTTTCAAATTCAATTCATTTATGGGAAAATTTTAATTTAAAATTAATCCTGTAAATGCGATGAGAAATCATGTTTTTGAAGAGAAAATGTTCAAAAGATTACAAAGTTTTTAAATCATATTTTGATATTAAATTGATTCAAATGAAATAAATTGGGTAACTATATATAAAATTTAACTAATTTTATTTTATAATTTATTTAAAAAATAATTTTTCTTTATAAATAATTTAAATAAAAATGTGATTTTCATTTAAAATTCTGTATTTTCATTATTCATCAGAAAATTAATATTTTCATGCAATTATAAAAAATTAATCCAACATTAATTTTGAAATGATGATTTAAAAAATTAAGTTTATTTTATAATGTTAGTATTATTAAAATTTTGAAAATTAGTTTTATAATTTTGAATAAATAGAAATAAAAAGCCTTTTTTTAGAAAATAGAATTTTGGAAACATAAAAAACATTATCAAAAATTTGACTACCTTTTTATGAATATTTATTAATTATATAAAACCACTATATGTAATTTTTAAAAATTAATTATTTCTATTAATATTAGTATTTTTATTGAAAAGGTTATAATAGTTGAGTTTGAATAATATTAATAATATATCATGGTTTTGTTAAAACTCAGTGTTGTGTGTTATGTAAGATAACCCAATATTCCATGTAACAAAAGATTAACATGGTGTTTCATATAATGTAAGATTAATGTTTTTTTCCATGTAATACAATATATCCGATAAATTTAATTTATTCAAACAATTAATAAATAAAAACATGGGGTGTTACATTATTCTAACATGAAATGAATTTATCATTTGAAATTCAAAAATCTGATATAAAAAATGAGGTTAATTATGCATCATTATTTCCTTTGGTTACTTTGTGGCTTCCTCAAACTTGTGGTTTCACCAAAAAAACTTTTAAATATGTGATTGGACTTATTTAATATAACTTTCTATATATGATTAAGAATCTCCACTAGTTTTTGCTCATAAGAAAGATCTTTCTCCAGCAATGTGACCTCTATGTTCAAGATATGTGAATGGTAAGGTATGTACATAATTAGGAGAGATACATGTAACAAATCATGAACATTATATTTAATCAGTGGAAGATCCAAAGATAAATATACTATCCTTATATGATCAACTATTTCAATGGGATTGATATACATATGAATTAGTTTGCCCTACTTTATTCCACAAGGAAATTTATCGAAAGAACTTATTAACAACATTAAATTCTAGAGAACAAATTATATTATCTACATAACAATTAAGTGAAATTTGTATTTATCTTCTGTGTTTTTTAATATAAATAATGATATATTCCATCTCACCAGCTTTCTTATGCCCCAATAACTTTTTTTAAAAAACATCATTCTAGTACGTGCATGTTTTATACATCTTTCCATAAAGGGATTCATAAGGATCCAACTAAATGATCATGTAAAATTTATTGTGTATGAAAGTTAAATTATAGGAAGGTTTTGATCCCAAACACTTCTAAAATCTAATTAACAGGATCTTAGTATATCCTATAGGGTTTGAATTGTTCACCGACACTGACCATCTATTTGAGGATTATATGCAGTGTTGAAACGTAAATTTGTATCAAGTAATTTATGAAGTCTTCTTTGAAACATCATGGTAAACTACAGATCCTAATAAAATAAAATTGAATGTAACACTCCATGTTACATAACAACTTACTTGATTTATATTACCGAAAATAGATCCAAATAAAATTCTTCTTTAGTATTAATGATGTTTGATAAATTTGTAATGTTATGGACTATAACCCATAATTATCTCAACATAAATGACAAGATAAAACCTAAAGGTTACCACTACATTTAATCATATTTCCAAAATATATAAAGGAATTACTCCTCAAATAAATTTGTCACAATATAAAAAAAGTTTATTCATTGTCGTAAATGTCTCTAAAAATATCATTAATCTTGATAAACTCCTACCACATAAAACCTAAAAATGGGTTCAATGACATTGAACTTTATGATAAACCTAAAACTCATAATCCCATGATGGTATCCATAACTCATAATTTAATAGTACATGGAGACATATAAAATTCCAAAAATCAATTCAAACTTAATTCCTTATATTGGATCATATCTTATAAAAAAATTCATTGGATGCTTGGGTTCATCCTTGTACCAATATAATATCAAATTTGATTTCATTATTCCATAATTAATATAGAGGGATATAATCACATGAAGGTTCAATAAAGTATAAACAATAAGATTCATATCAGGATCATTTATACAAAATCATATATGAAATTCCCAACTAAGGAGGAGAGGAAAAGTGTTCCCTAATTATCATGATTCACATACTTTTATGTAACAACATAAACATTCCCTATGTCATTTTAATTAAATGGTAGTTATGGATTATCATCCATATTAGGCTTTTGAAATGGTAATTGATTCACATAATTCCCAAACTACTTTCACTTGAAACACTAGACTGCGGGTGGTGCATCATGTACTGATTTATATCCATTTTTATCAACAACTAACTTCTTCCTCACACTTTAGCTTTCGATTGCATAATGAATTTCCCTTACACACTTAAAATGTTTACTTTTTCGATGGAAAAAATTTCCTCCATGTTTATTTACACTATTTGAGAATAAAGAAAATTTTAATTTTTTCTCTATATGGTTTTTATATTTTCCTTTGAATTCCAAGCTTCTCTTGTTATTAAAAGTATGAAATTGATATGTAACTCCAACCACCTTTTCCACCTTGATAGCACATTGAGCAAACTATTCATAGATATTGAAGTCTCTTATCTCTAACTCCCTTAAAAGATATGGTTTTAGGAAACTAATTAGTTAATCAAAATTTCTTTCAGGTATAAATATAATACCAAAAAAACACCTCACAAAACACCTCACAAGTCTGGTAGAAATTTCCTCCTTTTTGAAAACATATTCTCCATCCTTTTTATTTATAGTAATGAACTCCTTCAACATATATCTAATATTAATACATGGAAAGTATTTTCTGAAAAATATGTTCATGAACTAATCCCATTCCATAGAGTAAATTTCATAATGTGGGCTTGTATTGTTGATAAGATTCCACCATTAATCTGATTCACCATACAAACTGTTGATATCCAAAATGAATTTATATTACTCTCAATTTTAGAAGAGAGAAAATATATTTTCAGTGGTTCTTTTCCAATTCTCAATGGCCAGTGGATCGTAAGTGACACATAAATATGGTGTAAATTGTCTCATTAAGTACTCAACCGAATGATGTTACCTTCTTTTCTCTTTTGGAAGTCCATCATGATTTACTTTTTAAGAATGTTGTGTGAGCATAGAAATGATATTTTATAGTTCATATCCAATATCATTCGGTTTCTCAGGAGGGAAATCATTTCATTATCTGTATCATACAACATTAAAATTATTTCTTTAGGATCCATCTATTGATTAAAACCAAAATCATAGTGTGAGAAACACAATCATAGTAGGGAGACACATAATCATAGAAAATCACTTATTGGATTTCTAAATAATGAAACACCCTTTTTAATCTTTGACATCATAAGGTTTATCCTATTTCATTCATAGTTATCATCTATTTAAACCACCCATGATGATTCTTAAAGAGTTTGTGGATTTACAATAATATCCCCTAGGTGTCTGAAACTAGGTGTGTTTCAAGACCTATTTCTGTTAAATAGGTGATGATCATGTCCATATCAATGTGAATTTTTGGATTTATTACCCCTAAGCACCTATTTTCTAGATCCAAATCCACTTTTAGGATCATGATAGGGATGTACCTTTTTGGAAACCACTTTCTTTATCCTTTAACAAAATTCCATGACTTTTTCTTACACTTTCACTCATTCTTAGACTTACCCTTAGAGATATTCTTGAACATATCCTTATAAATATACCAAGGGATATCAATAATCATTTTCATCATAGTTTCCAAATAATTACTAAAAATTTCCTCTAATACCAACTATAGAGACCCAAGATTTTCAAACATTGACATTACATCATTTTATATGAATGTTCACTACATTATATGAAAAAATTATTTAAGACTATAATATTTTAGTGCCTTTGTAAACTTATAACACAATACTATTAATTCATGAATGATCTTCAATGTACAACATAAATATATCCCCCTTTATTTTTCTATCTTAAAACATTTATTCATTCATAGGGGAAAAGAAACATAAGAAAAATTGATGTGATATTCTCAATAAGGGTAAAAAAGGGATATAAATAAGTATAACATGTGTATAAGTGTACGACAATATGATAATAATATTTGAAAAATATACCCTATATATAAATGATCACAATATTCAGTCATGGAATAAATATTATAAGTTCATAAGACATGAATCATAAGGGAATAAAATAACACGAGCCATGAGACCATAACATTTACATAAGACATAAATTTGTGTAATAGTCATAATCATTGAAAATATTATCTCAAGGATACCCAATAATACATATGTTAGGCTTGGGGTAATCACATGTGAACCTTCTTCGGGCTTGGGATGTCCTTTCGTGCACCCTCTTATGGGATTGGGATAACCTCCAATGTACCCTATTTTGAGCATGGTATAACCTCCAACATACCCTTTTCCCTCATATAACATTAATCATTACCCAATACATTAGAGGGAGATATAGGCCCCACCTGTCTCATAATGAAAATCATTCATATTTTTACACAAGATCATAAAATATCAGTCTTATCATAACCCATAAAATAAAATGGGTTTCATGAAAATTTCATCATATCATACCTTATAAAAAAGAGACAGGTTTCATAATCATTTCACTATTTCATCAAAGCATAAAACATGGAAAAATAATAGTATTTTATAATAATTTAATCATTATATAACCCATGAAATAGAAACGGGTTTCATAAAAATTTTGTTATCAGAAACCATTCATATAAATAATGAAAATGGTATCCTTAATTCATATCCCTCAAATATCATATGTTACATCAAAGCGTGTTATACTAGTTGGTGAATTATTTTTAAAGGTCACTTGGAACGTTTCTCAAATAAAATAAAACTTCTTCCAAAATAACCATTTTTATAAATAATAATTTTCTAAAAAATCATTTCTTATGAGAATAACCTTGAAAAATTGTAATGGTAGCTTGAAATATTTGATTAGTCATGACAGTGAGAGATACTATTCATGTTGTGCATGATAAAAAAAGATTCTTTTCACATTTCTAGAAATATGGAAATGGGCATTCTTTGGAAAATGAAATGTTGTTTCCATTAAAAGAATTTTTTTAAATGTAATACATGGGTAAAAATGCATTTATAAAACCATTTTAGTAATTTAAGAAAAAAAATTTGAATTTTTTTTAGAAAACATTTTTTTTGAAGAAAAATTGGTTTTCGATCGAAAAGACCATTTTAAATAATAACCTTACATTGAACTCTTTAGTATTTAAGGATAATAAATAAATGGGAAAATGTATCCTTATTAAATAAACAAAATATAATAAAATTCATGAGCTTATTGAGTGATGTATAATAAAATTTCATCATTGGATGCATAAACATTAACAATCTCGGTAAACGATGAGATTGTACTATAAAACCATTACCAATTTTGTAACATTGAATAATATGACCCACGAAATAATAAAATTAAATTAAACATAAAATATAATTATATTAAATAAATTCATTATATTACATGTCAGTGGGGTTGTATATACACATCAAAAATTAGATATGTGCTAAACATAACATATGTATCAAAGAAGGAAAATTGATAAAAAATCCCTTACCAAATTAGTATCTAATGAATATTAAAACCCTTAAAAGATATATTCTAAAATGGATATGGAATTCCTTATAATTTTTGTTATAAGAATCATAAAAATCATTCATGGGAAGAATATATACTACATAATATAAATGCATGGGGAGTATGGCTTATGACACACAAACAATAAAAGAGAGATGGAAATCCATTATCGGTTTAGAAATAATTTGAATTATAATAAAAAATAATGAATAAAAAATCAAAAAATTAATTTAATTAAAATAAGGATATTTTTATATAACATGGAAATGGGTCTGTATATACATCACACAAAATAAATGAGTTGTGAATTTTCATATTTTTGCTAGAAAAAAAAAGAGAGACTATAAATAACTTACCTTAATCTCGGCTTCATTCATATAAGTTTGAACCTACTATAGAATATAAATAATTTAATTATACATATATTAAATAACCATGCTTATATATTCCATATATGATTTACTTATGATCATTTATTACCTATGTATTAAACATTCCTTGTTAAAATCACATTTCATGTAATAACCAGTTTGGTTTTTATATGTCTTGATTTATTATTTTTTGGTATTATTAATTTTATCATGGATAATAATATATATTATATTAATTTTTAAATAATTATCATATTTATAAATCAATTAAACTATTAATACCAATCGTGAAAATTGGTTTTGATAAGTGAAGTATGTTACAATCATGGAGATGGTAGGCCGTACATATTCATGGGTAACATTTTTGAAGATCATTACAGAAAGGAGAAAAGTAATATTTTATAATTAAATAATTATACTAATATCATAATATTTATTTAGATATATTTATACAATCATCCATGTTGTGGTCTGGTGAAAAGAGAGAGTCACATAAATTTTTGAAGGTAATACTCTACACATACACAATCAATATTATCATCTATCCGTGAGTGAAAAGATAAGAAAAAAGATGATATATTATATTTTCATAATGATAAATATATCACTAATATTAAAATTATTACATATATATCACATATATATATACATATTATCTTATATATAAATCATTAATGAAAAGCGGAACACATCCCTTCGTGAGGTGGTAGTCCACCGTAAACATTAGTGACATTATTGTATCCACTAAGGAATAGAAAGTAATAAATGTATATATTATATAATGAATCCATATGTATTTTAACGTTATAAAGATCATATATGTACTCTATATCCATCATAAATTCCATCCATGAGTGATGGTAATGGAAAAACGAATGACATTGATTCGTGAGGTGGTAGTCCACCGTACACATGAACGATCATTTTTAACCCATTTAATGGAAGTGGAAATGGTTGTAGGTAATTCATTTATAATAAAAACATATAAGTATATTTAAGATACTGATTATACTATATCATCACCTTTTAATAATAATTGAAGGAGGTAGATGATGAAATAAAATAAAAATAGTCATTAAATAATTTTACCAATTCTTTGGGTAACCTCCTTATGTTATCACCAAAATACATACTAGGTCTACTTTATAAAAAAAGTATAAAATAATTTTATTATGGAATTTGGGATGTTATTTGGGAAGGTATTGGCCGAACTAAAAGTTTTTGAATGTATGGGGAAGAGAGGAGAGTGGGTGGCCATCTATATGTGAGGTGAGTGACACACTTGTAATTTTTGAAAAGAAAAAGGTGTAACTATATTTTTTATATGAAAAAGTGTTCAAAATGGATTATTATCAAAACTTAAAAATTATAGTCTCAAAATATGTTTATAAAATTTATTTTATCCTAGTTTTTTAGTCATTTTAACACATATATTTTTATTTTAACCATTGATTAACCAATTTTTACCTTAACTACGGTAATAAATTTTACTAATCACTATTCATCTTGAGAAAAAATTAAGTTGAAATTATTAGATAATATGTATCATGATGATTCACAAATATTTAATCCATTCTTTCATATTCAATTCATAGAATATGAAAAAAATTATATAAAACTAACCCCGTAGACGTAATGAGAAAGAAGGTTTTCAAATAGAAAATGTTCAAAAGTTTACAATGTTTTTATATCTAAATTAATTATAGAATTTATTAAAATGGCATATATTCTATTAATAGATATATAATTTAACTAATTTAACTTTAAAATATATTTAAAATATAATTTATATTTGTAAATAATTTAAACTAAATGAAAATTTTCAATTAAAATTTAGTATTTTTCGCCTTTTATTATAAAATTGATGTCTTCATAAAATAATAAAAATTCAGAGAAATGTAATTTTGACATGAAGAATTTGGAATTTAATTTTATTTTATTAGATTAATTTTCTAAAATATTTAAAAAAATTATTTATTATCATTCACAAAATTATATAATTTTTTTAAGAAAATAGTATTTTCAAAACATATACAAAATTTATCAAAAATTTAGTTAAATTTTATCGAATTGTATTATTTATATTAAAACATTACACTTAATATTACAAAATTAATTATTAATATTAGTATCACTTTTTTGAATGGCTATTTTATAATGGTATCATTTTAATAATATTAATGATACATCACATTTTTTATAACTCAATGTTGTGTGCAATGCAACATACCTTGTGTTGTATAAAAAACGAGCTTAATTTTGTGTTTTGTGTAACACAGACATAACTTGGTGCTTCATGTGAAGTAAAATATCATATAAATTTAATTTATTTTAAAAAATAATACATAAGAACTCAAGGTGTTACAAAATTAAATTGAAAGATCACAACATCTACTACTCTAAGGGCCATACCAGCTAACTGGTAACAAATAGACTATAACCACATAGAGAAGAACTCATCCTTCTATACCAGGTATTCGTTGTAACTTAATATGGAAATTACTATCCTAATACATTAGGTATACTATAACCCTCACAGGAAACAATTATCAAATCAGGGACGTTATGCAACCAGTCTATACTATAGAAAACTTTGTAGGGTTAAACTACCCATATGGAAAGATTCCATTCAAGGATATCTATAAACCTAGATCCCGACCACACTATCGGATGAATTTTATAATCCCCAAACCCTCACTATAGGATCCTATTAAAAAAATGTATGAGTAAAAAGGATCCACTCGTATCCCTATGTCTCAAAATGGGGATCTATTTAGGGACGTGCATCTTACAACTCTATGCTAAAATTAAAACCAAGGTAGGGAAGATAGAGGAAATATCCAAAAACACACATGGTGCCTCTAGGTTATAAGACCAAACTTCTTAATTCTTCCATTTACCTTTACCACATATTCCTCACAACAAGGGATTGTTCCAATACATTATAACATAAATGTGACCTCAAACATACAAGTCAAAAGAACTCATCTTCTACACCACGACACTATCTTCTTTGGGAAGAACTAAATCAACCATCATGTCTATAATAGTGTCAATAGAACATGTCTTGGAGGGGCAAGAGTCTCTATTCCTCATGTAACTGAATCCAAGTCAAACATCACCAATACATGGCTCTACTAATTCCCTGCATCACCTAAGAGAAGTCTCACCAATATGACTTCCATCAAGAGGGGTTTTAACCAAGAGGGACACTTATACCACATGTCCATGACAATCCTTTATATCCTAAGAAGGGTAATCCATATCAAAAAGAAACATAGCAGATCTATATCAATAAAAATTAATGAACACACTCAATAATGATGTTTTATTTACCGATACCACAAAAACGGACTTTTACTCAACCTGATAGTGTGCATCCACCTGAACCGCCAAAGTTGGGTCAACATGTTACTCAAAAGTTAGAGACATCACTCACTATCCACTTGGAGGGAACACCTCTTCCATAGGTATATAAAATAAATCCTCATCATCAACTAGATCATAACTATGATTCTCTTACATAATCCTAACTAGTTATCAATATATAGGTGTCAAACAATATATTAGAAACACTACAACTAAAAGAGGAAAAATTGGGTGCTGAATCAAGAAGGAAATAAAAACCAAAAACCATTTCTATATGATTCATATACTAATGTTTTCCCAAAAACCAATTCCTACATGTGATGATTCCAAAGGTAGGTTATCAGAGACTGGATTAATGGATATGTCATCTATCACACTAATATTGGGTTCCCTGGACCGAGATCTAAAATCGTGAAACTATAACACTATTTCACAAGCTCCCAAACTAAAACCTATATGGAAGAAAATATCCATGATCTAGCCATACGATTACCTCCATTGATACCATTATATCATCACCTAACCCAATGGGCCCACCTGGATGATAGTAAGCCAATAATGATACCCTAATCCCACCACCAATATAGGTAAGGGGTGATGACTAACACTAATTAAGAATATCACATACATGGAAGGCCATAGCATAAAGTACATGTACACACACCCACACACATATCCATGCACTAGTATAATGAAGAAAGGTAAAAAGAATTATATTTTGTATCTATTCATAACATCAATCCCACATCGTATTACAAAAATTTGTAAAAAAATAGAAAGGGATAAATACAAGACCACAAAAACTGAAAAATAACCGAACCTACTAGAAGCATGGGGGATGCTACCTAAAATAAACTCCAGGATCCATTAGAGGTCCCAATAGATTAACTATTCCCCATTTCCTCAAGGTCTATCTTAGACTCCAATAAAATTCAAATTTTCAATATAATACACGTCATGTGAAGGGAGATCCCATGCAGAGGTGAGTATTAACATACATAGTAGGACAACTAAAATCTCCAAACCTAAAGCATAAAACAACGTATTCAACTCATAAAAACTAAGTTATGTCAATCAGAACATCATACATAACAATAATAAAAATAACCGAGATATACTCAAGATAGATCTAAGTCTCAAGTCAAATACACAACTACACTACAATCCTAATATTCTACTTGAGACTTAAAGGAAAATATCTCCTAAGATAATTCACTCCATGAATCTAATAAAACTGATGGAGATCAATGGAGAGGTCATTCCAATTAGGCCCCACCAAGAAGAAGTGAATGCTGTATCTTAGAAGATATCGACACATAGTTAGAATATCACACTCAGGGCCTTGGGGTAGACCAAAACCTATCTAGATTAACCCACTTTTTACACATAAATATTTCTATCAATGGCATGTTTGAGGGAGTAACCACCAGTTTGGAGTGAAACTGGGCCAAAGCAGCCCAAAAAATCCATCTAAGGGGTTGTTTTGTGAAGCTCACCACCTTCGTGAATGGATGAAGATAACGAAGGTCTAGGATGTGTGAATACCTAATGGTAACCATTATGAAACACCAATCCTGAGGCATGGAGCCACACTTTCACGTAGAGGTTTGATATTAAGCTTCTTGGAGTGTTACTTGGGTTCATAGAATCCCATCCACCCACAAAGCTTGTAATGATTAACGAGGCTCCAACCTTCAAGAAACACGCATCCCTATAAATAACCATTAAAAACTACTTTTTAAAAAAGGATACAACTCTTTGACCTAATAATCATTATTATTTCTTAATACTTTTGATCTCCATGAATGAAAGGGAAAATGGATCCCCAAGGAATCTATCCATCGTGAAAATACTTCCCATGGGTATTTGAGAACCTAATGTGGAGATTCCTTTCGTGAAGTCTCATAACCTTTCTAAAATAATAAATCCCAATTTTTTTCATGGGGATTTGTGAGGAACCTACCATTCTTGAGGCACACATCCATAGTGAATCAAACCCCATGAGAATAATGATTTTACCTTGAGGCATGGTCTCTCTATTTCATGATGCATAACCATTTTAGAAACCACTGACCTTTGTGAGGTCATTGAACATCATGGAAACCCCTATTTTTGGCCCTACAGTTTTCGAAGAACCTATTATGGGCCTCAATATGGTTCAAACCATTATCTAAATACCCTTCATGTTGGTCAAGTGTCTGGGGAACCCATACCAAATATGGACATGATCTAACATAAATGGAGTCCCTATGTGACTGCTTCCACAAACCCTTGTGTCCACCCACATCAATGAATGTTCTTCCTATTCCATAATCCAACTTGTTTATTCAAATTAAAGGCACCATAATTCCCATTTATTCTAAGAATAAAGAACCTAATATTGAGACTCCTAATTTCCACTCCTCCAAGGTAGTTCCCACTCCATGTCCCACCTAGAGGTGCATTAGTGGTCATCACATGAGCCCTAGAGGTTTCGTTTTTGAGGGAAACTACACAACTATCATGGATGGGGGTCTTTATACTGGATATTACTCTCAACTTGACATGACCCCCTTGAAGAGTGATACCTTCAACATCTATGATTCATGATATAAAACTTCTTAAATCCACATCATAGTCGTATGATGTTAGACTCCATGAAAATATTCTCATCCCATGACGTAAAACTGTAGTGTTACCCTATGTGATGAACACGAGATTTCCCATGTATGATCGTAATGGGATTCCACCCTCATCCCAACATGGGATATGAAACACCCCCATAGATAATATTACACACATAATACCCACACAATCCCTCATCGATTCTCCTTCTATGACACGAGATTCCTTCCCACATGATGTTAAACTACATGGATCAGTAATGTCACATGACCTTAAATCGCAACATCAAACTATGTTGTTTTTTATCCATATATCTTATACATGGTATGTAGGAGACATCCCTGAGGTTAAACCCCAACCACCAAACTATTTTTTACATCATCCCACCTAGGGATAGACCTCCAAGTTCTACCTTAATAGGTTATTTTGATCAAAAAACCCAGTTTGACATCTTTTCTTTGAGGGACACACCTGAGAGATCTAGCTCAATAGGGCGTTTTGATCTATCTACCATGTGTTTCAGATTATCTCATAGGGAAATACCTCCACTAATCTACCACAACAAATCTATATGATCATTTTCTACATGATTTTAAACCTATAGGACACACCTTCATTGATCCACCTCAACATGGTGTACTGATCTGTTTCCATGAGATATTAATCATCTTGGGCAAAACACCATTGATCCACCTCAATAGGGCATTCCCATGTAGTGATCTCAAGACATTAAACCTGTTCCAAACCTATACCCACAATATATTAAACATATACCAATCATATCCATGCAATACATTAAACTTGTTCCTATCATATCCCCACAAGACATTAAAACTACACCCATCCTATCCCTACAAGAAATTAAAACTGCACCCATCCTATCCCAACAATAGATTAAACCTACATCCATCTGGTCCCCACAATATATTAAAACTAATCCCATTCTATCCTCAATAGTCACTAATCTTTTTCCAATACTATCCCTAAAAAAAATTAATCCTACACTATCTTTTCCCCATAAGATATTAATTTGTGCCCAAACTATCCCCAAAAGACACTAAACCTATGCCCATTCTATCTTCACTAGACTTTAAAACTGCACCCATCCTGTCCCCACAATACATTAAACCTATGCACAACCTATCCCCATAAAGCATTAACCTTGTTCCCATCTATGTGAGTTGATAAACTCATGACCTGATTTAGAATCCCCACCCCATGAAACAAACACGGTATGCCTTAGGTAAAAATCAATGAAAGGCATACACCCCAACTATTAATTAACTCATGATCGACACATGATGCCTTAGGTTCTGATCATAAGATGCATCATATGAGATTAAATCTAAAAGAGGAATATTTCTAGGTTCCCAATGTACCTAATGTTTATACATGCTCAGAGATCCCCAATCTAACAACTCTCCTAACCGATGGTTGCTTCCCTATCGAGACATAATTACTATAAATAAATGGTATTTACATTTATATGGCCCCAAAAATGAGTTCCACGAACATGAATTCATATATAAGGGAGACCCAGACTAGGCAACGACCTCCAAAGAGGAATCCATGGAAGGATGAATCCATTGAAGGAGGAACAAACATCCTATCATTCTATTTATACTAAGAAGAAAACATTTCCAATGAGATTACTTAAGTCCAACCACCATTAGAAAGTTGGAATATGAGTCAATATAAGCCGTACATAGTGATTCAGTGATGCCCTAATGAAATCATTGAAAAAATAAATGGTAAACTTAACTTTAAACTATTATCCTGAACCATATGTACTTGTAGATTTTAATGAATCATAATATTGACATGTAATTAGAATAAAAAGTTTGTCATTGCATCCCACCATGAAAATAGTTGGCCAAAAATGAAACTCACCTGCTAATTAGGGATGTTAGAGTCAGGAATCATTGGTCTAATACATTGTAATCAAGTTTAACATCCTAACCTGGGAGTCACTAAACAATTCCCAAATTCGGTGGGCCACATGACATAAAGTGTGTGTCCCCATACACTAGTGGATTTGAACTAGAAACGAGTTCCTATGGTGTGTCCGTGGGGTAATTATTCCTTAATTTCAGAGTGTTAAATAATTGTGCAATCATAAAAAATAAGCAGAACCAATATATAAATCACTAAAAAGGTAAACATCTATAATACTATAAAAATATATAATCCAAAATTCGTCATACATTATATGATGAATATTTCATGTCTCTATAATTTTTTTTGGTAATACATGGAAATAGGTAACCAATACAATACATGAATCAAAATAAAAAATACTATAAATAAATATCTACATATTGTATAATGATATTTTCTTGGTCCTATTCTCCTATACTCCCAAGCAATAAATAATCACGAATCATACAATAGGTGCTTGACCCGGTCCCAACTAGTATCCATGAAATTTGTATGGGTACCCAATGGTGGCATTAATATGGTGTGAGATAACACTCAGTAGTCCACCACAAAAATTTTCTATAACATATCCTATCTATGTATAAACAATGAAGCAATGTGAATTCTATCATAGGTATAATGATAATAAAAGTACATGGGTTAAATGCATATGTAATCCTGTCTAGCCAAACATAGTTCCCATATGAATAATAATTAAGCTCCTATGAATAAGGGGAAATATAACTACTAAATAAGCATGTGTGATATTGTCTAGTCTAATAACTGTAATCAAGTAGCCATAGCAGGGATATCTATAAAGCATAGAAAAATAAATATCCACAACTTTAATACCATGTAACAATGTGTATAAAATCCAAAAATATATATGCTATGTAATCCAGTGATATGCCTTGAAGTCCTAGATCCAAGGTATAAAACACAAAGGCATCATTGTAAAGTTCATGGATCATCTCGAGGAAAATGTAGTAAAGGATTTTGTTGAGTCCAAAGAGCCTGTCCAATTCAAGTACAAGAATGCCAAGTCCAAGGGGTTGAAATTACCTTGGGATCTTATGGAATCATTATCCAAGGAGTAGAAATGGTAGTGGCATCAAATACCATAATCAATATGGATATATGTAGTAGAAATGTCTGTGGAATCCAATGGAATCAGAATCTATGGAGTAGAAACATGAAATTTATCCTCTACTATTATCAATATCTATAGAGTATAAATGACCATCAAATCTTATGGAATCAAAATTTGAGGAGTAGAAATTTCCATGACATCTACTACTAGAATCAAGTAAGCAGTCAATTTAATTATCACTCAATAATCACAAATAATCCATCAGTTCATCCAACTCATTCATCATTTTCCATTTAAACCCATTAACCAATTTATTACAAATATACCATTCGTATATCACATGGAAAGTAGGAATAACATTATCTTATTCATTCACTCAAATATGATTAAATTTATTAAGGATCCAAATGATTTTGGTGAGATCACACACACCAAAATAGATGGTATATAACTGGGAGAAAACATAAAAAATCACACCAAAGGTGGAATAGTTTTAGTTTAATGACCTTCAACCGTATAATGGTAATAGTGGGAACCTAAACAGGTACCAAACAATTTAAACAAGACATTCATTTAATCTTAGGGGTAATGTTGAACTATCAGACATGTGGAATATTAGCCAGAAAGTATATAAGACACCAAAAATTAAGGGAAAGGTATAGACCACCAACTATATACCCATGGTGGAACATTCATCTAGTATGAGCCTTTGATACAGTCCAGATCCGGTGAAAAATAAGGAATTGAGGAAAAACATGGAAATAGGGTAAATTAGATTGCACAAAAATAATGCTATCAATACATATATGAACTAAAAAAACAATATGAATAAATAACTCACCATAAAAATTCCAACAAGACTGATGATAGAAGAATTAGAGCCTGGATCGAAAAATGGAAACAAATTAGAGGTTAGGATCAAAGGGGGAGGTCCTTCAGTAGCTCTCATATGCATGGGGTAAAATGAAATGAGGGAGGGGGATTATATCCAAAATAGAGTCCCTTGAATCTTATTTTAAAAACCAACCTCAATTATTTATTTGGGGTTAAATATCAGGGTTTGACACCCTAGTAAAAGTTACTTTACATGTTGTGAATTAGCTTTCCTAAGCGATAAAACATAGTGTATTGAATAAAAATCATGTAAATAAAATACATGTCATGTAATTGGAATGGATCCAACCTACAACCCTCCTTCCTTTTCATTTCAAAAAATAATCCCACCAAATCCTTCGTAGAATTAGGGTGTAAGACACAAAGAGAACTGAAACAAGAGTTTACTTGGAAAATAAAAAGATATGTACCTCATAAAAACACTCAAGATGTAACAATATTTCCTCATTAAAGAAATTCATCCAAAAATTTCCCTTTGAAGGGTGGTCATGAAAATTTTGATAATATCACCGACCATTGGGAAAATATGTTGGCCCTCCACTCTCAAGTATTGTTCTGTAAATTGTTGTGATACCATAGCACCCATACTAAAGGATTTATTGGCCTTAGAGAACATTCATGATCATATCAATGATATGAATATGATTCTATTAAATGAATGAATCTACATATAACTCAAACTCATCTAGATGATGAGTATGATATGGGTTTGAATGATAACAATGCAACTAATATATAAGGAAGACATAATGCATGTATTGGAACTTATGAGGTAATTGAAACCAATATGATAACAACCCGAATCAATCAAAATATCTAATGAACATGAATAATGTGATTAAAGTTTACCATTTCTCCGAGTATGCCTATGTCCTATCCCTGGTGAGATACATACAAATCCCTAATCCCTAACCCCAAAATATAGAGATCATCAATGATGACCGACATAGGATTTATCTATAGACTATACAATATACATATTTCTTTAGATCAAAAGAACATGCTCTAAAGTATCATGTATGATACATAGTCCAATAAATTATCCTCTCATATATCTAGCCAGAATAGAGGTGATCATACCAGCCTATTGTAGAAGGCCTCATTAAGTGAAATCTTTAGTCTCCTGATAGCTGTTATTGTTAGATAATAAAACCTGGGATATATGCCTCTCCCAAGATCCCCTGAAATAAAATAAAAAAAGAACTATGAATTTCCTCAGGAACTTATAAAGTGTTATCTAACTGATAATCTATATGAGGGTGTTATGATATGCTCAGAATCACCTATTTACCCAATGCCATCAATAATCTCTCCCAAAACCATGATGTAAAATGGTTGTCTCTATTTGATAGAATGGTATAAAGAATCCCAATAAGGCACAAAATCTTAGGGATATACATGTTCCCAAGATCATCTACTTATAAGGTTTCCCTGATTGGTCGAAAATGAGTGACCTTCAAGTGCTTATCCACAACAACCTGCATGTCATCACAACCCCAAGGCAATATCACAAACATAATCACAAAATTCATCACATCATCATCCAATTTCCACCCATGAAAGGGATATATTCCTTATAATCCTTGTTGGATGATGGTGATCAACCTTCACAATATGATAGATAGAAAACCAAATTAAAAAACTAGAAACCTCAGGTTTCATCCCCGACCACCAATACTGGAGATGCATGTCTAAATATATCACTGTAATACCGAGATCTACTTCTACAGCTGAGGAATGAAACTCCAGTGTCACCTCACTACATAATCCTACTAAAACCCAAACATGTACACAAATATGAAATATTTTATCCTCACCAATGGTGTAACTAGGATTTGGTTCCCCACCTGTAACACTCTCCCACAAGATTATCCTTCAAAATCAGATAACTTTCTCATCCCCAATCTCTCCCAAAGAGTGGATTTCAATAATAAGGATGAGATAAAAGTATATCCAAGATTATAATACACCTCCAAGTTCATATATGAAAATAAGGCCATAATCTTCCACTCAGTAATAGCCTCACAAATAACCTGAATTTGAGTCATCTTTCTAAGTGCATTGGCCACCGCATTTCCCGTTTGAGGTGTATTGGAAATCTAGAAGTTAGAAGAAAATATTTTTCTCGACTAAATTCATTGACTTAAATTTAGATCATGTTTTGTAATTATATACATGACTTATTGGTGTTTTATATACACCAAAAAATTCTCTCCAAGTAAAGAATAACTCCAACAGTGCAAATCATGTACAATAGTGGCTATCTTAAAATAATTAATTACATAGTTCCTATCAAGTCGTCTCAAATAACTATACCAATACGCCCTGAAATTAACCTCCTATATAAAATTTTCTCTTATGTTGACACATGATGCATAAAAAAATACAATATAGCTTTTTCCCATCTCTATTAGTATCAGGATTGGTGTTGAGGTCAGTTTACCTTTCAGCTTATGAAAGGCTTTCTCACAGGTATCTGAACATATAAAACTAACAACCATCTTATTCAAGCCCATAAGGGTGTATTCTAATCATGATAAGTCATATATTAAAGGCTTAAAATATCCATCCATCCCCAATAGACTCTATATATGAAAGGCATTCTTGGGATTCTCATAGGAAACTATAGATCTCACATTATTTGGGTTACCTGATACTCATATATCTAAGATAATATAACCCTAAAAATTAATCTTATCCATTTATAAGAGGAAATTTGTGATGTTATCATATAACTAACGTTTTCACAGTATATCCAAAATTATATCAAGATGTTTGGCATGATCGTGTTAAGTTTTAGAATACATTATGATATCATGCATGAATACCACCACAAATGAATCTAGACAAGGATGGAAAATTTGGTTCATCAATACCATGAAAACGGCTAGCACATTCATGATACCAAATTACATAACCATATACTCATATAGACCATAAATTCTATGAAATGTTTTATGAGGTATGCCGATAGGTCAATCATATACTAGGTGATAACCCAAACTCAAATCAATCTTTGAAAATACCTGAGCTCCTTGGAGCTAGTCAGATAGATTATATATCCATGGAAAATGATACAATTTCTTAACAGTCAACTGGATCATTTGTTGGAAATACACACATATAATAATTATTCCATTTTGCGTTTTCTTCTTCAAAACGAACCAGCAAACCCCACGGTGAAGTGTTTGGTCATATAATACCTTTCTCTTCTAATTCCTCAATATATCTCTTAAGATCCCACAAATCGATAGTAGAAATACTGTATAGAAGAATTGATACTGGTGTAGCTCCTAGTTACAAGTCAATAGATAACTTTACCTCTCTCTTAGTAGGTAAACTAGATAAGTTTTCCCAAAAAACCTAACTAAAATGATTAACCACTAGAGGGAAATCTTCTTGAAGAAATCCTGGATCATCCAAATATAAGCTATAAATTAGTGTTATCATCCCACCCAGCCCATGATTCTCTAGTCTAGCTCCACCTACCTAGACATCTAATTTTACCATTTTAATAAAAACTCATACCTCTGGTGATGTAATAGTTTCCTGATGATGATAAAAATCAACAAATTAATAATAGGAAACTAGTCATCCCATCCCTTGAATGAAATAAAACCTTGTCATATCGAGGGAAAAAATATTCCAAATGATGTTATTCCCAGCAATATCAAGGTGAAACTCCCTCCAGTAGGAAACATGCTCAGTTATGATCCTAAATGAAGTATTTAGAGTCATTATGTAATCAAAAAACTGAACAATGTGCCCAAGTCTCTATAAAATTGGCACAAATATGAAATTATGAGAAGCACCTGTATCAAAAAGGGATGATGATAGAGTAGAGGATAATAAGAGCCTACCTATCCCCATATATGGAATAAAACTATACTCCTCAGGTTTAGGCTGTAAATAATACAACTTGGCTCAATTGTAGCCCTGTGAAACAACATCACTTCTTGGAGTAGGCTCACTCTACAGTCATGATATAACTGGTGTCTGATACATCTTCCATGACCACCGCCATTTCATGAACAACCAACACTACCCCAGCTCCCAACATTATATGGTGAATTTAATAACTCCCCTAGATCATTATTCACATTCAATCCTCTTCAAATGATTACTGGAGTAAAGGTCCTATAGATATGTTGGACATGGCCCATCCCACTTAAAGCTCAACACTCGACTAGGTATCTATCACACTGAATCTTCATATGTATTAGTCCCCAAATTTTATGATATAATACAACAATACATGCATTCATAGTATAAATAGTACTACCCTCATGAGATGTATGAAAATGGAACTTGCTGACATTAAGAGTTTAACCACTGGGTCGAGAGGCTGAACTGCCCTGCTCTTCACCTCTAGATTCCCTCAGGTTTTGTTCAGTAATAAGTGCATGATTTAATATTCATATAATAATATTCAAATAAAACAAATTTACGTACTATCAAATATAATGTATTAGACCTTCCACAAAAAATCTCGTCCTTAATGTCTCATTAGAATGATAAATCAGTGCAAAACACTGAATCTTTGTAAAGCATGATGAATACTCCATAACGGTCCTCAGGTCCTACTTCAAATGCATGAACTCACTATTCCTTTAATATATCAGGGTATCATGAAATATGTAATCATAAATACAGCTTCTAAATACCCCAAAACCATATCTAGAATCATATCAACCTTGTTCAAAACATCCCACTAGCTCTTAGCTTCTCCCTGATGGATATTTGTTGTGAACTTCACTCTCCTCTTATAAGGTCTCTCTAGTTGTTAAAAAATTAAAAATATAGTCCTAATACATAACATAGAATCATTTGGACCCCCATTACATGAAAATGTGGAGTATGGTTATGTTGGACCAAACAGGTAAGCTCTGACGAAATCATGGTATGTTACATGGCTCCTTAAAAAGTATGTATAAATCATAAGAAACCCTTTCAGAAGTTATAATCATCACCCATTTCATGTACAATAGCTAGTGCCACACTAAGCAGTACTAGTGGTTCTAATGGTATCCCAAGACCCACAAAATTTGGATCATGGTCATCATCACCCTCTCAAATAACCATTAAAGGACTTTATAGTGGCATGTGTCTATAATGTCAAACAAAATTCTTAGGGATAATCATGTAGAAACCAAGTCATCGATAAAATGTAGTATCTATCAAATCAATTCAATTGACAAGCCACAACCCTCTAGCTACTCCTAAATCTAGGATAAGGTAATATTATCAAGTGAAAAAATCATGAGAGACATTTTCATTTTCCTACTCGAATGTTGGGTCATGATCAATTCCTTTGTTTCATAATATTATATCATTTGGAATTAACATTTATTTTCAATTCCCCTTAAATGGTTGAACCAAATGGGTTACCACTTTCGATAACTGACTACCCATACACATTATAAATTGATGTGTGACATCCAATTAATCTAAAAAATAATATGTTCAACTCTATGTGACCAATGGTCCATGAATCAAAATTCCATAATTTCATTATTAGGATGTTTTTTGTAGACTATATTGAAAAATACTATTTAGTTTACGATAATCACTCTAAATAATAAATATGTTTCTCAATTCTCTACAGGAATCATTTCTCAAATAACATTTATATAAATCAATGCATAAATAATAATTTCATGGAGTCGATAAATGCATCATTTATGAAATGGAATAATGTGTGACATATGAATTCTAACAAGTTCCTAAAACAATGCATGAGATTGAATTCCTTTATCTCATTAGGCCAAGTATAAAAATATTTAATTATAATAATCATCAAACCATATGTGTGTCACACAATAGTCATGGATTAACAACTCCCAGGAACAATTAATTATCAAACTATAATTCATTACTAATCACCTCTCTATTTTCTAAAAAATAGTAAATCTAGAAAAGATATATTTTCAACCACTTTGTAATATACCAAATTGGGATCCACTAAATTGTGTCCCATGCTGGTGGGTCACATGTCATCAATAATTCCCCTCTATATTCCAAGGTCTTTCGACTAATAGTAAGGTCATATGGTTTATTTATGGGGAGACTATTCAATCAGGTTAGAGTGTAACATAGTGGTGAAATCATAACAAATAAGTAGAAGAAATAAATAAATCACTAACAGAAGATAAAAGTCCAAAATACATTAATAATCAATAATCCAAAAGTAGTCATAAAAATAGGATGATCATATATTATCTCTATTATAAATGGATTATAACACTTGTAAATAGGAAACCAATACATTAAATGTATCAAAATGAAAATTAACAAAAATAACTATTTTCATAAAGCATCACAAGCCTAGATCGGTGTTGTGCTCCCATACACATAAGCATAAAACAATATAACATCATACAACCTGAATTATTCCTAATCCCTACCTTTATAAATGAATTCTATCAAGGTATGCAATGAAACCCCTGATAGGGAGTGAGATAACACTCAGTATGACACCACCAAAGATGTCTATATCATGTCCAATTTGAGTATAAAAAATGAAGTAGTGTTCAGTCTATCATAGGTATAACATTAAAAAAATTTAAATGGGTCAAATTCATATGTAATCCAGTCAACCTAAACATGGATCCCTATGAAAAATAATCAATCTCCCATGAATAAAGAAAACTATAAAGCTTAAATAAGCAGCTGTGATACTGTCCTGTCTAACAACTATAATAAAATACCCATACCAGGTCTATCCATTAGAAAAATAAATATCTTCAATGGACACACCATGTAATCAAGTGTATAACATCCAAAATGACCTATGTACCGTAATTTAGTGTCATAACTTGATGTGCTGGATCAAAGGAGAAAATGAATAAGGCATCCTCATCGATACCATGGAGAATCTCGATGGAAACTAGGTAATGACTTGAGTGGAGTCCAAAGTGCATATCCTTATACAATTTCCAATGCGAGTCCAAGAATATTGGATTCAAGGTGTATAAATACCCTTTTCATCATATGGAATCAATATCCAAGGTGTATAAATTTCCATAGCATCCACTACCATAATCAATATAGATCTCTGGAGTAGAAATATTCATGGCATCCAATAGAATCGGGATTTCACCAGTAGAAATATCCATTGAATCCACTACCAATATAAATATACATAGAGTGAAATTGTTAATATAATCTTATGGAATCATAATCCAGGGAGCAGAAATTTCCAAAAAATCCTCTTCTATAATCAAGTCATTAATCAATTTACTTCTCCTTCAATAATAATAAATAATCCAATAGTTCATACAACTCATTAATCATTTTCCATTTAAAACCATTAATCAATTAATTTGACATATATCATTCATGTACCACATGGAATAAAGGCACAACCTTCTATTATTTATTCATGATAATGTAAATAAATTTATTATTTCCCCTAACAAAACTGAAGAACCCTCACACACCTAAAATGGTGGTATATCATGAGTGAAATAAATAAATAAAATCATCCCAAAGGTGGAACTAGTAGAGGTGAATGACCTCCAACCATATAATGGTAATAGTGGCCAACACAAATAGGTCCCAAACAATTTATAAGATACACTAATTTAATATAAAGGGAATAGTAAAGAATTATGGTCTATGACAGAACAATAAAAATGTATATAAAACACCCAACATTAAGGGAAAGTTATAGAACACCTTCTGTATACACATGGTAGAATAGACATCTAATATTTTCCTTTGATTTAGTCCAAATATTGAGAAAAAAGATGAACATAAAAAGATCATGGAAATAGGGAAAATTATCTTACATCTAAATAAATTCTTAGATAAGAAGAAAAACGATGAATGACACATAATGAATGAAGAAATCACAAGCACAACTCAAACGACACTGAAGTAAGAAGAATTTGATTATAGATTGTGAAATGGAACAAAAACCTAGGTTAGGTCAAAGGAGGAACTCCACCAATGTCTCTCCTATATGTGAGAAAAATAGAAATTAGTGAGGGGGATTCTGTTGAATATAGTGGCCCCTGTCTCTTATATTAATAAACGGCCTCGTAAATTTACATTAAATTTAAATTATTTACATGTCATGTAATTATCATGGACTTACGCCCTAGAAAAAACCCTTTACATTTCATGAATTTTCCTTCCTAGGAAATTATATGCATAATATTGAATACATGTCATTTAAACCAAATACATTTCATTGAATTAGCATGAATCTAACCTACAAACCACTTTTGACTTCCTTTCTAAAAAAATCAAACTTCCCATGACCCAACATTATAGTCTAATAAAAAATATAATTGAAACAAGAGTTCAAACAGAAAATAAAAGGATGCACATCTCTTAAAAAATAGTAGGATTTTATAGTGTAGATCCATCTATATATTCAGAAGATGGGATGATTTGGAGGAATTGGGAATCACTATTCCAATACATTTAATAATAAAAAAATCATCATGCCTTATAGGACTCAAGACATAGGAATCTAGCTGCCTGGAACTCGCAGGCACTAGTGTAAGAGAAACCTTGATGCGATGATCCTGCGCAACTATAATTTTGCCACATCTTTAACTTTTTTTCAGGTTTTTGGGTTCCGACTTCCCATTTCATCCATTAAGATCATCCAAATGAGGGTGATAGACACCCTCAAGCTCCGCTATGAGTAGGAAGGGGTCATCCTAACAAGGGAAATGTACCAACAAGACCTAGAGGCATCAGTGCCTCATCAGCATCACCTCCCCTATGGTTCACTCTAGGGGAAACCACCACCATTCCAAAGATAAATCCCTTTAGGAGTCCATCCCCATAGTTCTCTTAAAATTAAATCCCCTATGTTAAGGAATTAGGGGATGTTCAAGTCACACTGACAGTGACAACCACACAGGAGCCTCCAATGAGGGCTCCCACCAGGCCTCATCAATGCAAACACCAATTGGTCTCATGGGCGAATGAATGGGTTGATCATCCTCACTTCACCAACCCTAATCAAAATTACCTGATGTCAATGTTGGGGGAAGTCCTAAGACACCTACTGACAAGGGGAATTTTTTATGGATTTGGGGATCCATGCCACCATCGGTGCATCCCACTAAATCATTATAACATGTTAATAGGGTTCTATCTATTCCTTATTGGTATTGAGACACCATCCTAACCATAGGAATTCTAGGTTTACTCTCTCAATCTCTATCACGACCAAAAGTGTTATGGGTCATTTCGTGATGATGAGAATCAGCATGGAGGACTTTACCACAAAATTACCAACCAGAGTTGAGGTCCTCCCCGCTTATTGAACAACTAGTATAAAGGTCCTCCGTATGCTTCCACTAACTAGTATAAAGGTCTTCCTCATTCTCTTATCAACCAAACTAGATTTCCTCCTTACTCCATCATCAACCAACATAGATTTCTTCCCCATTCTAATGTTGTAACCTACTCAACAGAACCATCTGGTTGCAGAAGGAAAAACACTCGCCATTGGAGGGAAAACCCAGGAAGCACAACATCATATTTGACCTCAATGACCTCTCAGATTTTGTGGTGATGGAATAAATGATGAGGAATCATTCACCTAATATACATGAGTCTTAAAAAGAAGCGAAAAAATGAGATTCGTGATCCTAGAAGTCAAAATTCCTAAGATCCCCAAATCCCTCCAGAGATACCAACATGTGAATGATGTACTAGCTCCTTTCTATGACCTCACAGTATAGATACCCTCTATTTTAATAAGTTAACATTTCATATCTTTTGAAGAATACTTAAATCCTTACAAAAATAGAAACCAAAAGACCATACTAGTCTAGTTCCTTTGGAAACATACAAACATAAACACTGGGACATAAATGAGCTACATCATCTCCCACTAGGTTTTTTTGGACTATCACCCTTCCTAGACACATCAAACATAATACATATCTTCATAAGCTAGGGGAACGAAACATAAAAAGGGGTGAGCATATATTCTCAGTAAGGGTAAAAAATGGAGATACATAAGCATAATCATGAGTATAAGGGTACGGCAACATGATCATGAAAATAGAAGATCATACCCTCCATATCAAAGATCATAAAAACGAATAATGACATAAATATTGGTTGTTAAAATGATATGAATCATAAGGAAATAAATAACATAATCTACGAAAGCATAACATAGGAATGAATCGTGGTTTTTTGTTTGAAACATAAGAATATAATATGATTTTCAAAGTATCCAAGTCATCTCTATGACAAACGTCTTGGTAGTATGGGTTCACTACTCATATAATAGTAGTAGTCATGGTTTACCCCCATGTCCATTTTAGTAGCATGAGTTCACTCCTCATTCCATATTGGTAAACATGTTTCACTCTCACGACCATCTTATTAGTCAAAGTTCATTCCCAAGACCATCATAGTCCATCTCATGAGATATTTTTTTTACCCAATGCATTAGAGGAAAATATATCTCCCACCCATCTCATTGTGTAATCATACATAAATATGAAAAAAGATCATAAATAATCATATAATAACCCATGAAATGAAATGGGTATTATAAACATGTAATCATATCATAACCTATAGAAAAATATAGGTTTCATAATCTTTTCATTATAAACATAACACATGAAAAGAAGCAGGTCATAAAATCATATAACCCATGAAAGAGGAACGAGTTTCATAAACATCATGTCATAAATACATAATCCATTAAGATAAAGAATATTAATGATAAAATTGAATAATTTACCCAAAAATAAATGATTAATACCAATGGATGTTATCTTATATGGGAAATAATTTTGAAATATCTTTTAAAAACATCTGTTGTGGAAAATATCCTTTTTGTAATGCCCAAAACCTAGTTACCCAGAGTCAATGCATTATTACATAACATTTAAATGATCACAAGAGATCATGTCTTGAAAGGACGATTAGTTTAGTAGCCTTGGAAGTACTAGATACATACATAAGTTTTATATTACATCATGAAATAAAAACAACAACAACATTGTGTCCCATTTGAACACACTTATATCCCTTAGCCTATCCTTACAGGTCAATCATAATATACTTCTAAGAATCCCGGAAAAAATAAAACATAAGAAAGGGGTAAGCTCATATGCTCATTAAGGATAAAAATATTGGGAAAACATTTATAAATAACAATAAAAATTTAAGTAAATGTATAAAACTAAAACAATATACTTTTAAATGTTAACTATAGTATAATATGGAAAATATAAATCAAATAATTCCATTTATTTATTCACATGGATATTATACTAGTCAAATAATCACATGTAATATCAATTTCTAATTTCATAATGATGGAATTCATAATGTCGGACATCATAACCACATAGTCAAGGCCTCATGCCAAAAATAAAAATTAGACTTTTTCAAGGCCTTGTGCCAAGAAACTAGTTTGTCTCATGATACCTACTGATACATCGAGGAGCTATAATGGGATCCACCCATCACTTACTAAGTTCAATGCATTTCTCATATGAAATGGTTGAAACATAAAATAAACATTCATATTAAAACTAGAATATGAAATTTCAATACATTAACTATAAACCATGAATGGTATAAAAATATTAGATTCAAAGTAAAACATATCACAAAAACTATCAATACAATATGGATGATTGTATCCTAATAAATCAATTTCAAACAAGCATAAAATCTAATAAAGGATGTTGACATAGATGAAATCAATACAAAAATTATTTGTGTGAAATATCTCTTTCTTTATTGAAATCATTAAAAATTAAATAAAAAATTTATTTTGAAAATATTATTACAAGATTGTAAGGAAAGATTCTAAGGTGTTATAATGGTGGAAAATTTCTGCACCCACTGTATAAGTTAGAACAACATTCTTTCCTTAATTTGTCGAAAAGGTCATAAAGTACCTTTTTTGGAAAGAGATGGAAATATTACTTTAAAACCATTTTATAAAATAAACAAGGGTATAAATTATGTTAACCCATAGTCTAGTAATGAGTAAAAATGTTCTGAAATATATTTGTACGAAACATGGATGTGGATTATACAGAGGTCCCATTAGATACTCACAGATGAATAACCTCAGATAATAAAGTGATTTTAAAATTAACCCTTACCATGTAATTTTCCTTAGTTGTGGGTACATTAACCTATTACATAATAGTTAAATCATTTTTATTAACTTATACATGAACCACATACAAAAATATGATATCATATATGATCTTCTAAAATATCTTTGTTAATAATATTTCAGAAGTATCATTGTTTTGGGTGTTAACTGATTCGTTTTCCTTTATATGATTTGATACATAAGACATGTGTGTTACGGATATGATGTATTTGATTCATTTACTAAATGATATTAAGTTTTTAAATATTATTGTTAATCATAAAATGAAAATTATTCTTGAATGGTTACGTTGGGGTATGAATCTCATCGCGTTCATGGAGACGGTAATCCGTACGTATGCTGAGTGACAATATCATTATATTGATGGAGAAACTGTATGTAATTAGATGGTATATCATAAAAATATAATCATTATAATGTTATATTTATAATTGACATCATTTATACTCATTATTATACTCATCCAAATAATTAAGTGTTGAATAAAAAACTACACCACGACTTGGAGATGGTAAGCCGTACGTACATACATATGGTGACTTTGTCATTTACAGGATGGATAGAATAATTAATATGATTGGACCATATTTATAATAAAATCAAAATATGTAGAATTTACTGGAGTTATTACTTTTGTATGGAAATAACAAATAAATAGTAAGTGGAAGAAGAAAAGAACTTTGAAAGAGGTGATGAAATTATTACCTCTTCTTCGGGTGCTTCCTTTTGATTTGATCAAAAGGGAGCCTTAGGTTGGCTTTATGATAAAAGTATGGCCTATAAGTTTAATTTAGGGAAGTTGGGAGGATATTTTATTAGGGGTTGGCTGAGCCAAATGCCTTTGGAGGTGTGATTTTGAGAGAAGAAGAAGTACCCTTTTATAAGAGAGGTGAGGGTCACTTTAAGAAAAAGATTGAAATATTAATTTATTATACAATCATATTTTGTTTCTAATGGCTCCAAAAGGATTTATTTCGAGTATACGATGGGTATGTGTCAAAAAACTCTCAACCAATAGTATTTTTAGAGGTTTTTGTCACCGTATTATACTTATATTTTCAAATTAACTTTTATTTAAATAGTTTAACTTTAACCATTAATTCTTGTATTATTATAATAAATGGTTAATAAACTGACTATAAAAAGCCAATAGAACCCCAAGTGGTGAATTAATGACATATATATCATTATATAAGTCCTTTTTCCACACCTTAGGGTTTTAGTACTATTATATAATTTAATAAAATAGTATTTTTTAAACTCATATATGTCAATTTTGACACTATTTGGTATTTGTTTTTTTGTGAAAGTCATAAATACAATATTTATTCAAATTTTTTTTAATCATCCCTAACATGTCATATTAAACTATAAAATTCTTTTAATTCATCAAAAGTCTCAATTTACATTTATTTTAATATTTATAATATCAAATATTTTAACCATTCATTAATAAAAAAATTATTGTACCATAATTATGTCATAAATAAATTTAATTATTCAATATCTAAAAATAATAAATAAAATTACATGATGTAGTAAAGATTTTTATTTTTCTAATGAGTATTTATAGTCAAATTTATCAAATCTATAACCCTATATTAAAAATGGTTTAGTTATTAAAAGTTAATTTAACACTTTTAACTCTTATCTAAATTAAATAATATTAAATGTACTAATCTAATCCAAGTGGATCAAAGAGGATAATATTTTATTCCTAAGTTTGATTTTCGACGAAATACACTTATCCAATAGAATCATGACATGTATTAGGCTAATTATAATATCATATTTACCTTTAATTACCCTATTTACTTTTAACCGTGGTAAATAAAATTCAAAATTTACTATTCACCACAAATTATTTTCATCTTATTGAACTAAATTTTACTTACTGATGTAAATCATGTATCTATTTTTTTTTAAATTCAATTCACAGAAGAGGTAAAATCAGGTTTTATGCAAATTTGCAAATGTGCCTAGAAGGTGGGTAAAAGAGCTTTAAAGGTTCAACAAAATTTTATACATCTAATATTATTATAAAATTACTATAATGAATTACGTTGAACTAATATAGGTATTATGTACCTATTTTGACTTAAAATAAATTTAAATAAAATAAATAATTATTTAAATAAAATGTCAGTTTAAAACAATAACGTAGTGTTTTCACTATTCATCAAAAATTGAAAGGTTTTAGAAAAATACCAAAAATTCACCCTAAGATAATTTTGATATTCCAAATCCAAAAATGAAGACCATTTTGAAAATTAAAATTTATAAAATTTAAAAAAGTAGGTATTACTATTCATAACAGCTAGTTTGATTGGTTGTGGTGTGCTAGAACTCGAAGTTGCGTATAGCACAAGCTATTGTATTACTCAAAGTGAAGCGTACCGTGGAAGCTTGGGGTGTTAAATTATTCCCTCAAAATAATTTTTCCCATGAAATTTTTATAATACTACTTCATAAAAAGATTCGGGTGCTTCTTCATCATAAGTTCCTTGGGTTCCCAGGTTGTATCATCCATCTTATGGTTTCCCCATTGAAATTTTACCAGAAAAGTCATCCTGTTTCTCAACACTTTTTCTCTAGTATCAAGACTCTTGATAGGATCTTCCCAATAAGAAAGATCTATTTCCAGTTCAATTTCTTCATTGGTGAGTACATGTGTTGGTTAAAGCATGTATTTTTTTGACAGTGATACATGGAACACATCAACATATTCTTGCACAAAAGGTACATCCTCTATTTGAACATTTCTTTCCTCAAACATAGTTATTTCACTATCTTCCTCCCTAATAACTGAATTTAATAGAGATACTGTGGGTGGATCTAGATAAGAATCATATGGTGGCATTTATTCTCTAAAGATAAGGTACTTTTTATCATCATCGAAAATTTTAACCTCATTCTTCATACAATAAATTTTTGTATCATGGTGCAAAAGACAATACATTCCAAGGATTATATCCAATTCAATATTTGATATGATGAAGAGATTAGCCAAGAAAGAACATTTATATTCTTTAATGTGAATTTATTCACAAAACATTGTTGCAATTATGGTTCCCTTAGGAGTTTTTACTGACAAATCCCTTGTAAAATAAAATTGGAGATATCTAATTTTCCAAAAAAACAGGGATGATAGGAAATGATGCGATGACCCATAATCAAATAAATCATTGGATAAATTTAAGGAAACCATTAAATTACCTTCCACCACATCATTCTAAGCTTCAACCTCAGTAGTAGTGATCGTATAATCTTGGCCTTGATCCCTTGTAATTTTTGGTGGTAATTTTCCATGGCGCATAGGAAATTTATTTTCATAATTCCCAATTTCTCTACAATTGTAGAATTCAACATTGAAAACCTCTTTCTTTCTCATTCAATCATGAGATTTTTGGCCTCTTACCCACACTTGTAAGATACTCTCATTCCCTTCAGGCAAGTATCAGGGTGTTTATTCCTAAATTTACTACGAGATGGAAATTCTACTTTTCCCTTCTTCCCCTTATTTCCATTTTCTGTAGTGTTCAACATATCTCTTCTTCTCTTTGTTTGTTTTAAATTTATAAGACATAGAGAATTACTTTTCTATCTTGATAGTACATGAGACAATATATTCGTACGATGATAAGGATTGTGAGACTAATGCTCGACGGAGAAATGGTTTTAACCCATTAAAGAATCGATCAATATTACTCCTTGGGTTATGTATATAATATGCAGTATGAATTTATATCCTCTTAAAGTTAGCCTCATAGTTTGTTACATTCTCATCCTCTTTTTTCCTCAGACATAGAAATTGGCTTTCCATATCCACTCGATGGTCCTGAGGAATGTATTTTTCTAAGAAGATCTCTTTAAAATCACTCCATTCCATAATTGATAATTATTCATCCTCCTTTGTGTTTTGAATTAATTAACACCATTGATCTGCATCTCCTGTGTAGCGATAAAATTCCATAAAAACCTTTTCTCTTTCACTTTTCCCCAAAGCATGAAATATTTTCTCTAAGGAACTTATCCATTTCTCAGCTAAAAATGGATTTTAAGTCACATAGAATGTTGGTTCTTGTTTCCTCATGAAGTGGTATAACATTGATCCTCCGCGTTGTGGATGAGTGTAATCCATAAGGGTATTTTTATTATTCATAACCTGAGTGAGTTATCCCAGTATGGTTATAAGTTGTTCAACACTGGTTGCATCACCAGCTCCACAATAATTTTCTTGAGTGGGAGGGAAATACCTACATGGATTATGTGTGTTGATACAGTTTCTATTTCTTATACTAGGTTTCATTTCTAAACAATGGAATACAATAGTTTTGTTTATTAATCAAAATACAAAATTCCAAACTTGTAAAAAACATAACATAAATTAAACAGTTTATGGATACAATACAAAATAATAAAAATGTTTTAATTGACGAATTATTTACTAAAAAATACTTCCTAATGGGTTGTAAAGAAAATGTGAATTATCCTAAGTATATC
Source organism: Viscum album (assembly GCA_963277665.1). NCBI lineage: Eukaryota > Viridiplantae > Streptophyta > Magnoliopsida > Santalales > Viscaceae > Viscum > Viscum album. The sequence continues at coordinate 1,294,898,370 of OY728136.1, forward strand.
CCCCAAGAGTGTCGTAACCAAGAGTGTAGAAAGGCCTGTTGTTGTGTATTAGGAAACCCTGGGTCAAGTCCAAAACTCCTTTTTGGAGATTTCACTCCTAGGTACATCTGTTCCTGAGCCGCATCTACCTGCTTGTATCCAGAAATGAATGTATTTCTTGTAAAATTCAAAAAATATCGACAATATCAAAATTTGAAGAAGTTCTTCTATACTAATCCTCAAATTATATCATATGGTAATGTTCTCGAATCAGAGTTTTTCTAAATATATTTTCCAAGGTTTTTACTAAAATATCTCTGATACCAACTATAATGCCCCAACCCTAGTTACCTAGAGTCAGTGAATTATTACATAACAATGGCCTGATCAAAAAATATCATGCCTCAAAAGACTGATTAGTTTAGTAGCCTTGGAAGTACTTGATACATACATATGTCTTACATTACATTGTGAAATAAAAACACAACAACATTGTTTCCCCTTTGAACAAACTTGTATCCCGTAGCCTATCCCTGCAAGTCAATCATAATATACTTCTTTGCATACTGGAAAAAATAAAACATAAGAAATGGGTGGGCTCAGATGCTCATCAAGGATAACAATATAGAAGAACATTTCATAAATAAGAATAAGAATTTAAGGCAATGTATAAGACTAAAATATAAGATTTTTAAAAATAAACTTTAGAATAATATAGAAAATATAAATTAAATAATTACATTTACTTATTCACATGGAAATTATACTTGTTGAATAATCACATGTAATATCAATAGCTAATTTCATAATGATGTAATGCATAATGCCAGAAATCATAATCACATAGTAAAGGCATCATGCCAAGACTACAAATAGGATTTTTGAAAGTCCTTGTTCCAAGACCCTAGTTTATCTCATGAGACCTACCTTTGCATCAAGGATCTATAGTAGGCTCCACCCATCACTCACTATGTTAAATTCATTCCCCATATGAAAAGTTTGAAACGTAACATAAAAATTCGTATTAAAAATAGCATAAGAAATTTCAATACATTAACTATAAACCATGAATGGTATAAAAATAGTACATCTATAGTCAAACATATAAAAAAACCTTCAATACAATATGGATGCTTGTATCATAATAAATCAACTTCAAACAAGTGTAAAATCCAAAAAAGGATGTTGACATAGATGAAATCAATCCAAAAATTATTTGAGTGAAATATATTTTTCTTCATTGAAATCATTAAAAAGTAAAGAAAACTTTTTTTTGAAAATATTCATATAATCTTGTAAGGAAAGGTGTTATAACAGTAGAAAATATCTACACCCTCCATATAAGATAAAAAAAATTATTTCCTTAAAATGTCAAAAAGTTCATAAATTACCTTTTTTGATAAGTGACAGAAATATTCCCTTCAAACCATTTTATAAAAAGTAAAAAAATGGAATAAATAATTTTTTATCATAGTCTTGTAAATAGTAAAAAGGTTTTGAAATACATTTTTAAGAAACAAAGATGTGGATGATAAAGAGGTCCCAGTAGATACTCACATATAAACAACCTCATAAAAATAAAGAGATTGTAAAATTACACCTTACCTTGTACTTTTCCTTAGTTGATGGTACATTATGATCCTGTATAATAGTTAAATCATTGTTATTATATTATAAAATAACCACATACATAAATATGATATCATATATGATCTTATAATGTATCTTTGTTAATAATATTTCATAAGTATCATTATTTATGGTGTTAACTGATTCGTTTTCCTTTATATTATTTGTTACGTAAGGTATGTTTGTTATGGATTGGATGTATTTGATTCATATTAAGAATTATATTAAGTTCTTAAACATTATTTGTAATCCTAAAATGAAAATTATTCTTTAGTGGTTACGATGGGGGATGAATCTCATCACGTTCTTGGAGACGGTAATCCGTACGTACACACGAGCGATAATATCATTCTATTGATGGTGAAATCATATGTAATTTGATAGTATATCATATTTATAGAATCATTTAAATGTTATATTTATTATTTACATCATTTTTACTCATTATTACACCCATACAAATAATGATGTGTTGAATAACAAACTACACCACAATGAGGAGACAGTAAGCCGTACGTATGCACGTATGATGACTATTTCATTCATAAGATGGATAGAATAATGAATATAGTTGTACCATACTTATAATAACATAACTGTATGTAGAAGGTACTGGAGTTATTACTTTGGTATGTAAACAAAAAATAAAGAGGAAGTGGAAGAATAAAAGAACTTTGAAAGTGGCGATTAAATTATTATCTCTTCTTCAGGTGCTTCCTGTTGATTTGATCAAAAGGGATCCATAGGTTGTCTTTATGATAAACTTAAGGCCTATAGTTTGAAGTGTGGGTAGTTTGAAAGATATTGGAGTAGGGTTTGGCCGATCCAAATGGCTTTGGAGGTTTGATCATGATAGAAAGGGAAGTACCATTTTATAAGAGAGGTGAGGGTCAATTTAGGAAAATCTTGAAATATTAATTTATTATACAATCATATTTGGTTTATAATGGAGAAAAAAATATTTATTTGTAGGATAAGGTGGGTATGGCTCAAAACCATTCAACCAATAGGTTTTAGACTGGTTTAGGTCACCATATTAACCTTTCCTTTCAGATTTAACTCTTAGTTAAATAGTTTAACTTTTACCATGTATTCTTGTATTATTATAATAAATGGTTTATAAACATACTATAAAAATACAAGATAACCCCAAGTGGTTCATTAATGACATATACAATTATATAATTCCTTTAGCTAAAACTTATATTTTTAGGACTATTATATCATTTAATAGAATTGTATTTTTTTTAAATACTCATTTATGTTAATTTTGACACTACTTGGTATTTGGTTTTTGTGAAAGTCATAAATACATTATTACTTCAAAAAAAAATATTAAATCAACCATAACATGTAATAGTAGGCTAGAAAATTCTTGGAATCCATCAAAAGTCTCAATTTAAATTTATTTTAATATTTATCACTTCAATTATTTTAACCGTTCATTAATACTGTAATTACTGCATCATCATTGTGTCATAAATAAATTTAATTATTTAATGTCTAAAAATTATAATTAAAATACCACGATGTAGGAAATATTTTTATATTTCTAAATAATATTTATAGTGAAATTTATTTTATGTATTTCTCTATATTAAAAATGTTTCACTTATTAAAAGTTGAATTTAACACTTTTAACCATTATTTTAATAAAATAATATTAAATGTCTGATTCTAATCCATATGGATCAAATAGGATTATATTTTATTCCTATGGTTTATTTCAGTCGAAATAAAATAATCCAATAGAATTAGGGCATGTGTTAAAGTAATTATAATATCATTTCACCTTTAATTACCCTTTTTACTTTTATCCGTGGTAAATAAAATTCAAAAGTTACTATTCATAATAAATAATTTTGATCTTATTTAACCAAATTTTTCTTACTAATGTGAACCATGTCTCTCAGATTTTTGAAATTCAATTCATAGAAGTGATAAAATTATGTATTATACAAATTCACAAATGTGCCTAGAAGGTGGGTAAAATATGTTAAAAGTTAAATTAAATTTTAAATATCTAATCTTATTATAAAATTACTCCAATGATTTACATTGAACTAATATAGGTATTATGTATCTATTTTAACATAAAATAAATTTAGCAAAAATAAATAATTATTTAAATAAAAAGCCTGGTTTAAACAATAACGCAATGTTTTTCACTATTTATCAAAAATTGAATATTTTAGAAAAAATACAAAAAATTCAAACTAAGCTAATTTTGATATTCTGAATCCAAAAATGATGTCCATTTAGAAAAATAAAATTTATAAAATTTTAAAAAGTGGGTTTTACTAATCATAATTGATAGTTTTATCGGTCGTGGTGTGCTAGAACTCGAATATGCATACAACGCAAGCTATTGTATTACTCAATGAGAAGGGTTCCATGGAAGATTGTGGTGTTACACTTTTTGCATTGAAAAAAGATTTTTAAAACATAAAATCTTTTGGAAAAAATTTTCTTTGAAAATATCTTTGAAAAAATATAAATGATTCTTTGAAAATCAATAAAAAAAATTAAATTCATTTTTACCTTGAATATGACATTAATGTATCATTTGAAAACAATTTTTAAAACAATTTTTGAAAACATCGTTTTTTAATAAAACCGATTTCCGGCCGAAGAGAGAAATACATTCATATTTTCATAAAAACATTTCATTAAATATATTAAGTACCAAAAAGTGGAAAATGGAACTAAAAATGAATATATGATGAATAACCATAGGATAATAAAATTTATTAGTTTTTGTGAGATACGTATTATAATATTTCAATAAAGGAAGAATTATCATAAATAATCTCGATATATGATGAGATTGTTTCAATATACTCATATCACATGGTAATTGGGGATTATAGTCTCAATGTAAGAAAATTAAATAAAATTAAGATTAAAATATCATTAAATTAAGTATATTCATTATATAAAAAGTCAAATTGAAGTATATGCACCTTGAAAAAGATTGTAGGTGCATAATAAGACTTGTGTCTCAAAGAAGGTAAATTGAAAAAAAAACAGTTTTACTAATTTGATATCTTTTGAAACATTAACCCCATGAAATAAATATCATAGAATGGACATGTATACAGTCATAAATTTATTAATAATAAGCATACAATACATTCATAGAAAATATATACACCACACAAAATGAAGGGGAGGTGGAAAAGACATGTATATAATGGAAATAAAAAATGAGAAGAAATCCCATTACCTCGTGTCTTGAATATATTGATACTCATTAAAAAATCTTATATAATAAATATAATTTTATTATAAATCTACCAAAAAAACCATATCATTATGTCTATTACCATATTTTTTTATTATGAATTTATATTACACACTTTTTAACAATTCTATGTTAAGGTTTCACTTCGGGTAATATCCGCTTTGTTCTTTACAAGTGTCTTAATTTGTTATATCTTTGGTCCTTATACTTATATTATGATTTCTAGAATGTGAACCATTATATAATCATAATTTATATTGTATACATGTATTATAATAGTCTATATAATATAGAAGTATGAAATTGAATACACCATTCATGGAGACGGTAAGTCGTACAAACACATGAATGTTATTTCAATTTTTATTGTCATATTTAAATGAATAATGTAAATAAAATATTTATATGAATATATATATTTATATATATATATTTATATATATATTTTTTATAATTTTACTAAACCCATTTTTTATACAATCCGTATATTGTGTGAATGAATCACATCACATTGAGGGGTTGGTAGTCCACACTTCCTCAAAATAAATTATCATATTTATACCAAAGGGAAAGTATAATGATATGTGTTTAAATTGGATAAAAGATGAATAAATACATAATAAATATAATTTTTAACATATATAAATATTTTTTCCATAATAATTTACCCCCATGATAGGTGGTAAGAAAAAATGAACGATCGCCATTTCGTGAGGCAGTAGTTCGTCTTACACATAAACAGTATGTTCATTACCCATTAGATAGAGGTTTGTGTAAGTGTAGGTTAAAAAACATAGAATAAAAACATCATATTATATTTACTATTATGGTTTATTTATAAAATCATGGAATAAATATTGTGGAGGGGGTGGATAAATAAAATAAAATAAAGGAGCTTAAGAAAATTCATTAACTCTTAATGGGGAAACAGTTTTTGGATTGTGTGAAAAAAGGATTCCTTGGATAAATTTCTTCCCAAGTATAGTATTATATGAGGAATGTGAGGAGTTTTTAAAGTGTAGTTGATATATATTGGATTAACCTTGGTTTATTTTAGAGGATTAATGAATAGGGATTGGTGGTGTCCTTTTATAGGGAAGGGAAATGACACACTTGGCATTTTTTAAAACAAGTTAGGTGTACCCACATTTTTACATAATAGAATACATAAAAAACAAAAAAAACTAAATAATGGAAGGTTATTTATCTAATAATTTTCATAAAATGGGTGTTGGACAAGAATATTGGTGGTTTTGGGTCTTTAATTTATGTTTTAGTACTTTTTTAACCTAATTGTTCTCTTAATTATTTTAATTAAATTTAATCACTTTCACTAATTTTTTGGTCAAAATATTTTTTCAGATTGTTAAAAATTATAAATTATTATTGTTCCAAATATTGAATCATTTTTTCAAAATTATAATCAAAATATTGTAAAAAATTAATATAAAAATAATCCTGCTGAAAGGACGACATTTCGGGTTTTTAAAGTAAAAACGTCCAAACTTTTGCTATGTTTTTATACAAAATTTCAAAGTGAAATTGGTTCCAATTAACTAAATTGGATTATTTTATAAAAATATGATATAATTAATGTTGAATCCAAATTAATATTTAATTTAAATTTATTAATAAATTAGGTGTGAAGACAGTTTGAATTAAAATCTGGTATTATTTCACTATTCATCCAAAAATGAGGTTTCTCGGAAAAATCCCAAAAAGTCAACCAAATCTAATTTAGACATTATAAAATAAAAAAGTAATTTTATTTTATAAAATTTAAATTATAATTGGGTCTAAAATTAATTTTATTATTTTTCATATAACGACATTAAAACCAGATCATTTGACAACATACTATTTTTAAACAAATATGGACTTTACCAAAAATTATATCTTTCATTATAAATATTTTTTATTTTTATAAAAATTATTTGAAAATTAGTTATTAATATTCATATAACTAATTTTAATGGATATATTATAATTATCCCATTTAAATAATTATAATAATAAAATGATGTTTCGTAGAAACATCGGTGGTCTGTATAACGTACGACAAGTCAGTGTTCCGTGTAAGATATACCAAGTAAATTTTCTATGCAAAGTACATGAAGTTTGTTCTACGTGAAATGAATTTCTGACTTAGTGTATTTCAATAATTAAATAAAAATTTAATTTATTTGAAAAAATGTATATAAAAACTCAGGGTGTTACATTCTACCCCCTTAAAATGAATTTCAACCTCTAAATTTATCAATCAAGTAAGAATAAAAAGAATAATTCAGCTTAATCATGTTGTAAAACTCCCATATATCATCCTTTAACTAGTGATTTATCCCTAAAACATTGACTAGGTGAGCCGTCTTATTTTGTAGAACTCTCTCTCTAGGATCCATAATTTTAACTGGTTGGTCCTCGTATGAACGATCATGCTTCAGCGGTATGACCTCTCAGTTCAGTACATGTGAAGGGTCATGTATATACTTCCTCCTAAGAGATACATGGAACACATAATGTGATTTATAGAGTTTTTTAGGAAGTTCCATGTAATAGGTTACCATCCCCATGTGATCAAGAATCTCAAAGTGACCAATATATATAGAGCTTAGTTTCCCTTTCTTTGCAAACCTCGTATTTTTTTTCTACGGTGAAATTCATAGAAACACATTTTCACCAACTTCTAATTATGGATCATGAAATTGGTTATGAGAATAACTTTTCTTCCAACTTTTAGTTGCCTTGATATGCTTTTGAATGGTTCTAACCATCTCGACTATTTCTTCAATGATCTGAGTTCCTAATACCATTATTTCTCCAACCTCATCCTAGTACATTGGAGCTCTACATTTTTTCCTATAGAGGTCTTCATAAGGTTCCATATGAATTATTAAGTGAACACTATTATTATAAGAAAAATCAAGTAGAGTAATGTGTTATTTATAGACACATTTGAAATCTTGATAACAAGATCTAAACATATCCTCTAGGGTTTGAATTGTTCTTTTAGATCAACCATCTGTCTAAGGATGATAAACAACAACGATAATAAATTATGTATCATGTGATTTATGAAGGCTTCACAAAAATGTTGACGTGAACCTCATATCCTGATATAATAAAATAGATTGCGGTGCTCCATATATCCTTACCAATTCATTCATGTATATCTTAGAATGCTGATCCAGAGAGAAGTATTCTTTGATAGTGATGAAGTGTGATGAATTAGTAATGATATTGAATACCACCCATAAAGCATTAAACCCTTTGAAGTTTATGGGTAGTTCAATGAGAAATTACATAGTTATGTTCTCCCATTTCCATTCTGGTATGGGTAATGGATGCAACATCCCCTTTGAATTTTGTCTTTTAGCCTTAACTTGTTGGCATGCCAAGATCTCAGATACAGGCTCTGTGATATCTATCCTCATGATATCTCAACAAAATTATTCCTTAAAGTCCCTATATATCTACATAATTCCAATATTAATATGGAATGAAGAACAATGAGCTTCATCTAATATCTCCTTCTTTATATATGGTATAGAAGGAACACAAACACAGTCTATAAGCCATATCATTCCATCCTAATCAAGGTCAAACAAAGAAAAAATTCTGAGTTTATTTTTCACCTCTTCATCTTATTTAGGTTACTCTTTAATCTTAACTTGGATATAGGGTTGAACATTCACTTGTTAAAGATAATATTTTATTCTTACTTCAGGATTTATAGATCCATCCATTGGAAATCCAAAAATATTGAATCTGTTGTGATCCTCATCATTGATAAGCTAGCATGATTCTTCTGACTCAATGTGTCAGCCACCTTGTTCACTTTCCTATGGTGGTAATGTATTCATTATTCATAATCCTTTATCAACTATAACCATTTTATATGGTTCATGTTCAACTCCTTCAGTGTCAATATATATTTAATTCTTTTAGGATCGGTTTAGATATCACACTTTTGTCCATAAAGAAATACCTCCATATCATTAATTCAAAAATTACCGATGCTAATTCAAATTCATGAGATGGGTAATTTTTATTATGAATGTTAAAATTCCACAAACCATATGAAATAAACATGTTATTCAACTTAATAACACATCCCAAATCCTTCTTGGATGTATCATTATAGTTTACAAAACCTTCTCTACTATAGGGTAATGTATGCACAGGTGCACTAACTAACCTCCCCTTTAGTTCCTAGATATTTTCCTTACATTCATCTACCCATAGGAACTTGACAGCCTACTGAGTTATCATGGTTAGAGGATTAGATAGTCATGATAAAATCTCCAATTTTTTTTATAATAACTAGCTAAACCAAGAACGATGCAGATATTTGTCACTGTGGTTGGTGTGGGAAAGTATTCAATAGCCTTCATCTTTAATTTAAGTACTACTATACCATCTCTTGAGATTATGTAACCCAAAAATTAATCCTTTTGCATCCAGAATTCAAATTTTTTATATTTTTCATATATATTATCCTTCTATATGGTATTTAGTAAAATTATCAAGTGATCATCACACTCTTCCTTTTCCTTTAAATAGATAATAATATCATCTATAAAGACGACCACATAATAATAAATGTAATCTATAAATACTATTTATTAAATCCATGAAGATATCATGGGAATTAGTATGACTGAAAGGAATCACAATATATCCGTAGTTTTCATACCTTTTAGGGAATGAAATCGTGGGTATATCCTTGTTATTGACCCTAAATTTATGATATCTAGAATGAAGTTCAATCATGGAAAACTATTAAACTCCACACATTTGATAAAACAAGTCATCAATACAAGGAATATGATACATTTTCTTGATTTTGATCTTGTATATCTCCCAATAATCAATAAATTTTCACATTGATCTATCTTTATTTTTCACAAAGAGAACTGGTGAATCCTTAGGTGAAACACTTGGTTGAATGAATCACTTATCAAGGTTTTATTGGATTTTATACTTCAATTCCTATAAATCAATCATGGCTATTCTATGAGGAGTCTTTGAAATTGGTTTGAAATAAGTTATGTGTTCTATTGAGAACAAAAATTCACGTTTTGGTGGAAGGATAGAAAAATATTCTAGAAATACATCCCCAAAATTCTGAAAAATGGTATATCATTGATGTTGATTGTATCCCCAACCACTTGAGGTAAAAACCCTTATGAATGGGAATTAAGACCTATTAACTAGATGTAATCTCTGCAAGAAGTTCATACTTATCATCAATGGATGGATAATCAAGGGATAGTTTGTAATATCAAACACAACTTCCCTTCATCAATAATTGACCTAGTATTTATGTAGAGAACTTCAATTCATGCCTAAGATAACATCAAATCCATCAAAAGTAATAATTAAATGATTTATAGGAAGCACATTCCCACAAACATTAACTGGAGAGGAATAATAGTCTAAGGATGTAATCAATGTGACTTTTGGGGGTTTCACTTCCAATTCCACATCTAATTGTTTTGGTGAAATATTAAAACCCATAGAAAATTATTTAGACATGAATGTGGGGGTAGATCTAGAATCATATAGGACATTAGCAGTTATAGAGTGAATGGTAAGAGTACCTTTCACCATTTAATTATCACATACCTCAGCATAAATAATGATTTCAATAGATTTCCCCTTTCCCCTTGTCTTAATAGGGTGATAACATCGAACATCATCAACGGATCTTGGGATTTGTATGTGGTTAGCATAATTTCCATTATCCTTACAATTGTATCACTAATCACGGTAGGTCCATTTGGTGTTGGTTTTTCTCCATTCACCCCGTCTTCAAACTTATTCCCATCACATCAGCCAAAAAATACCTGATGCTGATACCTTCCATATTTAAAACATTTATGAGACACTTTAGAAAAAATATCTCCATGTTTCATTCCACACATAGATCATAAAGGAAAGATCATATTCTTTATATATGGTTTTCAAATTTCTAATTAACTTTATCATCCTCTTCTTCTAAAAATCATGAGATTGATACATGACTCCAAACTCCATTTTAAACTTAATTACATAATGAACAATATCCTCACAGCTATTAATTCTACTATGGAAAATTCCCTTCTGAGGATTGTCTTTATGGAACTAGAGAACCTATCAACTTTACTTTTAGTTTGGATGATAATTCCTAAAGCGTACCTCGTAAGTCTCATGATTTTTTCCTCACATGTACCAATATATTCATAATCCCTTTTCTTTAACTCAATTAACTCTTTCTATATATTGGTACAAATAACCCTTTAAAATTACTTATTGAAAAATAATTTCTTGAAATTTTCCCAATATCTGGATTAAAACTCATCTTACTACCTAATATTATTTACTAGATTCCACCACTAGCCCACCTCACCTTCTAAATGATAAATAGATAGAATGAATTTTTCCTTCTTCAAACACTAGTGAATAGAGAATGTATTTTTAACAGTAATGATCCATTGTTTAAAAAAAGTGGATTAGAAGACAACATAAAATTAGGGGGACGTTGCCTCAATAAAGACTCAATAGAATGTTGTTCCCTCTTTTTCTCATTTGAAAGTCCACCATGATTCATAGATTGATAATGCTGTGTGAGCATAACAATGATATTTTTCCTTCCAGGTACTATATCATTTTGGTTTATAAAGAGGAAAACTATTTCATTATCCATAAAAATCACCTTTAACATGGTTACTTTAGGTTTCAATCATTTAATAAATCCAAAAGAGTAGAGTAAAAAATAATTATTATATTGAGAAACCATATAATCATGAAAAGTCACTTATAGGATGTCTAAATTATGACACCTTCCTTAGTCTATGAGACCATAGTTTTGTCCTAGGCTATTCATAGACAAATTATTTTTAAATACTTCATAATGGTTTGGGAAGAGTTTGTTAATTCCCAAAGCATATCCCTCGGGAGTGTCAAACTAGGTGTGCAATAAGTCCTATTTTTGTCTACCAGATTATCCTGAGTATGGCCCAGAACATCTTGTCAGACTTGTTACCACTTGGAACACTTGTGATTTATCCACATCCCCTTTTAGTATCTAGTCATGTATTTGTATCTTTAAAACCACTCACTCCATCCTTTAACAAAATTCTATGACATTTTCCTATACTTTTCCTTTTCATTAGACTTATCCCTAGACATTTCTTTAGGGTTCTCACTAAGGTTTTCTCATCATAGATTAAAAAGTTACAGTAAACATTTTTTCTGATGCCATATATAGAGACCCTCTCTTTTCATACATCAACAGTTCATAACTTTTTCAGAATACATAATACCTTAAAAAATAGACACCAAAAGACCGTACTAGCCTAGTGCCTTTTGAAATATGGAAACATAAACACTAGTACATAAATGAGCTACATCATCTCCCACTAGGTTGTTCTTGATTATCACCCTTCATAGAAAAATACAATGTAATACAAATATTCATAACATAGTGGAAAAAAACATAAAAAATGTGATCATAGATTCTTAGTAAGGGTAAACAAGGGAGATATATAAGAATAATAATGATCATAAGAGTATGAGAACATGATCATGAAAATAAAATATCATACATTGCATATCAAATGTAATAAACACGAATCGTTGAAAAAAATTGGTAGGTCCCATGATATGAATCATAAGGAAATATATAAAATAAGCCATGAAATAATAACATAGGAATAAAACATGGAATTTTGGTTTCCACATAAGTATATAATTTGATTTCGATAGTTCTCAAGGAATTGATTCCAACACTATCTTGGTAGTATGAGCTCACTCCCTCTACCATCATGGTACTCAAGGTTTACTCCCATGGCCATCTTAGTATCATGAGTTCACTCCTCATACCATTTTGGTAGTCATGGTTCACTCCTATGACCATCTTGCTAGTCAAGGTTTATCCCCAAGACAATCTTAGTCTATCTCATGAGATATAAATCTTTACCCAATGCATTAGAGGGAGATATAGGTCCCACCCATCTCATAGTGAAATCATACACACATGTTCCAAAAGTTCTTAAATTATCATATAATTACCCATGAAATGGAATAGGTATTATAAACATGTAATCAAATCATAAAAAATATAAAAGGATATGATTTAGAATCATTTCCTCATAAACATAACCCGTGATGATAACCAGGTTTCAAAATCTTAAAACCTGGGAAAGAGGAACAAGTGTCATAAAAATCTTAAAATCCATACATAATCCATTCATATAAATAATATGAATGGAATAATTTAATAATTTCCTTATAAAGAAATTAATTAACACCAATTATATGTGAAATAATTTTTAAAAATATATTAAAAACATTTCATGAAGAAAATATTATTTCTTCATTGAAAAAAACTTTTTAAAACATAAAACTTTTGAAAAATATTTATTTGAAAATAACATTGGAAAATTATAAAGTATGGTATTAAAATCATAATTTTTTTTCGAAATCCTATTTTCTTTGAATATGATATTCACGGGTCATTTGGAAAAATTTATGATAAAATGGGCTTTGAATAAAACAAATTTCCGTCCGAAGAGAGAAATATGGTTAGATTTTCATACAAACATTTTATTAAATATATCAAGTACTAAAGAGTGATAAAATGGTACTATAAATTAATATATAATGAATAAAAATAGGATAAGAAAATTCATTAGTGTTACTTGAGAGATGGATCATAATATTTTAATAAAGGAAGCATTGTCATAAACAATCTCAACATATGATGAGCTTATTTCAAAAAACTATTACAACATGGTAACTTGGAATCATAATATCCATGTAAGAAAATGAAATTTAATAATGAATAAAAAATCATGAAATGTATTATATTAAAAAAATAACATGTCAAATGGAATTATATCTTTCTTAAAAAAATATTGTAGGTGCATAATAAAACTTGTGTCTCGAATAAGGGAAATCGAGACAAAACAATATTACCGATTTGGTAGCTTTTGATACATTAACTCCATAAAATAAATATCATATAATGGATATGTAAATAACAATAAATTAAATAATAATAAGTATAAAATACATTAATTAGTAATATATACACCACACAAAAGGAAATAGTGGTGAACATGACATGTATCAAGCAGAAATAAACAGTGATATGAAATCCCCCTACCTTGTGTCTTGAATCAAGTAGTAATTATTAAAAACTAATGGGAAATAAATATAAATTTATTATATATCTATCATATAATAATATTAAAATATATAATACATTATATTATTTTATTATGACTTTATATTACCTTTTTATTACCAACACTATGTTAAGGTTTCACATCGAGTAATAGTCACTTTATTCTTTTCATGTGTCTTAATTTTTTATATATTTGGTCCTTATAATTATATAATGAAATATAGAGTTTAATCCATTATATAATAATAATTTATATTCATTATATTTGTATTATAATAATCTATATAATATATAAGTATGAAATGGAATACACCGTTCATGGAGACGGTAAACCATACATATGCATCAACACTATTTCTATATTTAATGTCGTATTTAAAGAAATAAATTAAATGAAATATGTATATATATGTATATATATCTTATAATTTCACTAAATAAATCCTTGATACATTTCAAGTAGTGTGTGAACAAATCACATCTCTTTGAGGGGGTGATATTCGATATTTCCTCAAACAAAATTATCGTATTCACAGCAAAGGGAATGTATAAAGATATGTGTTTAGAAAGTATTATTAAATAATAAAGAAATAATAAATATAATAAATAAAATATATAAATAGAGTTTCCATTATAATTTCTACCAATACAGTTGGTAATGAAAAATTAATAATCATCATTTTGTGTGGCGGTAGTTCACCATACACATAAAAATTATGTTCATTACCCATTAGATGAAAGTGTCCTTATGTGTTGGTAAAACTATAGAATGATAGCATAATATTATATTGAATATAATAGTTTTTTATACAATAATTAAATAAATATTTTGGTTGGGGTGGATAATGAAAATAAAAGAATGGAATTTGAGAGAAGTAGTTACCCCTTAATCGGGTAACTCCTTTTGGTTTTTTTCCAAAAAGATTCCTTGGATTGCTTTCTAACCAACATAAGGTTTATATGAGAAATTTAGAGATATTGGGAAGTATATTGGGATGATTTTTTCCAAACATAAGTTGTTTTATAGTTGCCAATAAAAGGAATCTATTGTGGTCTTTTATAGGGAAGGGAAAGGACACACATGGCATTTTTGGAAATAAGTTAGGTGTACCCACGTTTTCATCTACAAAAATCCATAAAAACCCACAAAACTCAATAATTTCTGGTTAATGAAACAATAATTTGCATTAAATGGGTGTTGGAAAAGTTTCTAGGTCGTTTTTTTTCTTAAATTTAAGTGTTTGTACTCTGTTATCCAAATTTTTATCTTAATTGCTATAATTAATTTTAACCAATTTCACTAATCATTTTTTTCATAAACTAAGTTGAACATATTATAAATTTTAAATTATTCAAACTAAAAATATTTAATCAATTTTAAAAAATTATAATAACATATGGGGTATAAATTAATTTAATAATAATCCCGATGACGGGGTGGCACAATAGGTTTTTAAAGTAAAAATGTTCAAAAGATTGCTATATTTGTGTAACCAATTTCAAAGTGAAATTTGATCCAATGGACATAATTTCATTAATTGATAATAATAAGATCTAATTATACTTTTAAAACAAATAAAAATATAATTTAACCTTACAAATATTTTAGATAAAAATGTAGTTTTTAATTAAAATTAGGTATTTTTCACTACTAATCCAAAAATGAATTTTCTCAGAAAAATCGCAAAAAATAACCCTAAACTAATTCTAACATTCCAAATTCAAAAGGTTATTTTATTTTAAAAAAATTAAATTTATAAATGTTTCAAAATTTAATTTTACTATTTTTCCCAGAAGGACATTAAAACAAGCTCATTTGAGAAAATAGTATTTTAATCATATAAGGACATTGAAAAAAATTATATCTTCCATTATCAATATGATTTATTTATATAAAACAATTATAAGAAATTTTGATAAATTTTTTGTTACTATTCATAGAACTATGTTTAATTCCAAGGTTATAAATATATAATTAAAATAATTATAATAATAAAATGATGTTCTTTAGAAACGTCAGTGTTCTGTGTAGTGTACGCCAACTTAGTGTTGCCTATAGCATATACCAAGTTGATTTTATATGCAATGTATGACGATTCAATGTAATGTGAATGTAATGATTGAATTAGTATATTGCAAGAAATAATTGAATATTTAATTTATTTGAAAAAAGGTCCATAAAAACTCGGGGTGTTACCCACATTGTAGCCATCTCCTTCACAGCTAGTTTCCCTCCTATCAACCTCCACACAAAAATTTTGAGAGATATATCAGTCTAGTATGAAACCTTCAGATGGTGATCATTCTTATGAACCACAAATTAATGTTTTATCCTTTATGCATGGGTCAGTGGTAAACACCCCATCTTACAGGGATATGATGATGAGGTTGACACCACCCCTGAGAGACGTTCTATCATGTAGTGTATGATTGATTCACACAGTGAATCCTCTCTCGGTAAAATAGTAGTAGAATTAGTCTATGCCAATGATTCAATCTATATATCAACTAAAAATGATTAGGGCTTGGGGAGACTAGGTACACAACCCATTCTATGAGCAAGAGGGCCTATGGAAGAACCTGGCTATTAACAGGCTATCCATGGGGTTCTATCAACCTACAACTTCAAAAC
The DNA here is from genome assembly GCA_963277665.1 of Viscum album. Taxonomy (NCBI): domain Eukaryota; kingdom Viridiplantae; phylum Streptophyta; class Magnoliopsida; order Santalales; family Viscaceae; genus Viscum; species Viscum album. The sequence goes on from OY728136.1 coordinate 1,294,915,023, forward strand.
CTAAATTATTGGAGTTCCTCATAAAGGATTAGGAAGTTTTATACCTCAAGATTATCGAAGAAACATTTTATCTATTCTATGATCGTCAGCTGGATTACCCAAGAAGTCAATATCACCTCGATACCATTAATAATTAGTACAGAAGGGTTGAGATAGTATTGTTCCCAGTGGATCAACACACTTTTTTTGTATATCTACCACTGGACCCCTAAAGAAGATGCTTCCAGATCCTCACTATTCTCTATAATGTTAAAGATGAAGCATCTCCACATGTACAGATGAGAGGATTGGGGCAGTATGATGCTCTACATTTCAGCCCTATCTTGTGACTTCCCATCCTATCCACTGATGATGAATTTCCCATCCAACTACCTCCATAATATATATGGTTTTCAATGAAATAACTGTGGACCAGAGAAATAGGGACACTAACACATAGAATGAATTGAAATATTCACCTCAAGGGGTGACACATTACTTGGTAGACCCTCATCTGGTGTCCTCACTCATTAGTATAGGCATAAACATGGACTCAAAGATCTACCTAATAAGAAATTTATTCCCACTCATCGACATCATAATAAGTGAAATGGAAATAAAAGACCCTATGATCCATTCAATGTTGTGTCAAAAGTAGAGACAGATCCCATGGTATCCACCATTCTATAATAGGTCGAGGAATAAAAAAGGCTTCATATTGAACTCATCACTGATCGATTCTTGGATTATAGAAATTCCTATGGGTTCCCATATTTCCTAAGTGGGGAACCCAATTCAATATAGCTGAGCACCCCCATTTGGGATTGGTGGTCCCATGCACCCAAGAAGAGAAGAATCCATGAGATATGACAAGTGACCAAGGTATTAGTCACCGAACTCGCCCGAGCAGTGTAATTATCCTCCTCAATCGGCAGGTCATGATGCTCTTTGAGTGGATGAGCCCACTCCCCAAGATAATGGGCTTATATACATATTAGTGCCTATATAATCCCACCAAGATTAATTTATATCTTCTCTCATGGATCACCTTGAGAATCTGATAACCTGATAGGTGGTAATACCACCTAAAGGAATGTTTTACCTGACTTGGGTATACAATATATGATCACTACTGGTGTTTGGAAATCCCATCATTGACCCATGAAATGGGATAGGTGACCCACTTTAGCATCAAGAACACTTTATTTCAGGGTGGGTACCTATGTTTGGTACCTCATAATAGCATGTGTCTTCCATGATATGATGTTTCATCTAGACACTAGAAGGTCCTATGTTTTTCTGGTACAACCAGCTGCCCATAGGGTCAATTGATTGTCGGGAGGACCTTCTTAAATAGTTCATATTATAGATAATCCACACCATGATAAAGACATGTATTGTTATACTAATCATGTGAAAACATAGTTACGATGAGCGAGTTAGTGACTTTTTTCCCAGTGGAAGGGCCACATGTATTCACTTGAAATGTTGTAGTCCCAGGAACAACTACTAATCACATGAATGTGGAATGGTAAGAGAGATATGGTCACTACTATAATCACCCATAACTATCTAGGTAGATACTTGGAGTTCTCTAAAAGGTTTCAGCCTCTCGAGGAAGCCTTGCAGTAGACTACACAACAATCACACATGTTTCCTCTTCCAGCTCTCAAGAGAAGGCCTAAAAAACCTGAGACTAGTGCCACTATGCATGTAGAGGTTCCCATGTTTGTACACCAACCGGACCCTTTTCTAGAAGTTCCTCATTGTGTGTAGCCCTATAAAATGAATACTCACCTAGTAAAACCCCATCAAGAACCACCTCACTAAGTGTATCAGACTCGATGTTTCAATGCTTCTACAACCCACTTAAAGGCAATGATCTGAAGTGGATTTCCTAGATTAAATAAAACAGAATTATTCCTCAAAGAGTTTTTAGGTATTGGGATACTTATTTTATGGAATAGACTTGGGAATTATAAGACTGCCATAGTATTGGAGACCCAAGAGGCTGAACTACGTGGTCGTGCTAATTATTTTCTATACTACAGAATCCTTTTATAGACCATAAAGGAATTATTTTTGTTCAATGATTAAGTCCATGGCTATGTAGATCCTAGACTAGTCATTTTGGATGACGTTTTGGTACATGTGACACATTTATTCTAAAACCTTTAGTTTGATATTGAGGGATCTAAAAATGGATGTAGGATCCTAGTCATGCAACATAGAAATATGGTTGATGGTTGGATAGTAAGGTGGTATCTCAAACCAATGGTATCATCCATTCTCATATGAAAAATCCAAAACCTCTTGTGGTTTCCCCTACCCGGATGACCACTGCTTATTCATTTATGTCGTAACCTTTCAATTATTAGGAGAACAGGAGCTAATGGCACAAGGGAAATCAATGTCCCCTTAAAATTCCAAATCCATCCCTCACTCTTGGATATTTCATGCCTCCTGAGTTAAGATATACCCCCATGGTCTTCCTAGAACCATATCACATCACTGATGATGATATGGAGTAAGAGTTTGTGAATTTCATCAAGCTAATAGACCGCTTCATGACACTTGAAAGTTAGGAACAACATGAAAACCCCTCAGGTTTCCTGATCAATTCCATCAAAGAAAATTTTGAGGACATGCTAGAAATAAAAATGTTTAGGATAACTAAATTATTCATTGAACCAAGAAGAGAAAGTAGGTTTTTTACATAACTCAAAAGAAAATGTCCTCCCATCATTCTCCATTCATGTACACATCCAAATCCTACTGTTTTAGTTGACCAAGAAGCTCAGCCATGGCTACTCTATGATCAGCCACATCCAGAAAAAGACCATCCTCAACCAATATATAGCCATATAGTCATTTATTAGTATAGTTTTTTGAGAGATCAACATAATATTTATAGAAGTATCTAAAACATAGTGGCTCATCCAACAACATCTGTGAAAACTCTTTCTAAAGAGTGACCCTATAATAGGAATCATATTCCCCTGGTACAGAAGTAAGATGTGATGAAGCACCTTACCAGCATACCCCTGATGATTTCAATCCTTTCAGCCCTCTAATTATATAAGGAAATGAATGAGGAAATTACCGAATATTTGAGAAACCCACTCCAGTTAAAATATTCAGTAGCTTTTGTAGAGGTATTCTATGTAGAGGAGTCCAAGAAAGATGACTTCCAAGACATAATCTCATTTTATTTGGAAGATGAGGGAGTCTTCATACAAGGGAATATATTCCTGTTGTACATAACTGAGTAGTTCATTGGAATAGAGATCCTACACTACCATATGGATACGTGTTCTGAGATGAACCTCATCCTAAATCAGATGCTCCATAAGCTGGGATTAAAATAAAAATATCTTACTCACTCCATATTGACGACTCAAGGTTATGATTAGAGAGAGTATAAGATGAATGAAAAAGTTTGGATGAAGATTCAGTTTTTTGTATTGATAATGATAACTGAATTCATGGATTTCTCATAGTATATCACCTTGGTATATTTTGGATTAATCTTCATGCAGTGGTCCCCTTCTCGTATCACCAATGCCTCAAGTACTCCCTCAATTGTCAAGTGGGGGTACTCTGGGTTGATGCATAATCCTTTGACGGCTATAAATAACATTATCTTGATGCTGAATACTACAAGAGAGAGAGGGAAAGTAGTACTAGACCAATGAATTTGATAACATCAATGATCTTAATGATTTGATATCCACCAAATTCAATTTGTGGGAATAATTGGATGATAGCTCCATCCTTCTGATTATTCTATTAATGAACCAAATTCCGGACCCAGGGGTGTTTATTTTTTATCTCCAAGAAAAAAGGTTGTTGAATCCCTTAGAAAAATTAGTTCCCATAGATTACCACATACACTTACCCTGGACATGCCTGGGTGATACCCGAATCCCCTAATCCTAGGATGTACATGGAAGTTCTCCATATAAATATCAATCTATGATATTGTTTCATGTTTTGAAGAGTAGGGATAACTCGATGGAAGAGGAATATATTCCATTTATTTGACACAAAAAATGGACCTCACAACCAAATATTAGATAGAAGTTTCTTGAAATATTCTTTTATCGTAATTTCAGCAGAGTAGATACCCCTCAGAAAGGATTCTATTTCTTCACAAGAGGGAACCAATGCATCCCACGAATCAGCTCGCCTAGAAGATCCACCTCCTCCCACAATCCTTCGGTCTCAAACGACAAATAGGATTTCAAAGACACCCCTCCTACATTTTAATTGGATGTATCCACCACTATTGATAAGTTAACCCAGGTGAACCATGGTGTTGAGGAGGATCTGAGGCCTATGCTAATTAGGGAAACCATTTATCTGAAAGAGAAATAGCATCATGTGGCCTTATTCAAATAACATCATGATTTTTTCACATGGATCTATAATGAGATGCTAGGGATGGACCCTTAGGTCACCGTTCATCATCATGGCCTCCTAGTGAGTCTGCATGGGTTCAAACAACCTCCAAGAAAGTTGCACCCATCCCATGGTTCAATGGTCTTGGATAAAGTTTAAAAAATTATAAAATCTAACTTCATTTAAGATTTATATTACCCCCAATGGATGGCCAACATCATCCCTATTAGAAAAAATAATGGGAAGATTAGAGTCTGTATCAACATTTAATACCTCAACCTACATTTCATGAAGGTTTATTTTCACATTCCAATGAAAGTGTTTTTTATTGATGTTATAGAAGGGTTATAGTCCATCACTTTCATGGATATATATATTCTACATTTAAAAATATATGGAAGGTCCTCGAGGATTAGGATTCAACTGACATTAGGGAACCAAAATGGAATTTTTTCTGTCAGGTGATTACCTTTGGATTAAAAAATGCAGAAGAAACTTATCAGTAGTCCATTCCCCGCATATTCAAGCCAATCATTGAGACATTGGTGGAATGATATTTCAATGACTTGGTGATAAAATCTCACCAACATTAGAAGAATATGTAGTACAATGACAAAGTGTTCAACTTCCTTCACTCATGGAATTTAAAGATGAACCCCATGAAGTGGGGATTTGGGGTTACATTTTGGAAGTTTCTTGGATTCATTTTAAGATATTGAGGCTTCTATATTAACCTAGAAAAGATAAAGTACATCTTACAAATTCCTACCAATATAAATAGTTGGGATTTATTTGGGGTCTTAAAGGCCACTTAGCCTATAATCACTGATTTTTTTTAAAAAAATTTCATGTAAGTGTAAGTGTATATTGAGGCTTGTAAATAAAGGAACCATTTAAAAGTTAGATGGGGAGTTTCATACTACCTTCAAGGACATCAATTAGTATCTACTACTGCCTCTGGTCCCGATGCCTCGTATTTTGGGAAAGCATCATGTTCATTACATGAATTCCCTGGAATGGCCCCTTGACAACACTTATATTCCAAAAATTAATGGTAGATAATTTTTTTTAAAACTATATCAATCAGATAATCCTAGACATAGATACTAGATACTCCCATATCAATAAGGGCTACATCATCGTATTCTTTTTAGTGTAGAGGTTGTGGGGTTATCTACAAAATTATGAGATGAAGATGGTGTCCGGATTGGAACATCTATAGTATATTCTGAATCACCACATATTGATGGGATGTTTGGATTGTTGGGAAGTGATCATCCAACAATTCGATATCAGGTTCATCCCACAGAAGGTCATGAAAGGTTATAAATTGGAAGACATCCTAGCAATGCATATGGACCCTGAAAAACTACCCCTGGATGTTAATTTCCTATATTTGTTATCCTAGTAGTGAATCAGTCTATTCCATGTTGGATGATTAATTTTGAGGTTGCCTCACAGAGCCTGACTGGTAGAAGGCTCAACAAACACAGGTTCAATAGAGAAGGCATGGGAATTTTCTTTGTCACTCCCCGCACATGATGTCCTTCCATACTCATTCTTGATTGCCAAATGATTCTCTATAATGTGGAATAGTATCAATATCTCATCACTAATCTCATGTTTTTCCTAATGATTGGCATCCCCCTATTTCATGTGAATGGATACTCTAATTGGTAATAAAATACTTTAAAGTTGAATACATCATCATAAAGAAAGATACCATTCCCCTCATAGAGGGAAATTTTAACCTAATTTCTCAATTACATTCCCAGCCAGAGGTGACTCTCTTCCCCCAATCATCGAATTAATGATCCCACACATTGGAATGTTTGTCCATGTTCCTTGTAGATCCTGACCTGGATGACTTAATCATTAATGTGAGACACTGGAAGGTTATTTACCATTCAATTTAAGATAATTATGATTGGATAAATATAAAATAAATGGGTTTCGATGATTTTATTCTAGGACTCTTACCCCATCACACATAATAGGAATTACCTGACTAGAAAACTCCCTTTTTGGACTTTATCCATCATGTCACTCTCTCTTCAGATCGATCCAAGCATGAGTAGACCCATTAACCTGCAACATAGTTCACCCACTAGAGTGGGAAAAACCATGATAAAACTCTCTATAGACATGGGTTTTATAGAATTATCATCTATTTTATCAAATGATATGAGATCCCTTGGGTTATACAGGAAGTCCATGATGGGTCTTGTGGTGGCCATCGGGAAAGATTGAAGCTCTATGATTAGATTTAGTGGTTAGGGTACATTTATACCACCATGGTACATGACTAAATTGAGTTCAACAACATGTTACATGCATCCTAGATCCATACTAAATTTGTGCCTTGACCAAGAAGGTTATTCACACTACCAAGCATTCTTAAACCTTTTTAGTATGGGGACTTGACATCATGGGGACATACCTATCCATGATACCTCCTCATTATAGGTTTATTTTGACCACAAATGACTTCATATACAAGTGTGAAGAAGAAATTGACCTCAAGGAAGTCAAATCTCAATTTGTCATAAAGTTCATGAACTCCCACATCATCTATAAATCAGGAGTTTCCCTCACAATTCTGACCAAAAATAGAACTAACATTCAAGATACTGAACTGAATAAATTGTGTACAATGTAAAACATATGGTGAAACCATACATCTCAAATCTATGTGATGGAAAATGAGAATATTGAGTCATTAAAAAAGACCCTATCTAAATACTATATATGATGTAGTTCTATAACAAGAAGAGTTTTCTAAAAAATATCCTCATTGCCCTCTGGTCTTATCAGACAATGACTCAAAATCCCACCAAGGTGACCCCAAATTCCATGGTATATGGGAAATAGATAGTATTTCCCATAAATGTTTAGGTTCCATCACTCTAAAAATATCTAAGACTATGATATTCCATAAATAATGGAACAATAATCTATAAATCAGTTGGAATCCCATGAAGAAAAAATGGCTTCAGGCCTTTCATAATATAGAGAGGAAAAAAATATCATAGTGAGATCATTTAACAAGAAGGTTCTCCCATTATCCTTCCTCTAGGTTTACATGGTATTTTCTTTGTGAACACATATTATTCTCATAAAAAAACCACCATAGGTGGAGACCACGGGGTACAAACTTTACATAATTCCTAAGATCTATTCTAATGGAGAATACTATTTGATTAACCTGGAAGAAGATTGTATCCAACCTCCCAATAATTTCACATTTATGAAGTCATAGTTCATGTGAGGATCCCCATGGTCTAGGTAGTACACTATTAAACTATTAACAACCAATCCATTCAGTATGAACTTTAACTATTTGAAAGGGTCTGAGCATTATGACCTTAAACTAACAGCAACCCAGGGTCCATGTAGTAAGACCTTAAACTATTTTAAATTGGTCCAAGAATTATGACCTCTAACTATTTTAAACCCAAAAATTCTAATATTTATGAATTTAAACTAACAACTTCCACATTCCATGTTTTACTACTTTAAACTATAAAGTATGCGGTTGTAATCGCATGACGATAAACTGCAATCCCACCCCATATGAGACCAAGATTCCTCATACAATATGTATAGGGAGATCCAAAACGTTCCACCCCATATAACACTGGGATGTGTTGTATGATACGTATGGGATGATCAAAAACGTCTAACCCCATATACAATCAAGATTCCTCATGTTATATAAGATGAACAAAAACAAACATTCTCAACACATGATTTTAAACTACATCCTTACCCCACATCATAAGAATGAGATTACCCATGAAAAGCATGTGGCACCTCAATTCAATCACTGGAGAGGATTTCCACCACTCCCATCATTTCCCTCAAACATTATCATGTTCTATAACAATGTGTTACTTGATTAGAATATTCATGGGATAAGTAGTGATGCAAAAACATCCCATCCTCAGGACCTACTGCAAATTTATGAACCCTTCGGCCCCTTTGTCCAATTTATGGTCCCAACATTATAAACAAAAACTGAATGATGTTTAAATCAAGGTTTTCATTTTGTATGAAAGCCTCCTTGAATCCTTTCATGTTTGGTTTTAGCTCTTCCATTCTACAAAAATATCCTCATTATTAACATTCTACCTATCCAAGTATCATGACATTATATTTATTTCCACCTTCTCTACAGTATACATATTTTGTACTTAATCTATGTGCTATTTTCTTCCCTGTACTTTTTTGTTACGTGGTCCTACATACCATCCTTTCACATTGGGTTTTTACTCTTTCATGCAGTGAAAATACCCCCCGAAACAAAAACTCCCTCTACTCCAAGACCTATGATGTTAAAATGTTTTTTGATGGCCCAAGCATTATGACTTTAAACTGTCTTCCATTGTCTAAGAATTATGAAATTAAACTATGTGAAAATAGATTCACTATTGATTCAGGTGGTTCAAGGCCTCCTTTGACCCATTTACATTAGGTTTCAACTATGTCACTGCATGAATGTCCTCAAAGGACCACCCATGGTCTAAGAAGAATGACCCAAACAATGTGCCTTCACACCTTATTTGCATGGTTTACTTCAGCCCTAGAGTTCTATTAATACTTTCACTCCACCTCTTTCTAGAACTATGTGTGGATTGATTCTCATCCTCATGGGATATGTTGTAATGAATAAACATTTTTTTCTCAATGCCTTTCCATAGATTCACCCCAAAATACCTTTATGGATCCCCTTTTTAGGTATATCCCCCATTCATTTTCCTTGACCAATCGATGGGCCAGGTTTCCATCATATCCCGATATAGGGATGAAAATAATGGGAAGCGTGATACACAATCCATGCCAATGTTCTTAGAACATGCCTTTAAACTATAACATTACCCTGTATAAAATTGATATTCCTCTTAATATGAGATGATTTACCCCTTATCAAATTGAAAAGCCTCTAAATAAGATAGATTTTACCCCGTATCTAAATGGGATACCCATATGATAAATATGGGATGAATAAAAACAAATATCCTTTGCACTTGACATTAAATTATAGACTTATCCCTTATAAATGATGGATAACTAAAATACTAATATGCGATGATTCAATATCATCATTCTATAGTAAATCCTTCTACGAAATCAGTCCCCTACCTTCCCCACTTCCCAAAAAAAGTAGGGCTTGATTCCCATCCTTATGGGATATGTAGTGATTCTAAAATATTTAATCATGGGCCTGTCCATATCCTCAACTCATTGTAGTTTCGACCCATCCCTAATAGTATGGGGTAGACCCGAGGTACTATATATCATGTTTTGTGTGTCCAAGGATCACTTGGACCACCTTCCACATTTAGTCATCAATCTTTCATTCCACAAAATCCCAATTTAGACACCATTTCTCCATTTTGGTTAAAGCTACATGACCTTAAGCAAGTATTAATCCCTATATTATATGCTCAATGAAATTGAAATAGTAGAAACTATAGTCCACATTGTTCAAAGTTAAACTACAAAATCAGATGTCCTTAGTTCATAATGTTAAAATGTGATTTTCCCCATATAAAATATGGGTTAATCATATAATAAGTATGATATGAATAAAAAATTACAATGTATAAAACCGAGGGCCTCATAATGTGATATTATTTGATATCATCTTCCATGAGGACATCACTCCATCTACATCAGACACCTACCACACCATGTCTCAGAACTAAATATGGTTTGATTCGAATTATCATGGGATTCATAGTGATTCATTGATATTTCATATCAGACCTAGCCCTACCATCAACTTATTTTTGGGAAATTCTCCAGCTCCACTTCTATGGTTCTCAGTTTTTCTTATTTGGATAATAGTTATCCTACCGATTTGATCAATATCCCGGACATAAAGATCTCACATTGCAATGGATCACAAACCAACCAAGTCTCACACCACTATGTGTATTCCAAAAAACAAACAACTAATCCTATGTTTTAAACTTATGGAATGGATGATCCTGAACTTTTCACCCCATATTTATCCAATGTGGGAATGGATCCCGTGTTTTATAAATGGTCAATAGTTGTTCCCCATACGTCAGTTATTCCCCTTTCATTTTCCAGTTCCAGAATGTCACAATCTCCATCATGGGATTTTTCATCCACTTTTTCCTCTCGTTAAATCCTCGCCTGTGATAAATAATAACTCCACAACACTCATTGTTTCTATCAATGAGAATGGATCATGTCAGATTATGATCCGGTAGTCAATTTTCTTTGAACAAGGTTGAGATGTATAAGCATCCCATGGTTTTAACTCTACAACCATAAACTAGGATCATGAGTCTGATCATCCTGACTCTAAACTATATAAATTTCATTTGAGGTATGAGAAGTGTCATGTTATTCCTTCTTGTCCCGTTTTTCACTCCACCTCACTAAATATATCCCTTTGGTATTCCAAAACCACCATGGTCCAAGCATCATGACCATAATCTTTGTTTAAGTTGACTCACAGATGTTTTATGCAGTATCAATGGGCCTCCTTGGCCCCTCCATTAACATTTAGTAACCTTACTTCAATGATACACATGACCTTTAGATATAAGGAACCCTACTGTCCAAGATTGATGACCTTAAACAATGATTCTGAGTCTATGTATCACAACCTTAAACTATGTGCAAGTTTTCTCAGGGATGTTTTTTGTGATATTCATAGGCCTCCTAGGACCATCCATTTGTGATTGGTAACCATTTAAATTATGCACACATTACTTTGTGGAACAAATCCCTATAGTCTAAGCATAATGACCACAAAATAGTTTCCATTGGTTCAAAATATATGACCTTAAACTAAGATACCATCGACCAAACTCTATAAACATAAACTAAGATCCCGAGTCCAGGTAACATAACCTTAAACTCTTTTTATCCTTCACCTTATCTTTCAAATAGAACATGGCCTCTCTTGGACATCCATTTACATAAGGTTCATACTCCTTCATTCATAATCAAACATTTTAGGGTTCGCATTGGTCTGAACTCTATATCTTTAAATTAAGAGATAATAACCCATGGTATGAACTCTATGACATTAAACTAGGAGTCCAAGTCCAATAATAATGACATTAAACTATGTGAAAGCCTCTCCTAGAATGTGTTATGTGGTGTCAATGCTTTTTATCCCACTATTCATGTCAGGTTTATACATCTTCATGCTGCACAAACACTTTTCTGATGGTCACCCTATTGTCCAAGCTCTCGACCGTTAAACTAAGAGAAATGGTCAAATAATCAGGACCTTAAACTATGTGTAAATAACTAGAGATTGTTTCTCTTGGTTCACGGTCCTATAATAACCCATTTTCATATAGTCCCCTCTAGGGAGTTCCCCCATCGTGCTAACATCATATGACCCAACCACTTTAAATGGGTGGGTGACATTCATGTCAGTTCACACATCCGAGCTTCTAGACATAAAACTACCGAAAAACACATCTCGATTACATGATGTTAAATAATTTAACAAATCATCCTCACTTTATGATGTTAAACTATGTATCTATAATCCTCATTACATGATGAGAAAATTCAAGGAATGTTAGTCCATTTAATGAGAATCCCTTTCCTCTGGTGCTAGTCACATACCACATCATTAATTTTCATTGATCTCGGCTCATCATATATGTTGATTCGCCCATGAAATACAAGTTTATCTTTTTTCAAATTGACAAAACCATCGAATGGTCTCAAACCCATGTGGAATAATTCCAAGAGGGTTGAAATCCATTCAAACATTCCATCACTTGATCTCTACACTTTTCAAATCCCTTTGTTTTGATTCTCATTATCCTCCATGTCTAAAGAGACCCCCTTTACATCTTGATCTCATTCCATACTAGGTCACATACTGTCTTGGGTACACATCCAAGAGGACTTCAAAAGAAATTTTTATATAAGTCCCATGCTTCGAATAAGTTCTATGGTTGACCCTCATTTTGTTGTCCCCATACTTAAAAAATGACAATATATGTCGTGTTTCTAACATTGGAAGAGCCTATCCTACATCTTCATGACAGTACCCTTATAATCTAGATGTTGGGAATCACAATTTATGATCATAATTCCCCTTGGTTCTGGTAGAATTCAACACCTCTGGTGTTACCCCATTCGTGGACTAGCACATGTTGGAAAAGAAATTTGGCAACTCAGAGAGCTCCGTTCTCCGGCCATAGCCCATCTCATCTCAAATAATACTAGTGGCCAGTCAAAAAATGTGGAAACTAAGTGTTTTATGATTTTCTAAAACTATCATGTAATCACATGGTCATCGATTGTTTATCACACTGATCATGACTCATGTGATCTTAGGTATTAGTCGTTGGTTGCCTTAATATTATTATTTAAGTTCAATAATAATATGAAATAAAAGAAAAAAATTGAGTGTGTGGTAATTAAAAAAATTAGTCAATGTTTGTTAGGGTCGTCCACTTGTTAGAGCCTCCCCATTAAAAATCCCCTTATAATTCAACCCTAGTGGTCAAAATTTCTTGTTTGGATGACCTTTGTTGATAGTCTATATAGTTCTCTACCACTCCACAAATCCAACCACCTATTCAATGGATTTAGGGTTGAACTCTTTGGACCTTATCCAAATAATGTTCTCTTCGACCTGAAATTTGGCCACTAGGGATGTCACCTACGCCTCTTTATCCTCAGATTCCGCCAATTGGGCCATCATATAGATAATGGTTTCAGCATTGGAAGTGGCCATGGCTGCATGCTCCCATTCTAGCACTTCCTGATAGAAGATCTTCCCTTAATTTACCTAAATATCTCTAAAGTCCACTTCCTTGGCATTTTTCTAGGTCATTTCCAACACCTACCATTCACCAAACACATTCTTGACTAGTATTTATCAATCCAATCCATGAAGGACAATGGATTCCAACCCACTGACCGCTAAGATGTCTAGCCAATAGTAGAGAGATCCCACTTGGTTTGGTAGGTCAACCATAAGGGTATGGGTGATGAAGTTCTGCATGTACCTCCATGACATGCAATGAATGAGATGGTTCTACTTGGTAGAATTACACCACCACATTAGTGGTTGATCATCAATAGAAATTTCATTTAGTGTAGATGAGATGAATTCCATTTCCAGAGGAAATAGATACTCTCATTCACCCATAAAATATAGTAGACTCCTAAACTATATCATATGGCACCTTAGACGTATACTTGACCATGACATCCTCCCCTATTGCCCCCACTATGGGAAAAAATATGTTGAGGTCTTAGCTCCCACAACCTCCTATAATTTCAATTCTGGGGTAGGTGCATCCAATGTATCCTCCAAATTTCATCCTTCTACTTTCAAAATTGCTACCTCATATATTAATGCTTCAGCTCCAACAACTGCGTTCGATGGTTCCTCTATGAAAGACTCCACAACCACATCTCTCTCAGAAATCCCCATTAGGGGAACCATCTCGACACCCTACATTAAGGGGTCAGTATTGGAAGTCCATTATAGTAGAACCTTCTGGTTTGTCTGACCTTAGTGGCCTTGCTAACCTTTTCTACAAGGAAAGTAGCATATGCTCTCATCGCCTTATCCTATGGTGTCACTGACATGGACATTGACATTAAAATCTAATAAAAAAAAATTTAAAATTCTATTTAAAAATTATTTAGTAAAACAAAAAAAAACAAATATGGAAAAGAAAAAGTTATAAGGTGAAGAAAATTACATGATTAATATATCCCAACCAATGAATCAGGGAGATTCAAGGGAAATACCCCTGTTAACAAAATTCCCCCATTGGACGCCTCTTCAGTCAAAAGCACCACATAGATCAATGGTTGGCCACCTATGGATGTGACATCAGCGAGGGTCCTCATTCTCACCCATTAAATTGTTTTGGATTCTTATCCCTCTACTCTAGGTTCATCACTTATCTCCCCTATTCCATGACCATCAATCCCTGGACAAGTACAATATGAGTTAGACAACACTCTTAGGGGGTTTTTTAGATTCCAAAGAACTTGATATCTCTGTATTTATCTAGATTATGGAAGAAATTATTTCCATAAGATTTTCCCATAAGGCATCTCTCACCGAGAACACATTTGAGTCTCCTTGAAATTGTGCATGAGCAGCTAACTCTATGGTCAAGAGATCTGAATATTAGGTCATCACTAGCATCACCTTCAGCTGTGTGGTCAGAGGATACCAAATTCCCCAAGATTGGACCAAATCCACTGGATCTCTTATTTACTACACCACATTTTCTTTCAGCACATAGATATCGGACCAGGCATGACCCAACCCGACAAGGAATATCCCCTATCCATTGATATTCTTTCATATAGAATGTGGGGTTTTTATATGACTAAAGATACCATATCTCTCCAAAAAATCTTAAAATACCAGATCACTAGGGATATATAGATGAGAAATCTTTTTCCTGAATCATTTAAAATCATCTTCATAACCACCTTAAAAGTTTTACCTTCATACCATGACTTCATTCATAGGAGATCCGAGCTAGGTTCGAATCATCTCTATATAGCCTTTTCTAGTGTTGGGCCAGTCATTATCATATATATAACTATCACAACCATTCCCACTAGACCAACCATTCCTTCAATATATTATCCACGTACCAGTCATCCATGAACTAATGGTTGTGGGACATATCCTTCATTATCTCGAGTGGTTCGTTGCCTCAACATATCCCTAGGATATCTGATATCCCAATTTAGAAGATATTCATTGATGAGCCTATAGGAAATATTAGGATGTGGAAAATAATTCCTACCTTTAACTTCCTTAAATATTTAAATGTGCTAGATATTCCATAGGATTGAATGTTGGAGCTTGTGATGCACATCCATGTACACCATCAGGGTCAGCCACAACAAGCACCATAACTAACGTTCGGACTACTACATGTTGTATAAATAAAAAAACCTAGAAGTCAACCCTCCCCACTTGTACCCCTCCTAGAATGTCTAGGAGTTACTTCCACTGCTAAATGTTCTCCTTACCAAAATCAGTCATCATACCCATAGAAAGGGAGAATGGGTGAAATATGAAATGATATACTAACTCAACTGTTTCCATCACATCAAAAGAACCCAATTTAAGTTAGTGAATCATGATGATGTTTGTAATTTATATTCAGGAGTTCATACTGGAATGGGATATGTGGTTTGGGTATTCATATCACCCCATGTGCATGGCGACCCAAATGTACAAGCAGTGGAGGGGGCCACAAACAGGAGACAGAATCTACCCTTATCAGATGTGATAGATCACCTTGAATAGAATCTCCAATATATGGACAGACTGATTCATGTACTAACACATTGCCAACATCACCTCTGTAATGAATGTTTTTAACTGTCCCCATGTGCACATCCCTCACTGAGAGCATCAAACCTTAGATCAACACAATAATAAAATCTTCCAGTCTAATAACTGGTGCTTCAGTATTTATACTTTATCCGAACATCTTCCACTCACTATCGAATAGAATTCATTAATATGAGTTTTCATTTCATCAAATATAATTACCCAGGGCATGTATGTGGCCTTTCGAGTAGACTATCCACTAGATCGTTTAGGAACTAGCTTATCCACTGGATGAACAGTATGTGTTTTGTCCCCAAGTTGGGTTCAATATTCCCTTGATCCAAGTGTAGAAACACCCCCACAAAAGGTGGAATTTTCTCATGGGGCTCCAAAAACTTCTTGGTGGGGATGAATTCATCATACATCGATCCCTGAATTGGGATATTAACAATCTTATGAAGATCCCACAAGCTGATTCGATCCACCCCATGATGCAAATGAATGGTTTTAGTGCTAGATGACTATTTGTTAAGTAGTTCTGATGTAATATCCAATAAATAGTAAATGTGGAACTTAAAGGAGAATGAAACCTCATAAATACCTATTTTCAAAAAATAAGCCACAAATTTATAGCCTAACACACATTTTTAATAAGAACAAGTCCATTATTCTATGAAGTTACTGACCTGGAATTGTACACATTTTTCATCCATCCAATGATCGAATCCCAAAGCCCACCTTGATAATCATCTCATACGATGATGGGTGTGGATGTATCCTTCGTAAAATTATCCCCATCGATGTTTTTGACATTTTTTAGGAGAGTATGGATGATAAATGATGCATGATCCCCCTGGATTTGTCCCCCATCATCCATATGCCACTATTACTATCTGAGCATGCTTTAGAACTAGTTAACAGTCTCATCTTTATTGACATCTATGATGAATGCATTGTCCCTCAGCCAAAACCCATAAAACAATATACTATTTCAAATATAGTATTTCTTATGGGCCTCCATTATAATTGTGGTGAGAATATCATGGCCTGACACACTATAAATTCTCTCCCCGATCATTATGTTCCCAACCATCTCTTCTGGATGAATGGTAGTATAATTTTCACCTTTAGTGGTTATTTAGTTCAAGAACTAGGATTATTCTAAGATTGGTCAGTTAAGCCTTATTCGTGGAGGTTAGTTTGTGAATATCATGTTTGTGGAGTTTGTGTAATAGCGGTTTTCTCATGAAGGTTAGTTGTATAAAGCATTGTTAATGGAATTAAGTACACATAGGTGTCAAACATCATGAGTGAGGGGGATCAGAACCATAAATCAATCATGAATAGGTTGAGCTTCATGAATATAGAGATCATGGTTTGATGTTCATGAAATTATTAAGGTCCATATAAAGTTACAATTGTTTATTTATAGGTGTATGTCTACCTATGGTTTGTGAATGGGATAAATGATACGACATCACAAATGGCCTATGTGAATATGCTTCATGAACAGGGAGTAATTGCTAATTTTGATAGTTTTAACATAACAAGTAACCCTCATTCTTCATGTCAGATTTCATTTAGAGAGGTTATTTCTTGATTTCCAAATACACATGTCACAGGTGTTGTCAACGAAGGGACCACTAGTTCAGAGGAAATACAGGACAAATTGATCAAAAAATCCATCTAAGGGGAAGTTTCATGAATACCACCACCATTATGAATGGTCAAATATTGTAAGGGTCTAAGGATCATAGAGACCTAATAGTAACCTCCACACAATATCATTCCCCAGTCACAAAAACCCCATTCACATTGAGGTTTGATGGTAACCTATTCACAACTTTATTTGGTTTTTCGGAGCCCTGCCTACTCCCGAAGATCATAAAGAACTATGAAAGGCTATTGCCTTCATAAAACCCAGATACCAATAAATACCTCTTAAGTTAGAAATTTTTTAAAAATACATGTCTATTAATGTTTTGAAAAAATTTAATGAGTTTAAGATACTATTTATCTTCTATAATGAAAGTGGAAATGGATCCCACATGGTATCCATCCTCTGAGAGACCACCTCCCATGGGTTTTTGTAAACCTAAAACCCATGTAGAGATGTCGTTCATGAAGGATCATGTCCTTCATGGAAGATGACTGGACAATATGGCCCTTGTTAATTTGAAAGGTACATAACCTTCATAAGGTATATATGCTTCATTAATACCACCCCATGGAAAATGGGACATTACCACAAGTCCAGGTCCTTATGTTTCATGAAGAATAAGCCTAAGTGAAACACCCAACCTTTGTTAGGAACCTGAGATTAATGAGAAACCGCTCTATGAGGCCCCAAAATTTGTTAATATTCTTTTATAGAACTCTATATGGTTCATACCTTCCACTAAAACCCATTAAAAAAGATGATTTTATGGGTAAGAAATACCAAATTAGGATCAGATCAACAGTATACTAAGTATCGACATGACAGGTGCCACCAACTCTTGTGTTCGACTGAATCACACCAGGTGAATCCTGAGGATTCATTCTAAAAATTTATTCTAATTACAGGTAACCTAATTACAACAGAATCTATGAAATGGGACCCTAACTTTGGGACTCTTAATAAAAACACCTCTATGTAAATTCCAACATCATATCCCATCCAAAGGCTTAAGAGTGGTGGTCACATAAGCCATAAGGGTAGCATCTTCAAGGTAAAATGCTCCCCTATCTTGGTTGTGGGTTAATATTCCAGATATTCCTAACAACATGACATGCCCCCCATAAAGAGTGATACTTTCCATGTCTGAGCTACATAAAGTAAAACTACCTAGATCCACATACTATCCATTCAACGTAAAAATGCATGATAATGTCCTCAACACATGACATGAAGTTTTGGCCTTTCCTTGGGTGATGAAAATAGGATGCCCAATGTAATATGATAATGGGATTTTACAATATACCCCACCAAGGGATATGAGAAAACCACAGAGGGGATCTTCTATATGTAAGATCCGCACCATCACTCATCAATGCTCCTTCCATAAGACGCACGCCATTACCGCATCACGTTAAACTACATGGACCAGTCTTGTAAGATGAACTTAAACTGTATAATTGAACTACATGGGTTTTGATCACTGTCTCTTAAATATGGTATGTAATATGCATCTATATTGTTTAATTCAGACAAACCATCTAGGTGTGGAATTTTCTCTCATAGAGACACACCTCCAGGGTCTACCTCAACTGGGAGTTCTGATTAACCAACCCAGATGTCACATCATCCCTCTTAACAACACACCTACAAGATAAACCTAATTTGGGTGTTTTGATCTAACACCATGATATGAAATATTCTATCATAGGGACACACCTCAATTTATGCTCCCCAATATGTCATTCTGATCTATCTCTATGAGATGCTAAACCTATGGGACACACCTCCTTTAATCATCCTCAATATGGAGTTTTGATTCCTCACTACAAGATGTTTAAACTGTGGGACACACCTCCATTGATCTTCCTTAATAGGTAATTACCATTCCATCACAACAAGACATTAAATTGATGCAAAAATACATTAAACTTATGTCAATTAATTCCTAAAAATACATTAACCTGCACCCATCATATCATTAAAAGACATTACAACTAAATCCATCCTGACCATATAAGACATTAAGCCAACACCAAACCTACCCTGTAAGATATAAAACCTACACTGATTCTATCCCTTCAAGACATTAACCCTTTTACCATCTTGTACCAAAAACAAATTAAACAATATCCCATCCTAGCCAGGTAATTCATTAATCATATGCCTATCCTATCTCGCTAAGATCCTAAACCTTCACCCATCATATCCATGCAAGACATTAAACCTATGTTCATCATGTTTTTATAAGGCATTAATCCTATTTTTATACTATCCCTGCAAGACATTAAACCTATGCTCATCATGTTCTTATAAGGCCTTAATCATATGTCCATATTATCCCTGCGATACATTATACCTACACCCAACCTACCCTATAAGAAATTAATCCTATGCATATATTATACATATAAGACATTAAAATTGCACTCATCTTGTATTTGAAAGACATTATAACTTCCCCCAACTTGTCCCCACAAGACATTAATCATGTGACCACTTATAAATTTGTTAAACATTTGGCCTAATTCAGAATACCTACCCCCATTAAATAAATGTGGGATTACTGATAAAAAAATCCTTGGAAGAATTATGCCTATGGTGCTTATTAACTCACGATCAATACAAGATGCATTGGGTTCCAGGCCTAAGACTCATTATATGAGATGCCTCCCAAAAGATGAAGATTGAAATGTGACCAACATAACCAATGTAAAATGATTCCTAGAGATTCCCAATGTGAATAATCCTCTAACCAATGTTCTCTTCAATATAAAGATATAAACAGAGTAAGTAACTAGTGTCAAAATTGATATGGCACTCAGAATAAGTTCCACAAACAAGATTTAATCTATGATGGAGACCTAGACTAGGAAATGAGGTCCAAGGAAAATCCATGGAAGGAGGAAAAAAATACCATCAGACTATTTTGAACAAATAGAATTAATTACCAATGATAGTGATTAATGTCACCCACTTTTGGAAACTGGGAATATTGGGAAACATAATTTGTGTGCAGCGACACGTCGATACCCCAACGAAAGTGTCATAAACACCCACTATATATTGGATCGTACATATTTTATGTTGTTCATGATGATTCTTGGAACCCCACATCTAGTAGTGTAGGATGGGAATGAGGATACAACCTCTAAGCCTCATAGAGGCATTCCTTTTGGAGTACATCAAAAGGACCTTATCTAATGCTCTAAACAAGATTCCACAATGAACCCTCATTAAGGTGAACTGATAAGGTTTACCCCAAGAAAATAGATGGAAAGAACACACTAAAATATATAATATTATAGAGAACAAAACTAAGGTCATAGAACATATGTTTTGATATGTTCAAGGGTACCAAATTTCCCTATGAGGAATTCATGGTGTGTCCCATGGGGCACATGACATGCCTTGGTGAGTCAAGCACTTCCCGTGTGTCACCATCACCCATGTCACATCTTTCTCCAAATATACGACATGTTCTTATAATACACATCATGTATTGGTTTTTTGGATATAAGCATGTGCCCCTTGGTATAGCATGTGTACTATGGATTTTCCAATGTAAACAGGTCATTTCGGTATACCTATTAGTGTCTAAGTACTTTCCAAAGAACCCAAGGTGTAGTTCAAATCACATAATGTGTAGGGTCTTGGTCCTGTACTAAGCATGTGCAAAATTTTCAATCCTTTTGTAGAGACCCAAGATTGACGTACATGGATATTACATTACTTTTTCAGAATACTCAATACATAAAAAAACAGACACCCAAGGACCATAATAGTTTAGTGTCTTTGGAAACTTAGAAAATAATTTTCTAATCACGGTGAAAGATCTTCAACATCTCCCGTAAAGATCTTCTCCTTTTGTTTTCTTACCTAAAACCTTTCTTTATATCTAGGGGGAAACAAACATATAAAGGGCGAGCTCAAATGCTCAGTAACGGTATTCATGGAGAAAATAAAACAAACCATATACATTTGAACTTAAAAACATGAATATAAAGCTTAAACCTCAAAATCATGAGTTGTGAAAAAAATCTTGGCAATACATAAGGAATAGATCATAAAGGAACATCAATCATGATAAAATATAATGGGAATAAAATATGTAATTGTGGAAAACCATTAATCACATGATATGATTTCCATAATATCCAAGAAATTTCAGACAAGACCATAATAGTGGACAAAGTCCATTACTGAACCAGGTTTACTAGTCGTTCCATCCCTGTATTAATGAACCAGCTTTTACTTGTCGTTCCATCCATGTCTATATCATGAGATATAAATCTTTACCCAATGCATTGGAGGGAGATATAGTTCCCACTCATCTCATAATGAAATCATTCTTACATGTGCTAAAAAATAAACATAAATCATTCATCATAACCCAAAGAACAAAAATGGATTTCATAAACGTCATCCCATCATAACATAATCCATATAAAACAAATGGATATCATTTAATCATAATAAAAATAAAACCATGAAAATAATAGAGTCATTATATTTTAAAAATAATCATACTAAATAATATCATATTAGATGTAAAATAGTTTTGATAAGACACTTGAAATGAATGTTTGTGGAAAATATATTTTCTTCTTCAAGATCATTTTCTTTTCTCCAAATGCCGTGAAAATTTAAAATAAAAAAATTTAGTTGAAAATAATAATGAAATATTGTAGAATAATCATGATGGAAATAAGGTGTTATGAAACATAAAAAGTATTTTCACACTGTATAAGTAAAAAAACTTCTCCCCGTACTTTTTACAAGAAAAGTCAAAAAGTACCTTGTATTATAAAGAAACGAAATATTCCTTCCATACAATGTGGTAAAAGACAAAAAAGGGTAAAAATGAATTTAAAATACTTGGAATAATATTAAACACTTTATGAAAACATTTTTACAAAACATGGACATGGATGATAAATTTAAACACAATAAATACTTACATATAAACAACCTCAGATAAGAATGGGATTGGAATAATTATCCCTTACCTTAGGTCCAATTTCTTTTATATGTGTCTGAGACTCATGTATAATGGGTATAAATTTATTATTAACTTGTATTAGAACCATAATAATATTAATGATATCATATATGATTCACTATGACTTTGTATTTCCCCATAATTTGTAAATTTCATGTTAAAGTAGTGTTTTGGGTAAAATCGTTTCATTTGTCGTATGTGTTTTGACATGTAATTTTATTATATGATTAATTATATCATGATTAATTACTTCAGGAATGTAATAAATGATTTATATATCATATATATTCAATATATTAATATATATAATCAATCAATAAATGGAATGAAATACACGGTTCAGGGAGACGATAGGCCGTAAATACACATGAACGCTGTTTTCATTACCTTATTTGAGTAAATGAAATATATATATATATACATAAATCCAGTAGAATTATTATATCATATACCTCTTGATTATTTATTGTATATAATTTATAATAATTCTTGAATGGTTAACATGGAGAATGAATCTCATCTCGCCGTGGAGACGGTAATCCGTACGTACGCACGAGCAACGATATCGTTCCCATAATTATTGAATGGAATTGGAGTGGATGATATAATATATAAAAATTAGTATGATGTTATAATAATCATATATAGTTATTATTTCCACAATTATATCCTTCCAAGTATGGTGGTGGTGGAAAAACATATTACACCACGACGTGGAGACGGTATTCCATACGTACGCACACACGGTGATTTCGTTTTTCGTAGGATGGGTAGAAGGTAAAATAGGGGTTTTTCATATTTATAACAACATATCAGTATATTATTGATACCGATATTATTACATTATAATTAAACAACTAAATAATAGGAATTAGAAGAAGAAATAAATCTGAAAGAATCAGTAGAAGATATTACCTCTTTCTCGAAGTGCCTCCTTTAAACTACCTCTTAGGGCACTAGAGTTGGTCTTTTGAGAAGACCTAAACCTCTATAATATAATTATAGAGTTTTAGAATAGTAATTTTAAGGTTTTTTCTGAGCATGAAGGCTCAATATGGAGTGAAGAGAAGAGGGGGAGGTTCCCTTTTATGAGAGAGGAGATGGGCACTTTTGAAAACCTCTAAAATATTAATTTATAATAAACTCAAACCCCACCTAAAAACGTCCATAATGACCAAAATTATAATATGAGTTGATATAGGTCTTTATTATCATCAACCAATAAAATTTAGACATGTTGGGAATTTATTTTGAACCTTATCATTTTTTTATCCTTATTTAATCTATTTAATTTTATTTGTGTTAATAAGATTCTAAATTATAAACTGTTATAAATACATATTTATGTGTTGTGAATTGAAAATAGTTGGATATTTTATGAAATTTTTGACCATATAAATTTCAATTTATAATTTTGAATTTTTTTGTGTTTTTTAAACCATTTAATAATATGTTATTTTTTTAAATATCAATAGTGTCAATTTTGACACTATTCAGTTATTTGAATTTAAATAAAATCTACACAGACGATATGTTCGAAAAACAATATTTAATATATTTATAACAAGTCATATTATTCTAGAAAATTCGTGGAGTGCATTAATTAATTCATATAATATTTATTTTAATATTTTAAAACAATTTATTTGATATTTCTCATAAACAAATAATTACTAAAACATTTTTGTATGATTATTTAATATACTGATTGGTTGAATAAAAATTATAAGTAAAATAATATGATTAATATAAATATAATATATTTAATAAGGATACATTTATTAGAATTTATCTTCCAAAAATCACAAAATTTAAATTGTTATATTCATTAAACTATGAAGGTGACAACTTTGACATAATTTAAAATAAAATAATATAAATGTCCTAATCTATTTTATAAGGATCCAAAAGGTCCAGAAGTCTACAATTGAATTATTATGGTGTATATATAATCTAAATTTATGTTTTTGTCAAGTTTTTGGGTCTTTTTATGGGTATTATTATTTTAATAAAAACTATATTATTGATTTTTCACTAAATAAAGAATTTTTGCATCATTAAAGTATATGCGATTAAGGTAATTATATATTTCTTAAAAATTACAAATAAATTAAAATGATAAATAAAAACATATTATATTTAAAATGAGTATTTATAATCTAATTTATATTCAGTATAACTTTATATTAAAAATACTTTAATTATTAATGTTTGAGTGAGACATATTTCACTTTCTTTAAATAAAATAAATTAAAGGTCTTAATCACATCCAACTGGGTTCCAATAGATTCAATTTTTACCCAATTATGTTTTAAGGATAAATATAATCATAAAATTTTATTAAAACAATTGTTAGGGTAATTTTATAATATTATTTTTACCCTTAATTACTTAATTTACCTTTAACTATGGTAAATAAAATTTACCGTAGTTACTATTCATAATGCCTAAAAATAAAAAGTATAATATTAAAATAATTTGGACCTACTGATTCCAAATATGGAATCAATTTTCCCTAATTCAAAACTCAGAAGTTGCAGTATTTAATTTAAAATTAATCCCACTGTTGAGAAAACAGGTTCTAAAAGTTAAAACATTGCAAAAGATTAAGATGTTTTTTACCTATGAATTCAATGTAAATTTAATGATAATGACATATATAATATTAAATGGTAAAAATATATTCTATTTATAATTTAAATCCATTCAATATTATAATATAACCATATAAATTATCTTTATGAATAAAGTTGTTTTTAATTAAAATTTAGCGTATTTTTACTATTCATCAAAATATGAAAGTTAACAGAAAAATATTAAAAAACTATCCAAAGTTAATTTTTATATCCTTATTGAAATAAATAAGTTTATTTTTTCAAATTGAACTTATAAACTTGTCAAAAACTATATTTAAATTGGGTGCTCCATCAAAAGGTGACAAAACTGCATTATTTGAAAAATACTTACTTTACCTGAAAAATTTATTTTGTTCTCATACAATGTTCTAGAATTTGATTAAGATGAATTATATTGTTATAAATTTCAATGTGTTGTTAATAATATTCATAACGTCTTGTTCATAATATATCGTTGTTTAGTGAAGCTCGATATTACGTACAACACACGGTATTGAGGAAGGTCACTCCTGCGTGCAACACAAGCCAAAAATAGTGTTTGCATACACTACAAGCTAATACAGTTTTGCATATAGCACAAGCTAATCTTGGTGTATATTAAAACACAAGACATCACTAAAATGAAAAATAATTCTTCTCATAAAATTTAGGGGTGTTACATTCTACCCCCCCCTTAAAATGAATTTCGCCCTCAAAATTCATCGGGGTTATAAATGGTTTACTACTTGAAAGTTTCTTTCATAGAAACCCACATCGTAAAAAGTAATACTAAAACATAATTTTAAATACTAAAGTATGAAACATAATGGTTACCCAAATTAACTCATCTCTAGGTTTCCACATAAGGGAACATAGGTGAAAATATGGATATGGAAGAGAAATCTAACCATCATGTTCTGATGGAGAGTGGTAGAGAACATGGCTATGAAAAATCCAATAATCACAAAGACATAATTTTTTTAATGATATAAGGTACCATATGATTCATCGGATATGATGGTACTAGGAAAACATTTTTGGTTTTCAAGATCATTTCCCTAAAGTTGAAAAATTGGAATTAGAAGAAATACTTACTTGGTTTTGGTACAATCTCACTGTTGGTCGTTCCTTGAACAATTTCCACTTCATATCATAAAGAAATGAAGTTGAATTTGTCATTATTGAAGTGTTATCTATTCATGTGATAGAATGATGGGTCATTCCATCTGTCTCAAACAAAAGGTTAACAACAGTTATCAAATATACATAAGTCCATATATGGTGATATTAATCGTATATGGTTCCACAAATGGACTTATACTTCATCTATCATTATAATTAACAAAATAAAACTAATTTCTACTAACCAGGGACTTCCTGTAGGTCAGTGGTAGGCGATAAAGTCCTATCGCACTTGGGTTGTGGGTTTGATTCCCACAGCCTTGTCTGACGTGATGGGTTGTCGCCCTTCCCGCAGGTTGTTCTTTTTCTAAAACTACACCATTATAAAATTCAAGAAATAATATCGAAAAAATTACTAGCCTTAAACAATACTATATGATGCCCAACTTAATCCATTCTAACCTTTAGGATTATACAAAATATTTATGTCCAAACTCACAGTATAAAGAAAACAATTTATTAGAAAGGTCATATAACAAGATTGTGAATACCATCATTTATCCTCCATATATCATAACATATATCTTGTTGGTCACATTAGAATCATGTTAATACCTTAATCATGTATTATTGACACATGAATTACCATAAAACCTTAGTGAAAACATGAATACTGTCAAATGTTATCTCTTTCCATATACCAAAATCCCAAAAACTCAATATAGTCACATCATGATATCACTTTTTCCTTATATCAGTCATGTGCTCATTAATAATATCCAAAATATTATTTTCTACATATCCCTTCATTATGAGCATATCATATGCTTTCCAAAAATATTTCAATCACTTTTCAGGGTTATCGGTACCATATTCTTATAGAAAACCACAATGGACCAATACATAGATATTTCAATATACCCTAAAAGTACCTCAACAACAGTATTCTTGAATTTCAATACAAAATCCATTTAGTCCATCTTCTACAATGATTGGCATGGAATAAGTCCATCCTCGAATTAGAAGTAACCTTTTAGGTAATGGAATTGAGTTGGGTAATGCCTATGTTCTCCACAGATAAGACATTGAACTCCGTAACAGTCTTTCACTCTATGCCCCTTTTCCCCACACAGATAACATCGTCCCCTCCATTTGAGATATTCCTCAAGGTTCCTCTTCCCTTCTTCATTATATGTAGAATTCTTAATCTTCCTTCCTCTATTTTCCTCACCATTCGAACATGCATAAAAGTCCATCTTCCCCTTATTTTATGACTTAGGAATACAACTAAAGTTCACCTTATTAATCATATATCACAATGAAAGATTCGGCATAATCACAATATCATTATCTTCAGGCATTACACAATTTCGTTGATCGTAGTCACCAATTTGTCAGTTGGAATCAATAATAAATGAATTCCTTCTCGTTCTATCAATTGACTAAAACCATAAACTATAGTGTAAGAAACAATTAAAATAACGAGGAACCATATAATAAAAAAAAGTCACTTATGGGATGTCTAACTTATCAAATATTCTTTAATCCAGGACACCTTTTGTTCACCCTAGGTTATTCATGATCATCAACATAATTCTAGGAATGTAACCAATAGTTATACTAAACATTAGGGACATCCCTAGACATACCTTAGAAATATCTCTAGGTATATCACTAAAGTTTTCATATCCTAGTTTCAAAGGTTAACAAAACCGTTCCTCTGAAACCAACAGTAGAGACCCAAGATTGATATACATGGAAATTACATTACTTTTTCAGAATACTCAATACATAACAAAAACAAACACCCAAGGACCGTAATAGTTTAGCGTCTTTGGAAACTCAGAACATAATCTTCCAATCATGGTGAAAGATCTTCAACATCTCCAATAAAGATCAAACACTTTTTTTCTTACCTAAAACCATTCTTTATATCAGGGGGAAACGAAAACATATAAAGGGTGAGCTCAAATTCTTAGTAAGGGTATGCATGGAGAAAATAAGACAAACCATATACATTTGAACTTAAACACATGAACATAAAGTTTAAGCATCAAAATCTTGAGTTGTGAAATAAATCTTGGCTGTACGTAAGGCATTGATCATAAAGGAACATCAATCATGATAAAAAAGCATGGGAATAAAACATGTAATTGTGGAAAACCATTAATCACATGATATGATTTCCGTAGTATTCAAGGCATTTCTTCCAATACCATCATTATGGATGAAGTCCATTACTGAACCGGGTTTACTTGCCATTCCAGCCCTGTATTACTAAACCAGATTTTACTTGCCATTCCAGCCATGTCTATCTCATGAGATATAAATATTTACCCAATGCATTGGAGGTAGATATTGGTCTCACCCAACACATAATTAAATCATTATTACGTGTTCCACAAAATAAATGTAAATCATTCATCATAACCCAAATAATAAAAACGGTCTTCATAAACATCATCCCATCATAACATAATCTATATAAAACAAATGGATATCATTTCATCATAAGAAAAATAAAACCATGTATATAATAGAGACATTATACTTGAAACATAATCATACTAAATAATTTCATCTTAGATGGAAAATAGTTTTGATAAAACACATGAAATGAATTCTTGAGGAAAATATCCTTTCTTCTTCAAAATCATTTTCTTTTCTCCAAATGCCGTGGAATTTTAAAATTAAAGAATTTAGTTGAAAATAATCATGAAATATTGTATAATAATATTCATGTAAATAAGGTGATATGAAATTGAAAAAGTCCATTCATGCTGTATAAGTTAAAAAAACATCCTCCTATTACTTTTACTAGAAAAGTCAAAAAGACCCTTGTATGGTAAACAAAAGAAAGATTCCTTCCATACAATGTGTTAAATGTAAAAAAGGGTAAAAATGACTTTATAAATACATGGAATAATATTAACCACTTTATGAAAACAGTTTTATAAAACATGGACATGAATGATAAATTTAACCCCAGTAAATACTTACGTTTAAACAATCTTGGATAAAAATGAGACTGGAATAATTATCCCTGACCTTATGTCAAATTTCTTCCGTATGTGTCTGAGACTCCTGTATAGTGGCTATAAAAATATTATTCACTTGTAACAAAACCATAATAATATTAATTATATCATATATGATTCACTATGACTTTATATTTCACCTTAATTTGTCAATTTCATGTTAAAGTAGTGTTTTGGGTAAAATCGTTTCATTTATCGTTTGTGTTTTGACTTATAATTTTTTTATATGATTAATTAGATCATGATTAATTACTTCCATAATGTAATAAATTATTTATATATAATATATATTCAATATATTAAGATATATAATCGATCAATAAATGGAATGAAATATGCCGTTCATAGAGACGATAGGCCGTACGTACGCATGAACGCTGTTTTCATTTCCTTATTAAAGTAAATGATATATATATATACATATATCCAATATAATTATTATATCATATTTCTCATGATTATTTATTATAAATACTTTATAATTATTATTGAATGGTTAACGTAGAGAATGAATCTCATCGCGTCGTGGAGACGGTAATCCGTACGTACGCACGAGCGATGACATCGTTCCCATAATTATTGAACGGAATTGGAGTGGATGATACAATATCTTAGAATAAGTATTATGTTATAATAATCATATATAGTTATTATTACCACAATTATATCCATCCATGTATGGTGGTGGTGGAAAAACAGATTACACCACGGCTTGGAGACGGTATTCCGTCCGTACGCACGCGCGGTGATTTTGTTTTTCATAGTATGGGTATAAGGTGAAATAGGTTTGTTTCATATTTATAACAACATATCTTTATATGAGTGATACTGATATTATTACTTTATAATGAAAAAACTAAAGAAGAGGAAGTATAAGAAGAAATAAATTTGAAAGAATCAGAAGACGATATTGCTTCTTCCTCAAAGTGCCTCCTTTGAACTTCCTCTTAGGGCACTAGAGATGGTCTTTTGAGAAGACCAGAACCTCTATAATATAAATATATAGGTTTAGAAGAGTAATTTTCAGGGTTTGGCTGAGCTTTAAGGCTTAATTGGGAGTGAAGAGAAGAGGGAGGAGGTGACCTTTTATAAGAGAGGAGAGGGGCACTTTTGGAAACCTCTAAAATATTAATTTATAATAAACTCAAACCCCACCTAAAAACCTCCAAAATGACTCAAATTAGAAGATGAGATGAGATATGGTTGTGACTACATCAAACAATAAAATTTATACATGTTGTGGATTTATTTTAAACCTTATCCTTTTTTATCCTTATTTAATCTATTTGATTTTATTTGTGTTAATAAGATTCTAAATTCTAAATTGTTATAAATACTTAATTATATGATGTGAATTGTATATAGTTGGATACATTATGAAAGTTTAGAACATATAAATTTTAATATATAATTTTTAAATATTTTTGTGATTTTTAAAACATTTAATAATATTTAATTTTTATAAAATATCAATAGTGTCAATTTTGACACTACTCAGTTATTTGAAAATAAATAAAATCCACACAGAAGATATTTTTGAAAAAATATATTTAATATATTCTTCAAGATTTATATTAATCTATCAAATTCACTGAGCACATTAATTAGTTCATATAATATTTATTTTAATATTTTTAACACAATTTATTTATATATTTCTCTTAGTAAAATAATTACTACAATATTTTTGTATGATTTTTAATATACTGACCGGTTGCATAAAAAATAAAAACAAAATTCTATGATTAATATTAATTTATTATATTTCATAAGAATACTTTTAGTCAAATTTATCTTCTAAAAATCACAACATTTAAATTGTTATATTCATTAAACTATGAAGGTGACAACTTTGATATCATTTAAAATAAAATAATATAAATGTCATAATAGATTTTATAATTCTTAAAATGGTCCAAAAGCCGACACCTGGATGCCTATGGTGTAGATATACTTGACCAGTATGTTTTGGTCAAGTTTTTAGGTCTTTGGATGGGTATTATTATTTTAATAAAAACTATATTATTGATTTTCCACTAAATAAATAATTTTTTCATCATTAATGTATACTCTATAAAGGTAATAATATATTTCATAAAAATTAAAAATAAATTACCGTGCTAAATAAAAAAGTATTATATTTCAGATGAGTATTTATAATCAAATTTATATTCAGTGTAACCTTATATTAAAAATACTTTAATTATTAAAGTTTGTGTGAGACATATTTCACTTTCTTTAAATAAAATAAATTAAAGGTCTTAATCACATCCAAGTGGGTTCCCATAGATTCCATTTGGACCAATGTATTATTTACAGATAAATATAATCATCCAATTATATTAAAACAATTGATAGGGTATATTTATTATATTATTTTTACCCTTAATTACCTGATTTACCTTTAACTGTGGTAAATAAAATTTACCTTAGTTATTATTCATAATGCCTAAAAATAAAAAGTGCACTATTAACATAATTTGGACCTACTGATTCCAAATATGAAATCACTTTTTTCAAATTCAAAACACAGAAGTTTTAGTATTTAATTTAAAATTAATCCCACTGTTGAGAAAATGGGTTCTAAAAGTTATAACATTTCAAAAGATTGAAAGGTTTTTACCTATGAATTCAATGTAAAATTAATGATAATGACATAAATAATATTAAATGGTAAAAATATATTCTATTTATACTTTAAAACAATTAAATATTATAATTTAACCATAAAATTAACTTGATGAAAAAAGTTGTTTTTAATTAAAATTTATTGTATTTTTACTATTCATAAGAATATAAAAGTTAATAGAAAAATATTAAAAAACTATCCAAAGTTAATTTTTATAACCGTATTGAAATAAATAATTTTATTTTTTCAAATTGAACTTATAAACGTGTCAAAAACTAGATTTAAGGTGGGTGCGCCATCCAAATGTGACAAAACTGCTTTTTTTGAAAAATACTTTTTTTACCCGAAAAATTTATTTTGTTCTCTCACCATGTTCTAGAATATGTTTAGGATGATTGATATTGAAATAAATTTAAAAATGTGGTTAATACTATTCATAATGGCTAGTTTATAATATATCACCGTTTAGTGAAACTCGGTATTGTATACAACACACGCTATTGAGGAAGGTCACTTTTGCGTGCAACAAAAGACAAGTATAGTGTTAGCATACACTACAAGATAATATGGTGTTGCGTATAGAGAAAGATAATATTGGTGTAGTGTACAACACAAGACATCACTAAAATTAAAAAGAATCATTCTTATAGAATTTAGGGGTGCTACACCTGAGTACCATCCAAAATAAATGGGGTGTTCCTTGAAACACATGGTGTGTGGTTCTAGAAGGCCTCATAGATTTTTACTCCTTTTACACAGTGAGTTGTCCCATTAGGGGTCACACCGCATGTGGGGGTACACATAACATATGATATTTAAGCCATTGTGAAACCCTATCTACCACATAGAGGGGGATGCATAATGAGAATCACTTTGATCTATACACTTTGTACAATATCATTGATCATAAATTATATATTTTTCACATGTATACCCCTGTGTATTGTCACACCTTTAGAATTGTCAAAAATCACACTAAAGTACCTTGATCTAGGTTGAACACCCTCTATAGCTGGTTGAAAAATTGATTTTTTCTGTTATTTACTAGAAAAATGGTCCGTGTTTCCATCCAAGGTGTCAAACGGTGTCACTTGAGGGAATACCATTATCCAAACCAATTTTAGATCACCATTATTACTGGATGCCGGATTTAGACCACTAGATCTTCTCGAGAATTGACTTCCATCATACCACATCACTACATTGCAAAACTGTTGATGAAGAACAGCCGATCCAAAATTTCAATATTCCTTTAATGTCATCACACCTTGATCATTCTTCCAATACAAAGTCTAACCCCAGAAAAATTATATTTTCCAAAATAGATCAGCTACACATTAATCAATTTTCATTTATTCATCGAACCATCAACCCCAAAATAATATGGATGATGAAGGCATGACGATTAAGGGATAAGAAGTAAAAAACACAAAAATTAAAAAGTAACCTTGACCATTTTTTGGGTTAGACTCTATTACCTGATAGATAATAATAAAATTATGGTAATAAACAATCCATTATCCATTACTAAATCTAAAAATATAAATTTAAACTCACAAATTAATTATTTACATGTGAATATATTTTTTATAAAGATTGATTTTTCTTTGACATGGTATAGAAAAATGAGGATTAAATCCAATAATAAACCACCTTACCTTGAGTTTAGATTGATATCAGATGAATAATGGTTCTATATCATTTTCGTTAATGAAATCCAAAAACTCCATTGGCATGGATGATGTACTCAGTATCAATTATCAATCCATGATCCTGTTGATGTTTTCCAAATCCCTCATAGACTCTCTCTCTATAAATACCTAGGCTTTTATAGCTACGATTAGGATTTTAACATAATTGTGTACAAATATAAAGTAAGTTAGGTCCTGAAAATTAATTAAACAAATAAATTATTTAACTAAATTATTTATTCACTATCTGCCCACAACTAATTTTAAGAAAAAACCCCAATTTCGGAGAAACATTATTTCATGAAAATAGAAAATTTAAAATACTAGATATATTAGTGATCTCATATTTTCCATCTATAACACCATTTGAGATATATTTTATTATTTCTAAAAAATTGTATGCGCATAATATAATATTTTTAATATTTTTAATTTATCCACACCGAGGCTCTCCAAGATCATAATTCTATAGTGGCTCCATGCCTTACACAGAAAATATTCCATGAAATATTCCAAAGGATTCAATGATTAAAATGATATCATTATAATAGGATTCCTTTACTAATGGTTTGGAAAAGTGTTTCAATATATGTCATGTATACAAATGATTATGTAGAAATATTTATATAGGTATTTGATAGATACCATATAAAAAATTTCAACAAAACCATTTCTATATGTGAGAAAAATCACGTGCCTATACCAACAATTCTTCAAAACCATTATTATAGACCTATACAAATGATTTCAGAGAACTGCTCGCATAGAAAAATGAATTTTCTATGAATTATATTGTAAAATAAAAATAAATAATTCAAAATTTAAATTAATTTTAAATATAAATATTTATATATATTTATCTTGTAATATCCCATGATTTTAAGAGAACATAATATTCGATAACGTAGAAGATACACAACATAGAGATTAAAAGAACCACAAAATATTATAATTAAAATGTGAAGTTATAACCTTTTCATTCAATTGATAGAAAATAATATAAATAACCAAATTATGATAAATATATAAACTTATTACTTAATACAAATGTATTGATTAACTCTTGGGAAATAGACACTTAACTTTTTTTAAAGTCAATTTATTCTTAAATAATGTTTTCTTAAAAAATAGGTTTTATCTAATTTTGTTAGAGAATATTATATTAAATTCCTAAAAAAAATATAAATTATATTTTAAAAATTTGATATCAATTTTGAAATTAGTAGTTGAAAATTATATTATAGTTAATTGTGGATATTTTTCTTATATGGTCGATTTTTAATGAATAGTGACAATTACAGGTTTATAATATAAATTGCATTTTTTTCAAGAAAATTAAAAATCACATCTTTATATTAAAATGGGTTTATAATTAAAATTAGTTATTTTATATTATTTATAATAAAATTAAATTAATTGGAAATAATTTTACAAGGATTTCTGTGTAAAAAATTTTACACTTGAGAGATTTGTTTTTCTTTTATAAAACGGGTTTTTGACGTGTTGTTATAATTTATTTTAAAATTAATTTAGGGAGCTTATAGTAATTTAATCCTAAAGAAAGGATTATAAATTTTTAATCACATAGTTTAATTTCATTAAATATTTCCCTTTTTATTTTTAGCCATTATGAATAGTAACCATGAAAACAGTTATCACCTCGGTAAAGGGTGATTTTGTCAATTAGGTTAAAAACTAATATGATAAGACTTAAAATTAATTCAAACACTGATTTATTTCATTATGTGAGTATATTTCATACATAATCATCAAAACGTTGAAGATATGACCTTTGATTCAATTTAAGTTTTATTTAAACTTTAAATATTTAAGTAAAAGGTAAAGTAAAATATAAAAATTTATTTATTTTAATATCTATAACATTTCAATATAGGGATAATAAAACCATATGTTTGGTTATAAATAATTATTTTAAATATGAATTAATTTTACATATCATGTTAATTCATTTTTAAATTTTTATGATGAGATAATTCCCTTAAATTCTTATACAATGCTAACAAAATGCTTGTGCAAGTAGTAAAAAAATATTGTAAATTATTTTAAAAACACTAAAATTAATATTTATTGGGATATTTAAATTTTACCACTAAATTTTAAAATAATTATAACATATTATATATGTGTGAATTTTTATATTAAAATTCCATCGATTCCATATTGTTTTCAATATCTAATTCTGTGAATAGGTTTTAAAATGAAAACAATAGTATGTTATGTTAAATATGTTTTATTAAATTATCTAAAAATCATAATATCTTGAAATAATATAGTAATAATTTAAAATGGACTAAATTTTCATCAGTTTCCCATTTAAGATCCAATTACCACCTTATAAGTAAAATTACAAACCTTTAATATTTAAAATATCAATACCATGATTATGGTTAAACATGGATTACCAACATATTTGTACAAGATATAATGTTTAAAAAGATATATAAAATTATTAAAAAAATTGTTTTATATTCATATAAAGTCCTTATCCTCGTTATATATGAATACATTTATTTTTTGGAACCATTTAACATGATTTATATACATATTATTTGATAATATTTCATATATTTATAAATATTATGTTAATGATATTTTATAATAAAAAATATTTTATTAAATGATTTAAAATAAATAAAAATATTTTATTCTTCCAAGTGAATTTTACATAGTTTAAAATATAATCTATGGTCTATTTATGTGTCACTTTACCCTTTATAGTAACACTATTGATCCCTAAAGAGTAAAAGAATTTTTAAAATAGTAATCATCAAGAAGGTCTATGAGGGTTTAAAATAAAGAGGTAAGAGTAAAAATTGAACAATTTTTTTTCCAAAATTTATTGGATGATAGTATTTTGGCTCAAACTAATCTGATATTTGAAAACGTTATGTAATTGCAAGAGTGAATCTCTCCTCGCTTACCCCTTCTCTAAATTTTGTACACCTTTTTCAGTAACCAAGATCTTCCATAACATTCATAATCTTCTTATAAAGATCCCTATAAACTAATTATAGGTTTTGGTCTTCTTGAAATACATTTCCATGGGTCCTTAACAAGAAATTTAAATTAAGTCCACTAAAGAAGTTGGAATCATCTTTACTGAATATTTCAATCTTATGCCTTCTTCCAATTTCTATAAATATATTGTAAAAATACTAAAATTATAATTCTTGTATCATAAATATATTTATTTATAAATGATTATGAGACAAAAATTATCCATCAATTTTATATCCTATCTAAGGTAGAAACATCCATTGTGCATACATATAACTTTTTATCCACATGTTCTAAGAACAAGAGTTTTCAAATCTTGTACAGGTCCCTACTTATTCGTCTTGAATGCTTAAATATGGCCTTATATGAGTTACCAACAAGATAATTGTTGTTTTGGAGGTGTCTGGGGATTTTTCGAAGCCTGAAACTAGTTTTTGGGTTGAAAATAGCCTAGAACACAGTTAGTGCAAACTGCGCGGGGAAGGCCGCATAGTTTCACTAAACCAGGCATGGTTGGATAGAGGGGTGGTATAGGCCGCACTATTAGGGAAGACTATGACGAATGGGACACATGATCATGTATACATGTTTACTATTTTTCCGTATTTTAAAAATGATTAGTGCATGGTTTTTTATCAGTTTGGAAATCATGTGGGTAAACAGCGAGGGTTCCCATTTCCCCTACAGGAACCATTCATGGTTAGTGTATTGTTTTCTAGACCATGTTCGTAACCCGTGAGACCCCTATATTTTTGTAATTTTATATTTTATATTTAATTTAAAAAATCATTTTCTACTGTAAATTCATTTCACCCTTTGAACAAATGTGGCTCACGATTTTGAGCTCCCTCTTGGGCCAAAAATAGTATTTGATCCCAGTTCTCCATCCACACAATGATTCAGGCATGGTTCATCTCCTTAGATCGTTAATGGTAATATATACTGATTCCTTTTTATCCTTTCTTGAATCTAATAGCTATCAATTATTCTATTTGGATTTAGGCTCATATTCCCTAATTTCTTGTTCTTAGTCAATTCATTAGATTTCTTCTAAATAGAGTAGAGTTAGTATTTGATACTAACATATCACTCCATCAATAACCTAAGGTAAG
Source organism: Viscum album (assembly GCA_963277665.1). Taxonomy (NCBI): domain Eukaryota; kingdom Viridiplantae; phylum Streptophyta; class Magnoliopsida; order Santalales; family Viscaceae; genus Viscum; species Viscum album. Next base: position 1,294,952,622 of record OY728136.1, read on the forward strand.
TGGTATATATTTTTATTTCAGATTTTAGTGCTTTTTAGAATTATTGACAAATAGGAAACCCAACGTACATTCCAGTGCGACCCTAAAAATTAATTGATTAATTAAAATTGATGTATTTGAGCCTATTAAGAATTCCCATAGGTTCTTTGAGATGAATTGGTGTTTGTTTCCCCAACCCGAGGCCACCCATGTAGTGTGTCATGCCTTTGAATTGATTTTTACCTTCGTTGAACCACCCAAGGGGATTGTTCTTGAGTTTTACTAGATATAGAAAGATTCATTGGAATTAAATGGAATTGAATCACATGCATAAGAGATTTGATGCCTCCTTTCCTTGTGTCGTCATGTTATGGTAAGCATAAATAGATCCATTGTGGAAATGGAATTAGTTCAATGGGTGGATATACCCTTGTGACATTGTTAAATTAGAATGGAATACATGAGTGGGTATACTCATGAGATGTGATTATTTTGTGATGTATTACATGGGTGGGTATACCCATGAATAATGTGTTATAGTGAATTGTGATTAATGGGTGGGTATTCCCATGCTAAATTCTTTAATGATGAATTGGGATTAATGGGTGGGTATACCCATGTTAAATGTTTAATTATGAATTATTGTAAATTGGCAGTATACCCATGTAATATGATGGAATGTGAATGGATTACATGAGTGGGTAGATTCATGTGTAATGAATAAAAAATATATCAATGGATTGATGCTTATATAGAGTCCATAGATTTCTGTCCATGGATATGGAATGCTGTAGAGGATGCTTTGAGTTGTGATGCTTCTTATGTATTTATTTTTTGGGATTCCTTAAGCTTTGCTACCCCTTAGATCTGACTTTCTTGGAATCATGTATTAAATTCTAGTTTACATGATCTTGGGACTCCAACCGGTGCCAATAATGAGTTATCATTGAGATTTTCAATAAAATTGATGAGGATGCCTTGGTCTTCGACACCTTATATTTGGTCCTATGTGGTCTACACTTCACTATAAAACAAATATTTTGGTTAGAAGATCCTTGCGATATACGACATGTTTTTGGGATTTGGATATAGTTTCATTATATGATAACGCGGTGTGGATATGATATGTATGGTTGTATGATGAGACCATTTTTCTTTTTTATATAACTTATAGATGCCTTTCTAGGATATTACACTTGTTGTAGGGAGACCTAAGAGGTTGTTTAGAATTATTTATTTTCAGTAGTTATATGCCTTGTGCATTCACACATACATTACTGATTATATAAACTTGTATATCATATTTCATAGTTTTTATTATAACTATATAGAATTCTAGGTGGTTACCTACTCGGATATTATATCACCCCCTGTTTGGGCCTCATTGGGGGATAAAGTTGTTTATATGGTAGTAGGGGAATGTGCACAAATACAGGTTGTTGATCATTGCTTTCTATTAGGAAAGCATGAGACCAAGCTATGGCTTGTGATGATACTAGGAAACAATTTGTTTTTTTAGATTTATACTATACTCTATTACCATGTACCAGTTTTGTTTGTTTTTGAGGTTCATGTATCATATACATCATTGTATATATGACATTTCTAGATTTTTGGTAGATAATTGAATTGTTTACTTTTTAGTTTTCTTAATTTTTATCTTCTTATATTATTGAATTTGATTTAATCACGTTGGGACATACTCTAGTAATGAGGGAATAGTCTCCCCAATGTCTCTGCTAGGCCATCGCTACTGGTCAGTAGCCTCTGGAGTTTGGGGATATGAACTTGAGGCCATGATCCAATAGATAATGGGGCATTATTGAGTGGCATATGGGTTCAGGATGCTATAAAGTAGTTTCAGAGTAAGGTTATTTTCAAGTTGACATACTATTTCCCAACAATAGAAAGGGATAGGAAGGAATAAGAATTTGGTAATGAGATGTTCCAAAGCGTAGAAAACCGATGTACATGAAAATAAAAAGTACCTTGAAATAAATTGTTACTTTATAGATTTTTAATATTATTGCTAAATTGATTCCACCATTGGGTGATGAACCCGATTAATGCTATTACTGTTGATATGATTTTGGGTTCTGTTGTGTTTCAACTCGATGAGATGAGGGTATGAAATATCATGCATCATATAGGAACATACTAGATTTCACATTCCATGAATTATGTGATTCCATTTAGGATGCATTACTGATTGCATGCTATTGTGATAGGTGTCGCAATATATATGCCTGTTGTTGTGTTAAGTATGTTGTGATATATTATGGTGTGAAATAGATGGATGATAAGATTTGGTATCTAAGGTGTATGAGCCCACATGAATATGAATTTTTTGGATCATGGTTCAACAATAAATTTAATAGTGTTATGATGTGCCACAAGTTAACACAAATCATTGATTCTTGAGGAGTATAGACTCCACAGATCGGAATTCAGCGTGATAGTAAATTTAAACTCTAAAGGAAATGTGATAAACTTGAAAGGAGTACCAATTCAATAAATGTGAATATGAAAAACGTTTGAAATTAAATGAATGTGAAGACAAATGAATCTAAAATGTACTGTGATATAGAACTTGACCAGACCCAACATTTGTAGTTGGATTTTGTTAGTGTCTCTCAATTGTTTGACTACCAAAAAAGACCCATGGGGAAGAAAGAGGGGTGAGTTATTATTTAGGAAGGTTTTGAACTATCCTACACTTTTGTGTTGTGAGAATTGATTTGGTTTATATGGAAATTTTTTAAAATTTAGAGCCTCATAACGTTCATAATATGATGTGAGTTGGTTTTAATTAAATGGGAGCTAAATTACAACAAGTAATATTTATGGGTACATTATGGATTGGTATATGTCCATACATAATAAAATATCATTATATATATGACCATCTATTATATCATAAAATTGTTACAAATGTAAAATATGTTAATTTTGAACTAAAATGAATTGGATACCTTTATAAATGAAAAACAAGACCCAATTAGGCCAGTTGGAGGAATGTTTCTTATGAGATAACCCAGTGCAGGTTTTTACAATTTTAATTAATAAAAAAATTCTATTAGGTAGATTTTAATGATCCCATGTTGGTTTTTATGGGACCATCATAGGTTTCATTATCTTCTATGACATAAAATGAATTTATTTTCTAAATTTCCTAATAATGATTGGAGGTCAATAAATGTTTAAGGAAGTTGTTATAGCTTTCTTGTTATGCCTGGGGTCATTGAATCGAATAACCCAGTATGTGCTTTTTTACTTATGAGTCATTACATGATTTCTTTTGTTAGGTGCTTTAAATATTTAATGGTTAAATGTTAACAAATGTAAGGACTTAAAAATGGACCCTGGAGTAGTGTATGGTTTTAGACCCTCATGTAAGGGTAGTTTAAATCTATTGTTTAGTTGACTTGGAATGGATGCGTGAGCATTTTCCATAGAAATGTCCATTTTTTGAAGTGACTTATATAACATACTATTGATCCTATTAAAATTTATTTTAGTGTAACCTAGTGATGGTGTTCGTGTTTGTTCATTCGTAATGGGATATCCATGGTAGGTAGCACCCTCAGAGTTTAAATGCCTTGCTAAAGGTTGTGATCATGTAGACGCTTGGTGTCGTTCAGGTTCCATTGTCCCATGTAAGACTCTTTTCTTCTTCTAAAATGAAACCATTGATCATATTTGAGGTTATAGAATCTTAAACATGATATGGGAAAGTTCATTGAGGAATGCACGGTTCAACATGTTAGACATGCCTCATGCATGGTCAGCTGCATAGAAGGTCTTGTGAACCAATATTTTATTTAGTGATGGATGAATCGGTATTTCGGCATCTGAGTTAATGAATTATTGGGAAATATTAGTCTGGGATAAATCATTTGTACGATACATCTGATAATTTATTTCATTGGGAATATGAATATGGATGGTGTTCATGATGTTTCATTTCTTCTGAAATATCATGTTAGTATGTGGTGATATATGTGGCATTCATTGGGTTGTTAAATGATGTAAAAAACATTTAATTTCAAATAATTTGTTGATAAATGTGTTTTTGAGCATATACATAGGTCATCTATGGAGTAGAGTGACCTAGGAAATAAAGAAATAAAATCTGTACCAGCTCTTGGGGGGGGGGGTTCTAATGTTTTGGGTGTTTTTACACACCGATCAATTTGTATTTGGGTTTCGTGGAAAACATTTTATCATTATGATTGTGTCTCAGAGAAGTGTTATATATGAGTTCTAAATTTAATATGGCCTTTTTTACTTATGAGTGATTGGTATATCATTTATTTCATTGAATAGAACACTTCTAAGGTAGGCAGCGTCACATCGGTTCTATTTAAGCATGTTCTTCCTGGTAGAATATGCACAAACAGAGGAGGAACATTGGAAAAATTGTCTTTTTTTATTGAATTATATTGAGGCATGGAAGTATTGTGTTATGTTAGTACATTATCAAAAGCACAATTTTGATTTGGTTGGATGTTTATGAAACCCTAGATAAACATCATTGATTGTGGGGGGAACTTGGGTGTTAAACATGAATGATCAAGGATGCCTCGATTGTTAAAGATTCATGGTTCAGCTAATGATGTGTCGATAGGTGAAGACATAATTGTTTCAAGGGAGTCGACGAGTAGATTCTCTAATAAAATTCATGTTAACTTTTGAATCCCCTTAATGATTTCTATTTTGTGATGTGAATGTCCCATATCTTGACATCATCATTGATGCACTTAGAGAGTTTCTGTTTTATGATGAACTAATTTTTTAAGAGTTATTGGGCTTCTCAAGGTAGTTTCTGTATGTTTCATGCTGACACATGGTTTTAATAAATCCATGGATAGTCCCGAGTGATACATGGGTCCTTGTGATTGAAGGCCTTTGATGAAATTTTTGACATGTTCCACTTCATTTGACATGACCGCCAGGTGGATGGCGCTCTGAACTTAGTCAACATTCTCATGTGGTCATTTTGAATTTTTATCAATGTATCACTTATATAATGGGGGTGTGGACTACCTTGAGATATTTCTATGGACTCAATTTGGTTTAATTTGAGGTTATTCCAGATTTTCTTGGGCTATAATATAATTCATTAGAGGGGTAATGATTCCAGTGGGCTAGATCTGGGTTACACCTTTTCTCCTACTATGTCACTACAGTTTAAATGAGTAGGGTTTGGTTTGAACAAGGAATGTCATCAGCAGTTAGGTATGAGCTTCAGTGAATAAGATCATTGTGAAAATGTGTCGTCTTTGGGGATGGATTTGTGTTGCAATTATAATACATCTACGGTATGGGATGGGAATTTCTTAGACAATCAATCCATAAGTGGTATGACTCATTATCATTCATGTTCCTTGTATATATCCTAAATGAACTAGTTTGAACATTCCACCATTTTATGGTGGGTGCGGTGTGAATGTCAGTAGTGTGTTTTGAAGAAATATTCCATGGTTGGTTTTAGTTAGGTTGGTTAGGATTTCACCATTCTTTTCAATGAGACCTCGATTATGACCTTAGTACTATTTGAGTTCGCCTAGTTAAGGACATCACATTTTTAGCATCTCTATAATTCTTAGGTGAATTATGTATAGGAAATTATGATGGTGGAGGTGTCAAGGTAATGATTATGTTTGGGTTTTTGTTGACTATCTCACGAATGTTTCACATTTCTTACCAATCAAGGAATCCTTCAGTGTTTATGAGATTGGGAGGTAGTAAATCAATGATATTGTATGAATACATGGGGTTACACATATTATTGTATCCGATATGGATTCATGTTTTACTTCTCAATTTTGGAAAGTTCTATAGTGGTATTTGGGTACCCAGGTGCTTCTAATCATGACATACCACCCCCATACATATGGAGAGTTATAGTTCACGATGCTAGTGCTAGAGGACATGAAACATGCATGAATCTAGAATTATGGGGGATCTTGGGAGAGGAACATTCCACTGGTGTAGTTTTTATACAGTAAATGTTATGATGATACTATACATATGGAACCATATGAGGCTTTATAAGGTATGCCATGCCGATCACCCCTATGCTGGTTAGAGGTATGTGAGGAAACTTTATTAGAACCGCGTATCATGCAAGAGACTTCTGAGTAGGTCAAGTTGATTCAGAAATGGATGGCTAATACATAGTCTTGAAAGAATCCATTCACTGATCACTGCAGGTGACCTCTAGAGTTTTTGTTTGGGAATTGGGTTTTCTTATGTGTTTCACTGAGATTGGGATATATAAGAATCAAGAGATAGGGTAAGATTTCATCGCAATATATCTATCCATTTGAGATTCTGTAGTGAGTCGAGTCTGTAGCCTATTGTTTGCAGTTACCTATTAGGTATCAAGAAATGCATGACATATTACATGCATCTCAGGTGTGTTGATATTATTCAGACCCATATCATATTTTCCAACCCGAGGATATTGAGTTGCAGATTGATGTATCCTTTGAGGAGCATCTGATTCGTATCGTTGATAGGAGAGTGAAGGTTCTATGAGGATGATCAGTTCCTCTTGTACAAGTGCTATGGAAGCTCAATTTTCAATAGGATGAGACTGGGGAGAGGGAGGCCGATGTACGTGCTCCATGGCCAAGGTTCTTCTTAGGCCAATATTGACCACCCTAATGAGAGAAATTTTGGGATGAATTTTTATAAGGGGGGAAAATTGTAAAAAATTGAGTTTTTGAAAAAGGTACATATCAAATCTTTTCTTTTTAATTCTTAAATATGGCCTTACGTGAGTTACCAACTTGATGATGGCCATTTTGGAGGTGTACGAGGCTTTTTTGAAGCCCAGAACCATGTTTTCGGATGAATAAGGCTTGACATATGGATAATGAAAATCGTGCAGGGCATGACACATGATTTTGACTAAATCATGTAAGGTAGGACATGGGGGTGGTATTGGAAACATGGTTAATCCTAACCTAGTAGAATAGTCCGCACGGTCGGAAAATCCTGTCTACCGGTTTTACAGACTTTGACTATGTCATGGTGCACGATATCCACGTGGTTTGGAAATGTTGTGGGCAAACCATGCAGGTGCCCCTTTCCCTTAAATGAAACATGCGTGGTTTGTTCATGGTCTTCCAAACTGTGTGCCAAAATCGTGCGACCCCTATATTTTTAAAATTTTGGAATTTTTAATTAATTTTAATTTTTTTCTACACTAAATTCATTTCACCCTTCGAAAATAGTGGATCACGATTTTGAGTTTCCTCTTGAGTCTAATGTATGATATTATCTCGATTCTCTATCCAGAGTATGATTCAGGTGTGGTTCATCTCTTTGGATACACAATAGTAATATCTACATTCTTATTTAGTCTTTATTTATTCTTATATATTTTAATTATTCTACTTGGATTTAGGATCTTACACTCAAATTTATCATTCTTCGTCCATTGTTTAGATTTACCTAAAACCAAGTCGAACGAGGACTTGATACTGGATGTGCAATCTACTACCGAGATAAGGTATGTGTCATATACTTTTCATTCATATTTTGGTTCTTTTTAGAGATATAATCCATTATTCCACCTGCTGAACACTCCAACGCAGCCTTTTAAATTAATTGATTAATTGAAATGGATTTATTTGAGCCTATTTGGAATTCCCAAAGGTTTTTTTAGATGCATTGGTGGGTTTTTCCCCTAACCCGATGCCTCCCATGTGGTGTGTCATTAATTTTACTAAACTTTTACCTTTTTTGAACCACCCAAGGGGTGTGTTCTTGAGTTTTACTAGATGTTGGAGGCCCAGTTATAATAAAATGGAATTGAATTACATGCATAAGAGATGTACTTATTCCTTTCCTTATGTTATCATGTTATGATAATCTTAAATGGATCAATGTCATAAATTGAATTAGTTAAATGGGTGGGTATACGCATGTGACATGGTTATATGGGAATAAAACACATGAGTGGGTATAATCATGAGTTTTAATTAGTTTGATATGTATAAAATATGTGGGTATACCCATGATTAATGTCTTATAATGAATTGGGATAAATGGGTGGGAATACCCATGTTAAATTCTTTAATGATAAATTATGAAAAATGGGTGGGTAGACTCATGTTAAATGTTTAACTATGGTTGGTGGTAAATAGGTGGGTATACCTTTGTTATATGATGAAATATGAATGAATGGATTACATGAGTTGGTAAACTCATATATAATTAATGAAAATGGTACGAATGGATAGATGTTTATATAGATGTCATGGATAGCTCTATATGGATCTAGAATGTGTTCGTGGACACCTTGAGTTGTGATGCTTCTTGGGTATTGATTCTGTGGGTTGCATCAGGCTTCAATACCCCTTGGATCTGTCTTGCATAGACTAACATATGACATGTTTTTATACATTCTAAAAGGACTCCAACAAGTGCCTATACTAAATTTCCATCGAGATTCTCTTGGAACTCGATGAAAATGCCTTGGTCTTCGACACCACGAATCTATCCCTTCGTGGTCTACACTTTACTACAGGGACTTACCGTTGTATATATTACACATGTAATGAAGATAAAATACATTGGATTTTTATTTTGTTTCATTATATGACAAGGATGTGTGGAATAGATATGGATAGTTGTATGGTGAGGGTGTGTTTCTTATTTACTTATCATATATCTGCCTTGTGAGGAGCTAAAACTTGTTATAGGGAGCCATACACGGATATTTGAAATTATTTTTTTGACGTAGTTTCATGCCTTGGGAATTCACACATACATTACTAGTTACTTAAAATTGTATAGCATATTGTATCATGCTGATTTGAACTGTATAGACTTCTAGGTGGTTACATACTGAGATGTTATCTCACACCCTATTTGGGTCTCTGTGTGGATCCAAACAGATTATATGGTTACATGTGATAATAGGGGAAATAATCCTAACATAGGTTGTTTATCATTGCTTTGGAGTAAGGGATCCTGACACCAAGATGATCCTTACGATGCTAATGAGACACTTTTTGGGGTTTTGGGATTTTTGTAGACTTGTATTATAATATATTACCATGTAGCTATTTCTTATGTTTTCTAGATACATATATTATCTACATCATTTTATATTTGAAATTTGTGGTTTTATTATATATTCTATTCTTGTTTACTTTCCTTTTGTCTTCAGGTTTATCTTCTTTCTCTATTGAATGTGATTAACTTCCATTGTGATATACTACGGTAATGAGGGAATAATATCCCCAATGACTCACCTAGGCCCTGTATACTAGTCAACATCCTCTATTATTTTGTGATACGTACATGTGTCCATAATCTAATTGAGCTTGAGGAACTTTTGAGTGTCATCCGGGTCCAGGATGTTACAACGTAGTATTGTAATTATTTTTTCATCAAAACATTACATGGACACTTATAAATATTGAACTGATGAATATATATGATAATTACGAAATAAAAACTACTCTTCACTTTGTAATATCATATCTACCCCCTGACCTTACAATCTATTGGAAGAAGATAATATTTCCCTTGTGTTCATGTGGTCGACCAAATCTAAGAAGAGATGCGATTTATTTTTGATTTCTGGTTTACTTGGATGGAAATAAGGATACATTTAATGAAAATATAAGGTATATTAATGATTGAATAAATGTGAAATTTTATTTTTCTTTCTTTTGTTCCATCCTATTAAAATTGAGAACGGTGTTCGTGCCTATATATGGCCTACCATCTTCATGGATAGTGCAATTCATTTTTTATCTCTAACTATTATGAATGACAATATATATAATGAATATATATTCTATTTATACCATGATTAACATTATGAATATAATGTATCCATAATCATAGTATAATTATTAGAACTACCAAACCAAAACTCATTTGAAAAATGAAGTAGTTAACACCCAAATCAATGATAGTAAGCAATTTTTTTAAAAACTAGTGATAATATTTTATAAATGGATAATATATGTTATTATTGATATGAATTTGTATCATTTATATTATTATAGTAAATAAAAATTCATTTTACATGACATTAAAATAACTAACAAGGAAAATCAAACAAAAGGTAGGATATTGTCTCTCAATTTCCACACCCCTGGGACATATTTGGTATTAATCAACTATGTATTTTGATATTGTCTATATACTAACCCATAAATGTATTTAAAAATAATATCAATATATTAGTGATGATTAATGTTCCAATTATTTTTTTTCATAGGGTTATAATTTATATGTTACTAAAGAGGATAAAATTTATTTTCCAATATAGTATTTATGGATAGCATATATTATTAATTGAAGTAATTTTATAATTTTTCATTTATAAATATAATTTATTTTAAAATCCTTTAGATATTTAATGTGTATCCATTTATTCTTATAAATTTTCTCTCTTTTTAACTTGAATCATGAAAATATATTTTTAAAATAAATACTGATCTTACTTCTCTTTTTAATTGGGTACATTTTCTTCCATGACCATATTTTTCAAAAATATTTTAAAATATTAATTTTCATTTACCCCAATTATTTATTAAAAAATATTTTTTTATCCTGGAATTTTTAAATTGATTTAAAGGAATATGGATTATTTTTTTATAAATGGTTTATTTTTTATATTCTTTTACAAAAAGTCAGATGGGATGTTTCTTTTTAAATGTATACAACGCTAACAGATTTCAATGATTCCATAAATGTTGTAATGTACCTATCTTGTTTTATAATTTTTAAATGGGTTTATTGAGAAAAATACTTAATAAAATAATATTTTGATATTTCACTTGATTTTTATTTTATTCTCCAATGGTACTTATTTTACTAAAACCCTATTTTTCTAATGATTTAATTGTCACTATTATCTCATATTAATTTTGTGGTCATTGAGTTTCCTTTGAAAAATTCAAATTTGTGTGATCATTATATATTAGATTTCTCTTAAATATCCTTATAATTTTAATCATGTATTTTCTTATTTTATAAACCATATACCATTTCTACAAATGGGGTATTACTACGAATGGTATTAAATTGACTCACATAATCTTTATATTCCATATTCAATACACAATAATGATAGTTATTTAGAAGGATTATTTTTTAGGAACTAAATTTATATTTCAATATATAAGTAATGAATTATCAATGTAGTGATCGGTGGGACCTAAAATTATATATCCCCTCAATGCAACAACAAGTCTCAGGAGACAAATCAGTTAGTTAGCCTTATTAAACGAGGTTTTGGTGTATATCATACAATCAATAAAACTCTCTAGGCATAAGGATTTGATGTTAAAAGAATTCTGATGTATGAAATCATGAATTCCAATATTAAAAAGTGCCTTCATTAATAATATGGATATAATTATCCAAGATTATTGCATTGATATTATCCATGAATGTATTTTGTGTCCATGTTATTAATTAAATGGATCATGTTTTATATTATTTACCTTTCCATATCGATTATAACTTCTTTATTCATGATATATTCTACTGTATGTAACCCTTAATGATCATTTGATATCCCCCTTTATTTTATCCTTTACCTAAAATATAAATAAGTAATATTTGAATGAGTTTAAGGTTGTTAAATATTTAATTTCACTATTTTTATATTTTATTTCCAATATAAAATTTGATGAATGTAGTATCTGGTTGACCAAGTCCACGAAACTATTTATTTAGTACATGATCAATTTTTTATAGTTTCAATTTATTCAACAAGACATTGACTTTGTGACACTAGAGTTGGGGTTATTATCATTGGTATTCGAGAAAGTTTAGTATAGACTTTGAGAAAAAGATAGATTTTGGAATATAATTGTATAATAGAAATGGATATAAGAATAAGTATAAGATGAATTTAAAAATTATTTAGATTATGTTGTTTTCATGGAAATAAATCCCTATTAGCATACTACAGGTGGATATTTTTTACACATAGATGCATCATGGGGTAACAATACTTTATAGAGTGGGCTAATTATATATCAGGAATCATTCATGTGAATGATTAATGAGACCTCACTGTAAACCTAGTTTGACACACATAGGGGATATTATAGGGTTATCTCATATTTTATTTATAAACCAATATGAATGATTTGAATATATGATGATTTTGAATGACCTAATTTAAACCTAAGGTTTCCCACATTTAAAATATGTTGGCTTGATTTATAAATCCTATGAATGATTTTTCTTAATTTATCACTATGATTATTGTTTCTTACACTGTTATTCTTGTTTTAGTTAGTTGATTTAACTATAAGAATCACTGATAATACTTAATGTGATGAATAATGAAATGAATATCCTAATGAGAAACCAAGTGAAATAATTGCTGGAGAGAAAATCCATGTTGTTAAAAATAATTATCTATCCCATTATTTCATTAATATTATAATCATCATTTTGTTTCTTAACACACCTAATTAGATAAAAATAGAGTTTCATCAGGACCATATAGTTAAGAATATTTAGTTCCGTTAAGTCAATTATATAGGAAGAAGAACTCCGTAGAATGTCTCATAGGAATGAGATAAGGATTTTTGTATAGAATAGAAGGTCATAGAGAATGTAATTACTAAATAAAAAATGAATAGTCTAATATAGGGATATAAAGTTATCCTAAGGTTCCATTTATAGTTCAATGTTTTACACATGGGGTACATGGTAATTAACTGATCCAATTCCCTAATCCAAGGTTTAACACCTAGACTATGGAAGGACATATGATATGTCATTGAAGTTAAATGATTGAAGTGTTTGTGTATTTCTATTTGATAATTATATTGTATGAGTGTTATATCAATGATATTCAAGTTATAAGAATCATGGAACATCTAATGATTTTTCTATAGTAGTTTTTCATTATGGATTTGAAAGAATATGTTGAATGGTACTGATAACCAATTAAAACAGTTTAGTATTAATGTTATATTTTTAGAGAAAAATATTAACGGAATTATAACCCTTAATATATTCATAATTTTCTGTTAATAATGTTTATTTAGATAAAAAGGATTTAGATTAATGAAGTATATTGGGTTGTAGTAGTGACCTTGAAAATGATTAGTGATTTTAGGAAAATGCAATTTATGATAGAGTTTAATAAATTTATAGATTTATGGAATATATTTTATGATATGTCATTTTATTTATGGAATAATTATATAGTTAATTTTTGGAAGAAGTTATGTTTTCATTACATTTTTACTCTGATTCAACTTATTAGTATAGTTTAAGGTATTCACATGTTTGGTCTATAGAATTATGAGCTACTTCATGTTGTATTGGGATAAAGGTTATAGTTTATCTTCGAAAGAAATATGTGATCAAATATTTACTATTTTTAGGGTTTTAATTTATTCAAAAATATTTTGGAGAATTCTTAATGTTAAATATTTATTGAATGTATTAAGTTGAACTCTATGTGTTATTGTTGAGGTTTTAGAGAATTATTTATTTTTCCATATTGGAAGACTTCTGATCAACAGTTAGGTTTTTATAAATATTTTGAGAAATGAGGAATGGATTGTCCTTTTTTGTTATTATGATCTATTAAAATTTAATTTTAGTGCTTTAATCATGGAAAATTCATATTTTATATTTATTTCATAGAGGAAGATATGAAGTGGAAATTCATAAAACCACATCCAAAGGGTGAAATCTTCCTTATGAAATGTAAATAAATCATTTATGTTAATTTTATCACATTCAAAACATTGATAGTAAAATAATATCTAAAATTTAGGATAAGTATCATGAAATAATAATGTTAACTTTTTTACCTTCATTTCTAAAGAATGGATGGTTTTTACTCCGCTCACTGGTTTATGATTTTTTATTATAAACATTATCAAGGCCATGTTATCTGTCACTCTCTATTAGTACATGGAAATTAGTATTCTCTTCCATATATATAACTTAACTCCCCCAATTTTCTCCTTGTTCTGTAACCCAAATATGTGATATTTTATGTATTCTTTAAGTTTCTCACTTCACGTTTTCAAAAGAAGTTTTATTATCCCACTATATGATAAGTGTTTTCAATAAACATTGAACATTTTATGATAATGATAAAATTTATATTTTGAAATTTATTTAATGGGGGTATAATTTAATATCCTAATATTTCACTAGATGACTATTTTCGAAAGCATAAATGATACACAATAATGAGAATCATCAAAAAATATAATATTAGAATTATAGTATGATTATTATTACCTATATATTGCATAATAATATATTAATAATATTTAAGAAGTTAATAAAAATATATAAAGGTAATAGTCAATACAAATTTATTGACTAATTTTTATGAAATAGGCACTAAATTGTTCATTAGGTAATTTAATTTTAGAAAAACATATTTTCTTCAAAAATGGGTTTTATTGATTTTTATGAGGGAATATTATAATTAATTAAAATAAAATTTAGAAAATATGTTTTACAAAAAATGGTATAAAATTTTAAATCATCCTTTTAAAATTATCTTATATTTAATTTTTGAGTATTTTCTAATAATATTTTTTTCAATGATTAGTGAAAATATAGATTTTCATAAAAAAAACTCTATTTTTGTTTCAATTATTTAAGAAGTTCCATTTTTTATTTAAAATAGTTATAATAGTAAAATTAGTTCATTTATATTTTTTATAATTCTTTTAATATCATCAGAATTAATTGTATATGGATTTTGGTATCAAAAAATTTTATACATGAGAAATATTTTTTTTTCTAGAAAACCATTTTCACCATGTTTTTTGGTTTTATTTTAAAATAAATATATAACACTAAGAGATATTTTATCTTGAAAAATCGATCGCACAATTTGAATCATGTGGTTCAAATTTGAAAATATTTCCCTTTTATTTGTTCACATTATAAATAATAAATATGATACAAATTATCATTTCATTAAAGGGTAAGTTGGTTAATTAGAATTATAACTAATGAGATATGACATAAAATTAATTCAAACACTTATATATATTTCACTAGATTATCTATTTGATAAATAATCAACCATATTTTAAAAATATAACCTTTTTTCTATTTAACATTGATTTGGACATCTTCAATATATAAAGATAACATAATGTAAAAATGTGTAACTTTATTTTTTTTAAATCGATGATATTTTGATAGAGGGATAAAAAATATATATTCAATTAATAATTATTAATAAAAATATGAATGAATTTTTTATCATTATAATTTATCTCTTATTTTTAGTTATTATGTAATTACCTTTAACGCTTACACGAAGCTAACACAACACTTGTGCAAGTAATAGAATTATAAAGTAAATGATTATAAAAACTCTAAAAGTAATATTTTTTGGGTGAGTCAAAGTGTACCTACAATCTTTAAGATAAATATAACATATTCTAGATTCCTAAAATGTTTATATTTTAATTAAATTACTTTCATATTGTTTTCAAAGTCAAATTACGTGAATAGTTCTTAAAATGATTATAATAGTATTTTATGTTAAATATTTTTTATTAAATTATTTATATATCATAAAAATATTTCAATTAGAAATCAAAATGGTATATGTTCTAAAATTTCATCCACAATCCATTTATATTCTAATTTTATCCTTATAAGTAAAATTATATGTATTTAATTTTTAAGAAGTCATTACCACCTTTAATGTTAACATTGAATAACCAACGGGTAAAACAAAAGTATATTTTTTGAAATTATATCTACACCTGTAAAAAATTTATTTTATGATTATATTAATTCGATACAGTCTTTGTATTATAATACATGTCATTTTGGAACAATTTTTTTGAGTTAGGCACATATTATATTATAATATTTCATATATTTCCAAAAATGTTGTTTATGATATATTTAATAATTAATATTTTATTAAATGATTTAAAATTAATTTAAAAATAATATTTAACCAATTTAATGGTATATGGATTAAAATATCAACCATGATCCATTTATCTATCACAGTCTCTTTTATAGTAACTTCCTTGACTCATAAAGAGTAAAAAACATTGTCATATGGAAATCACCAGAAGGGTTAATGAGGATGGGGGGGGGGGTTAAAACTAAGACATGAGGGTAAAAGAAAAAAAGTAATTTTTTTTAGTTTTTGAGAGGGTTATTACTCATCCCCACCTTATCATAAAATATTATTTTTTAATTCCAAGAGTGTCCCTCTGATGGCATATAAAAGGTCACCCTTTATGTCTTTTCATTACACTATATTGAGCAACCTAGCTTGACAAAACCATGCCCAATTTTTGTGTCAAAATACCTATCATAGAATTATAGATTATTTTCCTCTTAATATACCACTCAAATGGCCATTATTAAGTAATTTATATGATTTCTAGTGAATAAGAGGTAATCATCTTAACTGACACTTTGATGTTAATTTCCTTTCACAATTACACTATATCAGTTGTAACCGTCCAAAAAATAATAACTTCGTTATCATAAATATACTGAAATTTTATTATGAATATGGTACATCCATTTTTAACTCATTTAAATAATATGAAAATTGAAAACATCACCCTTGTGTATGTATGACTTACCTTCAGAACATAGAGATGTAATTGGTTTTCAACACCAATTTACATGAATGAGTTTAAAAGTATAACTAAGGAATATATAAGGTAAATATGGAATTATTATTATTATTTTAATTATATAATCCTATTTAACTTCCTAAATTCCCTTATATTGTAAAATATAATGTCCCTCATGTATATGTGTGGAATACCATCTTAATGAAGTGATGTGATTCATTGTTTGTTTCCTCTTTACATGGATGATAATAAGGATATATTTAATTAATACGTATGATATATATGATGTAAAAATTATTCTAGAAAAGATAAATTGTTATTAATATTTCTTTTATTCCTCCCTTTGAAAAGTGAAGGAAATGTTCTAGTATATATATAGCCTACTGTCTCCAGGAATGGTGTAATTCATTTTTCTATCTCTGCATTTTACTAATTACTATATATAAATATATTGGATATGTATTATATTACAATCATTTATAAAATTTTTAATAATATGGAACCATGATCATGATTCATGTACCGAAACTATCTCATCAAAACATACTTTAAAAATGAAGTAGTTAACACTTGAAATAATGATAATAATAAAAGATTATTAACAAATAGGTGATATGTTTTTATAAATAGATCATATATGAAAGTATAGATATTTATATGGATATTTTAATTAATTATAATTAATCTAAATTTATTATATCAGAGGCTAAAATACCTTATAATTGAAATAAATCTTGAGGTAAGGTATTTTATCTCAATTTCCACTGAATTGGGTCATATTTGTTATTATGCACTGATTTATTTTTATATGGTGTATAAACATTACAATTATTTTGTCGTACAGTAATATATATATATATATATATATTCTCAATGGTTAATGTGTCCATATACATTTATTCTTTCAAGGGGTTACAATTTAAAAGGAACGAAAGTGGTAAGAATTTATTTTGTAATCTCAATTTTACGTGATGACCTATATTTTTCATTTAAGAAATCATATAATATATCCTTCATAAACAACATTTATTTTAATAGCATATATATGTTTATGTATTTTATACATTTTATTATAAATTTTACTCTCTGTTAATCTTGAATCTAGAAAAAAAATTTTAAAAGAAAAAATGATCTTAATTCTCTTTTTCATCCGGTATATTTTCTTCCATGTATATATTTTTCATTTAAAAAAAATTATTTATTATTTACAAAAAATATTTATTAAAGAAATTTTATGTTATCCTTGAATTTTTTTAGGTATTTGGAGGAATATTTCAAATATTTTCTAAAATATTCATTTTTTAGTTTCTTTTACGAAAAAATAGAATGAAATATTTCATTATTAATGTATACAACCACAATGGATTTCCCACTTCCTTACCCATTGGAGACTACTTATCTTGTTATAAGAGATTTAAATGGACTATTTAATGAAATATTTTTTTAATATATCCCTTCCATACTCATTTATTCTCTAAAATAAATTACATTATTACTAACATACTTTCTTGATTAATTGATAGTAATATTTTATCACTTATTAACTTTGTGTCCATTAACATTCTCTTGAAACATTCACTTTCTTCTGATTATTGGAAATTGAATTTCTCTTAAATATTTATATTCTATATATCAGGGATATGCTAATTTCTTTAAATGTATACCATTTATATGTATGGTGTTTTACTATGAAATTTTTTTTGATTGACTAGGGAAATCGTAATATTCAATATTATTTACCGAATACAAATATTTATTAAAAATTCATATTGTTTATAAATTAAATTTATCATTCAATATACGAGGAATACATTGGACATGCAGTGATGAGAGGTTCCGAAAATTATATATCCCCTCGATTCATTGATATGTATCATGTGAAAATATGTTTTATGGCCTTATAAAATGGGTTTTTGTGTATACCTAGCCACTGATTAAACTGTCTTGGCACAAGGCTTAAATTGTAAAGATATATTGATGTTTGAGATGATTTCATCCAAAAATATAAATTTCCTTCATTGATAATTCATTAATTATCATTTGTGATATTAATTCATTAATATTATCCAATTATACATTTTAGTTCTCATGTTATTCATTAAATATCATGTGTCTTCAATTATTATCTTCCCATATTGATTATGAGTTATTTATTAATGTTTTATTAAAATGTACCTAATCCTTATTGTGCCTATGATATCACCCTTTATTTTTCCCTTTATCTAGGATATTAAGAAGAAATCATTAAATGATTTATAAGATGAAAAATATTTACCTTTATAATTTTTAATATTTTGTATCCAATGTAAAATGGGAAAAATATATGTATCTAATTTACCGTGAGTAATAAAATATCCACTCCTTTAGTATGTTATCTATTGTATCAATTGTAAACATAGTAAATTAGACACTGACTTTGGGTTACTTGAGTTTTTTTATTACATATCTAATAATGTTTAGAAAACTGATTATATATTACGGGTTAATTCATTGAAGTTTAAGTGGGATAATTTTGGATAAAAAAATAATGGATGTTTTCTTACAATACCTATTCTAATTTTTTTCAAAACAATTTGAATAAGTATTTCATATATATGACTTATAAAAATGATTGAGGAACCATTATTATAGACCACATACACCAATATTATTCCCAAAAACATTGGTATTGGTTTATCTCATCATTAAAATAGCCAACGACTCTTCATACCATGGTATATGTTATACCAAAGGTCCAAAATAGTTTTTATGAACTTTTATTCATTATTGGGTGAATTTTCTAGTAGGGTAGTTTGCAGTTGACTTCATCCTTGATTTTTTTTAAATGAAGTTTTGAAATTATCCTTTTCTAACTTATATTCATAAACATGTTTTGGTTTTTCAACAACCTATTCATTAATATCCATGATATGATAGGGGAGAAAAAAGTCTTCTTTCTTCATCCTTCTCCAATTATTTTATCCTATAGATGATTCTTCCATGGTGGTTCAAATCTATGATGTTGTGGAGGAAATATTCATGATCTTTCATTTTTATTCAATTTTATAACTCATATATTTTATATTTATCAGAGGATTATTTTAATAGTCTATGAATTACTGGTCTATTACATTGAAATTTTGGTATTTAGAAGTTATTGGAGGAGGCCTTATGTTATTTTGGAGATGTTTAGTTGTTAAAAGATGGATTTAGAGAGGTGACAAATCATGTACCTTTATTTCATGGTGTGAAGTTTGGCTTCACAACCTTTCCTGGAAAGCTTCATGACGTTTTGAATATTACACTTTGGGAAATAGAGATTCATAGTATGTAATATTTTGGGGTTTGAAAAATAAAATTAAACTGAGAGGCAGCACATTTTTTGGAAGAAGTGGACCTCAGGGGATTTCATAGAATGAAAGGGTATTACACATCATGTAATCCCTTGATGATGTAATGTTTTAAAACATTCCAACTATTCAGGTTTTAAAAAATCATATAGTTGTAGACATATCAATCATTTCAGATGAACCCTAAGAACCTCGAGGAGTTCATCGAACCCTCTTCCTCCCTCATCAACCCATTGATCTTGGTGACCATTCTATGGCAATCTATGGTGATCGAAGGTATGTTATCCCTTCATTTTATATAATATTTCCTCAGTTGGAACTCTTTCCCTTCCATATCACCTCATTGTTCCATGGCATGTTCTTATCCACAATTCCTAATGGGGTCTCTCTTGATTTTTTTGGTGCATGGGTGCCACAAAATCCTTTGATGGATGTATATATTGCTAGATTGGTGATCATAGGATGTTATGTGATCCATTATTATGTGATGAACATTGAATCCCCTTCGATGTAGGGATTCCCATACCTCTATCTAGGTTTTCAGTATGTGGGAGGGGTTTTTTTGTTACCCTTGTATTATGGTTGTGCCAGCATAAGCGATGATAAATAACGAGATAATTCAGTTGAAATGGTAGAGGGGTTTATTGCATGATTTTCACATCCTTTCTTATTTTTGATATTGTGATTATACAGGCTGAACTCCCCACTGAAACTTGTGGTTGTTGGTGGGTTTGTTTCCATTGGTTATATCCTTTGTGTGTGACTATTGTGGTATCTCCATAAATGGAAAGTGGTTAACCACATATATTAGAATAATTAATGGATTCCCTAGGATCAAATTGTTTCTATGATAAACCCTAAATGTACAAGTGGAATTAAATAATGGATTCTATATAAAATATGGAATTTATATTTTGTTTGGTTTAGTGGGGATACAGTTGTGAGAATGATTGTGTGTTTTGTGTGGGTTTATGCTTATGTATGATAGGATGGTTCAGAAGGTGTGAAGGAATCTCAGGTTGATAGATTTATTGATTATGGAATAAATAAACAGTGTTGTGTAGTAGGGCTAAAATCGTGTTAGGAATTTTTTGCATTGCTTGATGTGGTTGAGAGTTGGGGAATTTTTTTGTTTTTATGTGTAATTCACTTGATGTTTCTCCATGAAAATCCTTATTTGTGTTTATTATTATATTCAATTCTTAGTAATTTCACAAACAGTAATGGAAAAAATAATTGAATAATTAATTTATAATGTTCGTGACTAGATTTAGTAGGTTTGGTTAACAGAATGAATAAATGAATTAGAAATGAAGAATATTAAAGGATAAATTAAATTGGTTGGATATATGATCTTGGTGGTGGATTGATGTTTGGTGCTTCTAATTCAGAAGTAATAGAAATGTTGGTAGTGTTGAGAGCCAGTTGGTGGTTTGAGAACCCTTATCATAGGCATGAGTTTTTGGTATCATATATGTATATATTTATATTTTCCTTTTGATTTCTATATGCACTGCACCCTATTTGGGAACTACGTGATAAACACCCCCATCATCATGGGGGAGGGTGTCTTTCCCAAATCTCATAGTGGGTAGATGGATGGTTGGCCATCCTCTCTTTCATGCTCCTTCTTCTATGTGGTGATATCCCTTGATTCTTTAGGTAGGTTGTGGTTTTTGGGGCCCATGTGTGTGTGGGAATGTTGTGCATTCCCACGCATCCTCAGGATGAGATGTGTTGTGTTTTCCTAGGTGTCTTCGGGATGGGATGTTTTGAGTTTTCCCAAGTGTCTTTTGGTTGATAAGTTTTTTTCTTTTGTAGGGTTTTTGGGATGTGGCATGGTTTGTGGCCTAGGAATCTTATGGGAATGATTAGATGTGTTATGTGGCCTAGGTTTCTATAGGCGGGATCTGACATGGTATGTAGCTGAGGTTTCTACAAGAGAGATGTGGTTGTGAGGCCTAGGCATGTACGGGTGGGATAAGATTTGTTTAGAAAATGTGGGAGCTCTAAGACATTTGATTTTAGGGTGTTAGAGTGGATAATGAGTGGGAAAGTGGTACGAGGTACCCTATTATCAAGGTTCATGACATTAAATTAGCTAACATTCTTTATTGGGTGAGTATGCCTTGGTGAGGTTGGGTAGGTCAGTATACCTCATGAGGTGATGTTTGGTTCTGGTGTTTTCTCGTATGGTAATTAGTATGAATCTTTCACATGTGCATGAGAGACTTTGGTTTCCCTACTGAGTATACTTTTATTGTCACCCTATGTATATAAAACAATATTTCAGGTTTTTTAGGAGGGATTCATGGACTATGCTAGACTATACTAGCTCAGATCTTGACAGTTGCTATGTCGCTGCCTAGATATACATTTGGTACATACATTGGAGATTATCATTTTGTATTAGTTCTATTTTAAACATGCATGAGGGATGGATTTGTCTTTATATTATATATATACCTTGTATTTGTTTTGGGATGAAACATCTTATCTCCCAATATTGTTTCTTTAAAAAAGTAAATTCCTCCCATTTTTTGAGACTTGTATACCCTTGGTTCTATTCACCACCCTGAGACCTAGAAGAGGTAGGAATTGGGGTTAATTACCTCCTTTTATTTACTTATACCATGTGGGGAATCCTAGGATGGAGGGGGTCAGGACAGAATGGTATAAAGGTCATAGTTAATAGATATGGTGGATTTTTGAGTTAGGAATAGTGATGATTGCATGGGTTTGTAAGGAAACAATGTCAGGTGATCTTACTGCATGACATAGGCTAGGGAAGATTGTCTAGGACATAGGATTTTAGGCCCCCCCCTATGATCTGATACAAAGACTCTAAGCCAACTGAATGACCAGGTGAGGCTACACCGTTTGTAGGGTAGAGACCCTACGAAAGGTAAAATCATCATAAAGAATTATATTATTATTTTATTTAGGTGTTTTTGTAAATTTCAAATTGGTGAAAATGTGAGTTAAATGAGTTAAAATAACTCTTAAATAATAATTACATACTACGTGGGCTTGGGAATTCATTGTTTACTTTTCATCTATGGCTCCCAGTCATCATCTGCATGTGGATCAGGCAGTTAAGGCTCAACAGGCTGATCAGGTTGATCAGTAGAGGATTGATCTAGAAGAAAAGGATGACTAGTGACAGAGAACATTATGTTCTTTCCAACAGTAGGACTTTCAAATGTACGATGGATGTTTCTTATACATGGAGATGGAAATATGGCTCAAGGATCTTGATATCAACTTTAGTTTGATTTCGGATCTGATAGAGTGTTGGGTTCCTTTGTAAGTGATTCAAATGCCGGAAGTTGTGTGTTAGTGGTGGATATATTATTTGGGGGAGATGAAGAAGGAAGACTTGTTGTTGGTTAACTTTAAGAATGAATTTCAGGTGGAGTTCCTTTCGTCAACCATGATGGCTAGGAAGACATAGGAGCTACTCACCCTTCAAGAGGAGAGTATGTTAGTAAGGGAACCTAGGATCAAGTTCAAGTATCTTGTTTACTTCACCCCAGATCACTTTTTTTATGACGAGTCTTGTAGGAGATGGATTGAGGAGTTCCCCCACACTTCTATATAGAATGATGTTATTCCTTTTAAAATGCCAACATATCTAGAGGTTCAAAAGAAGGAATATGTGATTGATAGGTTGCACTCATGAAGAGGTAT
The DNA here is from genome assembly GCA_963277665.1 of Viscum album. NCBI lineage: Eukaryota > Viridiplantae > Streptophyta > Magnoliopsida > Santalales > Viscaceae > Viscum > Viscum album. The sequence goes on from OY728136.1 coordinate 1,294,976,221, forward strand.
AATGCTAGAGGGGATCCATTAGAGTTCTTTGAGAGGCAGAGCCATTTTTAGAAGATCTTAGGCTCTAGGAACATCAATGTTTTGACTAGTATGGAGGTGACCTCAACAGTTTAATTTCTAGAATTCTGGTTCTAGTGTTTTTCATGCCTTTCCTAAGGGATTGGGGGTAATGTGTTTCTTTAATGAGGTTCAAAAACATATTCAAAATCAGTTTCCAATGGTGTTTTACCTTAGTATGGTGGAGGTGGATATGTTCAACAGCAGCCTTTGTAGAAGTTTCCAAATTGTCCATTTCATTAGAAGGTACAGTAGAATCATGCTTCAGAGAGGAGAGATGGAGCAGGTAGGGGCCAACATAAGGGTGTTTCTTCGGGACCTCGACCCAAGCGTGGTCATGGAGATAGTCATCAGAAGAGGGGCTAAGGAGCTGGGTGTGGTCTATTTCATATAGCGGAGGTAGCCGTTCTGGTTGGACCAAATATTGTTAGAAGTAAGATCAGCTTGTTTGAGTCCCTTGATTGTGTTTTTTTTATTTAGGAGCTTCACACTCTTTTGTTTCACCCATTCTATCCCATATATGTGTACTATTTGTAGAGAGGCTTTCCATTCCCCTAGTGTTGAGTATGCCAATCAGAGGATAGACCAACATGCCTGATGAGTTCTGGGGATGTAGACTGATTATGGGACCACATCAGTCCTGTGGGGTTCTTTTCTTTCTACATATGCAACCATAAAATGTCATTATTGGCATTGACTAGTTTTATTCTGTGTATGCTATTATCTACTATTTCTAGAGGAGTTCATTTCTTTTAGATATATATGGTTAGTTTGTGGAATTCATTGGTGAGAGTGGTTTTCCGTTAGTTAGTTGGTGTATCGATCCTCTTCTTTCTTTATTGGATGGTCTGTCAGTGGAAATAGAGGACACTAAGATGGTGGAAGTCCATAGTGTTTTTGGGAGTTCTTGGTCATTTTTCCTAATGAGGTTGTGACTCTACCCCCTTGACATGACATTGCATTTAGGAAAGACTTGATTCCAAGGGATTCTCTAATATTGATGGATCCTTATCATATGTCACCTTCGGAGTTGAGGGAGTTGAGGGTTTAGATAGATGATCTTATGAATAATGGATTTATCCTTCCCATTGTGTCATCAAGAGTTCCTCTAGTTTTGTTCACAAAGAAGGTGGATGGTATTATGTGGTTGTGCATAGATTATTAGATTTTAAATCATGTGACTATCAAGAACTATTACCATCTTCTGATGATATATTATTTTTTCAAAAAGTAGAGAGGGGAAAGTTGGTTTTACAAGATCAATCTGCAGTTTGGATATCACTAGTTATGGGTGAAGGAGGAAAATATTCTGAAGACTACTTTCAAATGCAGGTATGTGAACTTTGAGTTTGTAGTCAAGTATTTTAGTGTTATGATTGATCTATACATGTTTATGTGGCTCATTAAATCCATATTTCATGAGTTCTTGGATTGGGTTATCATCATATTCATCGATGATATCCTAATCTACTTGAAGAAAAAGGAGGATCATTCTGAATATATCGGAACTATATTTCTTGTTCTTTGACACCAAAATCTATATGTAAATCTATCCAAGTGGAATTTCTAGATACAAGAGGTGAGTTTCCTTGGGCATGTGGTTTCCTAGATGGGTGTGGATATTGACCTGTCAAAGGATGAAGTGGTTATTTCTTGGGAAGAACCCAAGAATGTGGCCAAATTTCACTATTTTCTTAGTAACATTGTCTATTATTGGTGGTTTTTACCCAATTTCTCTCGAGATGTAGGTTTAATGAAATATCTGACTAGAAATAACCGAGCTTTTGTGTGGATTGATAAATTCCCGACAATGTTCTTTTATATGATGGGAAAGTTGGTTAGTGCTATGGTTATCTGGTTTCTAGTGGAAGGGGTCATGTTTGAGGTGTTTTGTGATGATTCCATCAGGGATTGGGATGAATATTGATGCAACAAAAGAATTGATCTCCTATGGGTCTTGGAAGTTATGTCCCCATAAGCATAACTATTCCACCCATGATCTAAAGTTAGAAGTGGTCATGTTTGAGCTAAAGTTGTGGCATCATTACCTCATTAGGGTGTGCTTTATGGTCTCCAAAAATTATAATATTTTGAGGTATATATTTTACCTGTGTGATATGAATCTATGGTAGTGGAGGTGGTTAATGTTTCTTTAGGACTATGATTTTGAGATCTATTACACCTCAAGAAAGGGGAATTTTTTTTTTGATTATTTCAGTAGAATTTTGGAGAAGGTGACTATTCATGAATCTACAGACACTTGGAATGTGATGGAGTAGTTGGAAGGCTTTCACTTAGATTCAAGAATGGATGGTGGTAGATGATGTTTTATCTAGGTGATAGTGGATTCCTCTCTAGTTTAGATATTGGAGGAGTCTCAGTGGGGAGACATAGAGGCTGAGGTGTTGCATGATCGTATTTTCTATAGCGATGCTCTAGAGGAATGGTCAGAGGATGGTCAAAATCTAATGATGTTCCATGGGAGGTTGTTCATTAGGGTAGAAATGCACGAGGGTGTTCTTTGTGATTTTCAAAACACACCATTAGTGGTACACCCGGTAATTTATAAAAGGTACCATGGATTAACGATGTAGTTTTGGTGGCCTAGGATGAAATAGGAATCATTAAAGTTTCTGGAAATATGCATGTTCTTCTAGAAGGTAATGGCCAAGCACCGTGTTCTTGGTGGTTTTTGGAACCCCTTGGATGTACCTATGTGTAATTGGGCTGAAATATTGACTAATTTTGTCACAAGGTTACATAGGGATGAGGGAGGAAACAATTCTATCTTGGTGGTAGTGGATCAGCTGAAAAAACGGCCACACTTCTTGGCGATAAAGGGCTTGGGAATAATAGATTCCATATGTAGATGAAGTGGTGTGGTTTCACAGAGTTATGAGGTCCATTGTCTCCAAATAGGATCTATGGTTTACCCAATCAGTCTAGAAAGTATTACATCATTCTTTTGGCACCCAGTTGTGCATCAACCCTAATTTCCACCCTCAGATAGATGGGTCAACAAAGATCACTATCCAGAAGTTAGAGGATATGTTGTGGGCTTTAATCTTAGGCTATGGTAGATATTTGTTACAACACCTTCCCTTGGTGGATTTTTCTTATAATAATAGATATCGCTCCTCCATTGGTATTGCTCTATTTGAGGCGCTCTGTAGGAGACCATGTCATATCCATTATGTTGAACATAGGTTGGGAAGAAAACTATTCTTGGTCTAGATCTGGTGGAGACAATGAAAGATGAGGTTCAGGTCATTTGTGAGAGGACGAAAGTAGTGCAAGACTAAAAAAATCCATATGCCAATAGCAAGAGGAGTCCAATGGAGTTTGAGGTTGGGGACCGCGTGTTCCTGAATGTTTCCCCTCATCTTGGGAAGTGGAGGTTTGGAAGAGGGAGAAAGCATTCTCCCAGGTTTTTTGGACCCTTTGAGGTGTTGGGATGAGTTGGCGAAGTGGCATGCTAGTTAGAATTTCCATCATAGTTAGAGATGTTCCATGATGTCTTCAAAGTCCTTTAGCTTCATTGGTATCTACATGATGACTCCCATGTCATTTACTAGGGATAGTTGGTTATTGAGGATGAAGAGACATTTGTAGAGCAACTAGTGGAGATCTATGATCATCAAGAGAAGGTGATGTGTGGACATACCATTACTTTGGTTCACGTGTTGTAGTGGAATGGTGAATAGGAGGAGAGTATATGGGAGAAATAAATGAAGATGTGTGCCCAGTACCTAGAGTTGTTTTGAGTTTTACATGGTTCTATTTTGTTTTAAAATGTAATGATTGAACATTGTTTTTATAAATGTGTTGTTTTTCCTTAGTTTCAAATGCGTGTGGTTGTCTTAATGCGTAGAAAGGGGAGAACATGATTCCTAACCGAGATTCATTAATTTCGATGTGATTAAACCCATGAGGGAGAGTTAGTGCCATCCAGAGCAGATAGTATCTTGACATGGAGGATATATTTCCATAGTTCACACATTCAGATAGTGTTGTTGTTGTGCTCGTGTGGGGTGTTTCTTTGAAATTTGGGTTAGCAGGTATTGAAGGAGGTGTTATTGGATTTTGAGGTTTTCACTCCAGCTTTTGAACAACGTAGGTTGGTTTATCATTTAATGCTGATGAGTTTTTTTTTCATGCGATATTTCACGTGTAGTGAGATCCTTGATAAGTATGTAATGGGGTGGATGTTCAAAATAGTTTTTCTCCTGGGAATGGTTTTGTATTCTAAAGGAAATGAATCATTTGAGAGGTATTTGATGTAATAGACTGTGTCTTCCAGGTACGTTACCTTCCAAGTTTGGTCATTTGAAGTACCTGGAGGAGGCTTGAAAGGAATTTTGAAAAGTTTATTTGTCAAAAGCTGGAAGCAGGGGGGCTACACATCATGTAACTGTTTTTCATGTCTTATCCTATAATTCTTAATGACGTGAAGAATTTTACATGGCGTGAAAGATAGATTCATGGTGTGTAATATTTTTGGGTTTTAAAAACAAAATTAATCTAATAGGCGACAAGTTTTTTTGTATGGAAATAGAGCTTGAGGGATTTCAAAACGTCAAACGGGATTACATGTCGTCTAATCCCCCGATGGTGTAATGTTTTAAAAAATTAAACCCTCTCATGTTTTCATAAATCCTATAGATGCATTAGTATCTCCCATTCCAGAAAACCCCCGGTTTTGGAGGATTTTTTCAAGACCTCTCCATCCCTCTTCGGCCTGTTGATCTCAGTGATCATTCATTGGAAATATATGGTGATACAAGGTATGTTATGACTTCATTTTCTAGTAGATTCCCTCCATTGGGTATGATTATCTTCAATATCTCCTCATTTTTCCAAGGTGTGTTCTTATCTGTGATTCCTAATAGGGTCTCTCTCTGATTTGTTTGGTGAGATTGTGCCGTGATGTACTGGGATGGATGAAGATCTTGCAGGATAGGTAATAAAAAGACTGTTATGTGATATTTTCTTGTGCGATGATTGTTTGAACCCCTTAGAGGTAGGGATTCCAATGTCTCTATTTATTTGGGTATCATGTAGGATGGATTTTTCTTTTGTTACCCTTGGATTATGGTTGTGATGACTTAATCAATGATAAAGAACTGGGAAATTGAATTTAAAGGATAGCGGGGTTTATTACATTCATTTCAAATCTTTACTTATTATTGGTGATATTGTGATTATATAGAAAGAACAGACAGCTAAAAATGGTGGTTGTTGGTGTCTTAGTTTTCATAGGTTATATCTGATGTGTCTGATGCTTTGGTTGTGAACTACTACAAAACCCTTGTTTAATAGTGCAGGTATTTATCATCACTACAAAAAAGCATTGACAAATGGAATCTTTATTAGTGATAAATAATGAACTAATAAAATTATCCTTTTAACATCTATTTATAGCCCTGATAAATGGAACATTTATCAGAAAATTATTTTTAGTGTTGAAAAAGGGTATCGTTTATCAACATTTTTTTGTTAGCAATGATAAATGAGACCCTTTATCAGTGCCTTATTTTTAACATTGATAAAGGTTCAAATAATTAAAATGAAATAATTAAATAAATGAAATAAAAAAAATGAGTTTATTAAAAAAATACTTACAATTTTTATTAATTAAAAAATTATTGATAACAATGAATAAATTTATTATACATTATTAAATATTAAACATTTTATTAATTAGATAAATAAGATTATTAACGTTAATAAATTGTATTTATTAAATATAAATATAAATATAAATATTAATTTATATAAATATGATTTATATATTAAAACATATTTATGCACTTCACATTAGATAGTCAAATATTTAGTGAATAATGGTTTCCAATTAAAAATTAATATGAATTAAAAATACTGACTAATTTCATAGTGTGAGGGATATATAATTGAATGTTTCCTTTTATTTTCACATAGATCAAATGAATATTATATTGATTTCACATATACATAATTAATGAATTTTTATATACAAATCAAACACACAAAAACTTATCCATTTTTTCAATATTGGTAAAGTTTATTTTGTTTAATTTATTCAATTACACTCATTTTTAACATACATGCATGAATTCACATAAAATTAGATATATATATTAATTTTAAAAAATATTTCTATAATTATAAATAAATAATTATAAAATTATAATCAATTTATTTAAAAAGGAATATATTTACTATATTTATATTTATATATATTTATTAAGTATATACATATATTCACAATGTTTTTCAGTTATAATTATAACTATTAATCCTTTATCTATGCTTATTTAATAAGCATTTATAATGCTATGTTTTAATCAATTAATTTTTCATGCAGTTAAAAATGAGGATTTATCAATGTTAAAAAAGGGATAAAAATGAATGTTTATTAGCAATAAAGAAAATGCCGATCAATATTACTTTTATCAGCAATTAATACTTAATCGCTTATAAAAGGGATCTTTATTAGGGATTTTTTGTATGCATTGAAAAAAGTGCCCCGATATATTTAAAAAACCCTAACTATTTTTTTACCCATCATGATATCAAAAGATTTCCACAGAAGTCACCCACTTATGACACTCTTCTTCAGTTAAAAAAATCTCAAATCACACCAATTGACTACCTCCAGTTGCTCGAACATCGTCGGAAATCTGGTGCCCAGTTGGAGTTAGTGTTTTCGAAGTGGATTTTCATCAACACAATGAGGTAGGGCGGGAAATTGTTTTATTTTGTTTTTGATTTTCAATTCTAGGATATAGTGAGTTCTTTATGGGATGGTCCTTGTATACTATTTTTCTATTAGACTATGAACCAAAGGATTTTGTTATGATTTGTTGTTTGATTGACTGTGGATTTCTGGTCTGATCCTTTTATAATCATTTAATTTTAAGATTATGAATAGAAAATTTTGTTTATGATCTATTTTTTAATTAAATACTGATTTTTTTGTGGTCTGGTCCTTGTTTTTGGTCCCGTCCTTGTATACTCTAGTGAATTCATTGTCATTGTTAGATATGAAATAATTGATTCACATCCCCAATTCATTCTAAACTGTTCGTATGGAAATATTGACCATTTCCACCAGATCAGATTTATTTTTTATAATCATCACATTAGTCATTATGGTAAAGGCATCAATAAATGTGATACAAAAAATATCACCTTGCGTGGGATTGTGCCTCATGGGTCAAAAAAATAAAAAGAAAATCTTCTAAAGATGATTGTTGGACTGAATTTGCACCCTTTTTTGACTTCCATTAATGACTTTCCCTTTCCGATTGTCTCAAAAATATACCCCCTTTGTATTTTGAGATGAGGAATTTCTCTCAAGATATATCAATTTTAATTCTGTCACAAAATTATTTGACAAATATGACTCCACCTTCTATGAAATCATTTGTTCTCATCAATTGAACTCAGATAACTAGAATGATTGGAGTCTCCATTCAGAATGAGATCCCACTGGTCCTCCCACATGGGTTAATAATCATTCTATACATTATCCTATTTAACATGAAAGTTTTATTTCTAAATAAAACCTTATTACAGTCATCACATAGCTAAATTAACCTAAAAAAATTGTGTTTCACAACATCAACATACAAAAAATATTCTGACTTCAAAATTAACATGGGGATATATTTATTATTCTATGTTGTGATATTTTGATTTGAGGATTATATATATGTTTTCAATTTATCTTTATTTTATAATGATATAAAAATATATATATATTTACAATAGTTTAGGGTGGGAGAGAAATACAACAACAATGCTACTCCACCCCAACATGGAATAACTCAGTGAGACTCAACCACGAGACCTCACCAAGACCCCACATAGCCGTTACCAACCGAGCTGGAACCTAGGGGAATATATATATGAAAATATTTATCTTTATATCTATTTATAATCATTTTCAGAACTTATAATGTAAGAGTGAATTTATAATTATTTATTCACAAATTATGGGTATGGATTTCCATATTGGGAAGAGATTTTTTGATTGAAATTTATGTCTAAATGTGTATTTGTTTGGTAATTCTTTTCTTAAATCCAATTATCCATTTTCTTCAACTTATAATTTTTTTTGAAAAATAAAATGTTGAGTCTCCCTTATTATATTTTTTCATAAATTTAACCATTGATAATCAATATGTTATGTATATATATATTTATATATTATAAAAAATTAATCTTATATAAACCCAAAAGGATGGGTATAAATCGAAAATGGGTGAATGATAATCATTAGAAAAATTAGTATGATGATGGAATTCAATAGTTCATCAAGTTTGTGATAAATCATGTAAAAAATCCATCTAAAATCCTCTTTCCATGTTTACATAGTTTTTATTAAAAAGAAATTAATTCTGAAGTGTTGGAAGAATGTTTTATTTTTCAAGAAATAGATCAAATCTATAAATGTTGGACTAAACATCGAAAAAACTGAATGTGGAAACTTATTCAGATGATACTATGGTTTACGAATCATTTGATATGAATTCCTTGGTATATTTTGATGGAGATCAAATCGAAGAAATGAAAATGGTAATTAAATATGACCTTTGTGATTTTAAAAAGTTGTTTAAGGAGTTAAAAAATTGTTCCATTAAACCATCGAATACCAGTTGTACTAAATACACCACATTTTCAGCTGTATTGAAGTTATAAAATTTAAAATCAGGTAGTGGATGGAGTGACACCCACTTTATATAATTACTTGGTATCATGAATGTTGTGATACTAGAATAAATTAAAATAACATGCCAAACATTTGACACTAAATTAATGTTACGTTCAATGAGAATTATCTCTAAAAAATACATTATTGTCCAAATGATTGTATATTGTTTTGTAAGGACCAAAAATCTCTCATAAAATATCCTAACTGTGGTGCATATTGATACAATAAAAATGAATCAATTCCTTAATAAGTATGGTACATTCCTATCATTCCATGGTTTTTATAACTATATGGATTTCAGGAACCTCAATAAAATTAACATGGAATGATAAAAAAGAATTAAATATGGGAACCTACATCATCCAGAATATTCTCCTCAGTGGAAGAAAATTGATTAAATGTTTCCTGAATTTGGAAATAAGCTATGAAAATTGTGCCTTAAGTTATCTAAAGATGGAATAAATAATTTTGGTGTAAAAATTAGTACTCACAGTACATGACCCGTCATGTTGGTAAATTATAACTTACCTCCTTGTTATGCATGAAGGAAAAATACTTTATGTTGTCTCTTCCTATATATGGACCAATGAAACCTAGTAATGATATTGCTGCCTATTTGGATCCTTTGATAGAAGATCTGAAATTGATGTGGGATACATGTGTTATAATTTATGATAGTCATTGAAGTGAATAATTAACATTGAGGGCCATGTTATACGGAATGATAAATGACTTCCGCGCTTATGGAAATTTATCAAGATATAGAATTAAAGGAATGTTGGGGTGTCCCATTTGAAAAAAATACACATACTCAGTTCAGTTAAAATATTCCTTGAAGATTCTATTTTTAGAACATCAGAAATTTTTACCTCAACCACATAAATAATAATCCTAGATGATAACATTCATATGGAATATCGAATAAGGTACAACACCATCTTCAGTAATGGGTGATCAACTGTAAAATAAAGTAAAAAATATTAACATTATTTTTAGTAAAATATTTTAAAAAAACCTTACAAAATCAGGTTGGAAGAAGAGATAAAATTTTATTAAACTACTATATTGGAATTTTTTGTATGTCAGACATTTTCTTGATGTCATGCATGTAGAAAACAAATTAATTGATAGTGTTATTGGAACATTACTAAATGTTTGTAGAAAAATGAAAGATGGAATCAATGCTAGGTTGGACTAGATTGAAATAGGGATAAGGGAATATTTGGAACCATCGAAGGGTAAAAGGTGTACTTTTCTTCCTCCAGTAGCTTACACTCTATCCAGATAAAAAAATACAATTTTTCTTGTTCCTCACTTCTGTAGAATCCCTACTAAGGTATTCATAAAATATCAATATTGTGTTGTCGATGACTAATTTTATGTTACAAGGACTAAAACCACACAACTTTTATGTTTTTTTGGAAATTTTTAATGCATGTTGATTTCCATTGCATTTCACCTCAGAATGCACGACATACATTGACCATACTCTACGTGTTTTTAAAAGATAGATACAGTATGGTTTTAGACTTGGAAAAGATTCCCATCATGAATAAAAATATTGTAGTCATATTATGTGAATTATATATGTTCATCACACTATCATTATTTGATATAATGTTTCTACAGATATTTCACTTGGTTCAAGAGGTGAATCTATGTGGTCTATTCCATTGCATATGGTTGTACCCTATTGATCGATTTATGAAGACTTTGAAAGGGTATGTAATGAATCAAAGTTGTCCAGAAGGTTGTGTTGCGGAATGATATATTATTGAAGAAGCTATTGAATTCTATACCGATTACCTATCAGATGTTGAAGTCATTGATCTCCTAAAGTATCATCATAGTGAATGCCTTCTGGGTGAATGGATTTCTGGATGATATGTTGTTACAATTACCTTGAATGAATGGGAGAAATCACACCTTTAAAATTACATAATTTTGATGATGTTGATTCATATGTTAAATCCCACAAATAAGTTCTTAGATATTTTAATCCGTCAAAGGATGATGGATGGATATGAAATAAAAAAAATCAATAGATTATAGGATGCTTCAGAGAACAAATTTATAAGGATTTATCTGAAAATCTGAATTCAATTGCTGAACAACTTCATTGGTGAGCCAGAGGACTGAATGAAAATGTTATATCCTACATTGTTTTTTATCAATGTTTATATGTTCTATAAAGAACATTATGAGGAATTTAGTATGATGAAAAATAGTGGTGTTATAATTACGTCTAATGAGATGCATAGATCTAATTATAAGGATATAAATCCAATTTATGAAAATATGTCATATTTTTGGCATTATTGAATAGATATACGAGTTGGATTACACAACATATGAAGTGCCTCTTTTCTGTTTCAAATGGGTTAACAATATAAATGGAGTAAAAGATGATGAAATGGGCTTTGTAAAGGTGAATTTTAGTGTTGAAGGGGAAAAGATGATATGTTCATAATGGAATCACTAGAATTGTGAATGTATCTAATCCAATAAACCAGAATTGGGAGATTGTCCTGTAGGAGACTAAAAAAAATTTCATGTTAGATGAAAATTCAATTGAAGATGACCCTTTCATTAGGAAATCACAATCAGTTAATGAAAGTCCCAATGTGGATAATTTCATGCCAATTATAGTGGACCAAAAAGAATGGATTTGGATTCTCAATAAAGGATCTAAATCCGTGAATCCTTTAACAAATAAAGAGAGTTAAATGGGAAGGTAAAAGTGTTTTTTTAATAAATTATGATCATCATTATAATATTATATGTTATACACTACATTAACATAATATAAATTTAATGTTTTTCTACTAATGCATACAATGTCTTCTACACATGATTATGGTACCAATCCAATAGAATAAAAACTATAATAAAGGAAACCCTTTGTAAAGATGTAAAGGTGATGTTATGATATACTTTCTCTATTTTTCCAAAAGATTATATAATGGATCATTGATTTAATTTTTATTATTCCCTATAGAGATCATTTATTTTAGATGATTTACATGAATGTTTCATTCCTTTTAAATAAGAGAAACGTTGTTGTCTCTTCCCAGTCATAGAGGTAATCTATATGATTCATAGTAAAATCATTTTCCATTGAATTAATGTATTATTTATTATTTATGATTTATTTATTTATTTTTAGTTATCCTCACATAATAACTGTTTTCTTATATTGGTGGAATATTTTGTTCGAGTTGGGGTGGTCTAGCCATCTTTCATGCCTTTCTACAACAAAAATCTTAAAGACTACTACTCCCTCAAAACATTTTCACCCATGTAGTGGTGCCTTTATCACTTTATTTCATGTTCCCTTAACTAGCATCGAATGTAGAGAAACAAAAATGCCTTTTATCAATTATAGAGGTAATATTGATGTTTTCATAGTGAAATTGTTTAACATGGATTTAATGAATTGTTTTATATTTCTCTTTAATTTATTTATTTTTAGTATTACTCATATAATAATTTTTTTCTTATACTGGTGGATTATTTTCTTCAAGTTGGGGTGTTGTGTATATATTTCGTGCCATTATGCACCAAAAAATCCCCAAAATTCTTCTCAACAAAAACCTATTCACCCCTATAGTGGTGCATTTATCACTTTCTTTCATGTTCCATCCACTTCTATTTCAAGAAGATCAATGACGTTGCCTCTGCTCAATTATAGAAGTAATCATGATGTTTTCACAGAAAAAATAATTATCCATAGAATTAATTTATTGTTTAATATTTATGGTTTATTTATTTATTTGTATTATTACTCAAAAATAATTGTTTTCTTATATAGGTGGATTCTTTTTTTTTGATTTGGGGTTGTATGCCCATATTTTATACCCTTCTACACCAAAATATACACAGGCTTCTTCCCCCTCAAAACCTTTCACCCCTATAGTGTTGAAATTTATCACTTTATTTCACGTTCTATCTATTACTCAATCACAGAGGTAATATTGTTATTGTAACAATAAAATTAGTGTCCTTAAAATTAAGGTATTTTTTTATATTTATGTTTCATTTATTTATTTTTAGTTTTATAATCATAATTTTTTTCTTACATAGGTGGATTTTATTTTTTAAGATTGTGTGTTTTATTCAATGATTCTAATATAGTTTTGGTATTTCAAAAAAAAGTCAATGGAAATCATTATAAAATTGTCATTAAGGAGTCTTTTGTGACTTTGGAATGTGTAGGAATTGGACGCACCTCAATCTGACACAGGATGTGACCAGTATGACTTCAATAACTTCATTAAAATTAAAGTTGATATAAATTTTAGTAGAAAAGAAATCTAAAACACTCCAAACAGAGAAAAAAATTCTGATTGTTTCGATTCTTTATGAAAACTATCTATAGGTCATTTGTGATTAGTAAGAATTAGCCACACCTCAATCCAATACATGATGTGCCTGACATGTCTCAGTATTTCCTCTATCGATTTAAAACCACCATTTTATATTAAAAAGTGTCAGTCACTAAAAACAAAGAAAACACGCTTTTGTTTTTTTGATAATTTAGTACATTGATTCATAAATAAATTGTGGTGTGTAGGAGTCGATCTTGTGTCAAACAGATATGCGATCTGATCCTTATGATTTAAAGTGTGTGAATCATGTTTAAAACAACATTTTAATAAAAAAATAAATGTGACTAAATCAAAACTTAGAAAACATATTCTGATTTTATTTATACATTATGATTTGATCCATAAGTCATTTGGGATGTGTAGGAATCAATCTCACCTAAATATGATATACAGTGTAAACGATATTAATCTAAGTGAATCTTTAATTTAAATTGACCTCAGTTTTAGTTAAAAAAACTCTCCTACTCATAACCAAAAAATAAAATTCATATTTTTTGATACATTATGAAAACTATCCATATGTGATTTGAGACATTAATTACCCAGGAACACATTATTCTGATGTACAGTGTGACCGGTATGACACCAAGTGTGTGTTTTTTCAAATTGACATTAATTTTTCTAAAAGGCCAACTGACCTACTCAAAACTAAGAAAAAGTATTCCAATTATTTATATTCTTTAGGAAAATTATCTATAACCCAATTGTGATTTATAGAAATTAGCTACACCTCAAATTGATACACAATATGATTGGTATGAGTCAAAGTGCGTGTTTCAATTTTAAAATGACATTTTAGTAAAAAAAGTGATGTACTAAAATAATGAGAAAATACCTTCAGTTTGATCTGATACTTTATGAAAATGATCCACAACTAATTTGAGATTTGTATGAATTAGCCGCACCTCAATCGGATGGATGGTGTGACCGATATGACTTCAAGTGTGTGTTTTTATTTAAATTGGACATTATCAATAGTAAAAAGCCCAACCGACCTACCCAAATCTGAGAAAATGCATTCAAATTGATTTAATACATTAGGAAAATGATCTATAAGCCATTTTTGATGTGCAATAATCATACACACCTATTTATGATACACAATGTGATTTTTATAATTAAATATGTGTGTTTTAATTTTAAAATTACATTTTAGTAAAATAGACAAGTGATGTACTCAAAACTGATAAAACACATTTATATTGTTTTGATACTTTAGGAAAATGATCCATAAGTGATTAAGGACATTCACGAATCAACCTCACCTCAATTTGATGCATAGTGTGACCAGTATGACTTCAAGTGGTTGTTTTTCTTAAATTGACATCATTTTTATTAAAAGTCAAACTGAACTACTCAAAAATGATAAAACACATTCAAATAGTTTATATACTTTAGTAAAACAATACTTAACTCATTTTTGATGTTTTTTTAATCAGCTACACCTCAGTATGATACATAATGCGATCAATATGATTCAATGTGTGTGTTTCAATATTAAAAATAAATTTTTGTAAAAAAGAAACGTGGCATACTCAAAAACAAGAAAACATATTCATGTTATTTTTGAAACATTCAAAAAACAAACCATAAGTAATTTGAGACTTGTAGGAATCATCCATTCCTTAATCCTACACATGGTGTGATTGGTATGATTCAATGAGTGTCCTTTTATTTAAAATATCCATTAATTTTAGTAAAATGAACAATTGTCCTACTCCAAACAGAGTAAAAAAATTCAGATTGTTTTGATAACTTACAAAAATGATCCATAAGTCATTTTAACATCTATAAATTAACTGCATCTCAATCCGATACACAATGTTCCCATTATGACACAAAGTTTCGGTTATCAGTTTAAAATCGACATTTTTGTTCAAAAAGTGTCACTCACTGAAAACTAATCAAACATGCCCAGATTTTCATGATAATTTTGGACAATGATTCGCAACTAATTTTCTTGGTGTAGGAATCCATTTCACATCAAACTGATACACTATGTGATTAGAATGAGTAAAAAATGTGTGTTTGTTGTATAAAATGACAATTTTGTAAAAAAGTCAACTGATATACTAAAAAAACAAGAAAAAAATTCAGATTGTTTGGTTATTTATGAAATCTATCCATATGTCCTTTGAGATGTGATGGAATTAGCCACACCACAATCTGATGCATGGTGTGACCGGTATGACTCCAAGTGCGTCGTTTTATTTAAAATTGACATCAATTTTACTAAAACTAACATGTTCTCTTAATTTATTTCCTCGTATTATCAATAACATAAGAATTTTTTTCTTATATAGGTGTGTTATTTTGCTCTATTAGAGGTGGTTTGTTTAAAAATTGCATGAGTCAGGCCAGGATTAAAAGATAAAAGAACGTTGATGTGTTTAGATGTATGTAATAATTTGTATTTATGTAATTGTATAAAATAATGTTTGAAATTTCCATAATATATTGTTTTATTGTATTTATGTTGTAAATTTCATTTCATTTAAATCTTATATTGGTACTTATATCTATTGATATCTAGTGTAGTTCTTGTGATGTGGTGTGTTGTTACACCACATTGTAGTGGTGTTGTAGTGTGCTATTACAACACATTGTAATATGACCCTTTATCAAATATTTTAAAGCACGTATAAACGTATAATTTATCAAAAAATTTAAATGAACTAATAAAAGTTCATTTATCAGTGCTTTTAGAAGTGCAAATAAATGCATATTTATCAGTGCTTTAATAAGCACTAATAAAAGACCTTTTATCAGCACTTATAAAAGAACAGGTCTTTCAACCTCGCTCATGTAGTCAACGATTTTCTAGAACTGATAAAATCCATATGAAGAGCAATTAAAGCCCGGTTTTTTAGTAGTGGTGGCTGTTGCAGTATCATCATAAATGGAAACTGGTTAATCATGTATATTTTTCTAATCAATGGATACCCTAGGACCGTATTTTTTTGATAACCCATGAATTTACAAGTGAATTAAACAATTGATACCTTATTAAATGTAAAATTTATAATTTTTTAGTTTTGTGTGGTGATATGGTTGTGGTCATGGTTGTTTTTTGAGTGTGTTATTCCTGGTTGTTTAGGGAAGGATGGTTCAGATTATGTAATGGAATATTGGGTTTGGATATTGATATAATTAGGGATGGATGAGTAGTGTTGTTTAGTGAGGCTGTAATCGGGTAGGGCATTGATTGTGTTGCTAGATTCTGTTGAGAGTCGGGTACTTTTTTGTTGGTATGGGTACTTTGCCATAAATTTCTCGTTGTTTGTTTTTTTGGTGTTACTTTTTATGTGTTGTTCTTGGTATTTTCCCAAATAGTAATGTAATTCATGAATAAAAAATTAATTTATAAGGTTCGAGATTGGATTGGATTGGTTTGGTTAAAAGAATGAATAAATGAATTTTGAATTCATAATGGTAAAGGTAAAATTAAATTGGTTGGACATATGATCATGGTTGTGGTTTTATGTGTGATGTTACACATTTAGAGGTATCAGTAAGGTTGGTAGTGTTGAGAGTTGGTTGGTTCTTTGAGAACTCATAGTATAGGCATGAGTGTTTGTTATAATAAATGTATATACATGTATTTTCCTGTGATTTCTATACACATCCCACCCTATTTGAGAATTACGTGCCAAGCTCCCCCATCGTCACAAAGGAGGGTGTCTTTCCCAAACATCATGGCCGGAGGATAGATGAATGGACACTCACTATTCCATGTTGTTTCGTCCATGTGGGGGTAGCCCAAGATTCTTCAGACAGGTTTTGGTTTGTGGGGCCTAGATGTGTGAGGGTGAGCGATGTTTACCTATGTGTCTTCAGGATGCAATGTGTTGACTCTTCCTAGGTTTCTTTGGTTTGAGATGTGTTGTCTTTTCTCCGGTGTCTTCAGGATGAGATATTTTATTCTTTCCCAACTGTTTTTTGGATGTGATGTGGTGTATGGCCCAAGTGTCAATGGGTATGATGTGATGTGGTATGTGGCCCAGGTTCCAATGGGTGAGATGTGGTTGTGAGGCATAGGTGTGTGCGGGTGGGATGTGATGTGGTGTGTTTAAAATAGGTGAGAGCACCATGGAATTTTCCATTTCGGTGTGAGAGTGTATAAACATTAGAAAAGTGGTGCAAGGTACCCTATTATCAATGTTCATTATATTACATTACTTGGCCTATGTTATTTGGTGAGTATGCCTTGGTGAGGTTGGTGTGGTTAGTATACCTTCTTAGGTGCTATTTGGTTCTACTGTTTTCTCACAGGGGAATTAGTATACTTCATTAACATGTGCACAAGATAATTTTGTTTTCCTAATAAGTATACCTATATTCTCACCCTATGTATATAAAACATTTTTTTTGTTTCAATTAGGTCTTCATGGACAATGTTGGACTTCACTAGCTTGGATCTTGATAGTTGGTGTGTCATATCTTTGATATAATTATGGTACTTACTTTAGAGACTTTTGTTTTGTATCAGTTCTATTTTAAACATGCATGTGTTATGGATTTGGATTTATGTTATTTATATATCTTGGATTTTTTGTGGGATGAAACATATTCTCTCATGATATTGTTTCTATAAAAAGGGAAATTCTTCCCATTTTGTGAGACTTGTATACCATTTGTGTTGGTCGCTACTCTAGGGCCAACTGTAGGTGGGAATCAATGGTCATTATCTACCTTTATTCATTTACAGCTGATGAGGGGAATCCTTGGAGGGAAGGGGTCATGAAAATTATGTCTATGATTTCACATTGACGAGGTGACAGTACCTCTTAACTCAGGGTTTCTTTTTCTTATTTTTGGATAAAGGAAACCCTTGTGCTTTATTTTATGAAATTTGATTTCATTTATTTCACAATAGATCATACTGTTATAATCAAATATTGTTTATAAATAAATTCAATGTTTTCTTAATGATTCATATAAGGGAATAATTTTGTACCATCATTTTTAATTTATAAAAAATTATTTCATGGGAACTACAATCATTTTATTTTCATTATTGAATCTTAATTTTAACCACAAGTGTTTTTTCATGACATTCCCATAACAAATTCTTACAATACATGAGTATTTAATACTAATCATTGTAATGTTTTTTATTTTTTCTAACTAGAATTTATCCTTGTTGAAAATTGGTTCCATTGATAGTAATTACTTTCGAATCATTGTGCAATGAGAAATTTTTATCACATTCAATCAATATTTATTACTTCAGAAGTCCATTTTGAGATTAAGATAGAACCAAAGATAAGTATAATCAAGGTGCACAAAGTCGCAACCAAGTTTACGAGAAAAGGGAAAACAATAAACACTGAGTCTTCAGAAAAAATGGATTCATAGATATTTCTTTGATAATTTATTGATATCATTCCTTGGGATGTCAAGTTGATTTACTTGAATGATTGTTTTTTTTGAAATCCATGAATCTCATATATTCTATATAAGATAAATTCTCATAATTCAGTTTATCAAAAGTGAAATTTACATAAATATAAAACCAGTTCATAGTGTAAAATTTTAATCTATGAAGAATTCTATATATCCCTAATTTGTCATGATCGTTTTGTGATATAATCATATAACTATTCCCCAATTTATTATATTCGTCATATGTTTATTTACCAAATTTGTGGAAAAATTTATTCATTTTTTTGATAAATTTTGAGGATAAGATTTGTGCGTACTATTTTGTTTCTACTTTGGGTATAGAGTCATTATTTTTTTGTTATTTCTTGATTAACCTATTTATCCAAATCACCAGACACACTAAATTCAGCAGGTTCATGATTTTATATCTATTCAAGAACCTTAATTATTTTACCTCCAACAACCAAACTACCAGTATGTTTACTAACTAAACAATTCCAATTCGGTTTAGGATGTTTTGAATTTTTTTATTCCATACAGTTTTCATCACTCTTAAAACTAGATAGATTTCATTATAAAAATCACCCTTCCTACCTTTCTTATTCCATTACCTAAAAGAAAATAATCATTAACCTCCATATCTTAATTGTAAATTATTGAATCATGATATGGTACTATAGATCCTTTTCCATTTTTAGTGGATAGATCATTTATTTTAGCTAATATATCATTAGATAATATATTGGTATCTGAACATATAGTCTGAAGACTCTTACTCCTCCTTGCAAAACTCGTAGGTTGGCATCCCTCACTTTCTTTTCCCAATAGCACTTCCTTCAGATCCTTAAACCCATAAAAGGTATCAAAGTTTGATGGAATTTCCTAAACATCAGTACCATGGAATGATTTTCCACCTGAATAATTTTTAATTTAGAGATATAGACATTCTATATATCGCGAGTTTTCTTTTAGATTCATAGATTAGTGTGTAGAAATGATTTTTTAAAAATTTTACGGCTTAGGGTAATACCAGGGTGATTTCCTATTTCCATGACACATATCTAGATTATCCATATTCTATTTAATCTCCTAGGATCAGTGAAAAATAACAATTCAATATGGGAAAGGATTATCTATAATATATTTCTGTCATTAATGTGTTAGTTTTATCAAAAGTCACATTAAAGGGTAATAGTTACATGGGTGCATAGTTTTCATTTAGGTAAGTGAAATTATTATTTGATAATTTCATAAGTATTATTTTTTAGATTCACTACTAATTAGGGTATTTCAATTTATTGAGCTTTTTTGGGTGGGTTTTAAATGGTTGATAGACAATGGGTACACAAATTCAAAATTGGTTATAATAACATGTAACATTATTGTAATTTTTAAGAGCATTAGGTTTTCATAATGATTAAATGTTTTAATCCTTAGAAAAATTACTTAATTAGAGAATATTTATAAATTTATAATGAAAAAACACCGTATACCTTTTGTTTGAGAAATATGTATTATTTTAAATTGGTTTTAAAAAAGACGGATTTGGTTCAGTAATGCCTTATTCTAGAATTTTGGAAACCTAAATTAATATTTTTATGAGAAAAAATAAAAAATTTCCAAACGAATACATCAATTTAGAGGTTCTATTGCACTATATTATTATATAATTATATTAAACCATTAAATTTTATTTTGTTAAGGATTTATAATTTTAATAAAAAATATGGTTTCAGAATTAATCCTTTATTAGAGATTTTATATTTTAATTACTTTTAATCTATAATTTTAAAATCTCTATCAAAATAGTAGAACACATGGGGAGGTTTTCCATTTTCCTTTCATATAGATTAATGACCTACCTTTTGGAATTATTTTTATGAATTGTGAGTTGTTTTAAAATACTTACTATTTTATAAAAATTATACATTATAAAATATTTATCTTAAACTCTTTTAATGTATTATTTTTCATTGATTTTTTTTATTTTTAAGGGGAAACTATACAAAAATGGTCAATAATATGAATTCTAGTTTAGTATTAAGTGAATTTTAAAATTATTTTTAAAATATAAATTGATATTTTCATTGATTATTAAAACAAAATATTTTAATAATGATATAATATAATAAATGGAAATGTTTTTTAAGAATTGTTTTAATGTTATTTCTACCAATGTTATCCTCTTTATTCTTATAATGCTCATTAGTTTGCCTTATGAGTTTTATTTATATTTTTATTATATTTCTAAGTCATTTTTTCTCAACCATATATACTAAATGAGCCATAAATCTTTTAACAACACTTTTCTATTGTTTTTGAATTGATTTCATAGTGAAATGATGGCTAAGTTATATAGATAAATCTATTTTAAATATTTTCTCTATATTTGATTCTTATCCATATGGTTATATGAATCACAAGGATTATATTTATGTGTAAATTTGTAGGCAATTTTTCAAATCACTTTTTTATGACCTTTCCATTGGATGTAATAGATTTTTTCTAGTCTTCCCTATCCACGGATATCAAATGTTGGTGAGTTACCCCATTTATTAACATTAAGGTTAGTTTTATTAAGGTTTTTTGTAATTAAATCCTAATTTAGTGATCATGATTAATTTCCTACAATTATTCTTGAGGGTGAAAAGACAAATGGTGGGGAGGTTGTAATGACCCTTAGTTATAATCCATTGTTTTCTCTTTATTTTTGGGTCCTCAATTTTTTATGAGGTAATTATATTTGTGAGATGTAAGTGATGGTGTACAATTATTTGACCCTCATATTATTGAATTAATTACCCCTTAAATTCATCACATTAATCTATGAAATTTTGTGGTCTATGTCCAGGATATATGATGGGAACTTGAGGTGGGAAGTAAATAAGTAGAGGTGTAGTGTGCAGACAAAGTACCTTACATAAATAGACCATATACCCAATGGGATTCTAGTGAGTTTATATGATTCTATTATGATTCATTGGGTAGATGATGGATTTTAATCATGTTCCTGGTAAAACCCTATTAAAACTATCACATATTAAGAGAATTTTCTTCATTTCAATCATAACATTTTTATTATAAAAAATCATTGGTGTGAGACTTTATTCATTTAAACTAATTATTCTTCAATTTGGTGTCTCAAAAGATCTTCATTTTTTTCAATACAACCATATCATCAATCAAGATCTAAAATGATTCCATTTTGTTGTGAACCTCATCTATGATTTTTTCACGGTTGTAACACAATATAATGCTATATTATTTTTTATTCCTTTTTGTTAGTGATGGTCTTATAATTATATTAAAATTATGTTATTGTTATAACACTCGATTCTTTCAGTTTTTTTTAAATTATAAATATTTAGGAAGTTATACCTAGGTGAATCAAAGCTAAGCCTAGGGTTTTATCTTTTTGGAATCACTCTTCTTTAAGAGATGTGTAAGAACCCGGGTTTTTAGAACTGGTCAAAATCCCGACCGTATTTGAATTTTTGACTTGTTTTTGAGAAAACTGGGAAAATATGAGAAGTTTTAGAAATTTCAAGACTACACGTTGTGTACTCTAAAGTACATGTCGTGTATGGGTTAGCCGCGTACCATCCATGTGCTTTATATGTACATGTTGTGTGATGACCGTGTAAGAATTTTCTACTACACCGTGTGTAGTGTTTCTAGACTAGTCATCTAACCTCTTTTCTACATACTGGTAGAGTTCAAGCCATGTGTCGACCTTTGTGGAGTGTTCGAGCCATGTGGCTATCTCTGCTTAAGTCAGAGTACGGACAAAGAAACTACATGGAATGTAGTCCTTTATACAGACCTTGAGGGAGTCAATCTGATTAGGGGAGACGCACTTGGGATATATTATTTTCGCCCTCCATTGGGGGGACCGCGTTTGTTGTTGTTGTTATGTGTGGGGTGTTCGTTGAAATAAAAATCATAATTTTGGTGGTGGTAGTCCTTTATACAGACTTTGTACTTTAATTTTTATTCACTTAAATGAAAGAGCATTGTATCTTATTTTGGAAAACCCCTTCTTCTTCTCTATCTTCGGAATAGTTCCTCTCTGAAAACCCGAAGAACATCCCTTGCCCTAGAATCTTCATCTGGAGTTCTTTCTTCAATCCATTGGTGGATTTGGGATCACAAAAGAAAGGCTAAACCCACAAAACTTGTTCTATCCTTGATCCATTGCCTCAGATGTTGTAGTTTCTGTCCGAGTGGAATTTCCAGGATTAGACAGAATCATAGATCTATGAAGACCAGCTTTGAATTAGAGCTCGATATCAGACGTGCCTACATCTACAAGTCTCATGTAGGTGGGTCATACATCCTTTTGTGTTTTGGTAGACTTTTGGGTGGTGAGACCTTTGGTACATTTTTAGGTATTTGAGCTTGACACTGTTATACTTTCTATTGCATGTTTAATTGTTTATTTGACTTATGGGATGCCTTTGGGTATGCCCTATTACCTGTTTTGGTTGAGCAGGACCAGGCGAGTGGTCGTTGCTCATCGGGGAACTTTGGACGAGGGATGCCAAAATGGATATAATTGATTTGTATTGATTAAAACTATTTAGATTAGTTTATTAAAAAAATTTATGACTTGTAAGAGGCATTCAATATCTTAGTACAGGAATGGGATATCACATGGATAGTGCAATTCAGCTATTTAGTTTGTCCTAACTTTTTAAGATTATTTTTGATTATATATGTGATACATGTTATTGAATATGTCGGAACCCTTTGGGATATTTTGGGCATGGATCAGATATTTTTTCAGTGATTTTGATCACAACTTGGGTTTGACCCAGGTTACATTGGGTGGTTCTGACCACGGGATTGGGAGTCTTGGAAATCAGCTTGGGGCAAGGTGACTGTCAGGTTGGACATGACCCGATTTACTTGGATGGCAGGGCCTTCAGACTTGAATGACCTGGTCGTAGGGACATGAGGTGTTAGAGGTGTTATGGTTTGGGTACTATTTTGGTGATTACCGCTCAACCAGAACTTTGAATATTGTGCACACAAAGAGACTCCATGATGAGGTGGTATTCCCCATTCATGTGGGTTGAGGCCCCTGTTAGTTTCAGTTTAGGTGCTTTTGGCTTGGGGGTGCTAGCCATAGGAAGCCACGTGGAAGGTAAAGAGACTTTAGGGGATAACATTGAGGCTATCAGGTTGGTGGTAGAGGCTCGTCTTATTTGAGGGGAGACATCGCTATCCCTCTGGTTACTTATTTGAGGGCTTAAATTGTTGTCCCTCCAGTTACTGATTTGAGGACATGAATCACTATTCCTCCGAGTTACTATTTCTTGGGCATGCCTTCAGGATATCGGTACTTGAGACATGAGGTGTCAGGGGAGACATGGTGTTGGGTTACAAGACAGAGATTCTAGCGTTGGCCAAAGTAGGTGAAACTCAATGGTGGCTGTTGAGCACCAGTATAATTTTTTCTTGGTTGCGTGCATAGTATTGTTTATTGTTTTCCTTATAAATGTATGCATGGTTAAATATATATATGTTAGGTACACACCATTGGGTGGTATCCTACTGATATTAGTCTCACACCCTGCATGGGCCTTTCGGGATGCCTGTAGACTTTATGGATTTACCTAAAAGAAAGAGGTCAGCTTTGGTAGATGGGCTACATTAGATTTATCATAAAGATGGTTTGGAGCTTGGGGTCTTTCCTAGATGCAGTTTACTTTGTTTTGTTTTCTTTCCTGTATCACCTTGCTTACTTGTTTTGTAGTTATAGTTGGTTATCCATTGGATCCATTTTTATATGGATATATATGACCTACTTTTGATGCATGTTTTTTTTGTTCAGTAATAGTTACAAGTGATCAGCATTCTATTGTGTTTACTTTCTTATACTATTGTTAATATTTATTACTTCCACTGTTTATCGATATTGAATGTGCTTCCACTCTGCGGGTCTAGTTCGAGTCTGCTGAGTTGATTATTCCACTTCATATTTATTATTATACACATTTCAGTACCATTATTATCCTCTGAGAGGGTATATCCTCCCCACTATACCTATAAAACCCTCGCTGCTTGTTGGAAGCCTTTGTTATTCGAGGAGGTGTGCCTAATGTAGTAACACCCGACCTATTTAGCAATGTCTTTTTGGCTATTTGGGTCCGGGTGATTACAAAGCGGTATCAGAGCGGTTCTTGATAGGGATTTATTAGAAGTGTTTTGGTGGCTACTAATGATATTGAGACTTTTTTTGTTTCTACTAGTTTTACTATTTGGGATATGGTTGATTGGAGATAGGTTGTTACAGGAACTGGGTGTCTATCTTGTGCTTGGGTGCCGGCAGACCCAGGTACGAGGGATGGACCAAGTTTCCATTGGTGGGAATTTCGATTTCTTATTGCTCAAATTATAGTTTATATGATTTCTACCTTGGTGTGTCACTTTGTGTGTGATTTTATTGATTGTGATATGTAACCCTTGACCCGGTGTGGTAAGGGAGAATTGGACCGTGGCCGGGTACAAAAAAGATTAGTTTCTAGGCTTTTGATAGGCCCATTTTAGGTTATTTCTTTTTCATAACTGCACGTATGCTTTTTGATGTGACAATACCATGTGAATAATGTCAATTTCAATGATTTTTATTCTTTTTAAATGTGAATAGGTGAAATTCATGATATAATTTCTTTTTAATTGAAATGTGTTATACCATGATTTATATGTTTGTAGAATTGTATGTGCTAGGGTATTTGGGTCCGGATCTTGTATGAGCAGGAAGGTAATGTGGTTGAGGTGATTTTGATTATCAGGATAGAGAAAATCAGTCATTGGTTTGAGGCAATGTTGGTTGTCTGGGCGGGCATGGTCCGAGGTACTTTTGATACGTAGTTCTGTTGAGGGCGGGTAAGGAGGCCATGAGGCCTGGATGCCGTGGGTAGGGGTTGCGATATGGGAGAGTAGGGGTAGTTGGTTTATGATTCCTCTTTAATGATTTCCTTATCTACTTTGAATATATCTTTTTATGTATATATATGGCTTGTATGACCAATTATGGTATTCAGTGGGTTCCCATTATTCGACTCAGATGGAGTGTCAGGCGGGAGATGGTACAGTGCCATAGGAGTAGGATCAGGTTCAGGATCCGGTACAGGCACTGCATGAGCTGCATATACAGGCTTAGGGACAGGGACAAGTCTAAGATATAGTGCAAGAAAGACAACAACTGGGTTTGGCATTGTTCAGACCGTGGCTCGATGATCAGCTTTGAGCTATCCTGGTAAGTGTATTGTAGGGGATCGACAGAGGAGGGCAGGGTACAGAGCCATCTGTGGCATATTAGACGTGGGAGTTCCAGTGACAACACCTTCTCTGTTTTTTTAGGGTGAGGGGTGTCCGTAGGTGGCTGAAAACTATATAGAGAGCATGGATACAATATTCAAACAACTCGAGATGCCTCCAGGGTAGAGGGTCAAGCTGGCAACATACATGTTGCGAGGACCGGTAAAGCATTGGTGGGATGTTCATGTTCAGGATCACAGGCATGAGGGACTAGCATGGAATGACTTCGAGGACATGTTCTTTGAGCACTTTTACCCAGAGACACTGAGGGTAGAGAGAGTTCTGGAGTTCTTGAGTCTTCAGCAGGGAGACATGTCCATCATGGTCTATGCAGCTACTTTCGCTAATCTGTCTCGCTTTTCACATTTATGGTAAGAGATGACGCGACAAGGGTGAGGTTCTTTGAGGATGTCTTACGACACACCATTCAGATCCAGGTGAATATCTTTAGGCTGGGATCATTCTCAGAGGCGGTGAATAAGGCGCTCATAGCAGAGGGTAACTATAGGGGTATGCCCTAGGTTGGCTGAGCGATGGCTTTAGGTGATGGCTTATATAGCAGGAATTGAGGACGAGATGAGTTACAGTAGGACAGTCAGGCCAATGACTCACCTAGACAACCTCGTAGCAGATCAGAAATGGGTTGCTTTCAGTGTGGGCAGCCCGGACTTTTTTGAACTCAGTGTGATAGGCCTCCAAATGAGTGTCGGGCCTGTGGAAAGGTTGGGAATTTGGAGAGGTTAGCAGGAATCCTTCTCAGATAGCTGGAAGACATGGACTAGGATAGAATATTGTATCTAGAGTTGGTTCAGGTAGGTACCAGGAGAGGGTAGCTGAGTTTCAACATCATGCAGAGGACGTCACAGAGACAGTAGGACCCAGCTGAGGGGTCAGTGGCTGGTGACTGGAGCAGCACCGCAGGGGGGTCAGGCATTAGGTAGTCGTACTTCAGGCCTGGTGCACATCGTGGAGCTGCTTGGGGCTGAGCATGTTGGTGATCCGACAACGGTTAGAGGTACACCATGAATTTGTCTGGGAATTATTGTTTTCTCTTTAGTATGACCTATTGAGGCATGTCTGTTTTGAGTGCTTGAGGTGCACTTGATTAATGTGGACTGAGTAGATGATGGTCACTGTGATTGACGCCATATCCGGTGCGTGATCTATTTATATATATGTATGAGAATCATGGCATCAGGGCATCGAGGATGTGGGTTACTTGAGGTGCCTTGGGAATCGGGGAATTGAGGATGCATGTTATTTCATGTGCTAGGCACCATGTTCATTTTGAGAATCCATGGGATGTAGGACCTTGTGTAGGCAGACACCAATGTGATGCGGGATACGTTGGGTGTCAGAAATGACACAGGAGTACCAAGGAGGCGCATGGGTGACGATGTGTCCCGCTAGGACCATGAGTCCGGAAATAGGTTAGTAAACCTTTTCTTTGTTGAGTTTTGTAGGGTTGAGACCTAGTTAAGAAATTCCTAAGGTGGGTTCCCCATTGATTAATTTGGCCAGAACCATTAAGAACAAGGTATCCCGGGTTACATTGATCAGAGTGGTATGTTTGGTGCATCTTCGGGTTTCGTTTGATAGCTTGGGGATGAGCTATGTTAGGTGGGGAGATTGTAAGAACCTGGGTTTTTAGAACAGGTCAAAATCCCAACCCTGTTTGAATTTTTGACTTGTCTCTGAGAAAACTGGGAAAATATGAGATGTTATGGAAATTTCCAAACTACATGCCATGTAATCTATAGTACACACCGTGTATAGGTTAGGCACCTACCAGCCGTGTGCTCGCCGAGTACATGTCGTGTGATAAACAGGTTGTAATTTACTACTACAATGCGTGTAATGTTTCTACACACACCGTGTTAACTTATTTTTACGTACCAATTGAGTTCAATCCTTGTGTCGACCCGTGTGGAGCGTCCAAGCCATGTGGCTATCCCCGCTTAAGTTAGAGTATGGACAAGGCTAGTACACAGTGTGTAGTCTTTTATACACGCCGTGTAATTTTATTTTTAATTGCTTAAATGAATGAGTGGCGCATTTTATTTGGTAAAATATATTCTTGTTTCCCAACTTCAGAATGGTTCTGTTCCGAAAACCTAAAGAACACCCCTTGCCCTAGAAACTTCATCTGGAGTCCGTTCTTCAATCCGTTAGTGGCTGTGGGATCATAATAGCGAGGCTAAACCCACACACCCTATTCCTTCCTTGATCCGTTTCCTCACACATTGCAGTTTCCATCTGAGTGGATTTACTGGGATTTGAAGAAAATTTTGATCTATGATGATCGGCTTTGAATTGGAGATCGATATCAGACGTGCCTACGTTTGTGAGTCTCATGTAGGTGGTGCATACCTATTTTTGTGTATTGGCATTCTTTTGGGTGGTGCAAAATTTGGATCATTTTTGGGTATTTGAGTGTGACCCTATTTTACCAACTATTTCATGTTTAATTGTTTATTTGGCCTATGGGATGACTTTGGGTATGCCATGTTACCTTTTTTACTTGAGCGGGGCCGGGCAAGTGGTCATTACTCATCGGGGCATTTTGGACGAGGGATTCCAAAATGGTTATAATTTATTTTTATTGGTTAAAATACTCGATTTTAGTTTATTAAACTTTGTTATGACTTGTTAGAGGCTTTCAAGATCTTAGTGCTAGAATGGGACATCACCTGGCCAGTGCAATTCAACAATTTAGTTTGTCATGCCTTTTTAAGTTTTTCTTTTTATTATATATCTGATACATGTCATTTCATACACTGGAACCCTTTGGAATGTATTGGGCATGGCTCAGATATTTGTTGTGTGTTGTTGATCACAGGTTGGGTTTTACCCGGGATACAGTGGGTGGTTCCGTCCATGTGATTGGGAATCATGGATGTCATCTTGAGGTAGGGTGACTTCCATGTTGGGCATGACCCAATTTACAAGGATGGAGGGGCCATCAGAGTTGAGAAACATGGTCTCCGAGACACGAGGTGTCAGTGGTGTTGTGGATTTGGTACTATTTTAGTGATTACCACTCACTTGGAACTTTGAGTAGTGTGCGCATAGAGAGACTCCATGATGAGGTGGTTTTGACCAATCGTGTGGGTAGAGGCCCCCGTTTGTTTTGGTTTAGGTTCTTTTGGTTAGGGGGTGGTTGACGTAGGAAGCCACATGGATGGTGAGGAACCTTCAGAGGATAGCAGTGAAGATATCCGGTTGGGGGCAGAGGATCGCCTTATTTGATGGTAGACATCGTTGTCCCTCTGGTTACTTATTTGAGGGCAGACATCATTGTCCATCTGGTTAATTATTTGAGGGCAGACATCACTATACCTCTGGTTACTTATTTGAGGACATGCATCACTGTTCCTCCAAGTTACTATTTCCTGGGCATGCCTTCAGAACATCGGTACATGAGACACGAGGTGTCAGGGGGCACATGGTGCCAGGTAAGATGATGGAGATTTCAGCATTGGTCAAAGCAGGTGACACTCCATGGTGGTTGCTGAGCACTAGTGGATTTTGTGTTTGGTTGTTTGCATCGTACTGTTTAATTTTTTACTTATAAATACATGCCTACTTAGACGCTTATATTTGGTACGCACCATTGGGTGGTATCCTACTGAGATTAGTCTCACACCCTGCTTGGGCCCTTCAGGATGTGTGTAGAATTTATGGATTTATGTGCTGGAAAGAGGTCAGCTTCAGGAGTTAGGCTACATTAGCTATTGCATGGAGATGGTATGGACCTTGAGGTATTGCTTGGATGGAGTTTTCTTTGTTTTGTTTCTTTCTCGTATCAGCATTCTTACTTGTATTGTAGATACAGTTGGTTATCCATTAGAGCCATTTTTATATGGAAATATATGTCCTACTTTGGATGCTTGTTTATTCAGTAGTAGTTACAAGTGATCAAAATGCAGTTGTGTTTACTTTCCAATACTGTTGTTTAATTTTTTTTCTTCCACTGTTTTCGAATATTGAATGTGCTTCCACTCTGTGGGTCTGGTTCAAGTCAGATGAGTCATTTTTTCCACTTCATATTTATTATTATACTCATACCAGTACCATTACTAACCTCCAAGAGGGAATAGACTCCCCACTACAGCTATAAGACCCTCGCTGTTAGTAATCAACCTTTATCGTTCGAGGAGGTCAACCTAATGTAGTAACACCCAATCTGTTTGGCACTTTTCGGGTGGCTGTTCAGGTCTGGGTCGTTACACGATGTAGAGTAAACCATAAAAACAAAATACTTTATGATATTTAATGAGTCAATGTGTTATCATATATCCTTCTTTATGACTTCAAGAACTATCTTCAATTTATATTTCTATTTTTGAACCCTTTCAACCTTTCAAACTCTTGGAGTGTTGAACTGGAAATGATTCGGGGCTGAGTGAAACCAACCATGATTAATTGTTTTCATTAATAAATTACTTAAAATTATTAAAATTATAATGTAATGAGATATTTGTTTAGTTTTATTTATCATTTTTTACCCTATCAGGCTTATAATTGGTATGTTTCATGCTTTATTTAACATTATGTTTAACAAAATTAAATTTATACATGTTTGTTAAGACAGTAAATTGGAATACACATCTTTAATACTAATTTACACCATGAAATAAAGTATTATTTCACCTTATGTTACATAACTTTGTTACTAATCATGTATTATGGTTTATTTCTTGATATTATAGTCATTTTGTGCATGTGGTGTTTTATATATTAATTTATATGTATTTGAGTAGGTATCCATGTGTTGAAAAACTTTTGGATATAATTAGAGAGTATCATAACACCTTTAATTTATATACCCCATCCCATATTACTAAATGGATGGGATTAAGACATTACTAGACATAATATACATGAATCACAATCCTTAGGATGGGACATTAGGCAATAAAGTTTTGTTCACACATCTACACACACACATTTATATATATGTAAATCAGTGAAATATTTATACCTAAGCCTGCTACCTCCTTTTTTGGATAGAAATAGTGCTACAATTTTTACATGGAGTTGAGGGTAAGAGTATGTATATTAGTTTTGGATCCAACATGTATAGGGAGTTCATTATTATCATTGATATATTTTAAAAAACACTTGTTCAAGAATGATTTCTATTTTACTTCTTATTCTTTTAAGTCTTGCATTGTTTCTACGAGACCTATTATCTATGTCAAGTTACATGGGGTATGTGGTGATAACCTACTAATTATGACATAAGAAAAAATTGAATTGTACCATATGGGATGAAAGAAGATTCTTATTTCAATGATCTTACTGTGTAAATTTTTCCTAATAATTGGTCTTAGTTCAATAAAGATTTAGGTTCCTAAGAGATGTTTTTATGGATTGTTTGGCATACGATCAGAGTGGATCTAGAGAGGTTTTCCTAAGTGATTTAAATGTTATAATTACCAATTAGACATTACATTTTTTTTCTCGTAGGCCTTGTTTGGGTATTAGATTATAAATATTTTGTTTTTTTATAAACTCTCATACTAACGGGTTTTTCTGTTTTTTTGGTTCTTGTATATATATGATTCATGTTTTCAACATATCATGTCTTTCATATGACTCTGTTATATAATTAACCTACTTCTATATTGTTACTAAAAAACTAAAATAGAATAAACACTTTACTATGTTTTACCATTTATGTGCACTGAATCCATACAGTTTATTATGTTGTATAAAGCGGGAAAACCGTCTCACATAGACATTTCATTCATCCCCCAATGTTAATACCAGCCTCTAGTGATTAAGAGTTGGGATTTAGGTCTTGTTTCAACCCAGATAGAGACAACTGGGGTATTATATTTGGATAATTACATGAATGTATTAGATTTAATCATATGAAAATTATATTTACATTTTTGGTAAGTTACACTCAAATTTAAATGAAGGAACCACCCCTTGTGATAAATCCTAACTATCTGAATATTGAATTCTTCCATCTGATCATGAACATATGAGATTACATTTATATGATAATATTTCAACATGTGGGGAATATATTGAATTTAGTGTATTCCATAATGTACATTTAATGTTCTATATGCTGGATTTTTGGGAGAATATTACAGATGTGGAATTTTGTATTGTGTTCATGGGGAATGACACATATTAGTGGCATTAAATACTATTTTTATAATGGGATTTTTCAGTTCCTTAGGTGCAAATTTTTAGAATTTTAGTTTTGAGACCTGGAGTTATATGGAATATGAAGCAAAAATGTGTTTCTGTTATATTAAAAATAGGTTCATGTGGTGGCGAATTATCCCAGGTGATCAATTAGTCTATACACAGTAGAGTTGGAATAAGACCTACAACAGTTTAAAGAATGATGTTTATAATAATTGAGAAATAGGAGTCTAAAATAAAAAATATATAATAAAGGATGACATAACATCTTCTAGAATCCATCCCAATTTTCATTTATGACATAGTTATATCATAAGATAAATATGATTGTATTTTTTATGTAGTATAGTACCTTGAACTAAAAAAATCTTTGATGAACCAACTATAATGTTAAATTAGAGATCACATATTGATGTAGAATGTATAGAGGAATTTCTTTAGTGAAGAAATTATGGTATACTATACAACAAAAATAATCTTGTATCATTAGGTGTAACATGATGATCATGATTCTATAATATTATGATCATGATATAAGTTACCTTGGTGGAGAACCTTGGTTGTATACAATAAATTGCGTGATAAGCACCAACATTATATAAATAATAAGGGAACCAAAATATCATTATAGATACATCAATTATCATAGGCTATAAAAACAGCTCATATAAAAATTAGGATATGATAAATCAATGAAAAGGTGATATCACTATCAATAATTCTATATTATCATATAACTTTATAATATCATTAAGTAAATAATTGAAAACTAAAGGAACTATTGATAAAAATATAAAAAAAATGACTATTATAGGTGAAGAAATTAACCATCACAAGATATTTAATATTATAAAATAGATATGAAACTAAATTTTTGTGGAATAATTCCCCGAAATGATATTATTGACTGTAATAATGAATTTAAAACTAATAACTAAGTGTATAAAATATGAAATGACACTATAAATGGAAATAAAATAAAATAAAATCACTAATGATACACTCATTACTTATAAAATGTGGTTATTGTTGTCTATGAAGTAATTTCAGATAATGATATTGTCAAGTTTCTTCTTATGATAAATAAGATCTAGAATTCATATCTGGTGAAAGTATAGAGTTTTATAGGGGAAAGCTTCATTTAAATGAAATAGAAATGAACAAAAAAACCTTTCAAATAAAATTCTTCCATGAATTAGAAGAAAATAAATATAAATTATGAACATACCTTTTATTCAATTGAAAAAATGACTTTAATATCCTATACATTGGTTTGATGAAGATCCCTTAGAGAAAAATATATAGACCCTTTGAGAGTAATACGTGGGACATAAGAATCTACTAATGGTTAAGAAGGTATCCTTGATGCTTATTGATTTCTTTAAATTTTTAGGTAATGTGAATAATGTAAATAGTATATTTGGTTCAAGGTGTTTCATAGAGATGGAACTAGACAATCATCAAATTCCATTTTTATGTTCCCTAGATCCATACTCTAGAATCCAATGTGATTTTTTTTCTTTAAACAATTATTTAAATACAAATAAGGACATATTGAGCATAACACACCAAAATTTTATATAATTTAAACAATATAAACATTATTTATCATGTTTAAACGAAAAATCCTAGAAATCAAATGATTAGTTTCTTAGGATAATAGAAAAATAAATCTATTATTCAATATATACCATAAATATTTATTTTGATAGGTTATACTTCTAAACACATCGTACTTAACACCCTTCTTCATCACATATGTAATTAAAACATAAGGAGTGGTCTCAAATTCTATAAAAGGGAATAAATTATCAATAATTCATAATGGTTTAGATCATAAACCTGTGATAAAACTTGGGAACAAGAGAAATATTAAATTAAAAAGGACATATAATCATTAGAGTAGTACATAGGGAATGAAATATGGATATATAACCATAAAGGATCATATATATACCAAGGAGTGTTTTTATGTATACTTTATATGATAATAATAATCCCTAGAATATGACAAAGGGATTGTTCATAATATAGAAATGTGGAATATGCATAAGCTTATGAAATCATAACATTATAAAAATAGAAAACTGAAATCATATCCACACACAAACATGTAAATATGGTGACCTAAATTCATTTCCATGAAAAAATAAATCCAAAAAAATAACCACAATCATTTTCACGAATAAAATTGTTAAGAATTATACCTTCAATAATGTAAATGAAATATTTTTTGAACAAAGTTACCTATAATCATATCCATGCATAATCATTTGAACAAATATATCTATAATTATATCCAAAACATAGTCATTATCTCATGAGATATAAATAATTACTTTATTAATTAAAGGAATAAATATGAACCTAAAATCACATAATGATAAAACATATACATGTGTTCTATCTATGATCAAATTATATATTTTAATGATAAAACAATCACAGAAAAATGGGTTAAAAAAATATTCCAAGGGTATAACCAAATATTATTTTAAGAATTAAATAATTTGATTCCAAAAAATTGATCCTTATAATAACTATATCATATTAGAATTTAAAGGTAAATTAAAGAAACATAATACCATTTGAGGTATATCTCTTGGAGATATAGAGGAAAATGGATGAAAAATATTCGGTAGAGATCTCATAAATCCGTTTTTAACATTGTTGTAAGAACTGAAATTATGAGTCACATTCCAAAATAATTCCTTAGGTGGTAATTATAATATTTTGTAATCATTATTTTAAAAAGAAACTCTAAAAGTGTAACCTTGAAGAGAAATAATGGTTAATTTATCAAAATTTAATGGAATACACTAAATATAAAAGTGTCAATAATAATATTATGTAATACTTATTTTAAAAAATAAACTATAAATGTGTAACCTTGAAGAGAAATAAAAGTAAATTTATCAAAATTTAATGGAATATACTAAACATACACAGTGTTATGAAATTCATTTTATGATTTTAGGCTGTTTTAAACAAATGGAACATAAAAGAAAATGTTATAAAAAATCATTTTGAAATTATATAAAGAGAAATATGAAGAGTACATATTATAATACCTATTTTTATTTAAAAATTATAAAAATTAATATTTTCTCAATGAATTAATATAAACAAGGTGGTGAAATAGATAATACAAAAGATGCGAATTATTATAAATGATATCTTATTTTATGAAGTAAAAAATCAATTAAAGAAGAATATTTTGAATGGAAAAAATAATTTCCCGATATAAAATTGAATATTACAGATAGTATTGATAAATAGGATACAATAAAATACTTACAATATCATATTCAATGATGAAATACATCTCAATGATAAAATATTGAGTCAACAAAACTCTTTACATTTTAAATAACATTTATTTTAAAAAGAAATAATTTATTAAAAAATAGGAATAGAAATTACTTTGAAAAAACATGAATAATTATATAGGATGTATTTTTAAGAAAAAAAATTGGATGGTAGAAAAATGTGGTCATGTGGAAAGTGTTTAAACAATGACGACACCAATGAAATTAAATTGTGTTAATAGAAACCCATACATATATGGTAACATTTTTATAAACATATATAAAAAGAATAAAATTTAATTTTAACTATAAGTCACCTTAATAAATTTTAAATTACGTAAAATTATTTCATGATGAAATATATACCCCATATAAATGAAAATAGTTCTATAATAGAGAACATGTCTCAAATAAGGAAAATTGGGACAAAAACCCCCTTCCCATGGAATCCGGTTTGGTAGAACATGTTATAACCTCATGTATAACCAATTATGTTTTATTTTTCATCAATGTCAACAATATATTTATTTTTATTTAACTTTATGATATTTAGTTACAATTTATTACAACCAACTTGTTAATTATTATTTGTTACAATTAATATTCAAGTGTTTATAGTCTTAATTTTTATTTTATTGATTTGGTATCAAGGTCTCTATATATGATCCTTTATAATGTTTTCATAAACAATTTTTTTAATGGAGGTCATGTATGTGTGTTTTATAATGTTCTGAACTCCAATTGTCATTTTAGGGATGTTATATGGACAGTTCATAAAAAACTGTTAAAATATCTTTTTTTTTGAATTTAAAAACAATTAAAATAACTGATTTTATTAATGAAAATAATTATATATATTATGAATCCTTAATTATGAAAATAATACTAAATTAGTAATTTCTTCCTCATATTAATAATTTTTACATTTTAGTAATCATTCTTGATGGTAACATTATAGAATCATTCATGAAGGTGGTAAAACTAACTTAAACAAGAACATTTAGATTATGATAATTTAATTTCTTTAGTTGAATAATGATTTTAATTGAACATAAATATAGTTTTGAATGATATTTTAGAATACATGTGATTAGAAATTAATGGAATGATGAAAAAATCATTAGTTTCTTTGATGGAATCACTCATTCTATTAATGTCTTCCTTCACAATGATGGATTTAGGACTCATTATGAAAAAAAGCCTCCAAACATGGTTGATGAATTTTGTAAAGGATTATAAGAAGAGTTTTAATGAAAAATATAATGATACACGTGGTTGGGAGTGGGTGTTAAAGAGCTCCATTTATTAGAAAAAATTTTGGGCATTCCATTGGAAACATGAGTTATGTAGGGGTAAAGTGCTAATCTCAGGGAAGTTAAGTGATATAGGTAGGAAATTTTGTATAAAAATGGTTCATTTACTAATATAACTAAAAATGTGCTTATATTACTTATACATGTCATGTAAATTACACATTTCTTCAGTTAAATTAATTTACCTCCTTTTACCCCCTTCTACCCTTGTTTAAATATTTACCATGGTATTAATTTTTTTTTATTAAAAATATATGATGAATAATTTTAAATATTTTTTATGTGATGATTCCAAATTTTTTACTCCATTTAATCTAATTCATTTCCAATATATGAGAAATTTAACTTTTATTTGATAACATAAGATATATGGAGAATTTTTTTATTAAGTAATTATTTTTAACATTTATATTTATATATAAAATTTAGAATAAATTAATAATTAAGTTATTATTAAAAAAATTTATTATACATGTAAAAAATATATTTTTATAAATAAATTATTTACCCATAATATATGTATTTAAAAAAAAATAAAAGTCTATAATTTGTTAATAATTTTCCTTAGAAAAATATATTTTTATGAATAACAATGAAATTGTAATTATTTATTTCTATTTAGTAATAAATAGATTGGTTTTAATTTATTTTATGTTATATATTATCTATATATTTCACTAAAATCATTCTTTAGTGGTGATTTATTTAATTAATCAATATAAAATACAGACATAAAAAAATCATTGAAAATATATCTTTTTAGCTAATTTTATATTGATTACAAATTAATTAATAATTAATGAATAAATGTATATTAAGTATTCTATATATATATATATATAGAATACCTTTTATTAAATTTATTATCCTATTTATGATAAATTTTACTTTTAATAACAAAATATAATATATAATAAATAATTTTTTTAAACAAAACAATTTTTTAGATTTTAATTATAAAATTAGTATAATCAATAATTATTTAATTATATCATGGATGATATAAATTTTTTAATAGTTATTTATTTAATTTTATCAATACATTTTATTCATATGATTCATTTAAAGTAATAAATTTAACATAAATACATAATTCATCAATTGATTTTTTTATATTAGATTATATTTTCACAAAATGAATTATTATTTTTTCATAATATTGAAAAATAATTTATTTTATTGAAAATGGAATATTTATAAGGAAATAATATATGTTTTTAACTTCTAAATATATATTATATATATTAACTGCATACCAGTAATTCTAAAAATCTAAGATGTTTATTGGTATATAACCAGTTGGTATATACCCTTTAATAATGGTCATATGTGATTTATAATTTCCCCAATAAATATTATATGTTAAATCTTCTTCAAATACACAAAAAAATCATCTCATTCATTTAAGTTTTAATTTTTATTTTACAACATGGTTTCTCCTTTCGTTATGTTTTCTGTTATTATAGGTTTAGTTCTACAAATGGTCATTCTGAAGGGTAGAGAGGATCCATATAATTTCCTAGTTGTTAAAATATTATACTTTTCTATTTATTATCCCATTTAAATTTATACACCTGTAATTAATGTAATTATACTTCATATATAAAAATCTATGGTTTTATGTACTTTTATTAATTCTCCATTATCAATGAATAAAATATTTTTAGTATGATTTTTGTATACATTAATTTTATAGAATTTTAGTTAATTTTACTAAATTGAAACACATATAAATGATAGACACATAGTTTGAGAAAAGAAAATGTTTCCTAAAAATTACATTAACAAACCCCCCTTAATAAATTATTTCCCCAAAATTTTAATTATGTCTCATTATTGTAAATATTTTAGTGCATTCATAAAATATTCAAAACTCAATATATAATTTCAAGTGAGATATCAACCTCATGATGAAGGAAAGACCAGAAAATTATTTAAAAAAAATCTATGTATTCTCATGCAATTTAATATCTTAAATGTTTAATTCCTCTCTAATAATTAGGGATAAATACACCTAATGATTGTGTATTGAGTCCCCTATAATGAAAATTGTTTCCATAGAGTGTTCATAGACATGATTCCACTAATAAATAATCTTGAGTTTATTTACCATATGAAATTTAATTTCACAATCCAAAAAAATATTATATCCTTGATATATAGAAATGAAATTCATACCCAATGTTGAAAAATTATACTAAAGAGATACTTATAATATTTGGTGGAGGAAAATTCTCACAATCTAATATTGAAGTAAAGCTATATATTTGGGATGTAATAATCACTCTACAAGATTATTTCACTATTAATTCAATATCTAATCATTGGTGTAGCGATTTTATTCTACTATAAAACATTAATGATATGTACAAATGGGTAGATATAAAATCAAATAAGACATTTTCGGTTATTGAGTGGATTATGAGGGTAACTTTCACCCTTCATTTTCATGACTCACTTTAGTATTTCTAATATAAAATTGCTTACCATTATCGATTTTCATAAGACATTTTTTGTACCAATATCTCGATCATGGTGTTTTTATGATCATTAAACTTCTCCCATGTTTCTAAAAATTTCATTTAAGTGATTTAAATTTTTTCGTGATGACATATTATTATAATCCTGAAAGTGCCTTGAAGAAACCTTGATTAAGTATTAATGGAAGTATTGAATCCATGGATAGTGGCTAGAAGAACCTTAGAAGGCCACTCATGGAAGTGGAGTATCCATTTGACAATTCTATAGAGAAATAAATCCCAAGCCATGTAATGGTAGTGGAGGTAGTGGTGGATAGGTAGAATGGTTGACCAAAATGACCAAGTGATGGTGGCCACACCAATGCTATTATGAATTTTAAAGGACAAAATGGACATGATTTGTAAACCTGAGAATTGTACAATAAATTTCAAGGTCTAAGTTACATTTTATTTTTTTATAAATTCATTACATTCCATCCCCAATGACTTTATTACTCTTTAATGAATTCCTGAAGTTTTTCGAAGGATTTTAATTCCTTAAAAATATTATTTGGTTTCACGGATCTAAAAAATGAACTTATGAGACAACAATCTAATCGAATCAATGATGAATCATTGTAATTATCCCAATCCTCCCCACAAAGTGCTAACATTTATTTCAAAAATACCAAGGATATCACCTTTTTCTATATCTCTCTCCCAATTATATCCATCCCACAAGAGAGATTGAAAACTGAATTTGTAATTGATATTTACCTACTAAATCATATCTTCCCACTGCGACTTCTTTCATTAGTTCCTTGGTCTTCATTAAAACCATTGATTGTTTGGTTCATTGGTATCTTTTAAAACAATAGAAATTTTGTTTCTTGGGTGTCTCTTAAAACCATGGAATGTTTGGTTCTTGGTTATTTATTTAAATAAAGGAACACTTAGTTCTCTGGTCTCCATTAAAAAAAGAAGGGATTGGTTCTTCGGACTCTGTTAAAACCTTGAAAATTTGTTCTTGGATTTCTGTTAAAACCATGTAAAGGTATTAATAAGAAATATCACACTAATTGAGGGGTGGAGATGTAGGGGTACATCGTTTTCTATTTTTAAAATCCTTATCAAATTGTGTTCCCTATTTTTTTTTATTTTATTTGCTATATCATTTGAATATTGATACATATAATTTCATAAATTTTCTTGGAATTTTTATACACTTAATATACTTTAACATTAACCATTTTAAATATATTGAATTTATGAATTAACACTATATTGAATTTGACACTTTAAATTTAATTTTTTATTTGTTCTTTTTGATTTCGTATTTAAAAGGAAATTCACCCCAACTTTCTATTTATACTTTGACAGACACATGGTATCAAAAGTAGACATTAGTATTTCTTTAAAATTATTTGTTGTTATTTTTTTCAAATTATTTATCAATTTCAAAGTAAATTTCTATAATGGAATCTTGCACTTATGATCCTGAATTTTTTTTATTTCAAATTATTCCTATTGGAAAACTAACATGTCTATTTTACTTAGAAACAATGGATATCCTTTATATAAAACAGATATTCTTGGTTATCCTCAGGAAGCAGAACCTAATGATAAATTCACTCTTTAATATAATGAATCCTTTGAATTAGATGGAATATTTATTAATGGATTTAATTTTGGTTTATATAAAAATTAATTCAATAGAATATCTAATTTAAAAACAACTTATAAAAATAGGAAATTGATTGAAATCACATATGAAGGCATGAGTAAAGTAAAAAAACTAGATTTTATATGTATCATCACGATTTAAAAATATTATATATCCATCTCAATGAATCTATTTATAGAATATTTATGATATTTAATAGAATTTTAAATTATATATAGTCCTATAGTGATGATTTATCTATATAAATTACCATTAATAAAATCCTTTGAGGTTTAACTAGATTTTGGGATCTTAAATCCACAGCCACACATGATTCCAAATAATAAAATAAATTGAAGTTGAAAAGATCATTGGGTCACTAATGATGTTTGAGATTTCCATGAAACACCAAGTGGTAAAAGAAGTAATAAAATTAAATGAAACCAATATGAACATGACATTTAAATAAAGTGGAGATGATTTTTATTTATAATTGAAACTCATAATGAGTGATAAAATTTGAAAAGTTTCAAAAAGGAGAACAATATTTCGAATAAGAAGAAATCATCTCTGTGTAATAGAAATAAAGAATAAATTGAAGCCTCCATTATGATGTTCTACAAATTACACAAAAAGTGTTATATAATATTGGAATTACCTATATATAAAAATAGGTTGAATAAAAACATGAAAGGAAATAAATACTTTAGAGTCATAACATGGAGTGTTAGTGATGAATCCTTGTATTCTTCCTCATCAAGAGAATCGAGTCCAAAATTTATAATGGGGGATGTTGAGGTGTTCAGAAATTTAAATTCTAAACCTTCTACCACCTCTTCCACTAGATATTTTACTTCTTCAACTCCCCATAATTCATGCATACCTTATATAAACACGTGATCAACTCAATAACGACTTTGGTAAACTTATATCATTATATAAATATTTTTAAAATAAGTATACACTTGTTATTTATAAGAAAACCAATATTTTATATAAAAAACATTTTATTTCAAAAGATAAATATGATTTGGTTCGAAAAATGAAAAAAATAAAATGATGTGATTTTTTAAAGTCTAAATTCAATGATCTAAAAAACTCTATTTTTAAATTCCAAAAAGGTAAAAAAATTATTACATGATCCTTGGTTATAATTTTTTTATTTAAATAATTCTGTTTTGATATTTTTAAAAAATAATTTTCTTTAAATGATACAAAAATTATAAAATATGTTTCTAAAAATAATGTTTTATCAATGTTCCAAAATTTGGTAAGCTTATATATGAATGTGATAACAATAACACTAAATATAGAAGACCTAAATCCAAAATAAAGTCATCTAATTTTATTAAAAAGATATAAAAAAACTGGGTCCTAAATAATTATTAACTAAATTTTTAGACACAAAATTATTTCACCAACTCAATGTTTATTATCTCACACTGCTTGACCCTCAAGGGTACCAAAGGGAAATTTATTCTAAAGTTTTTATTAGAAGTCACAACTGAGATTAACTGATCTGTCT
Organism: Viscum album; assembly: GCA_963277665.1. Taxonomy (NCBI): domain Eukaryota; kingdom Viridiplantae; phylum Streptophyta; class Magnoliopsida; order Santalales; family Viscaceae; genus Viscum; species Viscum album. Next base: position 1,295,018,511 of record OY728136.1, read on the forward strand.
TATAGTGGGTTTAGAATAAAATGATTTTTTCACCGATTCAAATAATTATTAAGTCATTCCATAATTATCTAATTTATTTATCCTCTAATTGAGTGGGATAACATGTCTTTAATTTTGGGAGAAATTTGGACATCAATCTTTATCAACACGAGAAAAGTTTTTTTGATCTATTTTGTTTTACTTCTCTATTTAAATAATTTATTCATATCTTCGGTGACCCCTTTTCACTCTTTCTTTCTTAAAATAAGGGAATACAACTTTATAAATTTTTATTTTCCGTATTTATTTTAAAATTTTATTTTTGATATATTTCTAGAAATTTATGTAAAATATTATTCAATTTAGGAAATTTGTTTTAAAATAATTATATTCTGTCTTATATTTAAATTTATATTGATATGATGTGATATTAATAATTTTCTCTTTGAATCATCTCTAATTTTTTATTTCTTTCAATCAAATAAATTTTCCTTACTTTACATTCTTTATAATTATATCTTCATATTTCATTAAGGGGGAGACAATTGTTTCCTATCATAATTATTTTAATCCACCATCTAGTCTTATATTTTACCTTCCTTATTAACTTTTTGATAATAATAAATAAGGATATGTTTTTTCGGTGATGGGTATTGGGTTATTCGGACTTTGGGTCAAAGGGGGACAAATTTATCATATGTTCCAAGGGAGAGTTTTTTGTTGGTTTTTAGAAAAAGTTTTTTTAGTCTTGATAATGTTGAAAATATTTATCTCTTGAATTTATCTTAATTTATATTTTTATGTTAACTATTTTTTATCATAAAAAGATGTATATTTTTTACCTATCTACCTCTCATGATGTTTTAATGATCCTAAACATTGACCTTTGTTTCTAATAATTAAATTTAAGTGATTGAAAGTTACTCCTGATGTCATATTTTTATAATATTAAAATAAGCATTATGGATCCTTGAATAAAAATTAATCTAAGTATTTATTCCTAGGATGGAGGTAATAAGATCCTTATAAGATAAATCATTGATGTGTAGTAACCAATTTTTGAATCTACAAAAGAAAAATGGGTTAATCCACACCATGGTAGAGGAGATCATAATGGACACGTATGATGGAAGGTTAAAATTAAGATTTTCTTTTGGCCATTCTCATGTTCATGAAAATTTTGAAGAGAAAAAAAAACATCTATCTTGTAGTTGGTTGTGGTGTAATTTTTGTTAATTCCTATGATGTATTTAATTCTCATAAAACATCATTCAACTCAATTTTTAATGACTTCATTACTACTGGATGAATTCGATAAGTTTTTTGAAAAGGTATGAATGAAATAAATAGATGCATTATGTTCTTGGATATAACAATGAACCTGTGAAACAAAACCCTCATTGAATCAATGATGGATAACTATAATTCTATAATCCCTCCTCTCAAAGAGCCAACCTTCAGTTAAAAATACTATAAGGTTTCAAATTTTACTCTATCTGCCCCTTATCAATTTTATTCATCCTTCACTAGAGATAAAATATCAAATTTTTAATGTAATTTCACCTATAAAATAATATTTTCTCATACCACTATCTAAATTTGTTTTAGGTGTCTCTATTAAATCCAAAGAATTTTTGGTTCTTGGGTATCCATTAAATCCAATAAAAGTTTGGTTTGTTTTTCTCTGTTAAAACCAATGAATGTTTGGTTCATGTGTTCTCCTTAAAACCAAGGTACATTTGGTTATTAGGTATCCATTGAAACATAGGAAATTTTGGTTCATGGGTCTTTGTTAAAGATAAGGAAAGTGGTTCTTTAGTTTCCATTAAATGAAACGGAATGTATTAACAAAACATATCTATCTAATTGAGGGCTGGAGATATGGGGTCACTTCCTGAGCTATTGAAAAACCACTTATAAATTTGTTTTATCTATTTTATTTGTTTTCTATTTTGTATCATATCAATATAGATATTCATAATTTAATGAATCGAATATAGTAATTTCTATGCTTAATCTACTTAGATATTTACTATATAAAATGTATTGAAATTATAAATTATCACTATATCAATTTCATCACTTCATTAAATTTATCTAATATAAATTTTTTTATTTTTCATTTTCATTTTACAATAACATTACTTTTTTAAATTAAATCACCCTACCTCATTCAATTTGTACTTCAGCCAACAAGTTTCAAATGTCTATTTTCACGTTGTCCCTTGAGCTAGGTAGTTGACTATTATGATGAAAAAATCCCATTCATTGGAAGAATTTAAGTGTTTGTGGTGCATTTAGTGGATATTTATTCCCATCTACATCATTGTTTAGACTATTTATATCACTTCCGTATTAATTTTCCAAATGGGAAACCCTTCCAAACTTAAAAATTTTCTCATTACTTTTAAGGAATATCTCTTATTCTCTTTCGAACATTTTTTACTTATATATGGATAGATTTTCTTTCCATATGAGATTTATCTTTTTATTTTCCATGACTCTCAATATTCATATTCTCATTAAAAAATCCATTATCATAATGATTTTCTCCAATTTCCATTTCCACCGTAAGTTCATGTTTAATTTTTTTTCATAGATAACAAATTCAGTTAGATAAATCCTTTTCAAAGACTATGTTTTAATCCACAATATAAATGATCGATTTTTTTCAATTGAAGTAATTTGGAATCAAGGTAACACTTTTTAATATTTCAACCCATTATTCACTTTCTCATATATCATAATGTTTTTTTGATGGGATATATCCACTTTTTGGGGTGTATTGTGTTGAGGGTTTTGTTGTGTATAAGACCTGATAGTGATTTATTTGAGTTTTTGGGGACTGAACACTCACTTATTACTTTTAAAGTGATGGTTCTCCTTGAATATTAAATCAATGCATGGGATTGTGGTTGTTTCTCTACTCATAGTCATTCTTATGTATTTCATACTTTTACCATACTTTTTGTGGATAATATGTTGCATCATAATGAGATAATTAATCTCTTAAATTTTATTTTTTTTCGAATTGGGAAACATCTTATGCTTTTACTATTTTTTGGGATATATTCTACGTGATTATACATGATTATTTCGATTATAGAAAATAATGGATTTTTAGAAACTTTCTTGAGCTGTAGATGTGATAATTTTGAATATCTTATTGTGTTTCTTGTTTTATCTCCCTCCAAATAAAATTATAAGAATGTATAGATTTCTATTGATCTTGTTTCCAATGTAAATATGTATTTTTATTAGAATAACATTTATGTGTAATGAATTAAATTAATTAAATACATTTTCTTTAACAAGGAATGTGGTGTTATGGAGGATCATATGTGTTTTTATAGGTGAGTGTGTTTCTATGTGGCCTTATCTAACACAGAATATAGTGTGGTGATGGTGGGTATATGCTAGGGAGTGGAATATTTTGGGAAGTGAAATGGTGGTTGGTTGGTATGAGATGTGAATTGGATGATGTTTTTTTATTGCGACATGTGTTTTTGGCGGTGATCTATAATTATCATAGTGATGTCTTGGACTCTGATATGTTGTGGTGATTGTTGATGAGGGGTGTATGAGAGGTTGGGTGGTGTGGTTTTTTAGTTTCACAGTTATTCATTGAATGAACTAAAATGATGAAAAATTTAATGTAATGGGATAGAATTAAATATAATAATGTGTCGAACTTGATGTACTATAAATGAATTCAATGTTTTGAATGATTAATGTATGAGTTGTATTATTTTGAATGAAATGAGTTTGTCAATGAGAGTAAGTGGAAACTCATTAATGCTAGAAAATGATGGAACCTATAATTGAAATTGGACTTTGTGTGTCTATATTTAGTAATCATGTTATGCGATGCATTAACTTGTGCCATAAGGTGTGATGGATGTTAGGAAATTTAGTGGTTGTGATGTGGAGTACATTAGTGTAGTTGATTTTAACCCATAGGTTCAATGTTATGTTCTATCTACCTATCTTTTATCTTGTGTTATTTCATAACACACGTCACCCATATTGGATAACCTTTCCAACACCCAAATGATTTGGGTTCTTGTTTTTTTCACAACATATGGGATGGTGGTGATACAAATGTCCATCTACTCCCTCTTTCCCACTATTCCTTCATTAGTAGTGATCATACATGTTAGTGTTTGAGATTACACTAAAGACCCAAACTTGTCACACATACATATTAAATCATAATATTTTAATATTTATTATATAAAATAAAAATCCATGAAAGAATTATATAGCTTCAATGACTTTGGAAACACAGATACATAAACAAATGTTCATATGTGAAATACATCATCAACCAAAATGTTATTCATAACTTTCACCCTTAATAGGTATATTATATAAAATAAATTTCTATATGTTATGTTTAAAGGAAATAAAAGAAAGAGTGATATCATATTCTCAGTAAGGGTAAAAAAAGGAGATAAAAGTATTATGTGATAATAAGGGTATTATAAAAAGAAAATTTCATTTAAAAACCATTCCTTTCATATCATAGACCATAAATATGAGTCATGGCATAAATTTGGGCTATTAGTGAGACATAAATAAAAACAGAATCAAAAAACATGATCTATAAGATCATAAACTTTACATAAAAAATTGATTATTTAAAAACATATAAGCATAGAAAATAATTTCATTAAAATTCAATACTCATTTCCAGAACTGTCAAAGTGGAATGGCTTCACTCCCCAAAATATCACAGTAGTCATGGTTCAATTACATGACTATAAAAGTGATTAAATTACCTTACTCAAATGGGTTCACTCCACATTCCATTCCTCTTTATATCATGATATATCAATCTTTACCCAATGCAGTAGAAAGATATATAGGTCACACATATTACATAACAAAAATCATTCATAAGTGTTCTACAAGGTAAAAAAATAAATCTCATAAAAACCCATGAAATGAAATGGGTTTACTAAGAATTTCATTATAGCACAACGCATGGAAAAGAAATGTTTTTCAAATAAATTTCAACATTTAATAATATCATAACAATTGGAAAGAGTAATAGGTTTCATAAACATTTCCTCATTCCATCATATCATAACACGTGTGAAAAGGAATGAGTCTATTAAAATATTTTTATCTTAAAAATGAATCATACAGATAAATAATAAGGATGGAATCATTATATTATATCCCTAGTAAATCTTATGTAACATAAAAGGATGTCATATTAGATAAAAAATTATTTTAAATGATCACATGGAAAAATTATTTAGGAAAATGTCATTTCCATTTTAATATCACGTATTTACAATCTTAAAATTGAGAAAATTTTAATGAAAAAATTTTCAATGAAAATAACAGTATAAACATGTAAATTAACCTTCATAAAATTTAGTGATAATTATTGTTTAAAAATTAAGATCATGTCAGGTACTTTAAAACACACATTTCTTTTAAATTTTTTGTAAAAACTCAAAAATACCTTGTTTAAAAATACTTAAAAAGGATTAAATTAATGTAATTTTGTAATGATATAATACATGGGTGAAAATGACATAAAAAATAACTGGATAATTTTAGAAAATTTGGTTAAAATATTTTTAGAAAACATATACATGAAAGAAAAAGAAATTTTGATCGAAGAGTGAATTAATGCCGATTTTCATAAAATCATTCTTTGAAATATTCGTTAAATAGAGATATGAAAATAGAAATAACAAATAAATATTCCAAAAACAACCATAGTATAATAGAATTCATCAGTTTATTTATATATATAGGTCAAAATATTTGATAATCATATACATAATCCTAGGCAATCCTGATAAACAAATAGCTTATAACATAAACATTCTACCACCTTGTTTTCTTTTTAATCATAATCCCCATGAAAGAAATAAAATTATATAGATATATAGATACCATAATTTCATGATAAGAATCATAAAATACATTAATGGATAGATATACACAACAAAAATTAAACGAGTTGTGAATATGGAATGAGTCCCATAGAAATAAAAGTTATACTAAAATCTCTTACCTTTAGTATCTATTTTTTTCTTCATATTCAAAATTCCAATATAATAGATATAGGTTTATTATAAATCTATTAATCAACCATACAAAAATGTATCATACCATATATTATTTACCTATAACCTTTTATTACATGTTAATTAACAATTCCTTGTTAAAATCACATTTCAGGTAAAAACTTCTTCATTTTTCTTTATTTTTTGATTTGATATTTTTGGAAATTTTAAATTGAGCATGGTTCCATAATCTCAAGAATCTAAAAAATGATATAATAAATGTATATATTAAATATATATATATATATATATATATTTATGTATAGTAATATTTAAAATTTATAGATAGAAAATGAGTTACATCATTCATGGAGATAGTACGTTGTACAAACGAATGAAATCTGTTTCCATTTTCTCAACAGGTGGAACAAAAGGAAGGTAAAAAATATATATAAATTAAAGATTAATAATGAATTCATATATATCAAATAAAATAATTAAATTTACCTGTATTATCATCCATGTAAATCATATGTGAAAAAGAAATCACATCCCTTTGTGAGGTGGTAGTTCACCATGCACACAAGCAACGGCATCATAATTCCATGGAATATAATCTAAGAAGGTAGATGTGATATTAAAATTAAAATTACAATTATTTCAAAAATATCGTATACATTTTTTAATTACATAACTAAATATATCTCTGATATCAGTGATATAAAAATATTATATCGGTTTACAAGGAAGTAGTTCGATGTACACGTGATCGACATGTTCATTTCTCACTTGATAGAAGAGAAGAAATATATAGTACTTGTCACTAAAATAATAAAATATAATTATATTTGAGAAATATATGTTATTATTTCATCCTGTTAATATAATATTTTAATGTTTTAGAGGAAGAAATAAAATCAAAACTCATAGTTATATACTATTCCTATTCTTCAGCGAACCGTTTTCGGTTTACACCTAAATCTTTTTTAGGAGAGTTTATTAATAAAAAATGGCCTCTAGGATTTTGGGAGGTAACTGATAATATATTTTTTCATGGAACATAACAGGGTTTTGGAAGTGTGATGTGGGGTGGGGAGGGGTACCCTTTTAAAAGTGGAGGAGAATACACACATGGATTATTTGAAAATAAATAGGTACACCCAAATTTTAAATATTAGAGTAGGCTTCAAAATATATAATTAAAAAAATAGATGATATAAGGTCTAAATATTAAAATAAATTGGAATTAGTCATGTTTTTGGTCATTTTGATGCTTATATTTTCATTTTAACCCCATAATAACCTATTTTAACCTGAACCACAGTAATTAAATTTTTTTTTTTTTACAATTCATTCTGACCAAAAATTAATTTGAACATATTATATAATATTAATTATTGTGACTAAAAATATTTAATACCTATTTTCAATTGACATTCATATAATTTTCAAATTTTAATTTAAAATTAATACCATAGATGGGATGAAAAAAATTATTTTCCTAAGAGAAATTTTACATAGTAGCGAATATTATAATATAAAAATCCAATATAAATTTAATTCCAATGAATGAAATTTGTTTCATAATTGAGTAGTTAAAATAATATTTAATTTTAACCGTTTTTAAATAATATTCAACTTTTAAATTAAAAAAATGAATAGAAATGTTTAAATAATAATTTGTATTATCACAATTCACCAAAAAGTAATATTTTCATAAAAATATTAAAAGGTCACACTAGGATAATTTTGAAAAGTTGACTACCAAAAATATGTTAATATTGTATAATTTTTTTACTAAAATTTCTAAAAATTAATTTTATAATTTTTTCACAAATATCAATACAAATCATTTTCTTTGAAAAAAATTATTTTCAATGCATCAAAAAAATTTACTAAAAATTAATTACATATTTATAAATATATTTTATTTATCTAAATCATTTAAAATTAATGTTAAAAACTATATTATTACTTTCAATATTTTCAATTTTAATAACTAGGTTATAATGGTTATGTTTAAATAATAATATTAAATGTAAGGCCCCGACCCTAGTTACCAAGACTTGGTGCATTATTACATAACATTTTCATGATCCCAAGGAAATATTATCTCGAAATATTGATCAGTTTAGTATTATTGGAAACAAGATTCATACATAAGTTCAAAATTACAACTTAAAAAGAAATAAAACATGAATTTATTCCATTAGAAACAACCAAGCCTCGTATATTATGCCTGTAAGTCACTCATAACAAACTTCTTCATATCCTAGGAAAATGATAAATAAGAAAGGGGTGAGCTCAAACGCTCAGTAAGGGTAAGAAATACAGAAGAAGATTACAAAAATATTAAGCATGATGAATAATTGAAACCACATTCCTTTACTAATAATAAACATGAATACTTTTATGGTAGGAATATGAGTGGAGTAAATAATGCCATAATAAAACATAATCATTAGTATTCTACTAGTCGAATGACCACATGAACCATCAATATTATTAACATAATGAGGGAATGTATAATGCCAGATATTCTGAAACATTTTGTAAAGGCCTCACCCAAAACCATATATCAAATTCGGAAAGGCCTTGGCCAATTCCACATATAGTTCTCTCATGAGACATATCAATGCATTGAGGAGCTATAGCGGGCTCCACCCATCACTTACTAAGTCCAATACATTCCTCATATGAAAAGGTTTAAATATAACATAAACATTCATATTAAAACTAGAATATGAAATATCAATACCTTTACCATAAACCATGACTGGTATAAAAATAACACATCCATAGTCAAAAAAAAATTCAAAACCTTCAATACAATATGGAAGATTTGTATCATAATGGATCGACTTCAAACAAGTATAAAATCCATTAAAGGATGTTGACATAGATGAAATCAAAACTATTTGAGAGAAATATCTCTTTCTTTTTTTGAAATAATTTAAAGTTAAATAATTATAAAAGAAAACATTTATCGTGAAAATATTCTTATAATACTGTAAGGGAAGCTTTGACAATGTTATAACGGCAGAGAATAACCGCACCCATCGTACAAGTTAAAAAAATCATTATTAACTTAGTTTTGTTGAAAAGGTCATAAAGTAACTTGTTTGGAAAATGACTAAAAGATTCATTTCAAAATATATATGTTCAAATAATGGTGTAAATGAATTTAACTCATTTTATAGTAAATAGTAAAAATGTTTTGAAATGAATTTTTAAAAAACATGGATGTGGATGATAAAGAGGTCCGAGTGGATACTTACGTAAAAACAACCACGAATAATAAATAGATTGTAGAATTAACCCTTACCTTGTACTTTTCCTTGTTCAAGGGTTGGTTAAACTCTTGTATAATGGTGAAATAATTGTTATTAAATTATTCAATAACAATATACATTAATATTATATCATATATGATCTTCTAATATTTCTTTATTAATAATATTTTATTATTATCATCGTTTCAGGTGATAAATAATTCGTTTTCCTTTATATGATTTGTTACATAAGTAATGATTGGTATGTATAATATGAATCTTATTCATATTCAGAATGATATTATGTCGTTAAAATTTATTTTTAATCGTCAAATGAAAATTAGACTTGAATGGATACGATGGGGAATGAATCTCATCGTGTTTGTGGAGACGGTTATCCGTATGTACGCACGAACAACAATTTCATTATTTTGATATTAAAATAATATATAATAGGATAGTATATCATATATAAATAATAATTATCATGTTATATTTTTTATTAACATCCATTATACATCATTATTATACACATCAAATAATAATGTATTGAATAACAACTATAGCACGACGTGGAGACGGTAAGCCGTACGAATGCACATATGGTGACATGTCATTCAAAGGATGGATAGAATAATGAATATGTTTGTACCATATTTATAATAAAAACATAGTATATATAAGATACTAGAGTTATTATTTTATAATGGAAACAACAAATAAAGATAAAGTGGAAGAAGAAAGGAACATGAAAGAGGTGATGAAATATTTACCTCTTCTTCGGGTTCTTCCTTTTGATTTGATCAAAATGGCTCCATAGGTTTGATTTATGACTAAAGGAAGGCCTCTTGGATGAAGGGAAGACAGTTGGGAGGATATTTGGGAAGGGTTGGCCGAGCCAGATGGCTTTGAAGGTGTGAATTGGTGTGAAGGAAAAGTGCCCTTTTATAAGAGGGGTGAGGGGCACCATAGGAAATGATTGAAATATTATTTTATAATAAAATAATTTTCGGTTTATAATGGATCAAAAATAAATTATTTAAAGGATAAGGTGGGTATGGGTCTAAAACCACTCAACAAATAGGTTTTAGACAGGTTTGGGTCACTATATTAACTTTATCATTTAGATTTAACTCTTAGTTAATTAGTTTGACATTTACCATGTATCTTTGTATTTATATATTATAAGATTAATAAACATACAATAAACATTGAAGAAACCCTCAAGTTGTTCAGTAATGACATATATAATATTATTTAAATCCTTTGGCCGAACCTTATATTTTTAGGAATAGAATATCAATGAATAATATAATATTTGTTTTAAAAACCCTTTTATGTCAATTTTGACACAATTTTCTATTTTGTTTTTGTTAAATTCATAAAAGCATTATAACTTCAAAAAAAATATTTAATAAATACTAACATGTCATATTAGCCTTGAAAATTCTTTTATGGCATCAAAACATTGAAATTATTTTTATTTTAACATCTATAATACCATTTATTTGATTCTTTCATTAATAAGAAAAATACTCTATCATCATCGTGTCATAACTAAATTAAATTATACAATGTCTAAAAATTATAAATAAAATACCATTATTTAAGAAATATTTTTTTATTTCTAATTAATATTTATAGTCGAAGATATAACATATATAATTCTATGTAAAAATTGTTTTACTAAAAGATATATAGTCATGTCATTTTTGTATTTACTTTAACTTAATTAATATAAAGTGTCATTATCACTTACAAGTGGCTCCATGGGGTCCCAAAATCAACCAAAGGATGACAATGGTCAGACATGTATCATAAAATAGGGTTAGGACATGTGTTAATGTAATTTAATATTATTATAATATTCATTTTTTTACCCTTATTTACTGAATTTACCCTTTAACCATGGTAAATAAAATATTCACTAAAGTAATTATTCAAAATGTCTAAAAAAATAGTGACCTATTTACACAATTTGAACCTCTTGATTCTAAATATAGAATCCATTTTTCTAAATTCAAAACACATAAGTGGTTGAAATTAATTTAAAATTAATTCCCGTTGTCAAAACAAAAAGCGTGTTTTTATGAAATAATAACTATCAAAAGATTGACACTTGCTTATGTCCAATTTAAATGTGAAATTACGTCCAATAACCAACATTGAATTAAATGGTAAAAATATAATCTAATTATACTTAAAACCCAATCAATAGTATAATATATCACTATATATTATTTTGATTAGAAAAGTTGTTTTTAATTAAAATTTAGTATTTTTCACTATTCATCAAAAATTGAATGTTTTTAGAAAAATACCAAAAATTCACCGGAGGCTAATTTCGATATTCTGTATCCAAAAATGAATTCCATTTTGAAAGATAAAATTTAAAATATTTCAAAAAGTGTGTATTACTATTCATAACGGCTAGTTTGATTGGTTGTGGTGTGTTAGAACTCGAAGTTGCGTACAAGACACGCTATTGTATTATTCAAAGTGAAGCATACCATGGAAGCTTGGGGTGTTACATTCTCCCCTCATTAAAATAATTTTATCCTCTAAATTTCTATAATATTACTACATAAAAAGTCTCAGGTGGTTCTTCATCATATGTTCCTCGGGTTCCCACATTGCCTCTTCCATCTTATGGTTTCTCCATAGAAATTTTACCAGATGAGTCATCTATTTTCTCAGAACTTGTTCTCTTGTATCAAGAATCATGATAGACTCATTGCAATAAGACAGATCTGGTTCTAGATCTAATTTCTCATAGGTGAGTACATGCGTTGGGTCAGGCATGTATTTTCTCAACAGTGATAAGTGGAACACAATGTGAACTTTGGAGAGACTTGGTGGCATTGCCAACCGATAAGCTACAACCCCAAATCATTCTAGAATTTTGAAAGGTCTAATGTACCTGGGACTTAATTTTAACTTCTTATAGAAACTTATAACACCCTTCTATAGAGATACCATCATGAAAACATGGTCTCCTACCTGAAATTCAAAATCCTTCCTTCAGTTATCAGTATAAGTCTTCTGTCTACTTTGAGCTTCTTGGAAGGGGTTTTGGATTTCCTTCACCTTTTCCATCGTTTCCTAAACTTTTTCTGGGCCTATGAGTTTTCTTTCACCAACATTATCCCAATAGGTTGGTGTGAGACATCTCTTTCTGTATAACACTACATATGGTGACATCTGAATACTTGAATGGAAGCTATTATTATAAAAAAATTCCACTAGAGGTAAATATTGAACCCACATACCTTGAAACTCAAGTGAGCATGATACCAACATGTATTCTAATGTTTGAATAGACCATTTTGATTGACCATCAGTTTGGGGGTGGTAGATAGTGCTCAAACGAAGTTCAGTATCCAGGTCATTCTGAAGACTTTTCCAGAATCTTTATGTAAAATGTGTTTCACCATCAGAAACAATCGATATAGGTACTCCATGAAGTCTCAAAACTTCATTAATATATAGACTTTCCAGACATTCAAGTGGTAAATCTTCTCTTATAGAAAGAAAATGTGCTCACTTGGTAAGATGATCAACATTGACCCATATTTCATTATTTATTCTATGAGTCTTTGGTAGTACCATGACAAAGTATATCGTAATATTATCCCATTTCCAATCAGGTCTAGAAAGAGGTTTCATAACTCTTCTAGGTTATTTCCTTACATCTTTCACTTGTTTAAAAACCATACATCTTGACACAAAATCAGCAATCTCCCTCTTCATGTTGTCCCACCAAAAATGTTCCCTCAAATCTCTATACATCTTGGTGCTACCATGGTGTATAGAGAAATTGAAACTATGAGGATCATCCAAAAATTTACTTTTTAGATCAGGTATATCAGGAACACAAAGTCTCCTCCCAAATTTCAAAATACCATCTTCATACACAAAGTCACTCAATATCCCATCATTCACAACATTAATATTATTTTGAAACTCCTTATCATCATCTAGAGAGATTTTTTATCCTTTATAATAAAGATGGTATGGAAACCGTTTGAAAAATTATTGATGATCCACCTTCCATGGTTATTACCATTTCCTTCATTACTAGATCCATGAGAATAGGATCCCTTTAAACACTCATCTTGTTCAAAACCCCATGATCGTTTCTGCTCAAATCATCTGCCACCTTATTTTCCTTTCCTGGGTGGTAGTGTATCGTGAAATCATAATCATTGAATAGTTGAAGCCACCGTAATTTCATGGGTGGTAGTGTATCGTGAAATCATAATCCTTTCTTTAATGCATCATTATAAATAACAAACCTATCATTCCCTGATGATAGAGTCAATATAAGATCATTGACTAATCGAATATTCATTTCTTCAAAACATCCTTCACACTATTTTGACCAAACAAATTTAACCCCTTTACGTGTGAGCTTGGTTAATGGGTTAGGAAATTAGGCAAAAATCTAGATGAAACACCAATAATAACCTTCTAAACCAATTAAAATGCGTACATTAGTTATACTCATCAGTTCTGGCCATTATTAGATTGCTCTTGTCTTTGAAGGATGAATGGAGATTCCATCCTTAGTGAAAATATGACCAAGAAAAGAAATATCCTGAAGCCAGAATTCACACTTGCTAAACTTCGCATATAATTCATGTATTTTAAGTGTCTTTAGAATAATGAGAAATTGATTTTCATGATCTTTGTAGGTTTTGGAGTATACCAATATATCATCAATAAATACCACTACAAAGTCATGAAGATATTCCGTGAAAACTCTATTCATTAGATCCCTAAAGACAGAGGGTGCATTAGTCAATCCAAAAGGCATTACTGTAAACTCGTAATGTTCGTACCGGGTTCAAAAAGATATTTTCAGAATGCATTCCTTCTTCACACACAACTGATGATATCCAAATCAAAGTTCAATCGTTTAAAAGTATTAAGCTCCATGAATTTGGTCGAATAAATCATCAATGAGAGGTAGGGGATACTTGTTCTTTATTTTCATAGCATTGATCTCCCTAAAGTCAATGCACAACCTTATAGATCCATATTTCTTCATAACGAAAAGGACATGGGCTCCCTATGGGGAAACACCAGGGAGAATAAATACAATATTACTCAATTCCTCTAGTTGTTTCTTTAGTTCCACTAATTTCAATGTGGCCATTATGTAAGGGGTCTTCAATATGGGCCTTTAACCAGGAATTAAATCAATAGAAAACTCAAGTTCTCATTCTAGAGGATGTCCAGGTAAATCTTCTAGAAATACATCGAAATACCCTATCACAATACGTAAATCCTCTATTTGAACATTCTTTTCCTCACCCATAGTTATTTCATTATATTCCTCCCTAATAATTGAATTTAGTTGAGCTACTGGGGGTGGATCTAGAGAATAATTAGGTGGTGATGATTCTTCTCTAAAGATAAGGTGTTCTTTATCATCATCATCAAAAATAGTAACCTGCTTCTTCTTAATTTTTTTTCATCATTGTCCATAATTCAATCCATGCCGAGGATTATATCAAATTCAATCATGGGTCTAATGATGAGATCAGCAGATAAAGAAAATTTATATGCCCTAATGGGAACTGAATCACAAAAAATTGTTGCAATGATACTTCCCTTAGTAGTTTTTACTTACAACTAACTTGTTAAATCAAATTGTAAATATCTAATTTTCTCAGAAAAATTTGGAGATATGAAACAATGCGATGATCCATAATTAAATAAAGCACTGTCTAAACTTGATAAAACTATTAAATTACCTGCCACCACGTCTTTTGGGGCTTCAAAATCAGCAGTAGTGATCACATAAGCTTGGCCTTGATCCCTTGGCCTTTTCTAAGGCAATATTCCCTGACTCTTAGGAAATTCATTTTCATAATCTCCCATCTCCCTGAAATTGTAGTATTGAACATTGGTAGCATCTTTCTTTCCCTTAAAATCACTAGTAAGATGGCCTTTCTGCACACATTTGTAGCATACTACTTTTCCTTTTAGATAGGCACTACGGTGCTTCCTTCCACAATTATCACAAGGTGGAAATTAAATTCTTCCCTTCTTCCTGGTTTTCGTATTTCCTTTCCCAAAGTGTTCAGCAGATCTCTTCTTCTCTTTCTTTTCTATAAAGTCAAAATACTTGGAAAATTCCTTTTCTGTCTTGATAGCACTCAAGACAATATATTTGTATGATGAGAAGGATTGTGATACCAATTATCAATGGAGAAATGGTTTTAAACCATAATTGAAATGGTGAATATTACTTCTTGGGTTATGTATATAATCTGCATCATGCCATGCTAACATTGTAATGTTAGCTTCATACTTTGTGACATTCTCATCCTCGTTTGGCCTCAGACTAAAAAATTTTCTTTTCATATCCGCACGATGGTCACGAGGAATGTATTTTTCTAAGAAAATATCTTTAAAATCCCTCCATTTCATATTTTATACTTCTTCATATTCCTTTGTGTTTTGAATCAATGACCACCATTGATCGGCATCTCTAGTGAGGTGGTAAACTTCCATGACAATGTTTTCCCTTTCGCTACTCCCCAAGGCTGGAATATTTCCTCTAAAGAATTTATCCATAGCTCAGCTACTAATGGATTTATACCCCAATTGAATGTTAGTGTTTGTGACCTCATGAAGTGACCTAACATTGATCCTCCATATTGTGGATTAGGGTGCTCCATACAGGTAAGGTTATTATTCATAACCTGTGTGAGTTATCCCAGTATGGTGATAAGCTGATCAGCACCAGTTGTATCACCAGCTCCACTATAATTATATTGAGCAAGAGGGAAATCCCTACATGGAGTGCGTGCATTGATACAGTTTACATTCCTTCCACTAGGCTCCATTTCTAAACAATGGCATACACTAGATTAGTTTATGAATCGCAATACATAAATCCAAACTTATAAAACACTTAACATAAATTGTACAATTTATTGATATAATCCATAATCATATAAATGATTTCCTTGATAAAGTATATACTGATAAACCCTTCATAATGGTTTTTAAAGAAAATCATAATTATCCTAAGAATATCCCCTAGGAGTGTCATAACCAAGAGTTCAGCAAGGCCCGTTTTCATGCACCAGTTCCTGTTCGAGTTTAGCTCAAAGCGGGGTTTTCGGATTTTACCCCTAGGTACATCAGTGACAGATCCGCCTCTACAAACTCATATCCAGACATGGATGTATTTCTTGGAAATCTCACAAAATCTTTACAATACCAAAATTTTAGGAAGTTATTCTATAATAATCCTCGAAGTCTATCTTAGGGCTCTGTGTTCTAATCAGATTTTATCTAAATCTAGTTTCCAGGGTTTGTACTAAACTTCCTATGATACCAATTGTAACACCCCGAACCTCATTACCCAGAGTCGGTGCGTTATTACATAACATTGGTATGATCACAAGGAAATCATGTCTCAAAAGACCGATCAGTTTATTATTACTGTAAACAAGATTCGTACATAAGTTCATCCTTACAACTTGAAAGGAAATACAACACGAATTTATTCCATTAGAAACATCCAACCCTCCTAGATTATGCCTGAAAGTCACTCATAACTAAATTTTTCATATACTGGGAAAATAAAAATAAGAAAGGGGTGAGCTCAAATTCTTTACAAGGGTAAGAAATATAGTAGAAGATAACATAAATATTAAGCATGATGAATAATTGAAACCACAAGCCTTTACCAAAAATAAACATGAATAATTTTATGGAAGGAATATGAGCTGAGTAAATAATTACATAATAAAACATAATCATGGGTATTTCACTAGTCAAATGACCACATGAACCATCAATATTATTTTCATAATAAGGGAATGTATAATGCCGAAAATTCTGAAACATTTTTTCAATGCCTCTGCCAAGGCGTCTAAAAATGATTAATCCCTCAGCTAAAACCATATATCAAATTGGGAAAGGCCTCATCCAATTACATGTCTAGTTGTCTCATGAGACCACCAATGCATTGAGGAGCTATAGTGGGCTCCACTCGTCACTTACTAAGTCCAATACATTCCTCATATGAAAAGGTTAAAATATAACATAAACATTTGTATTAAAACTAGAAAACGAAATGTCAATACTTTAACTATAAACCATGAATGGTATAAAAATAACACATCCATAGTCAAACATATTGAAAAACGTTCAATATAATATGGATGATTTGTATTATAATGAATCGACTTCAAACCAGTATAAAATCCCTCCAAGGATTTTGACATAGATGAAATCAAAACTATTTAAGAGAAATATCTATTTCTTTTTTTTGAAATTATTTAAATTTATAGAACTATAAAAGAAAACATTTATCTTGAAAATATTCTTATAATATTGTAAGGTAATCTTTGACAATGTTATAATGGTGGAGAATAACCAAACCCGCTGTATAAGTTAAAAAAATATTCTTACCTTAATTTTGTCAAAAAGGTCATAAAGTAACTTGTTAAGAAAATGACTGAAATATTCCTTTCATAACATATAAGATCAAATAAGGTTATAAATGACTTTAACACATTGTCTAGTAAATATTAAAAATGTTTTGAAATACATTTTTTATGAAACATGGATGTGGATGATAAAGAGGTCCCAGTAGATACTTACGTAAAAACAACCTCGGATAATAAAGAGATTGTATAATTAACCCTTATATAGTACTTTTCCTTGGTCGAGGGTAGGTTAACCTCTTGTATAATGGTGAAATAATTTTTATTAAATTATTCAATAACTATATACATTAATATGATATCATATATGATGTTCTAATATTTATTTTTTAATAATATTTTAGTATTATTCTTTTCGGGTGTTAACTGATTCGTTTTCCTTTATATGATTTGTTACGTAAGTAATGTTTTTTATGGATAGGATGTTTCTTATTCATATTCAGACTAATATTAAGTCTTAAATTTTTTTTATAGTAATCAAATGAAAAATAATTTTGAATGGATATGATTGGGAATGAATCTCATAGTGTTCGTGGAGACGATAATCCATACGTACACATGAGCGACAATATCATTCATTTGATATTAAAATAATATATAATTGGATGGTATATCATATAAAAATAATCATTATCAAGTTATATTTATTATTTACATCAATTATACATCATTATTATACCCATCCAAATAATAATGTATTGAATAACAACTTCACCACGACGTGGAGACAGTTAGCCGTATGTACGCACGTATGGTGACATGTCATTCAAAGGATGGATAGAATAATGATTATGGTTGTATCATATTTATTATAACATCCTAGTATATAGAATATACTGGAGTTATTATGTTATAATGGAAACAACAAAGAAATAGTAAGTGGAAGAAGAAAGGAACTTGAAAGAGGTGATGACATATTTACCTCTTCTTCAGGTTCTTCATTTTTATTTGATCAAATGGGATCCTTAGGTTGGATTTCTGACTAATGGAGGGCCTCCATGATGAACGGAGGATAGTTGAGAGGATATTTGGGTAGGGGTTGGCTGACCCAAATGGCTTTGAAGGTGTGAATTTTATTGAAGGGGAAGTGCCCTTTTATAAGAGGGGTGACGAGCTCCTTAGGAAAAGATTGAAATACTATTTTATAATAAAATAATTTTCGATTTATGATGTCTCTATAATGAATTATTTAAATTATATGGTAGGTAAAGGTCAAAAACCACTCAAAAATAGGTTTTAGACCGGTTTGGGTCACTATATTAACTTTATCTTTTAGATTTAACTCGTAGTTAATTAGTTTGACATTTACCATGTCTCTTTGTATTTTTATATTATATGGTTAATAAACATACTATAAAAATCCCAGAGAACCTCAAGTGGTTCATTAATGAAATATATAATATTATTTAAGACCTTTGGATGAACCCTAGATTTTTTAGAATATAATATCAATTAATAATATAATATTTGTTTTAAGAACTCTTTTATGTCAATTATGACACTATTTTCTATTTTGTTTTTGTTAAATTCCTAAAAGCATTATTACTTCAAACAAAATATTTTTAATCAATCTTAAAATTCCAAGTTAACCTATAAGATTTGTGGATCACATCAAAACCTTCAAATTAAATTTATTTTACCATCTATAATACCATTTATTTGATTCGTTCATGAATAAGAAAAATACGACATCATCAATGTGTCATAAATAAATTAATTTATAAAATTTATAAAAATTATAAATAAAATACAATTATGTAGGAAATCGTTTTATATTTCTAATGAATATTTATAGTTGATGAGATAACATATATAACCCTATGTAAATATTATTTTACTAAAATATATATGCTCATGTTATTTTTGTATTTACTTTAACTTAATTAATATAAAGTGTCATTATCACTTACAAGTGGATCCATGGTGTCCCAAAATCAACTAAAGGATTACCATGGTCGGACACGTATCATCCAATAGGTTTGGAACACGTGTTAGGGTAATTTAATATTATTATAATATTATTTTTACTCTTATTTACCGGATTTACCCTTTAACCATGGTAAAGAAAATATTTACTGAAGTAACTATTCAAAATGTTTAAAAATAAAAATTACCTATTTACACAATTTGGACCTCCTGATTCAAAATATGGAATCCGTTTTTCTAAATTCAAAACACAAAAGTGGCAGAAATTAATTTAAAATTAATTCCCGTTGTCAAAACAAAATGCGTGTTTTTATGAAATAATAACTATCAAAAGATTGACACTTGCTTATGTATAGTTTAAATGTAAAATTACATCAAATGACCAACATTGAATTAATTGGTAAAAATATAATATAATTATAATTAATACCCACTAAATAGTATAATTTATCACTATAAATTATTTTTATAAAAAAGTTGTTTTTAATTAAAATTTAGTATTTTTCATTATTCATCAAAAATTGAAATCTTTCAGAAAAATACCAAAAATTTACCCTAAGCTAATTTCTATATTTTGAATCAAAGAATGAAGTCTATTTTAAAGGTAAATTTTTTAAAATTTCCAAAATTTGGTATAACTATTCATCACGGCTAGTTTGATTGGTTGTTGTGTGTTAGAACTCAAAGTTCCATACAAGACATGCTATTGTATTATTCAAAGAGAAGCGTACCATGGAAGCCTAGGGTGTTACATTAAATGTATATTTCAGTTTTTTAAAACTCAGTGTTGCGTTTAACGTAATCCATCAACGAAATTAATTTTTTTTTGAAAAAAATGATTCCAAAAACAAATGATGTCACATTATAACACCCTTAAAATTATTTTTTCAATTTAAATTACGAAATGTTGGTACAAAAAACTTAGGATACATTTTCCTAATTTAATCATTGAGTTCCTAAGTAGCTTCCTCCATATGATGGTTTCTCCAGAAAACTTAACAATGTGAGTGGTCTTATTCTGAAGAAATATATCAGTATGATATAAAATATACACTAGTTGTTCCTCAAAGTAAATATTATTCTATAGTGGTATGACCTTTTATTTTAGTAAATATGAGGGATCTTGTGTGTACTTCCTCAAGAGAGATACGTGTAACACATAATAAACCTTATATAGGTTCAGTGGAAATGACAAACAATAAGCTACAGTCCCGATAAAATCAATAATTTCAAATTTATCTATATAACTTCGTATTAATTTTACCTTATTTAAAAATATCATTACGTTATTTCAAGGTGATATTTATATAAAAACCTTGTCACCAACTTCAAATTCCAGATCATGCAGGTGATTGTCAACATGAATTTTCCATTGACTTTGTGATTCTCTTATATACCGATGAATGGATCTATACTTATAACCATTTATGTATATATCATATGTCCAAATAGATTTATATATCATATTACATCACAATATTTCATATTTATACACTTATTTCTTTAAAAAGATTCATAGAGATCCATCTGAATTCTCAAGTGAAATCTAGTTTCTTAAAAAAAATCAACTACAGGAAGGTGTTAATCCCAACAATATTGGATATCAATATAAAAATATATCAACATATCATATTGTTGTAGAATGGTTATGTTATAATAGAAATCTCTCTAATTATGATATGTAGTGTTGAAATTCAACATCATACCATAAGCTTACAGAAGACTTCTCCTAAACATTGAGGTAAACCTCATGTCCCAATCAGATACAACAGAACATGGTACTCCATGGAACCTTACCAATTAATTATAGTATATTCTAGAAAGATGATTATGATTTAAATATTCTCTAATTTTTGTGAACAAGGATTAATTTTTAAGGAAACTGACTAAATCCTATAAATAATTATTACCTTAGATGTTTTGAAATGTCTAACAATAAAATACATGGTGATATTTTCCCATTTTCATTATGGTATGGGTAACAGTTGTAACATAACATTAAACTCTTTTCTCTTCTCCTCATATTTATAGCATACAAAGCATCAAGATATAATGTTAGAAATATCTCTCTTCATTATATCCCACCATAAATACTCTTTCAGATCTCTATACATCTTTGTACCTAAAAGGTGAATAGATACTGAATAATAATGAGATTACCCTAATAGATAACTCTATAAATATGGAATGGGTGGAAGAAATACATATTTCTTAAACCTTATCATTCCATCAAGATCAAGGTTAATTGTAGGAACATTTATCACATTCTTATATAGTTTCATATCATACTTTTGTGCATCTTTCATCCACAAATGGATAGATGGAGGAACACTTCTTTGATAAAGACAATATTTATCACATTCCTTCAAGATTTAATTATCCATCCCATAAAAATCAAAAAATATTTCATCATTTTTGATAATTATCAAAGATAAGATAGTATGATCCTTTTGACAAAAAGCATCATCCTCATTGTTTTCCTTCCCAGGGTGGTAATTTTTGAGCAGTCATAATCTATAAGCTGCTCCAAACTAATTATTTGGTGCACATTCAAATCCTTTTTGTGAATATAAACTTCAAACTTTTTTTGATCAATATATATCGAACATTTCTTTTTAAGGATAATTCCTCCATACATTTAATGAAAAAATTACACTAAATCATGATTTGTGTAATTTTGCTCATAAATATTCAATTTACATGAGGAAAAAGCTATAGCCATGTAATTATATAAGAGAACTAATCCTAATCCTTTTTAGGATGCACGAATATAGACTAAAAACACTTCTTAACTATAGGGTAATGTATGAACATGTGCATAGAATAATCTTCTTCATAGTTCCATGAATTTTTCCTCACATTCAACCGGCTATAGTATTATATATCCATCTAAGTTAACTTTGAGAGTGGATTAGATATTCTGGAGAAACTATCCACAAACCCTTGATAATATACATCGAAACCAAGAGAACATATATTCATTGTTACAATATTTATCCTAGAATAATGTTAAATCGCCTCAATCTTTTATGGTTCCACCGATACACCCTCACATGAGATTATATAACCCAAAAATGAATCATTTTATATCCAAAATTCACTATTTTTACATTTTTCATACAATTTATCCTTACTTAGGGTCTTCAAACAATCCTTAAGTGATCTTCATTATCTTCCTTACATTTTATGTATATAAAAATATATTCCATATATACCACCAAAAATAGATCAAGGTAATATCAAAATAGTCTTTTTTTTAAATTCATGAACATATATGAGGAATTAGTATGTCCAAATGACATCACTATATACACATAGTGTCCACTATTTGTACGGAAACGGCCTTAGGTATATCCTCCTCCTTGAACCTCAATTGTTGATATCCATTATTAATTTCAATCTTGGAAAAGGAATGACATTTTCATAGTTGACCAAATAAGTTATCAATACAAAGTATAAGATACTTGTTCTTGATCGTGATCTTGTTTAGTTCACAATAAAAAAAATTAGGATCACATAAATCCATCTTTATTCTTAAAAAATAGAATATATGCCCCCTAAGGGGACACACCTGGAAAAATAAATTACTTCACAGGGTCCTCCTGAAGTTGATTATTCAATTCCTAAAACTTAATTGGGGCCATTTTATAGGGAGTCTTTGAAATATGTGTGGAACCATGTATGAGTTCTACTAAAAAATAAACATTAAAATTGATTGGATGAAAAGGTAAATCTTCTAGAAATAAATTAGTAAACTCCCACACAGAAGGCATATCCCCAATGTTGGGTTTCTCCCTAACCATCTAAGATGAATTCCCCTTTCGAATGGTAATACAGACCCATACAATGGATGTGATCTCTTTTTTTAAATTCAAATATATCATATCCCTAATAGAAGAATATATATTAGTTTTGAAAATCAAATGATATGTCCTTTCCCCTATAATTAATGTGGGATTTATGTAGATATATTATATCCATTCCTAATATAACATCAAATTCAACTAGAGAAGAAATAATGAGGTTTGTAGGAAGTATACTCCTACAAATATCAACCGGATAAGAACCATACACTTGAGATAAAATCATCATACCATTATGTATTTTTTGTACTATTTGAAAATATAATCATTGGGGTGTTATTTTTATAACTTGACTGAATGGACTGAAGGCCTAAATTTTTATTCATTTTTGGACAAACCCCCTTTTAAGGGAAAAGAGGGAAACCTCACAGACTTCAAAGACGTAGAGAAGAAACAAATCCCAAAGGTCAAAAGTGCCGCAATAATCCTAGAACAAGACTACAAGGAATACCCCTACCCCTCATCGACATCATTATGGAAAGCCTCAACCATTGCCTGACTGCTCAGCAAGCTGTTCTGTGCATCAATGTGTGGGCCTGGTACAGATGGTTGCACCATACCCTCTCAAACTTCCAAATCCGAATAGCCATATATGGTGAACGCTACCTACTCTGATCCTCTTTAAAAGCATTTCTTTGTAGACTGACTGAAATAAGCAACCCCTGAACCCTTTTCCTGTAGAATTCAAAATGTGATTCTTGCTCAAACCCCTCTAAATATTACATTCGGAAAATTATTTCACAATATCTAAGATTAACCATATGTCAAGACCTCCTTCAACAATGCACCGTCATTTTCTCCTCCACCAAATACAATCCAAAGAAAAAGAAAAAACACACATTTCATCGTAATGAAAAATCCAGATTCACCCAATAAAAAAGAAGAAACAACCAAAACAAATCTCTAATATCTGAATCGAAGAAGATCAAAACTATCACAGAAATAGTTGTAGGAAGAGTCCACCACCACATGCTTGCTCCTTTACACACCTCCAAAGATCCACAAAGAGAAAATATTCACCAAAAGACTAGAAACGCATAACAGATCGCAACCAATCCAGAAAAAAAAATAAAAAATCAAGAAATGAGAAAGATCATCGGGAAGCTAGACACCCGAACACGCGATGGACGAAACTTACCACCGCAAGCCAAAATAGCTTCTTTCATCGCCTTCACGACTACACTCAAGACCAAAGCAAACCTCCCATTAGCTCCCACGGCCAACAAGAAAAGAAGTCTACAACCCTCAGACCACAGCAGCATAACTCAACCTCTGGACCTTCACCGCACTGCCGTGGAAACCCTAGCCAATTCGGATGATAGGGCATGAAGATGGAAATAAAAATGAACCATTGGTCACCCACGAAGCTACGACATCACCACTGGATAAGGACGCACACACTGCAAGAGCTACAAACTTGAGCACTGATAGAGAAGTTGCCATCGACTTGAGGCGGATAAAAGGAAGGTGGCGACAGGGGGGGACCCTAGAAAGCAGTGCCCTTTACAGGCACATTCGAGAACCCACACACGAGAACAAGTACCCTTCATTTTTATAACAATATATAAGTATTAAATATAAATGTGTTGTTAGTTTTAGAGCCATGTTAGACATTAATAATTCTATTGTTGATGGTAGGCGTACCTTTCATCACGTCATTGTCACACTCCTCGTTAGAAATAGTGATCACATGAGATTCCACAAAATCTATTGTATTAAGAGGTTTATGTTGTTTATCATCATCATTAACCATCATATTTAGGAATTGGATAGTATTATGACCATACTTATTTTATTTGAAAAATTAGTGTGTTGGTTGTTCATTCCATAAAGCTCTCTCTCTATTTACATCATTAGATACCCTTTTTGCATCAAAATAGTAATCAATTACTTAATGACCTTCCTTACCCACTTAAAACATTTACCAACCCCATTATAAAGTAACCTCCATGTTTCTGTCCACACATTGATAATGAAAGAAAGATCATATTATTTTCTCCATGGTTTTTATAGTTTACATTGAATTCCATAATTATTTTCAAATCAATACAATGAGTTTGATGGGTAATTACAATCACCACATCCATATTGATAACACATCTAATTATTAATGGATAGCTACTTATGTCCCTTATATACAACACCATTTGGGGATATGGGTTTCAGCTACGAATGAATTGATCATCCTTACATTAAACTTGGATAATAATAATGATATAATACTATGAAAGTATATTAAAAATTTCCCTAATGGTACAAATGGATCCAGAATTCTTATGATTTAACCTTTCCATTTTTATATAAATAATATAGGAAATTTACCTGTTGAAAAATAATTTCATAAAATCATCCTATTCCATAGAGTTAATTTTGTATTGTTGACTCGTATTATTTATTAAAGTCCACCATTGTCCAGATTCACCTTCCAAAAAATACCCATCCAAAATGAATTTTTCATGCCTTAAACATTGGAAAATAAAATATATCTTTTCAAAAATGATGAATCATCACTGGAAAAATTTTGTATAATTGGAACCACTAAAAGAATATTTACGTTTCCTAATGAAGGAGTCAGAAAAACATTGTTCCCTATATTTCTTGTTTAGAAGTTCAACATTATTCTAATCTTGATAAAGATGTGTAATAATATCTAAGATATTATCTATTCTAGATCCCATAACATTTGGTTTCTTGGGGGACAATCATTTCATTTTCTGTCACACTTATAATTATCATGGTTACTTCAGGTTCCATCCATTGACTAAAACCAAAAATAATAGTGTAGTGAATAATAACCAAATTAGGGAACCACATAAACATTAAAAAATTCATTAATTGGATGTCTAAATAATAAAAAAAATACTTTAGTTCAATGAAACCATAGGAAAATCCTTAGCCATTCATAGTCATAATTCAAACCTATTATGATGGTTCATAATGATTATTTTTATTTTCAAAATATATCCTCTTAGAGTGTAAAACTAGTTATGTAGCAAGGAATATTTTCATGCACTATGTGATGACTGATTCCAGCTCAATACAGCCATTTAAAAGTTATTACCACTAGATATAACTATGATAGAGCCACATCCACTGGTATTATCCAAACAGGGAGGTAATTTCTTTAAACAAATATCTCTATGTTTCACTGATTTTTCAGTATATTTTCATATACTTAGTATTATCCTTATGGTTCTCATTGATTTTTTCATTGTAGTTTCCAATTCTTTAACTAAACCTTTCTCCGATACCAACGATTATTACACGAACTTATCTTTCATATATATGAAATATTAGTATATGAATATTCTTTACAAAACATAATTATCAACACCAGAATCATATAGGTGGACTGTATTTGAAAAAATAGGTACACAAACAACTGGTTTATATGTAAATTACATTATCTCCCACTAAGTTATTCATATCTAGAATCTTTTACATATATATTATAAAGAATATTTTTCATTATAACCTGACGAAAATTAAACCAAATAAAGAGTTATCTTAGATTCTTAGTAATAGTAAATAATAGATATATTAACATAACATGGGAATAATTGTGTGATAAAAAGAGAATAACAATTGAAAACCATACCATGAATATAATATATCCTTAAAATGAGTCATGACATAAGTAATGGAAGTTTATAAAATAGGAATAATGATGGAATCAATGAACATGAGGTGTGACAGAATAAAATTTACATAATACATAATTTTTTGTCTTACACATAATCATAGAAAATAATTTCCTTAATAGTCAAGCCTTATTGTACAAAGTATTATAGGGATATGGATAACTACCCAAACTAATCTTGTAGTCATGGTTAACTCCCCAGGCTATCATAGTGGAAAAAATACCTTACTAAACTCAGTTTACTCCTCATTATATTCATATTCATCTCATGAGTCATCAATATTTACCAAATAAATTGGAAGGAGATATAGGTCCCACCCCTCACATAATGAAAATCAGAATTAATTTTGACAAAAGATCATAAAAAATCCATCATATTAGTCCCCATGAAAATAAATCAGATTCATAAATATTCTATCATAGAATAACACATGTAACATAAATGAGTTCCATAAAAATTTCATAATTTCATCATATCATAACCCATGTAAAAAGGAATGAGTTTCATAAACATTTCATCATTTAACTATATCATAACCCAGGGGAAAAATAGGATTTATAAAAATATATTCTTCATAAACATACGACATATAGGGAATGAGTAAGCATGGTATCATTTAATTATTTCACTAATAAATTTTATATAATATAAAAGGATGTAATCTTATATGGAATCTTATTTTAAAAGATCACATCGACCATTTCTTGAGGAAAATATCCTCACCATTTTGAAATCATTTATTTCACATAATTTTATTTTGAAATTTTTTGGAAAATATTTTATTTGAAAAAAAACTTGGAAAAATTTAAATTAATTTTTAAATAACTGATTGGTCATGACTGTAAAGTTTTTAGTTAATTCAATGCATGTAAAAAAAATATTCTTTTCATGTTTTAAAAAAATGTAACAAGTAAATAATTTATAAAAATGGAATAACATTACATTAAATCCATTTATAAAAGGGTTATTCATGGGTGAAAAGGAATTTAAAAAATCATTGGAGAATATTAAAGACTTTAAAATATTTTTATAAAACATGAACATTGGAAAAAAATTTCAACTGAATAGAGAAATAATGTCAAATTTTATTAAAAAATTATTTTGAACTTTTGAGTACATAATGAGGTGAAAATGAAAGGTACACAATAATTTTATTTACAAAAATATAGCTGAATAAATTTAATGTTTATCTTGATAAATAGTCCATAATATTTCTTAATTGAAATCTTACTCATAAACAATATCGATAAACAATGCGATTTTAACCTGACACTATTACAATTTTGGTACCTTTTGAATCATAATACACATGTAAGAAATAAAATTATATAAATATTTATATCCCATAATTTCATGATAATAATTATAATATAAATTCATGGGAAGTATATACACCTCAAAAAAAATGAGTGGCTAACATGGCATTTGTCCCATAGAACTAAATGTGTGGCGAAATTCCCATACGTTAAGTCCCAGACTCCATTGTACATGTTCAAACCTCCTTTATAAAAAATATGGTTTTATTATAAATAGATTATATAACCATGATAACATGTTTCATATTAGATATGATTTACCTATAACCTTATACTAGTCATTTATTAACAATTCCATGATAAAATCTTATTTCTTATAAAACATACTTCATTTTTCATGTATGGTTTGGTTTGGTATTTTTGGAACTTTTACATTGACCATTTTTTAATAATATAAATAATATTAAACATGATATAATAATCATATATATTCATTATATATGTACTTTTTTACGTCCATAAAAGTTATAGATAGAAAATTAATTACACCATTCCTGGAAACAATAAGTAGTATATACATAAGAAACTTGTTTTAAATATGTTAGTGGATGGAACAAAAGGAAGGTAATTAATATATACCCATTATAGGGTCATTATTATATCTTATATGTCACATATATTCACTAAATTTACTATTATTAACATATATGAAAACTATATTTGAAAAATGAATAACATTGCTACGTGATGTAATAGTCCACCGTACACACGAGTGATGTTATCGTATTCCCACAGAATGGAAATAAATAAGTTATATATATGATATTGTAATTATAGAAGTAAAATTATTTTATAAATATCATATTAATAATTAAAATCCATCATTATATCCATATGTTTGAGGTGGTTAGGGAAAATTAATTACATTTTTCACGAGCCGTTAGTCCACTGTACAAAAGATAGACAATTTCATTTCCCACATAATGGAAAAGGATATTGGTTTAGGTCAATCCATTAACATAATAAAATTTCAGCATATATTTTAAAAATATTTTATTACATCATCATCGTTATATAATATTTATAGGGTTTTAAGAAGAAATTAAACGAAAATACATTGTATAGGAAAATACAACGTATTCAGAGAACCCATTTAGGTTTACACATAGACTTCATAGTAGGGTTTATTAACAAAAATATTGCCTATAAGATGTGGGGAAGCAATTAAGGATTATATTTCCGAATTAATTGTCCAAAAATGGTTTTTTAATTATGAAGATGGTAGGAGATGTGGGTCGTTTTATAAGTGGGGGAGATGCCACATTAGGATGCTTTGAAAAGAATAATGTGTAACTACATTTCAAACATGAAAATGAATCCAAGATGGTTATTTAAAAAAACTATATGATATAGGGCATAAATATACTAGGAAAATATAAATTGAAATTTTTTTAGGTCATTTTTACCCTTATCTTTTTAGTTTAACCCTTAAGTAAACCCATTTTAACCTAAACTTCCGTAATTAATTTTTACTCTTTTTAAAATTAATTTTGAACCCAAATTAAGTTGAACATATTATATGATATTAATTATTAATTTTAAAAATATGGAAAATATTTTTCCAAATTTCATTTACACAAGTTGTAACACCCCAAAATTCTAATGTACAACATTGTATTGAACTGTGTTTATGACATGCAACACCAAGTGTAAAAAGGGAAAATATTAAAGTGACACATTATATTATTAAAAAAATATAATATATTATATAGATTTTAATTCATTAAATAATAATTAATTTTTCATCACATGCAAGATATACGTTCCATGATAGCTTGCATTACATGTAAGCGCGACCTTCCTCGATAGACTGCATTACATGCAAGATTGAGTTTCACCAAATAAAAATGTATTATTAAAATATTTTTTATTTTCTATAATATGATATAAAATTACACTTATGTTAGAGTTTTTGAATTATATTAACCAACTTATGATAAATTATGGTTTATATAAATATAAAATCATTTAAATGGTTACCAATTAATGGGAAACGAAAATAAAAAACAATTGGTTATAAAAAGATATATTATTATTGTTGTCCTTCCAAAAGAGTTTTTTTATTAATAATAATAATTATTTATTATAATAAAATATATATGTTATATATTCAGTGTAATTATTTTTATATCCATCCATTCAGTTTTATATGAATAAGATACGAACAAACCCAATTTCACATATAAAAAACCCATATTTTTATAAATGAAAATCTACCTCCTTTTAATAGAGAGGCCAATTTGAAACTAAATTTTAACACTTTTCTTCTTTTAATATGTAAAAAACATCATATTTTAATGTAAAATATAAAAATAAATTTAGGGATTATTTTAGATATTTTTCTAAAACATATCATTTTTAATGAATAATAAAAAATACAGAATATTTCAAAACTAATTTTTTATCTAATTTATTTATATGGTTAAATTATACTTCTAATTGTTTTAATGTTTAATTAGATCATATTTTTATAAATTAATAAAATTTATGTCATTTTAATATATTCATCTTGAAATTGGTTATAAAAACATAGAAAACATTCAGACATTTTATCATTAAAAACCCGGATTTCCATCCAACTAATGGAAATAAATTTAAATAAATTTCAGCCATTTCATTGATTATAATTTTCAAAAATGGATCCCATATCTGGAATAAGAATAATTTATAATTTCTAATATGGGAAAAAAATTATACAAAAATATTAGTGAAAGTTATTAAAATTAATTACAACGATTGAGGATAAATTAAAATTAATAAGGCATTAAACCTTAACCGTAGCGCCTAAAATGACATATTAGCTTGTAAAAACCCATTTTATGGACATATTTTTAATTTTACTATATATTATTGATTTTTTTGGTTTTTATGACTTTTTTCTTGTAAAACTGTTGGTACACCTATCTTATTTTCAAAAATTGGAAGTTAGTCCGTTTCCCCACAATAAAAGACCACAACCTCTCCTCCTTCCTCATAAATCTCATGGAATTATGGATAGAACAATATCTACATTGATAGATCCTAAAAATACCTCCCTTAATCTATGAATCATCTACTTGGGAATATATCTATCCAAGGAATCCTTTTGGTGCATACCAGAATAACATACCTGATTAAGAGGTAACATTTTTCCTTAATCTATTTAGTTTTATTTCAATAAACATACCCATAAACTCATATTATTATATGATTTTTAAAAAAATATGTATCCTAAATATATTATGATAATTTTATGAAAATTATTTTACATAGAATTACACATTATTCTATCTAATGGGTAATTAATATATTCATTCTATGTATGATGAATTACTGCCTCACAAACCGATGATTGTTCATTTTTATTTTACCACCTATCATGGTGGATATTATGATATAAAACCTATTTATATATATTATTTGTGATACTTATTATTTATTTATGACTCATTATTTATTTTATAATGAATAAACCTATAAGTTTGATTCTGTATAAATATGATTACATCGCTTTTGGAAGTGTGGACCACCACTTTCTCAAAGAGATGCGATTTATTTACACTATAAATATAACGTATAAAGGATGGTTTCAATTAAATATATGTTACAAACAATACCTATTTATGTAACTAATTATAAAATTATCTTTCTAGAAATATAACACACACACACACATATATATATATATATATCATTTTCTCTATTACTTTTTCACACACAATTCAAATGTGTTAACATCATTCGTGGACTGGTAGACTACCACATCCTCTGCAAAATGTGATTCCTTTAACATCACAATAATTATATATATAAATATATATGATTGAATAAAATATTTTTATGATAAAATGATCATTATGGAAATATTACTTACTAACCTTATTTCCATAACTATGACTGAAAAATGAGAATGTTAATAATGTGTACGTATGACCTACCATCACCATGATTGTAACAATGATACATTTTTGATAACCAAATTTAATTATTGTATGTAAAAATATAATTTATTATTTACATAATAGTTATGAAATTATTATTATTCTGAATATGTTATGTAATGACCTCTTTGATAATAGTTGACCTACCAATGTTGATTTTGACACATAACCCGAATTTGGTGGAAAAAACAGCTATAAAAATTTATTGAGTAGTTTTATATAACCCGATAATATGTGAAATAAATGTATTTATAAAATGAAAATGTTTCTCAATAAATTAAATAATTCTCATAAGTTTATTTTATATGTTGTTAAAGGATTTTTTCCAGAATGGAAACACAAGGTAAGGGATTCTCATCTCACTTATTATATCTATGTGATAAATCTCATGTTCACCACTTTCTAGTTTTGGGTGGTTTATAAATTATCCCTTTTTTATATTATATCATTAATACTTTTATATTATTTTTTTGAACTTCCATGTAATTACATCATGATTATGATGATTTAAATTGTTTCATAGTGGAATGGGACACTTTTGAATGTTTAAATATTATTTTCCTCAAAAATATCATTAATGATATGTAAATGGTATTTCCATTCAAGGAAATTATATGACCATTTTTCAATAAAACCTTTTATTTTGTATCATTTTTTATTACATTTTTCTAGTATTAGTACTATATTATAACTATTTTGGTACTGAAAATGTTTTAGAAAATGTTTTATAGAAAACACTACTTTATTCCACTCTTAGTTAATGAACCTTTTTTATTCTAAAAACCTTATTTTATTAAAGTGTTTTCAAAAAATGTTTTTAAATTTATTTGGAAATGGAATGTTTACCCATTTTTTCATTTACCAATGTTCTTAAAAGAATCCTCTTATCACATTCCAAATAAGGCATTTTTCTAACCTTATTCAATAAAAAAATAATGTTCTTTTTAAATAGTACTACTTGTTAGGATTTACCTACCATCATTTATTTGAAGCTTTATTTTCATATTAAAAAGGGTAAATTTTAAATAAAATATTTTCCAATGTGATTTTAAAAGAAAAGGTTTTGCAAATTTTTTTCATTATAAAATTATATTTTCACCAAGAATGTTTTTAAATGAAATTTTTATATTATTTCTATTAATTATTGAAAAAACCCTTTATTTTACTCCAATTGGGATATTATTTATTAATACCATCATTATTCTACCTATGGCTTTCCTTTTCATGATTTGACTAAGGATAATATTCACTTACTTGACTAATATGTTATTCCCCTTGAAATATTCTATTAAATATGATCATTTAACATTGAATTTACCTTAATTATCCATATAATTTGGCATGTATATTTACATTGCCTAAACCATATACCATTTTTCATACATTTTTTTGAATGTTATTTAATTTTTTGGGGGAATGTTGACAAATTTGTAAATTATACTCCAACTGGATTTTTGATAAGTCACTTTTTAATATCAATTATTTGATATTTGAGGAATATTTTGGATAGGTATGACATGGGTGGGGTCGGTTATATATAACAGCTTGATGCACTGGTATTATCATGAGAAGAGTTATTTGGTTAGCCTCTATATATGTGTTTTGAATTGATATGTCAAAATATGTTGTGAAGGGTCTTAACGGTAATGGTTCCATGTACCTAGGAAACATGGAGTCCAATAGTTATGCATTTTCCTCATTTTAGTTTCAGTTATTTTTTATCCATGAGATTTTGTGTCTACATATCTACGAACACATTTCATTTTAATTTCACTGATTAAGTGGAATGAATTTCAGTTTAATATTATTTCATATTTATTTTTCCATATCTAGTTTTGTCAATGGAATATATTTCTTGTTATTACCATAAAATATTTTTCCTTTACTCATAATTTGCATTCACCCTTAATATGTTTCTTTCCCTAGGAACCAAGAAGCATACTTTAAAATATATGTATGGATTTTCTAAATGGATCAGAGTTATCCATGATGTTTTTTATTATAAAAGAAGAAAAAATATTTTTTAATTAATGTATTGTTTTCACATGTATGTAATCGGTTTACTAAGACTATTAAACTAATTGGTCCTTTAAGATTTTATTCCTTGTAATAATGCGAATGTAATTGATAGAAAACACTGACTTCGATCTTTCTAGAGTCTGAGGGCTCTAGTTTGAAACAAAGGTAGTTTATTAGAATCCTTGGGAACTATATTTTGGAAAAAATAGACTATAGAACATAAAAACGTATAATTAGAAGATAAGTGTTGAAGAACATACTAATGTTTCGTTTAGAGAGAGATTATACAGTTTTAAAAGATATAGATCCATGTTTGGATACTAAAATTTGACGTGATTCTGAAAACAGATATACCTAATAGTAAAAACTCTAATAAGGTGTTCTAAATTGGTGTAAACTGATACACAAAAATGGTCCTTCCTATGTACCTAGCTTGAAACTCCATGGGTATATGATTAGGAAAATTTATATTATCATTACAAACCACTAAGAATGATTTTTAAAATGTGTAACCAAGGTTAGAGCTAAGAAATATTAAATTGAAGATAAAGGTGTCATGATTTAGAAATCACAAATATGATATTATGGATAAACAGTAAACTAAATTAGGACCTATGTTTAATTAAAATTAATGAAGTATTTAGGTATTGAGGTTTTATTGAAATTTTTTGATAAAAGATATTTATTGATTAACCTGATTTCAAGGATGTCAGTCATTGTTATTTTTGAAATTATGTTAACATTGTTTTAGAAAAGGAAATAATATGATATGGGTAACAACGAATCAAATCCCAAAAGGTCGCTGGTATTTAATACATGACTGAAGGACGATAAGGGTTTTATTCTAACCACTGGCCTACACAATGTCCTGGATCATTTTTCATTGTTTTGAGTTAATTTTTTTGAATAAATGTTAATGATGAACACATATAATCACTTTTGAGGATTATAGATTGATTTATTAACCATATTGGTTTTGGAAGATATTTATAGAAGAATAATGTGACTTTTCACTCTTTTAAAGGACTTAATATAATTTAAATGTTTTTTTTCATGCTTCAGGCATAAAAACATTCATTATTGCTTATTAATTTCTAAGATTTAAGGGATAAATTAAAATTTGATCAAAGCATAATAAATATTTAGGATTATTCCTATGAAATTGGAACCTATAAAGTAAGTGTATTTCCTTATATTCTTGGTCAATAAAATAATTATCCAACAATGGTAAAATGAATTTGAAATAAAATGTTGTCCTAATACATTATTTTTTTGGACTGAATGTATCTTAAATCATCAAATATTTATGGCTTTTGAGGCCTTTAGAATTATATCTATAATTCAGTTTTTTGTGATTGAAAGCCTCATTAAATCAATTTAAATATTTATTCTTTTCTTCTAAGTACATAAATCTACATTCCACAAATGTTTTCCTACTTAGATACCTAGTTATATGTTAGTCCATGAGACCTTTTCACTTTTAATTCTCTTTTTTTCTAGAGGATGTTTTATGAACCCATCGCATGATGAGGGATTTGAATATAAGAAATATTTTACAATATATTAAAAATATAGAGTTTAAGTTGAGATAATGTAATTTAATTGTGGTGGGTACAATGTAAAACCTCTAAATTCTAAAGTACAACTTTTTATTCAAGAGTTTTTATGACATGTAACACCAAGTGTAAAAAGGGAATATATTAACCTGATAAATTACATTCTTAAATAAATAAAATATATAATATATATTTTAATTCATGATACACTAAGTTATATTGCATGGAATACATGAGATATTTTACCTGATAGCTTGGATTATACACAATATTTACCTTCCTTGATATATTGTATTACTCATAAGAACAACATTAACCAAATAATAATGTATTATTAAAATATTATTATTTACTATAATATTATATAAACTAGTTGTTATATTATTGGTTATGAATTTTATTAACTAACACAATAAAATTCATAGTTTATATTAATATAAAATTAATTCATTTATTACCAATTAATGAGAAATAAAAATAAGGACCATTTGGATATAAAAAGAAATATTATTATTTTCATTCTTCTAAAAGAGGTTTTTCTTAATAAAGATAATTAATTACAATTATAGAATTATTTTATTGAAATATATATCTTATATATTTAATAAAATATTTTTTTTATATTCATCCGATTTGTTTTATTGATATAAGATAAGAAAAAACCCAATTTCATACAAAAAAAATCAATATTTTTATAAAGGCAATTTAACCACCTTTTAATGGAGAACCAATTAAAAATATGAATTTTTTCATTTTAATTGATTTTATATGTAAAACTAAACTTCGTATTTTAAATATTAACAAAAAAATTATAATAGTTTTATTTTATCATATTTTTAAGATACATATCATTTTTAATAAATAGTTAAAAATACTAAATTTTAGTTCAATTTTTTTTTCATCTAATTTATTTAGAATGATAAAGTATAATTATAATTGTTTGTAGAGATTAATTCAATCATATTTTTATGAATTAACATATTTTTATTTCATTTCAATCAATTTCACTTTCAATTCTATTATAAAAACCTGGATATCTTAAAAATGTTTTTTCTTAAAAACCCTCATTGTCGTCCCACCTAGAGAATTAAATTTAAATCAATTTCTGACACTTATGTTATTATAATTTGAAAAAATAGATTCCATATTTTGAATTATCATAATTTATAATTCTTAAAAATACCAACTTTGTTTTTGAACAAAAATAATAGTTAATGTGATTAAAATTATTTATAATTATTAAAGTTAAATTAATATGAATAAGGGACTAAACCTTCACCTTAAGAAAAAAAAACCACAAATGAAATTGTCCAAAACTCATTTTATGTACATAATTCATCAATTTATCTTCTATTAATTATTTATTTTGGTTTTTTTTGAATAATGTATAGTAAAAACATGGATAAACATAACTTGTTTTAAAAAATAATATGTGAGTCCTTTTCCTCCAATATAAAAGGCCACCCTCTCTCCCCCTTCCCCACACCTCTCAAGTGATTATTGATCGACTAAGATATTCCTAAATATCTCCTTCAAATACCTACCCTA
Source organism: Viscum album (assembly GCA_963277665.1). Taxonomy (NCBI): domain Eukaryota; kingdom Viridiplantae; phylum Streptophyta; class Magnoliopsida; order Santalales; family Viscaceae; genus Viscum; species Viscum album. The sequence continues at coordinate 1,295,056,051 of OY728136.1, forward strand.
ATCCTATAGAAATACCCTTGTGATGAAATCCATCCAAGGAAGCCTATTGGTACAAAGAAAAAGAAGTTACCTAATTAAGAGGTAACATTTTTCCTTATGTTATTTAGTTTTATTTCCATTCTACGACCTATAAACTCTTCATATTCTATGATTTTATAACATCAACATTATACTAACTATACTAATACGTTATTATTCTACTTTATCTTCCTAAACGTACACACAAATCCATCTAATGGGTAGAATATATTTTTTTTCTTTGTACGATGATCTACTACCTCACCAAGTAATGATTGTTCATTTTTTCATTTACCACCTTTCATAGTGGACACTATGATGGAAAATATTTTTATATATTTTATATATTATATTTATTATTTATATATGTTTTTTTAATTCTTTTATAACAAATACCCATATGCTTTTAATTTTTTATAAATAGGATAACATCGCATGTGGATGTGTGGACTACCGCCTCCCCAAAGTGATGTAATTCCTTCACACTATACATGGAATGTATAATGGTTCAGTTCAATTAAAAATATATATAATACAAAATATATATATGATATTAATGAAATAATTACCATTTTTAAATATTATATATAAATATATATCATTGTCTTTATTACTTTTTTCACAGACACTTAAAAAGTGGTAACATCATTCGTAGACGTGTGGACTACCACCTCCTCGATGCAATGTGATTCATTTTACATAAAAATTATTATATATAAAAATATATATGATTAACTAACATTATATTTATAGTGTATTGATCATTTTTGAATGATTAATGTTACTAACCTTCTTCTATAAGGATCATTAAAAAAATGAGAATGTTACTCATGCGTACATACGTCTTATTCTCTTCATGATTGTAACGTTGGTTCACTTTTCTTAACTATATTTAATGGTTGTTTTAAAAAGAATAATTTATTAATAAATATAATAATTATTTAATTATTATTGTTTTGGAGATTTTATATAATGACCCCTCTGAACAAAGTGGACCAACCAAAGTTGTTTTTGACACGTAAAACGAATTTGGTCAAAACACCCGATTTAAACGTAATTGATTGAGTAGTTGTATATAACATGGTAATATGTGAAATAAAAGTAATGAAAAAAATAAAAGGGTTCTAAATAAATTATAAAATTGACATTATTTTATTATACAGGAAGTTAAAGGATGTCCACTCAAAAGTAAACGCAAGTTAAGAGATTATCATCTCACTTTTTACATATGTGAGATAAATGTCCTGTTCAAAACTTACATCTTTTATGTGGTGTATCTACCGATAAATTTTCTATATTATACAATTGAGCCTTTTATAATCATGGTATTTTAAACATTCATGTTCTTACTTTGTGAGGATTAATATATAATTTTTTTCAATGTGGTATGAGAAACATTGGAATGTTTAATGATTATTTTACTCAACAATAACATTAATGACATTTAAATGGTTTTTAAATTTGAAGAAATTATATAAATATTATAAAAAAAATTAATTTTATATCCTCTAGTGATTCATGACCATTTTCATGTATTAGTACCATTTTCCAATCTTTGGTACTCAAAACATTTTTCTGAAAAACCAACTTTATTCCTCTCTTAGTTAGAGAACCTATTTTCTAATAGAAACCTGGTTATTAAAAAGGTTTTCAAAAAAGGTTTTCAAAATAATTTTATAATCTAATTTTTTCCATTTCTATCTTTTACCAATTTTTTCAATGGAATATTCGTATCTATTTTGGAAAAAGGCATTTTTCTAACCCTTTACTATATAAAAGGTATTTTTTTGTACCTCCTACAGCCTGTACGAATTTACCTGCCATCATTTATTTGAAAAATCCATTAATTTTTTAAAAGATAATTTTTAAATAAAATATTTTCTAAAGTGATTCTCAATGAAATGTTTTTTCAAAAGTATTTTAATAATAAAATTATAGTTTCCTTAGAAACATTTTTAAAATATCTATTTATAGTATTTTTATTCATTAAGAACAACAACCTATTATTTTACTCCCCTTGAGATATTTTTTTTTGATACAATCTTTAATCATCCTCTGGATGGTATATTATTAATTTGACCAGGGATAATATTTAGTTACATGAATTTTATATAAATACCCTTGAAATATTTAATTTTTTATGATCATTTAACATTGAATTTCTATTTATTATACATATAACTTATCATGGCTATTCCCATTTCCTAAACCATATACTATTTTTCATACAGTGTTTATTTTGAAAGATATTTTATTATCTGGAAAAATATTAATGAATATGTATATTCTACTCTATACGAATATATGATAAGGAACATTGTTAAATATATTATTCGACAAATGAATAATGTTTTGGATAGGTACGACACAGGTGAGTCATGATTATAGATATCTTGTAGATGAATTGGTAGTGTCATGGGATGAGTTAGTTGCTTGACACTTTATATGGGTTTAACCTTATTTCCATTTTTTCAAGGACTAGTTCCAAGGCCATAGTTTGTCTCATGAGACCTACCGATGCACCTAGGAGAAATAGTGGGGCCCACCTGAAACATAATTTTTCCAATGAATTCTACATATGAATGTGGATAAATATAAACAGCATATATACATTCATATTGAAAATTACATATGAAATGTTAATAACATTCCCCGAAGATTATTCATAAACACTAACTATTCAAAGTAAATTTGTGTATGGTTTTAAGATAGTGCATCTATAGTAAAAATATTCATAAAAAATTCAATTAAATATGGTAGATGATATCATACATATTTATAAACAATTGTTTTAAAATAGATGAAGACTCTCTTATAAAATCATCAAGTAATTCTTGAGAGAAATACTCTTTTACTTTTAAAAGAAGAGTTCTTTTTGAAAAAACCTTTATATAAAACCATAAGTGACATAAAATTGTATTTTCATATTAAAATGAGTTAATTTTGAAAGATAATGTTTTCTAAAAAAATATTATAGAGTGCACCTAAAAATTGGTAAGGATTTGAGAAATTTCCTTAAATCGGGCTTCTATTTCGGGAAGAATTTTTGAAAGACCCTTTTAAAACATATAACTCCCCATAAATGAAAGTAGGATTATGGTTGGTTGAAATATATATAACATTATCACAGAATATATGAGGAGTAAATATGAATAAATAATAATTTAATTGAGGTATGTAGACAATAAAAGTGACATGAATGAAAATGGAGGTTTGGGTAGAAACCCCTTACCTTAGGTCCAAAGGTCTTCCTCACTAGATCTTAAGGACATGAATAATCAAATTTAGGAAAATAAATTGATTATTAAAAAACCCCATATACATATAATTGATTTATTATACACATTTTATGTTCATTCACGGTATTTTTATGGGTTAAGAGATTCAATTTCATTGTGTGGGAGGGTTTTCTTCCTTGGTTTTCATGACCAGTTTACTTATATTCATGTACAAATAAACAATTAGTGCATGAATGGTTCTCTAGAATAGAAGTTGTATGTTATTAGTGAAAACCCAGAATATTACATGGTTATAATATTCATTTCGTTTTTTGGAGTGAAGATGAATCATTATATAAAATTATAAAAACAATTGGTTGGGGTAATTGGCAATTCTTGATCACAACGAACTCATTTTGATTTATAAATTATTATATTGTGTAAAAAAAGTTTCCAGAACCTTAAATAAGTTATAATAAAAATATTATAGTATGGTTCTACCATAAAAATGGTTTCATGACCATAATTTAATATGGTAATAGATATTTAAAACTCATCATCCTTTAATGTGATAAATTAACACATCTCAGAAGAAGGGTAAATTAGACATGATGAATAATTCTATTTTTTGATAACAAAATTGTAGTACATTTAAGGTACGGGAGTTATAAAAAAATTTGGATGAATGTAGGTGAGTTGATAAAAAGAAAACAAAGGAAGTTTAAATAAAATAAATGAAAATATGAATTTACATCTTGAAGTAATATTCCCTGAAAGCCTCTTTAGGGAGAAGGTTTTGGTATTTTTATGACACCAAGGGATGATGGACGTGGTGGAGGATCTTGGGAAGGTAAATAAGAAAAATTTAGACAAGGAATAAGGATTTATATGAATGAAGAGAAACAGAAGTGGGGGGGGGGGGTTATAAAGGAGGAGAGGAGGGTTTTCCCATTATTTTACTCATTATTTTATTATTTTTCCAAAGAAAATCAATTGTATTGATTCTTAAGACCAATAATAGTAATATTTTCATGTGATTTCGTACCAAGTATTCTTACACAATCTAGTATACTATTAATAATTAATTTATCGGATAATGTATATATAATGTAAATTACTGTATTTTACTTTTCATAAAAAATTCGAGTATTTTAGAAAACTCCAAAAAATTCACCCCAACCATTTTTTTGACATGTAGAATTCAAAAATGAAATCCATTTTTTTAGAATAATTTTTCTAAATATCATTAATATAATTTTTAAATAAAATAATAATTTATTTGAAAAACAAAAATTTAAAAACTATAATTCATTTTATATCACATTGAAAACGTAATCAAGATATCATTATATTATAACATTAAGACAATAAAATAATGATATTTTTATTATTCATAAGGGTCATATAATTGTTCATAATGGTATGTTACTATTCAAAAAAATTTATGTTTGTCTTATCAGACTGTAAATATCTTACTGAACGCAACTACGTATGTCTTCTTTTCAAAATTCATATCATAGAAGTGGAAACATTATGTTTACTGGATAGGTTATAAGAAAGTATGTATTTTTAGAGACTCAATGTCTCATGCATTCAATATTAAATTTATTTTCAAAATCTTGGGGTGTTATAATAAAATATATATCGAAAATTTGAAATTGGTTACAGGATTCCTGGTATTATACCAAACAAAAATATTCCCTTTAAAAATGATCTAATAATTTTTATATTACCCAAAATTATATCAGATAAATTCAGTGCATTCTAATATCACAAAAATCAACTCTTATTCCATTAGTTTTTATTTTGGATTTTATAACATCTTTCTTCCTTTCATGATATCTTTTTTGTCATTTTAGGTTTTGTTTTACTAATAGTGATTCTCAAGAGTTAAGATAATCCAGGGAATTACATAGCTGAAAGAATATAATTCGTATATATTTATTTCCAAATTGTAATTTATAAAATTTTAAATAATACAATAATCTACGGTATTTAACAATCCCAAATATTATGTATTTTATTATAATTCTCCATTGTGAGTGAATGAAATATTTTTTATTCGATTGATGTGTGAATTTATTCTAACTGAACATCAAATAATTTAATAGAATAAAAAAATATGAATAGTGGATATATCCTGTAACGAAAAAAAATTATTTCATAAAACTATTGTTGTTACAAATTTCATATGCCAAGAACCCATTTATATTTGTATCCAAGTAAACTCCTTGGAACTTATTTTTTTTGAAATTATTATCCATGAGTGAAATTATTTTCATAATCATTTCATAAGTTATAACTCATTATAACATGTATCTTATAATGTTTAATTGTTTAAACAATTGATTTGTACATTCAAAGCACTACTAAATATCATCATATGGTACTATAAACAAATCATGATAGCTTAGTTAGAATAAATCAGTTAAATCATGTCTTATTTCAAGAAAATATACTTCCATACATAAAATCCTAAAATAATGAACATTACTATACTTTTGTATACTCCAACATAAACTATGAAATGGTTAATTTGATCCCATTTTGGTTTATTAATATTTTTTATTTCCATTAATATTCTAATTACACTAAATGATAATAAATAGTAATCAATTTCACTTTATGTCACACCATGTTTATCAACTTTTGAAATTGTAACACATAATATTTTTGGATCTCTTCCAAAAAATACTTTTGAAAAAACCAATAAATCACATTTTCTATATGTTATGTCATATGTGAAAATTATTGAAAATACATCCAAATGTTCTTTTAATTATCCTTGAAAACACTTTTGGGTTATCTCTCAATGTCTCTTATAATTACATTATAGACAAATATAATACCCATTCATCCGACCACAATGTGTAACCCCAAATGAAATTTTAATATTGATAATAATTATGAATTCTATAACATATAATTATAAGAAAAGAGAAACCTCTAAAAAACCTATTGGGATACTTAATCAATGAATGGATCTAGAATGGTCTTCATTACACAGATTTATCTCCATACGTGTGTCCACTGGATGCATCATATATGACATGAATTATCATATAATCCATTTTCTAATATATTAAGTCAGCAAGAGACATGATGTATTTCCATCCCATATAGACAACTAACATTTTCACAATTCTCTTATTAAATGATAACTCGATGGATGATCCCATCACATGTCATTCAAGTAGATGGATGAGAAAAGAACATACCCCTTATTAAAATATACCAGAACATCACATATTAATTACAATTATATGTTCATGAAATTTCTCAATATATCTAAACTAAGGGACCGGAATCCACACTCATCATATGAGTGGAAAATCCCATATCGGTTAAACCTCTAATGAAAATATGATAATTGATATACCCAACCATCACTAATTATCCTTCCCTCAACATTGGTGTAGGAAAGGTATCAATATATGAAATTTTCCATGATAAGTATATTTTCTTCCATAGTAAATGGGGATACAATATTAATCCTACATCTTTGGTATACTAAATTCATAATGTATAATATTTTATGTGGTATACATATTTCGTTATCCAATAATGAAAATTATTTTTGTTACTCAAGGCTGAATTCTATATATCTACATGAAATCTGACCAAAATTATTTGTCATGTGATATTAACACATATAATACTCTTTGATTACCATCAATTAGGGATAAATCAATGTCATAGTTTGATAGGCTAATTATCATCTCACTACATATAATATATTTATCAAGAATGAAATAATGGAAAAGTGGAGAATTTATTTTTGTATAACATTGTATATTTAATATATTATTAAAATAATTTATGAATACTGAAAGACCATATATGAGTGTATATATTATAATATCCTATATGATAGATTCTAGAAATTCTTTATGTTTACTATATTTTTAATGCATTTTGAAAATCATTACATCACTATCCAATTCCCTCCCCATCACTATGATACAACATGATAAATCCTCTTGCTAAACTCATTTTCTAGGGTAACATAAATAAAGAAATATTGATTAAATAATTGTGATATTATGGGTCAAAATCCTTATGTTAATTTTTTTTTAAATATTTTTCAAATTTTTGTACTCAACAACATCCAATGTAATGATGTTAACAACTTATGAAGTATTAAATACTTATAACTCTTTCTATGTCCATCACAATCATCATTGAAATATTTCCACCATTAAATTATCATTGATAAAATTTGGTAATAAATTTAAATGAAACTATTTACATTATGATTATTATTTAACAATATTTCCTTAGAAAATTTTGACTAGGCATCAAATTTTAAAATAATTTATTTGTTAGATTTTTTACTTCTCGAAGTTGATACATAATCCAATCATTATATTAGAAAATATTTTCCCCCAATATATATTTATAAGACACATGGTATTTTATATTGAAATATAAAACCTAAATATTTTTACCAATAATATACTAATAACTATATCTTATATTCTATTTTACATGTGTTTAGTGAAATTTTGAACAAAATATTTTATTCTTAAAATATTCAATTATTTTGTAGCAGGAAATTTTGCATCATATTTTAAAGAATAACTTGTGTAAACTCTTTTATACTTAATATAACATTTGGATATGTATGTTATCATTAAACATGTTATAGAATTGTATAAATTATAAAAAAATATGTATCAGAAACATTATCTCATATTATTTTTAACGACCATTGTTTAAAAATAAATTCCATTATCATATAAGATATAAAAGTTTAGAATACACATAAATTATTTAGATCCACAACATATTTAATGATATCCATTACATCTAATTATTAATGTTTCAACCCACTGCTTCATCAGTATACTGCAATCCTCGAGATTCATGCATTTATTCTTCCTCTCTTTTGAACTTATATAAATTTTACACTCTTATAAAATATATAGTCGGTATTATATAACTTTTAAAATTAAATAATAAATTTTTATAAATTTAATACCTATCATAGATTCATCATGTAGATTCTTATATCGCTTCATCTATTCTTGGTAACTCCTCCACTAGTGACCATGTTTGTTATAATGAAAACACTACCCATCATTAAATAAAATATCATTAGGTTTTTTTAATCTAGGTTTATTATTTGACCCTCAAATCTTATTCTTGTAGAGTAAATCTTATCCTTATATATTTTTAACATTTCACTAGATCTAGGATATACCTTTTCACACTCAAGTATTTCCAACATGATGACGAGATCAAGTATTTTTTTATAATCATTCATGTATCATTTTACAAAAATTTATATAATCCTTCATAGTGACTATTAAATATTTTTTCCTAGATCAATCTTTAAAAGAGATCAACACATTTTTATGTAATTTATGTAACTAATAATGTTGGGTATACAATGGAAAACTAATGTTTATTGATCATTTTTCATCTATAAAATAATTTTGAAATTATAAATTAAAATTTTCTTGTACTTATGATAAGAATATATATTGTTTAATTGAATATGATCACCATTTTATTTCCCATAAAGGGGTGTGCTAACACATATGTGTTTTGTTTTGTTTAATAAATATTTTTATGTCTCTAAATGAAATTAACAAATTTCCTTCATTAGGTTTCTACTATCGCAGAAATTTTCTCAAAGTCATGGTTAATAATTATGATTCCATTTTATCAACAAAAAAAATCTTTCATTGTATGGGTATCACACCATATAATTAGTTTAAAATAAATTTTATCAATTTTTTTAATTAAAAGGACAACTCATTTTAAATTACATCATAACCATTGGTGGGACAAGAACAATATTTTTCTATGATTTTGGTTCACATTAATGTATCTATCAAAAGCCACATTTTTAGTAATATCAATTTATTCCTTGTATCATATATGTAACTTGGATATTTGTGAAGGAAAGTCCTTCACCAAATCTATCATGCAGATCATAAAAACTCCACTCTTTTAGTATCCTTACATTTGAGGTTTCTAATAAATTTTTGTCCCACATACCAAAATGGGTTTTCAATATATTAATATTAGGGTATCCATTAAAACATTCCATACACAACACAATCCATAGTTATCTAGATTTGTCATTAATGTACTCATTTAGATGACTGAGGACTAAAAACATGTTCACTTTAGAAAAAATCAAACACATAATATTTTAATGGGTTTCACCATCTAATCGTATTATCTCACATATAACCTTTATGTGATTTTTCTAATAATTTCTTTTTTATCTTATACCTTCTACCGAATTAATATTTTCAGAATATATAAATATATAACAGTTTATACAACTCATGTTGTATATTACTTAAATAAAAATACAAGTCAAATATATTAACACACATCAAAAAGAATGTAATACATAAGGTACCTGAAACAATTTCATATAAATTCTTTTCATAAAAAATTGATGTTTAATTAAATATATTTTTTAAATAAATTTAATTTATTCAATAATTTGTGTTACATAGAACACCCATTCTAGACAAAACACGATATATAATTAAGATATTATTTTTTAATAGTAATGTTATATCCTAGATATTTAATTGGTATGTATTAAAATGAATAACTAAATTATGAAAAATTTATAGAATACCATTTTATAAAATAAATTAATTAGTTATAAATTCATTAGAAATGAAAATAAAAATCATTTCAAAGTAAAACAAACTCTTTTCTAAAAAATAGTTTTTATCCGTACATAATGTTTTTATATTAATAACTAAAATTAGTCAATATCAGAGAAATAATTTATAGAAAATTTATATAATATATAATCATTTAAATACTTTATCATTTATATAATATTTTTTATATTCCTTGGATAAAAATAAATTCAGTTTCATTCTTAGAAAATATATATTTCTAAAAAGAAGTTTCATCCTATTTTTCAAACATATTTGGAAATTATTTTTTTACACATTAAGAAAATATAATTAACGAAATAAAAATATTTTTTCAAATATGATAGTTAATTTTGCATAATTTTACGAAAAAATTTATTTTTTGATGAATAGTGCAAAATACACATTTTCATTGAAAACACCGCTTTTATTAAAATCATTTATAAAGTTACGGTTTATTATAAAATTATCTGAAAGTAAAATTAGATATATTTTATTATTATTAATCAAATTTAATTCATTTTAATCAATTTAATATTGATTTTTTACATAAAACATTTATTAGTATATAAACTTTTTCTTTGAAAAATATCATTATCATAGTGTTTGTGGGTTTAATTTTAAATTAATTTAATCTAATTATTTTAATTTAAGATGAAAAAATTTATACAATTTTTATAATCAAAATTATTAATATTATTTTACAATATTAAATAAATACTTGGTCATAATTAATAGTAAAAATATTAGATACTATTTAACAATGTTATGGTTAAAATGAGTTTCTCGATGGATAAACAATAATATGAGGTAATAGTTTCTAATAAAAATTGTACATATAAAATTTAGGTTCATATTAAAACCTTGGACTATCAAAAATTAGAATATTTTTTCATCTATAATCATTTTTATTTGGAAAATAAATTATCATTTTGGATTGTTTTCAAAAATTTCCATGTTGTTTCAAGTAGGATCCTTTCCACACTTATAAGAGGATATCTTCTCTACACTCCCATCGACATTAAAAGATCATTTTGAAAATTAAAATAACTAAGGAAACCATTCCTGACATAACAAACCAAACCATGGATTAGTTATTTTTATTCCAAACCCTTCTTAAGAAGGCTTCAGGTTTAAACATAAAGAGGCTCCATAGAGAAGATGTACAGTTAATAACAATGTGTTACTATTTTATTTATAATTTAAACAAATTTTAATATTATTAAAATATGATGATATAAAAAAATCATTGTCTCAAATATACTGAGATATTATCCTGTTATTGTAAAAACATACATCCATTTCACTTTCCATCTAAATGGGAAACGAAACTGTCGATCTTGTGTATAGAGGAATACCGCCTCACAAACTAATATAGTTCATTTTCCAGTACCAAAACTCATTAATTGATATAATTATGGATTAAATTTATATATATTATAATTTTTACATAGTTATAATTATTTAATTATAATAACAAAGCTAACATCTTACCTTTTACTATGTTGAAAAATGATAATGTCACTCATGTGTACTTGTGGACTACCGCCTCCCCAAAGTAATGCCGTATTATTTTCATTTTATATTGACATAGATAGTAATAAGGATGGATTAAATATAATTATAAATGATTTAAAAATTATTATATGGAGTTGATTTAATATTTACCTTTCTATCATTCCATCTCTTGTGAAAATGGAAACATTGTTCATCGGTACCTATGACCTACAATTTCTAGGAATGGTGTAATCCATTCTATATATCTATATATTATAGATGAATATAAATATGTATATAAAAAATATATATGATAATAATATCATTATTAATATTCTGGATATTATGTAACCATAATAAATGTATAATGACCACATTTACCATACCCAGACTTACTTGAAAAACGAAGAAGTCCTCACTAGGAACATTGATTTTAATAGAAAATTATTAATAAATGGGTGATGAAAAGTTATAAATAAATATTATATGGTATGATATAAATAAATATAGTTCATAATAGGTTTATAATAAATATATATTTATTATACTGGCTATTTTAACTTGAATGAGGGATGTCATAGATGATGTAAGGTATTTTTTTCTCATGATATCTTCTCTAGGACACATTTTAAGTTATGAACCTATTTTATTTTATGAGGTGTATAAACAGACCATTTGAAATTTTATACCATGAATTTATTTATACCAATGATATTTATTTGTTTAATAAAATTCACACACTCATGGGTCTCCCATTACAAAAGTTACTAAATATTGTATGTGATTTTAATCTCACTTATATATGTGAGACATATTCTCTATTTACCAGTTGTTTCTTTTATATGGAATATAATCTTGAAATGAATGAATTTGATGATTATTATTATTAAAATAATTGGGATTTATATATCAAAATATGGTTATTTATTTGTTGGATCTTACAATTCTTATGGATACCAAAGTGTTAATAGTTTTATAGAATATTTTCATTGTTTATGGGAGTTGTTTATGATTAAATATATGCTGATGAAATATTATAATCTATATTTAATATAACTCATGAATATTATTATCATATATTAATTTAAGTATAATACATTTTTATCTTTTTTTTTTCACTCTTTAGTTTTTAAATATAAAAAAATATTGTTTTCAGAAAAATTGACCTTATTTCTCTCTTCTGTCAAAAATGTTTTTTTCTTTTATGTACATTATTTCAAAAAATGGTTTAAAGAACGTTTTTAAAATTATAAAATAATTTTTTTAAACAAATTTACTCATTATTTAATTTTTTTACAAAATAATTTAATAGTAATCATATAATAATATTCTCAACAAGGATCTTTTTAATTTTAATAGAAAATTTTAAAGGTATATTCATTTTAACATATACGTCTGGAACATTACTTCACACCATAATGAACACTAAAAAATTGAAAAATTCCATTACATGTTTTCAAGGATATTTTAAATGAAAGAGTTTTCTTTAATATTTGATAATGTTTTTTATTTTGACTATTTTATTTCAAAGTAAAAATGATATTTTCGTCAAGAAATGATCCAAGGGATCTTTCCAAATCTTTTTTCATATTAGTTAACATCCTTTGATGTTTATTATTCATTACTAGGGATATGGTCCAATGAATTCATCCTTATTATTTCTTATAATTTTTATATTTATTATGATAATTTTTTTGATACCCCTAACATTTCCATAGGTTATTCATTGATGAAATGTTTAATAAACCCATTTATTTTCAATGGGTTATGTTATGATTAAATGTTTATGAAACCCATTTATTTTCTTTTTTTATGATTTGGTGAATTTTTTATGAGATGTTAGAAAACATCTGTATGATTTTCATTATGTTATGGTTGAAACTAGAATTATATATTCAACTAATTAATTCGCTAACGATTAATGTTTTATGAGCTAAACAATTACACCAAAGGATATCTGATGCCCAAAAGAGGGTACACAAGAGGTCATCCCAAGAAAAAAAGACGGTACATGGGATATAATCCCAATCCGAAATAAGGTAAAGGGGTAGTTATCCCAATAATAACTTGTTTTTTTGGTTTTGGTGGGTATCCTTGACATAATATTCTCTATAATTATATTCAATACACAAATATATATCTTATAATAGTGGTATACTCTCATGGATTGCATTCCTTGAATCCTCTATGATTCATGTCTTTTGAACTTCCATGATTTATTCGATGACTCACATTTATGATCTATAATATTAAGTGTATGGATTTGAAATGATATTTCCATGTTATCATATTGTTATGCTCATGTTTTTCTTATGTGGTCATTGATATCTTCTTTTTTTAACAATTATGGGTATCTGAGCTCCCCCTTTCTTATGTTTCCTTTCCCCATGTTGTGAATAAAGCAATTATGTATGATATTTAAAATATGGGTTCTAATTATGAAGACCTTAGTGAGATATGATGTATTTCCCTTATGTAGTAGTTTTTTATGTGTTTAATTTTAAAAGATTATAGACCTATAAAATTCTATTATGGGTTTAAATGTTATGTAATGTATAATAATCTATCTATGAATAGTCCAATTCATTATACATAAAATGATATGAAATGAAAATACACATAAGAGAAATTATTGTTTTACTATTATCAAACCACTACATTTCATGATATAGCCTAATCCCCAAGCCAGTGAGAAGTATGACCTAAAGTTCCACTATTTATTAATCAATACTCATGAGATACTTCAATTCCAATATAATCTGAATACCAAATAAGAATAAATTATAACCAATGTTTACTTTGAAGATCATAATCTATAAAAAACCATATTCTTGGTTAAAAAGAACAAGATCTTATCTTATACCTAGAACATAACTCTTTATATGAATAGTATGACAATGATAAAAAGAAGTCCAACACATCACACTGAAGCATATATTCTTTCATAATATAAGAACATTATATTCAGGAATAAAATATTGAATGAAATAAATTATGTAAATGAATAAATCGTAAATTTAATCCCGGGAAACACATATATAAACACTTCATAAATAGTAAAGTATAGTTTTTTATAATTTCAAAAATAAACATGAACATACCATATTTACTTTAACAAAAACCTATCCATAATATCATTTTATATGACATTCAATACAAAAACCATAATATTTATATTTTATACTAATGAAAATATAAACCCTTTTATATTCCACATAATGATTTCATATTTTAATTAAAAATAATATAAATTAAATACCACATAATTTATTTTATTTAAAAATTGATTACATCCATAAAAAAGTATTTGGAATGATTTAAATAAATTTAAAAATGCATATTTTAATATGAAAATATAATAAAACAATATAAAATAAATTATGTTTCGACTTATTTTATAATTTATAAAAAATAAAATATGTAAATTAATATTAAAAATGTATCCCAACCTAAAAAAGTAATTACAATTAAAATCCTCCATAAATTTATCCAATATTTTAATCCTTTAAAAAAATTATGATTATAAAAATCATTATAACAACTGGTTCATGATTTTTTAAAATTTAAAATTGATATGGGTAATCAAAACTCCTTTTAAAATAATTTTGTGATATTCTACACCAATCTGGATAGCTTAGGAATTTGAAAGTAGCTTATTTGTGAATTATCATATGATTCATTCACTTTCTTGTATAAAACCATGATGTAGAGACAATCAATACATAAAATATAAATTCAGTATAAACTATAATTTAGTTAATACCATTATTTAATGGTCTAGAATTGGCATATACTTCTATCAAATACTACACTAGTGAACTGATATATATCCATACCATCATATATTGTATGATATATAGTAAAACCAGCTTCAAAACAACAATAAAAAAATCATAGGACAACAAGAAATTTTTTTAGTGAAATGAATTATGTTATTTTATGAATATTATAAAAGAACCAATGAGAAGGAATTTCCTAAAGAAACTACTTCCATTGTGGAAGAGGAAGGAACATGTAACATCAATGTAAAAAAATTTGTATCTCGTTTGTGTTATCTAGCTAAATTAGTATAAATCGGGAAATGATATATGTATATATTTTGGATCGAAGAGTTAAAAAAATCGATGATCATGGGATTGGATAATACTATTTGTGTACCTATATTAATGTGATTGAATTAGAAAATGGTATGGAAGATATATCAATATATGTAGATAAATCCAATATTTTATCTCAACATGGATTAATCCAAGTAGTGTAATACATTGAGGATTTTGGTTCGTCGAAAATAAGGATATCCCAAAATAAATATAATTTAGGATCTCATTATTAGATTAATAGTTTGTTCTATCTAATTTTTCTTCTCTATGTTCAATGATTTTCATTCATTAATCTATAAAATCCATAGAAAACTAACCACACCCAATGGCTGATACTAACGGTCTAAATCATTTTCATTACATGAGTATTTTATCTTAATACTGTTATTCTAATATGGTTTTCATTTTATGATTTATAGTTATAAAAATAGATGTCTGTAGTAAATCATTTACTTTATTATTTATTCTATCCTTTGTTTTTCTTATTATTATTGTTTTTATTTTTTGTTATTATGAAATTAAGTGAGATAATGGAGTGATATGAAATTTTATTCACATGGGATGGAGTGAATTTTTCGAGTTTCATTGATTATAGAATCAATTTTCTGTATTTGGAGTTGTTTTAATCATTGAGATCCTATATACCTGATAATAAGTTTTTTGAATATTTTTTTATTATTATAATTTCAAATAACCAAGAAATGATGTTTAAAAATATTAGAAAACAATATTTAATATTTTATAATTATTTTGGAGTTCAATTTAAAATTATAAATAATGTTAATTTTAATGGTTTAATCATAATTATATAGAAAAAGTGACGAAGGAAAGTTTTTTATATTTTGAATTGATTGTGAAATTTGTTGAAGAGTTCCCAGTACATATTTTCACACAAGAAAAAAATAATCCTATGTAATGTAATTATGTCTTAATGTATTTTGTATAGGATTAGAGGGAATGGGTGATAGGAGGCCTGACCAAATAGGAGCTATGTGGTTTCAGTGCCAAGGATGTGCAGAGCGACACCACATGATGAAGGGAAAGGGATATCAGTATTTATAAACCACCAGCCCTCCCAATAAAAAAATTGACATGGAAAATATAATTTTTACTATATAGGGAAAGATGTATATAGTAGTTATATTTGGCATTATATTCTATAATATATTATATCAATGGAATGTGTATGGGATTTTTGAAAAGGGGAGAGATATTCTGATCATATGACACCTAGATATCAAAATATTGTTCATGTGAGAACTCATATACAATGGCATACATTCCTTGTCTTTGAGAATATATCATAGTGATGTTCTATAAATGATTAATTATGATTTCATAATTAAAATTTCAATAATCCACATAATGTGAGGGAGAAGCATGGATGATATATAGCTATCTTTAATTTTCTTGCATGATGGTGGAAGTAAGAAACTCACATGCGTTCATAGAAATCTAACAATACTCTAAAATATGAACAAAGTAATACTGAGTTAGTATCAATTGGAAATACAACTTCAGTCCCTAATTATAAACATGCATAATTCATACTGTATATTTTATGAAAGAACCTAAATGAATCTAATGTAATTATGATTTCTCAACCATGTTTTTATATAATTCTTTTTTCATATAACATAGGTAATAAATTGAAAGGTTCCATGAAATAGCCCTATCTCCCAACAATAAACATAAATATATTTTAATTTCTTCTATAGCGACAACCCATTTAGTGAACCACATTCAACACTATCCAATACATAAACACATTTTGTGATCTCTTGGTATTACGACCTAAGAAAATGAGCATTTTAAATATCTTAAAGAGGAATCCAGATACTTTTTGGATATTAAAAGATAATTTACATGAGTGAACCAACACCAAAGGTTCCATCAAACCAAAAATGCTCTAAATTTCATAGAATGACATGAAAACACATATTTTAGTCTGACCATATCAGAGATTCTATAACATATTTTCTACCAGGGAGAGATCAAAGTTGTAATAATATTTGAGATCATGGGGGATGATAGTGAGTCCTACCCAAGCCCATGTGTATAAGGATAAACCCATTCCAATGCTACATGGAGGAAATCCATAGTGGCACGAGGCTAAAAAAGATGAGTATAAGTGATTCCATACACATCTATCATGCTTATAAATTATGGTCATTAATTATTATGGTAAATAATTGGTTGGTTTTGTCCCTAATCGTGTTCCTTTATTTAGTTCCTATTCCACATAACCGAAGGTATTTTTTTCATAGACTAATTTTATTATAATATACAATGCTTTTGATTATCTCCCTCTAATTTTCAATTCACCACCATGATCTCACATCTTCTAGATGAATGGGAGAAAACCCAAGTGTTCTTCCAGGGGAAGACACTATAATGATTGATATCCAATAAATAATTATATTTTATCTCTTATTTTGCCCCAAATTTGGCAAAGGATACTCATTTTAGACTATTGGTGATAGTATTCACAATTTGTCTATTTAGGGTTTATTATTCCAAAATTCAAAAAATAATCAATTTTTGTACTTTTTGTAATCCGGTAACATGATGGATACTTGGTGAATGAATTTAAAATTGGTGTGATAAAATCCCCAAGAGAAGGGGTAAGGAATTATCTCTATAGAGGAGCTCCAAACATCAAAATAGAGGAGGTGTATGTAATGAATTTACCCACTAGGGTCTTCCTGGACTATAGTAAGACAAGTGAGACATCCCAAACCCACCGTAAATAGGCTTGGGGATGGATATCAAAACTGAGTAAGGAATGAGGAAAATATAATTATTTTCCTATGTACCTATTGACACACACACAACCAGCTCTATGCAACAATGTAGAGATATAATAAATGATTTAGCATATAGAGTGTGAAACACTTATGAAAAAACATATAAGATTTAATCAAAATACAAAAAACATATTATAAAACTATAATTTAAAAAAACACATACCTCACTAGAAATATATCTCAACTATACTACAACTAAAACATAAAAGACTAAACAGATACTGGGTCATGATATCTAGGACTTTCCACTATACATATTCATCTATAATAGGTTCAACTATGATCCTATGAAGTCAATACCGATATTTCTATCATTTGAATAATACACAACACCTATGGGAAAATCCCATATAGGGGTGAGTATATACATACCATGTAGGATTCCATACAAAGTATATAGTGGAGTAATTGATATAACAGATATGTAGATCAATCCATAAGCATGTTGGAAATAAAATCCAACAAATATTCTCCTAATGAATTCCAAGAAAGAGTGAAATGGATCTCTATCTCCATAGTCTATCTAAAATGATGGATTAGCATATAAATCAAAAGATCCATCTTTGATTCCCATAATTATATACAACCTCACTAAAATATGAGTGGAGGGGACAACTTTTCACTACTGCAGTCCATGGGTGATGGAGAACTAACTAAAATAGACTAACCTCTCCTCATGATATATTGATTATGGGGGAGTTTCTACTCCCTAGATAGAGGGCATACACCCTTCTATAGACCATAGAGATCCAACTCTACCTGTATAAAGAGAATTAGGGACCCATGACTTAGTAAAACAATGGATTACCGACACAAAAATCTCTTTGGTATACCAGACCGATCACTTCCATAATCTAAGTATCACTTGAAGAAACATTACAATCTTAACACCTTGTGTCACATATTTTATTCCAAAGTAGAAGATTAACTCTTGTTCTATGTTATAAACTACACATGATAGGGTAATCACATGCCCAAATATGATTCTTGGAGTGGTGGATATGAAAGGTGAAAGTCACAGACAAAAATGAATGGTGAGTATATGGTATAAATGACATGTATTGGTTGCCCAAGTCATTCATATATATTTCATTATTTGATCATGTACATTGAATCCTGGTCATTTAATATGGATATGCCTATGGACCATGATTTATTTAGGTATCGTGGCCCTGTCTGATTACAAGGTAGTGTCTATTTACTCTGGTTATTCCCATGTACTTTTCCATAACTGTTACCATGCACTCTCGAGGTACATGCCAAGCAGATAGATCATGATCACATGGAATTTATGGGTCACACATGGTGTTTGATATTTATGTATTCTTAAAACCTTATCCTCTCTATCTAGGGGACTACATTGTGTGTTTTCCTAGACTAGATACCATGTATGATAGTATTTTCTAGAAATTAAAAAATTCTTCTTTCATCTATTCGACATCATTATTTCGACATTTTCACCTCAAAACATGCCATAAATCCCAAATCATGGTTCAACTGTGCCTGAATGATTTCCAGTAGTTGGATTCCAGTAAACTAGCCTATGTAGAAATCCATCATTCTACATAATCTTCTAAACACTAAGGCCAACGGTCCAAAAGTAGTGCAAGACGAGGGCATACCCTATAATCAAATTAACGCCCTCCGACTGCAAGTGGATAAGGTTGAGAAAAAAACTGTTAATGGGGCTCTGATCTGCCAAGGAGGTAAAGTAGTCCACAACCTAATATTATTCCAACCATATATGGGTCACATGGATGTTGTTTTAAAGGAGGGATCTACACTTACGGGCAATGTAGAAAATGGACCAAGGGGTGGAGCCGTTACCATGAAGGGAGTCATGAAGGATCAAAGAGTCAGTCTCTTCCTAGGCAATGTCAATATCCTGATGAGTACAGAGTGTAAGCCTAGAAATCATGGCTTTTTCCTCAGCCAAAAGAGAGAGGCCATTTCTATAGAACAAATAGAAATCCAATACCACATTCCCCTTATCCCCACGAGCCACACCCCCACCTTTCATATTGTCTAGAACGTAGGAACCATCAATGTTCAATTTTTAACCCCTTTTAGAAGACCGCCAGCATAACTATCTCCCCATCGGTCTGGATGGGGGAGGATGAGTAAAAGTGTTACTAGCCAGAAAAAAACCCATAGATGGAGCATCCCTCCAATCCAGTATAAGCCGAACCAAATCCCTTAATAGGAGCCAGGTCTGCAAGATGATGGACCTCACTGAGGGAGGAGACCAATCGAACCTTGACTGGTTTCTACCATTCAAAAAGCAGCAACATCTCACCGACCTAGAAAACCTGTAGATACTAGAGTCCTGAGAGCCGTGGAACCACCTCTCTAAGAAGGCTGCATCCTGCTGCTCATAAGAAGAGAAAGCATTACATCTTCCAAAGAAGGACCACATCGCAACAACCCGTTCTCCTTCAAAAAACAAGTGACTGGTACTCTCCTCCCACCTGGATGTGAAATAGTGGAACCTCAAGGGAAAAATAATACCCACTCATTTAAAGTTCTCATATGTAGTAATTTATGAGTTACTGATATTCTAGGAAAGAAAATCATACTTAGCAGGGATCCTTTAACACCACACGACATCATTCATGTTTTCCAGATGTTCCTGAAACTGAAGCAGCTTGCGAAAATACCTGATATTTAAAGAGATCAAGGAATACGATGTGAACACAGACCTATCCGGATATGAGATTAAAAAAATGGACTTGAGAAGGTCCTGCTTCTCTATGTCCACAACATCCTTTGTAAACATGGGAAAACACCGAGCCTCCTTCAATGAAATTAGAGGATCTGGACATCTGGGAAACCACATTGGTGGTCCACCCTATTTCTAGTGCCATAAATGGTTTCTTACTTCTCCAACAATCCAACAGGAGTTCGGCTGAAGGGTTTGGAAGAGTGGGAAAAGATTCAAACATGGGGGGGAAGCCCAGCCACGTATAGCCTCTTCGTTGTCCTCAAAGACAAGAAACATTTATTTTCCCATAAATGGTACGTTCCTCAACAAATTCCAAAGTGATATTACCTTTCATGCAAAGAAGGGTGTTGTGAAGACTCCTTACATTAATCCCTCCCTCATGGACATGTCACTCCATCATCTCCCATGAGGCCCAGTGTCGTTTCCCTATAGACCGAGCATCCCAGATGAAACCACTAAGGACCTTATCCATTATATTGATGACATCATGCGGGACATCCGTGGAGGCCAAAACATGAACAGGTATAACAGACATCACATGATTTACAAGTGCAATTCGACCCCAAAGGATAAGTATAAGTTCTTCAAGTTTAGTACAGGAATGGTAATTATTTTAACAACATTTTCAAAATAATGTACCTGAAGCCTTCCAGGTGAAATTGGTGTACCCAGATACTCAATAATAAAGGGTCCATGTTTCATGTCCAGGCAGCTGCAAAGAGAGGTGACCCGACTTGGAGTACATTTATAATTGATGCATATATTTCTTTTCGAGCCACTGATCAATTTCCCACTCCACAGAAAATATTCATTGATAATCCTCTTAATCCCACAAACTAAAACCCTATAAACATTAATTGAAACAATTGTATCATCTGCGAACATCATATGCAAGATAGAGGGAGGATTCTGCATCCTCCTGTATGGGAGAACAGTTGCAGAGGATAACCCCCTGTTGATGAGTTGGGTGAGGGCATCCTGCACAAGGATGAAGATACTCAGGGACAATGAATCCCCCTACCAGAGACCTCTCGTGGCCTTGAAGAATTCGTGAGACATGTCCAGAAATGAAAAATCCATCCAAGACGACCCAAAGCAACAAAATAGAAGAACAACCATCTTAGATGAGATCCCATTGAGGATAGAACTCTGTTAATAAATATCCATTCAATCTGATCATAGGCCTTGTTAATGTCAAGTTTGATTGCTAAGTTGGAACCATGGGTTTTGAATTTTATGTCCTGGATCATCTCCTGTGCCAGAGAAATAGCTCCTTGAATGGATCGACCCCTAACAAAAGAAAGCTGTCCATGCGAGATCCACCAGGGTAGAAATCTAGACAACCTCAAATTACTAACACTTGCTAGGATTTTATATGTAAAATTAAATAAACTAATAGGACTATAATGCAATAATGTAGAGGGATATTTGAACTTTGGTATGAGAACAAGGGAGGTTGCACAAGTAACACGAGGGATTCTCCCTCCGCAGAAAAAGTCATGGATAGTGCTAGTGATTTTTTCCTTAAACAACTATCACCACTCCATAATTCATCATCATATTCCAATGACTCTCCTCAGCTCCTATAAAATACTACAGGGTTATGTGGCTAGCCATAAAAATTTAATACAATATATAATTTATATAAGATTATTATCCTTTGGGAGATTAGTTAAATAAATAAATCAATTAATTAATTAATTAATTAACACACACGCTAATGGTCACCTCTATCTAAATTATGAATGGAGATCAACATTATATTGAACATAGGGTAAACCCTATAATTTGGAATCATTTATTCTTCCATGTTTCCAATCATAGGTCATAGTTAATGGAAACCCATTTAACATGATAGGTTACTGGCATGTTCGTTAATATATTTTATTATTTTTAATATACTACTTCCATGGTTCTAAAACACACAAAAGAAGTCACTAAATCAGAAGAAAATTCCATAAATATATATAGAAATATTCAAATGTATAGATAAACAAAAATGAAGTTGTTATACTGGATGTACAATGTACTTGATGATTTTTGAGTATAGTGCACATTTATATCATAAATACAGTGAAGGATAATTAAATAAATGTTGTGGTGTGTAATAATTAAGCATAAATGAGTTTAAAAAAGGTAATAAAGGATCTTATAGGAAAACCTCCTTGGATGTATCAATTTAAATTTATAATTATTATATTTTCATTTCAAAGTTATTCATTAAATATAATTTTCCTTTATTTTTTATTTCATTAGGCTAATTCAACAGTCCCTTTCTACAAGATTTTTATAATTTTAAACATTCAAATAAAAAACTATTCCATAAAATAGAGTATATTGAGTTACATTACCTAGACTCTATAAGAGATAAACCTGTGGTAAGCTCACTAGTAGTATTAATATGGGATTTTAATTTTAATTCTTGATAGCCCCACTATAATTAGCCTACCAATACTATTGGATCTCATAGAAATAATTGATTTGTTTTGGATAATAAAAATGTGAAATAAGAGTATAAATGAAAATTAAACATAGTGTGTCATAGATCAGGATTTGACTCAATAAAAGTTAATTTTTTATGATCATAAGGACACAAACAGTGTAAGATAAAGAGTATGACCAAAATTTTATCAGAAAATTATGGATTAAATTTGGAAAACCTATCAAAGATCACCAATCTTTTCTTCAATTAGAATTTTATTTTTTAATTTTATTTTTTATTTTCAAAACTATAAAATAAAAAATCCATAATTTTGTCTTTTAAAAAATATAAAATAATAATAATAAGAATATTTAATAGTGATTAGTCCTCCTTGTCTAAAAAAATTAGTTTGTACCATATTGCATTCTTAGTTTTATTTATAAATATTTTATACAGGATCACGACAAATTTTCAAAAAAAATAACTATTATTAAAGTGGGAACATTAGTTTCACTTATGTTTATTTATTATTTTAGATTTTTATAATTCTGTCTCTTCCATTTCAATTTTTAAACGAACAATCCAATCATTACTAAAAGACTCAAATAATATACAATCATTCATATGAACACAATTCCATGGTAATATAACATGCAGTGTGAAAATATACTATCCAATACCCATGTAAACAAGAATAAGTGAAATAGAGCTATGATGCAAGATATTTTTAGGAGGAGAACATACAATAACTTATATTTTGCATCTTTAATATAACAACCATGCTCTTTATTACACACATAAACATGATTTATTACATAAAGTTTCACTTAAGACCACTCTAAGGATCGAGAGGTCTAGTTTTATAGGAAAATAGAAACATTACATACCAACTTACAACATAAAACATGATATCATTATTGAAAACTACTTTTACAAGTCCACAACATTCCTTCGTACTTAGCATTGCATGGGATAACCAGAGGACATGTATACCAAAAGTGGGATCTATAAATCCCAGTAAGGGAGTAAAAATTCATAACCTAAAGAATATAGTAAATTTTAGGAAATAATAACATCAATTAAGTACAAGAAAAACTTGATCATAATGGCATGATATAGCATGATTATCATAACATGGAAATGTAGCAACAAAATTTAACATGATATTAGCCTGAACCAATGACCATTCCACATGGATCATGAGTAAACCTTCATTAAACATGAATTTGAATTATTAAACCCTCATTTCAATTGAATTAGAATGAGTAAACTATAATTTAACTTGATTTATATGATACTAATCCTTACCCAATGCATTGGAGTTCTATCAGGGAACACCCTTAACAAACATTTTATTTCATGCATAAGTGTTCCACATGGATCATATAACATGTATTGATTAAAAATCATAATTTATTCCATGAATAAGATATGTGGAATAATTTAATGTAAGTCCAAAATAAAAAATTACATGGTCATAAAGGTGAATGCCCTTTATAGATAAATGGGTATGGTATTCACTTACACGATGATTTTGGCAGGGGAAATTTTGCTGTAAGTTCGGCAGTATAACGACGTCAAATAGAAATAGTAAAATTGGTTGAGGAGTAAGAAAGGGAAATCTCATCATTTATACATGAAATGGACAGTAAGGTGGTCATGGAATATAGTATCCCAACATATGTAATGGAATTTAGATGCATAATATAAAAGAATTTCTTGAATGTAAATGAGGAGAGAGAAATCCCTTAAGGAATTTTGGCATGGTAACATGTGTACATGGGAGGAATTAATTAGAGATAAAGGGGTAACTATTCATTCAAACAAAATGCGGGAAGTATAGGGGAGGTTTTAAATCATACCCCAAAATTATTAATTAAAAATAAAATGGCATAACAATATAAGGAATCATGGACATAAATGAGAATGGAAGAAATACCTTACATGGAAGTGTGATCCCAAAGGCTTGGGAGAGGTCTCTAGGTAGCTTGAGGATCATTTGGAAGATTCTAGAGAGACTAGGGAAGAGTTTGGTTTACTTCCAAAGGTTTTGAGTGAAGAGGAATGGGAGATTGAGTGGTTTTTATAGGAATGGAGACAGAATACTTTATTATCTAGGTTTTCGACACCATACACTAAACTAATGAAAAACCCAAACCATGACATGGTTTTTTCCCATGGTTTCTACCAATGTGGAGTGGAAAACATTATTTTATCTGGCCAATGTACAAACTTATTAAAATATTCAGGATCATTATGTGACGGTGAGTCACACTCTCAGGGAATTCATTTTAAAAAGTCATAACATTTTATAAGTCATGGAGGGTCCACTAAGGCACCATAAAATCAATCAAACAAATATATAATCACATTATTTTAAACGTAAAACATATATGTTCAGAACAACCATTTTATAGTATTTTATTAAACAACTATTGGGTCATTATGATGTCATAAAACACACTATATATTTAAATGATATTTAATTTTTACCCAAAAAGTCGATTGTCTTATAAAATTATAAAAAATTAACTATTAGATAATTTCGACACACAGAATTGAAAAATGATATTCATTTTATCAAAATAATGTTCTAAATATTTGAATTTGTACTTTTATATTAAAAACTGGCACTTATCGAAAATTCATGGGTTTTGACAAAAACAACTTTCAAACCTTAATAAAAATTACAACAGTATTAATAAAAATTATATAATAATTTTTATTTAATATAAAGTAATATTATAATAATATTTTATTAAAATATTATTTTATTCAAAAATCTATTAATTAATAAAAATATATTTTTTTAATTTAACTTTAACAAAAAATACTATTTGTGCTTAAAAAATCATATACAAAGTAACAATAATAAAATGAATGTATATTATTTATAATATTCATAGAAAATAATTCACATAATAATAGTTCAATGGTATTGTAAAATAACCCCTTATAACACCCGCATAATACCTAAGGTTAAGGTGTATGATGGTGGCCGACTCTGGGGGTTTCTCATATAGCATCGCTCGGGGGGAAATCTCTATTAAAATCCAATTCCCTTGAAGGTTGTTCCATTCAAGATTAAAATGCTGAATCTTGACTTGGGATTGGTCTAGAGTGAATTCTAGAGATGCTACCTGCTTTCAGAGCTCCAACAACTGGGATTCATATGAATCAATTCTACTAGATGAGTCTATCACTTCCTATATCTGAGTAAATTTGATTTGTTAAAGCCCTATATTTATACTGATCATGTGATCATTATTCGATGGATATATTAGCAATGGTAACCATTCATAATGGTAATTTAAAGTCTTCATACATAAAACCAAGTAAGTGAATATGTTTTATATAACCATTTTACATAATAAGACATTTAATTATATCAAGATGAATTTCCATTAATAAAAGTTTGGGACGTTACAATATTTCCCCTATAAAAAAATTCACCCTCAAAAATTCACTTTCCTACACTAAAAGAGATAAGGGTAACTTTGTTTCATCACTTACTTCATTTCTCACAATTCTTTTTCAAACATGTGGTTTCACCACAACATATTGACGAGGGGAATTATCTTTTTTCATTGAACTTTTTTCCTAGGATCTAAGATCTTCACCAAATTCTTTTCATAGGAGAGGTCATTATTTAATGGTACCACCTTTGGACTGAGTACATGAGACGGGTGAGGTATGAACTTCTTGAAGAGTTATACATGGAATAAAACATGTACTTGAGATAGGTTTGGGGGGAGTTCTAGTCGATAGGACACTACTCCAATGCGATCAAGGATCTCAAAAGGGATAATGTACCATGGACTAAGCTTTCCCCTATTCCCAAATATCACAACTCTCTTCCATAGTGATATGCGGAGGAACACCATGTCTCCAACATCAAACTATATGTATCATCGATGATTATCATCGTAACTATTTTGTCGACTCTGAGCAGATTTAATATGCTGCTTGATGGTATTAACCTTCTCCACCATTTCTTTGACCATTTCTGGCCCTAGGAGTTTTCACCACCCAACTTCATCCCAACCTTTCAGTGTGTTTCTCCTCTTCCCATAATGGTCTTCAAAAGGATCCATTTGGATGCTTGAGTGGAAAATGTTATTTTTAAGATAACTCGACCAGAGGAAGATGTTGATCTCATCCATCTTTGAAGCCCATAAAGCATGCTCTCGACATGTCCTCACGTGTTTGGGTAGTCCGCTCAGATTGGACATCAGTTTGAGGATGAAAAGACATACTAATGTTCTAATCAGTATTCAGAGAATGTTGGAGTCTCTTACTGAACATAGAGGTGAATCTTGGATCTCAATCAGATGCAATATATAGTGCTACTTGATGCATTTTGACCACTTCTCTGATGTATATCTCTACCAGTTTATCCAAGTAAAATCCTATTGAATTGTAATGAAGTGTGTAGTCTTTGTAATAAAATCCACAACAATCCATATATCATTGTTTTTTTGGGATGTATTCATAAGTATGGTGACAAAGACCATGGTGATGTTCTCCAATTTCTAGATTGGTATGGGTAATAGTTGCATCATCCCATTAGAATTATACATATCAGCCTTAACCTACTAACATACCAATCACTTTGATTTATACTCAACAATATCCTTCTTCATGTTTTCCCACCAATAATCCTCTCAAATATCCAGATACATTCTTGTGTTTCCTAGGTGAATACATAAATTTTAACATTTTTAATCATCCAAAATTTCATTCTTTTACTCCTAATTTGATGGAACACATAGTATTGACCCAAATATCACAATTCCTTCTTCATTAATGATGAAATATAAGTATTTACCTTTTCTAATAGTTTCCACTTTCTTTTAAATTCCAACATCATCATTTTTTCCATGCTTTAATTGTTCTAAAAGATTTAGTAGAGGAATCATTTGTGAAATGACTGGTGGTGTTTTGTTCTTTATGAATCCTATTTCAATCTTCATAAAATATAATAAGATTAGATCATTTTCAATTCTCATCAATAATAAAATCAATGGGTCCTTTATACATAGATAATCCACCATCTTGCTTTCTTTGCCAAGGTGGTAGTGGATTGAGCAGTCATAATCTTTGATCAACTCTAATCATATTTGTCGGTGCATGTTCAACTCATTCTGTGTCAATATATACCTGAGGATTTTTTGATATGTATATATTTCAAACTTATACCAAAGTGGTAATTCCAACAAAATTCAAAGTGAATATTACTGCATCCAACTCCAGATCATGTTTTGGATATTTTATCTCATGAACTTTCAATATCCTTGAATCATAGGCAATGAATTTTTTAATTTTTCCTTAACACATATGCGATACCATTCTTTAAAGCATCACTGAATACCACGAATATTTCTCCACTTGTGGGTAGTTTGAGCACAGGCGTAGTGATAAGCCTTATTTTCAACTCCTTGAATCTCTTTTCACATTCATCACTAAAATAAAACAAGACTACCTTTTGAGTTATCTTGGTATGTGGGTTTGAAAAATGCGAGATATTTCTCACAAATCGGTGATAATATCCAACTAGCCCCCGGAAGCTACGGATATCCACCACCAATGTTGGCCTCGACCATCCCCCAATTGCATTTGTCTAAGAGGGATCCACAGATATCCCATTTCTTGTGATGATATGAACCAAGAATGAGGACCCCTTCAATTACAACACACACTTGTTGTACTTCATAGATATTCTTCATTCACACAATCTCTAGTACATTGCTTAGATGCTCCTCATGCTCCTGGTTAGTTTTAGAGTATATTAGAATATCTTCTATAAATATGAACATAAATCAGTCAAGGTAATATATAATGACTGTATTCATCACGTCCATGAATAGTTCTGGAGAATTAGTGAGTCTGAAAGGCACTACTATGAATATATCGTTTCGTACCTAGTACAAAAAACAGTTTTGGGGATATCCTCTTTCTTCACCCTTACTTGGTAATATCCTGACCATATATCAACCTTGGAAAATTATTTTGATCCATGTAGATGATCTAACAAGTCATAAATTTGTGGCATAGGATAATTGTTTTTTATTGTGATTTTGTTGAGATCAAAATAATCAATTCTAAGGCACATTAATGAATCTTTTTTCATGATGAAGAGGACTAGTGCACCCTATAGTAAAGCACTAGGGTGTATAAACCCCTTTTTTATGATTCAACTATAGTTGTTTATTTAGATTCTCAAGCTCCAAAATATTCATTCTATATTGAGTCATGTATATTGGAAATTCTCCATGTATAAGATCAATCACGAATTCAACATCACTTCTAGGAAGATGACCAGGCAATTCCTTCGGAAACACATTAGCAAATTCCCTCACAATTGGAATGTCTTCATGGATGGTTTCTTCCATAGACTCAATTATATGAGAAAGAAATGAATTCTCATAGGGTAGAAATATACATTATTTAGATGATAGTTCTAACGAATATTAACCCCCCTCCATGCACTTGTACAGAATCGGGGGTCTATTAGCCATAGGGAGAGTGATTTCCATCTCATGGCAATTTATGTTGTATCTATTTCGGGAAATCCAATCCATGTTAAGAATTTCACCAAATTCCCCTAGAGGGAGTATGATTAGATTTTCCTATAAGTCCAATCCACACATTGTGATAGGGGAGGATTTATATTCATGGGATACAATGATTGCCCCATTTTCTATTCCCACCGACATCTCTACTTCTATGATTTGTGGTGGTGGTGAGATTGTTCTAATAAACTCATGGGATATAAAATAATGCGCAGAACCATAATAAAAAAGTGAGTATTCTATTATTGAATGAATAACTAGAGTACATGTCACCACTTAGTTTTCATGGTTCACTTCGGTAGTAGTGATGGACGAAGGTCGTCGTTGCTGTCTTTGAGGTAGTTTGTTGCCTCCGAAAACCCATGGCATAGGGAACTGTTTAGTGAAGTGTTGTGGTTATTTGTAGTTGAAGAAATGAACAATGCTCTAAGGGTCGAATAGTGTGTTCCTCTCCTCTGTTGCAGTAGCAGATTTTTCTTGCTGATAGTTAATGGCCATGTGCACTTCTCTTCCACACCTAAAGCATTTCCTTGCCCCCTTCAATAAATTTATAGGATGCTTCTTTCCACACCTTTGGAAAGTTGGGTATTGGAATATCATACCCCATTGGATTCATCCATCAGAGGGATATAAT
The DNA here is from genome assembly GCA_963277665.1 of Viscum album. Classification (NCBI taxonomy): domain Eukaryota; kingdom Viridiplantae; phylum Streptophyta; class Magnoliopsida; order Santalales; family Viscaceae; genus Viscum; species Viscum album. Next base: position 1,295,086,676 of record OY728136.1, read on the forward strand.
TAATGTCCACTTCCTACTTCTTTTCCCCATGATACCCCTGAGACTCACTGATCTCCATCTCGATAATGAGGGCATATCAGACAATTTCATTATAGCCCTCGAAGTCACGGATTTCTAGGGATTTCTGTGGGCTAGGTTTTATCCCACCAAATAAGTGTTCAACTTTGGACTTAGGGGTTATGAAAATGCCAGAGGCATATCATGTAAGACTTGTGAAGTTTACCTCATATGCTCCGATGCATTCTTTGGTTTTTTTCTGGAGGGAAAGGAATTTCATTTCCATAATAAGACATAGGGTGAGAGGAAAGTATTTATTGATTTTATTCATAAATCCTTTCATTCCAATGCCTTGATCTCCTCCTTAGGTTTCATATTTTTGAACAATGACCACCATTGATCATCTTCAACCTCTATAAGATAAGTATCCAAAAGTACCTTCTCTTGTTCAGAACATTGAAGGATAGAGGAGATCTTTTCAATGCAGTTGATTCATTGTTAGGTGATATATAGATCTGATGATCAATTAAAAGTATGATGCCTTTGTCTCATAAAGGTCACCATTTAGGATTGTTATTTCATGGGAGGGGGGGGTTGAATGTTTTTTTGACCCATATTTCTATTCAAATCATGAGTTAACTAAGAGAGTATTGTTGCAAAGTTGGCGATTCCCACTCCCATCAGATTGGGAATCTCATTAGAACGGTCATCACATTGATATTCAAATTGATTGTCAGCCCAAGTCATCCTATTATATATAATTAGCTGGAATAAATGGAATGTAAGGGGTAACACATAAAGCGGAATCAAATGAAAAAATGATTAACTAATATATTACATTTATTTCATTAACTTATGAATTTATTGGCTTTAATATTTGTTATCCATGATTTATTTCCCAACATATATTCTTAAGGGAGTTTTTTTATTCCCTTAAGAATAGTTCATAATAATCTTATGACTTTATCAAAGCCTATAATTTATAATTTTTATAAACAAGAGTGCAGTAAGGCCTGTTTTCGTGCACTAGTTCTTGTTCGATTCTAGCTCAAAGCAAGTTTTTTGTATTTTACCCCTGGATACATCTATACTAGAGCCACCTCTACGTGTTCCTATATAGGTAGGGATATATTTTCTTGATAAACCACTTACTCTATACTCACCAAAATATAGGGATGTTTTTATTATACTTAGTCTTATCCCTAAGGTTTTCACCAAGGGTTTGTAATCTTAATACCAAAAATAACTAATCTTATCACCTGATACTGACTATAACAATCCTGATCTTTATTACACACATAATCATGATTTATTAAATTAACATGCACTTAAGACCTCCCTAAGGATCGAGAGGTCGAATGTCTTAGGAAATTATTAACATTACAAAACATATTAGAACATAAAACACAACATCTTTATTGGAAAATTATTTTACATGACCACAACATTCCTCTGTACTTAGAATTGCATGGGGCAACCTAAGGACATGCATAAGAAAAGGGGGAGCTATAAATCACAGTAAGGGATTAGAAAAGGAATAACATGATAAATATAGTAAATTTTAGAAAATATGAATATCAATGGAGTTCAAGAGAAACATGAACATAAAGGAATGATGTATCATGATTATCATAACAAGGAAATGTGGAAACCCCAATTAACATGAGATTAGAATGATCCAAAACTCATTGAACATAGAGCATGAGTAAACCCTCATTGAACTTGAATTCGAATGAGTAAAAACTCATTTAAATTTTATTAGAATGAGTAAACCCGCATTTCACTTGACGTATCATGATACAAATCTTAACCCAATGAATTGGAGCGCTATCTGGGTGCACCCTTTATAAAAATTTCATTTCATGCAAAAGTGTGCCACATGGATCATAAAACATGGATTGATTAAATATAATAATTTATTACATGAATAACTGATGTGTGATACATAAATTCAAGCCATAAATAAAAATGTACATGTGAATAAATGTGAATACCCTTTATAGAGAAATTGTTATGGTATTCACTTACATGATAATTTGGCATGAGAAATTTTGGTGTAACTTCTGTAACATCCCAGGTAAATAAAGAATAAATAATTTTCATATTTATAAATATTTTCGAATTAAATATTAATATTACTTTAAAGGGGTTGCTATGTTCGATAGCGTACCTGATACGCAACAAAGAGTTTCATTGAAATCTTACGTTGCACACTAGTAATAAAATAATATTATTTTAAATGGTAGTTAGCACATAGCCGTTGTATTGGAGGGAATGGATATAAAAAACTAAAATATTATTATATATGCTTTTAAATGTTTTTACATTTATCTACGAAAAGAATTCAATTTTAGGCTTTTATACCCTAATTTTCACTAAAGGTTCACTTATCGCCTTTTGATGGCGAACCGTCATTAAATATAGTTTTGGTCACTTATATACATTCTATTGGACCAAATAAAACTCTTCTTTAGAATCAGGACATCAAAATTTACTTTGTGTAAATTTTTGGTATCTTTCCGATAATGTTCATTTTTTAATGAATAGTGTAAAATGTTGTATTTTAATTCAAAACCTCTTTTTAATCTAATTTATTTATATGATTAGATTATATTGTGAATTGGTTTTAAAGTGAAATTAGAAAATATTTTTACCATTAAATCCAATAGTGGTCGTTGGAATTAATTTTACTTTGAAATTGGAATTAAACTAGTGTCAATCTTTTGATACTTATTGTTTCCTAGAAACACGCTATTTGTCATGACAGTGGGAATTAATTATTAAATTAATTAATGTGACTTATATGTTTTTAATTTTGTAAAATATACTTCATTTTTTAATTCGGAATATCAAATATAGCTTAGGGTGAATTTTTGGTATTTTTCTGAAAAACTTCAATTTTTGATGAATAGTGAAACTACTAAGTGGTACTTATAAAAACTGATTTTTCGTTTAAATAAAATTTTACCCCTTCTGTGTTTTGAATTTCAAAAATATGACATACATGGTTGTCATTAATATGTAAAATTTGGTTCAACGAGATTAAAATAATTTTTTGGTGAATAGTAACTTTTAAGTTTTTAATCGCGATTAGAGGAAATTAGTGTAGTTTAAGGTAAAAATAATGTTTTAATAATATGAGATGAGCTTGACACATGTCCTACCCTCATTGGATGTGTCATGGTCGACCAGGAAAATCCATGGGTCAACTTTGGGACCCCATGTATCCACTTTGTTTTGGAAATGACATAAATAAATTTTTATTAAATGTTAAAGTAAAAATGACACAAACATGAGATGTTTTACTAAAACAATTTTTACATGGGGTCATACAAGTTAGATTTTTGACCATAAATATTAATTACAAAGCTAAATAGATTTCCTACATCATGATATTTTGTTATTAAATTATTTATGACATCATGATGATGCAGCGATTACCTCATTAATAATGGATTAAAATAAAATGGAAAGATAATGTAAAATCTAAGACCTACACATGGCCAAAACCTATTGGATGGGTGGATTTCGAACCCTTATCACCTTATCCTCGAAACACATCAATGTGGGACCATTAAAATCCGAAACACATTCTAAAATAAAGTAACATTTCCTTACTTTCCAGGAGTTCCCATCCTCTCCTCTTATAAAAGGCCCCCACCTCTACCTCTTTACCGACACTTCCAAAGCCTTTGGATCAGCCAAACCCTGCCAATTTTGTCTCTCCACATCCCTCTCTTACTCCTTGAATCCTAAATTTGGCCATAAATATTCCCAAGGAAGCCTTTGAGCTCAAACAAAAGGGAGTTACCTGATTTTAAGGTAATGTCTTCTTTTGAGTCCTTTTGTTTTATTTTGCTTCTCCAACCCCCTAAAATCTTTTTATTCTTTTATTTTGTAACAACTCCAATATATTAAATATACTAGGATGTTTTTATAAGAAGTATTCAAGCTAAACTTACACACACCTACATCTAATGGTTAAAGAACATACTGTTTCTGTGGATGGCGAATTTCTGCCTCCCGAAATGATGATTGTTCAACATTCTTTTAACACCTTCAAAGGTGTCCATTAAGATGACACTATATTTATATATGATATATAATATGTTTATGTTTTCCTTAAGCTTATGTATTTTTCATTTTGAGCATACCTTTGTGGATTCCATTATGGGTAAACACGATAATTTCATTTTAGGAAGAGCGGACTACCGCCCTCTCAAAGTGATTTGATTCGTTAATGCCATATGTGGGATGTATAAAGGATGTATTTAAAGTTATTATATATGATGTTATACTGGAATTATAATATACCTCTATATCATTATTATTTCTTCCCATTAAAGTATGATATAGAAATGAAAGTAGCGTTCATGTGTACATACGGCTTGCCGTCTCCATGAACGGTGCATTTCATTTCTTATCCCCAAATGTAATGTACTATTATAAGTACATATATATAATGGATATATATGATGTATGTTGAAACTAAATTATTAATATAATTCTGGAATTAAAATATATATACCTCTCATTTAGTTTTAATTCCATTAATATGACATAGAAATGAAAGTAGCGTTCATGCGTACGTACGGCTTACCGTCTCCATGAACGGTGCATTTCATTTCTTACCTCTAAATGATTATGTAATATTATAAATGCATTTATATACTGAATATATATGATATATATGATATCTACATCATGAGTATAACTCTGGATATAGTGGATACATGAACAACTTGTAATTATAAAGAGCATATTTTTGACTCAAGTACCAATGATCGTTAAAACGACCGTTAATAACTTAAATAATTACATAGTGTTCATGAGATGGTAATAAGTGATATAAAAGTAATAATGAACTTGAAAAAGGTTCTTAAGCAAGTAGAAATTAACTTAAGTTTATTATTCAGGAGGTTAAAGAATGATCGAGTCAAGACGGACCCGAGGTAAGGGACTTCGTCTCAATCTCCTTTCATTGAGGCATATTTCGTTTTATACACAACTTTCTTTTATACGGTGTATAAACCCCTTTGACTTTTTCTTTTATACAAAAGGAATCTTTTTCTACGAAGCATTTTACTAAACGACAAAAAGGAATGTTTCTTTTAACGTACGCGGTGACAACGACCTTTTCCGTCGCCGCGAGTATTATTTGGTCTTTGACTTCCTCAACAAGCCATGATGTTTTTAAAATGAAATAAATTCCATATACTCTTTTATGTATTTTGGTATTGAAAATGGTTTTTATAATGGATTTGTTATGTCAATATATTTATGTGATATATTGTGATCAAAGTGTGGAAATGTTTTCTTTCCATTATATTTGTTTTATGTCTTATGATTTTTATAATGGTACTTGTACATTTGACGGGTGGTTACGTGATAAACCATATGACGGGTGGTGCCGTCAATACCAGGATGGGTGGTTACGTTATAACCTCCAATTTATTGGGTATGGAAGTCGGTCGTATGGCTATTCTATTAAGTATGTATGGAAGTTGGCCGTATGGCTATTCCATTAAGTGATATGTGTGGAAGTCGACCATATGGTTATTCCACTTAAGTATGTTTATGTCCCAAGTTACCTTTATATGTTATGTGTTCTTTATATGGGTTTTATGGTAATCCTTTGGTTACAAAAGGGTAAGTAATGATATTTTATTCAGTGAAGAGTTTTTACTAATTCATAAAGGTGAAGGTATTACTTTGATAAAGTATACATGGTTTACTTGATGTTTGAAAAACTAACAGTTTTCATTATTTGTGTATCCCTTACTGATCTTTTTATGCTCACCCCAAGTTTTTTGGAAATGTTTTTCACAGGAATTAATTTGGAATAGGGTCGAGGATGGGATCAAGGGAAAGTCATGCTATCTAAAACATGGGACTAGACATGTTTCTTTTTAAGAGTTTTTATTTTATGGAAACTTAGTCTACTTCGTAATATTTTGAGATGTAACAGTTATGTAATAATTATCTAAAACTATAAACATGAAAAGATCCTAAATGTGAATTATTCATTTATTTCAATATTAAGTAATGTTTAAGGTTGGGGCCTTATAGTTGGTATCAATGGTCGGTTTAGACAACTTTATGAGTTAGAAAAGTGTTAAATCATAAGCTAATTTATGGTATGATTGAAATGATATAGCATTTAAAGATTACCATGTTGCTTATCCTAAGATATTTCTATGTTAAGAATGGTTTTTCATAGAGTAAACAGAACAAATTTTCTAGGATGGAATACAGAGGGAAATGAGCTTTCAAATCAGTATCTTGAGATGGTCAGAATCAGAATTGAGCAGTTTACTACAGTGATGGCTCAGTTGAATCAGGTGATAAATGGTGGTTGTGTTATTGATGATATTTTGGTGTTTTCTAAAAGTAAAGAGGAGAATGAAAGTCATTTAAGGGTTATTTTGCAAACCTTGAAAGAAAAGAAATTGTATGAGAAATTCAGCAAGTGTGAGTTTTTATTGAAACAAATTTCTTTCCTTGGTCACATTGTTTCAAAAGATGGCATAACTGTTGATCCCGCTAAAACAAAAGTTGTTGAAGAATGGATAAGACCCACAAATGTAACTGAGATTAGTAGTTTCCTTGGTTTGGAAGGTTACTACCGAAGGTTTGTTGAAAATTTTTCACAGTTATCTAGTCCGATGACTAAGCTAACTCGGAAGGGTGTTAAGTTTATCGGGACAAAAGAATGTGATGATTGTTTTCAGGAGTTGAAAAGAAGATTGGTGAATGCTCCAGTTTTGGCACCTCCTTCCAGGAATGGTGAGTTTTTTATATACAGTGATGCTTCGTTGAAGGGACTTGGTTGTGTCCTTATGCAGAATTATCAGGTAATTGCTTATGCTTCACGTCAGTTGAAAACTCATGAGGTAAATTACCCTACACATGATTTGGAATTAGCTGCTATTGTTTTTTCTTTAAAAAATTAGAGGCATAATTTTTATGAAGTAAAGTGTGAAATATATACTGATCACAAAAGTTTAAAGTATATATTAACTCAGAAATAATTGAACATGAGACAGAAGAGATGGCTGGAATTTATTAAGGATTATGATTGTACAATTCACTACCATCCAGGAAAAGTAAATAAAGTGGCCGATGCTTTGAGTCGAAAAAGTAATGCTTCATTAACCATGCTATGTTTGGAACGAGATCCTTTGGTTTTTGATTTGATGAACTTTGGCATAGAAGTTGTTGGTGCAGGAAGTTCTTCTGTTTTGTTTCAGGTATCGGTGAGATCATCCCTATCAGACAGAATTAAGCGAGCACAGAGGGAAGACAGTGAGTTGCAGAAAAAGGTAGAGCTGGTTCAAAAGGGTATGTTGCCTGAATTAAACATTGATAATGATTGTGTTTTGAGGTTTGGGAAGAGATTATGTGTGCCTTGTGATTCACAGTTGAAGAATGAGTTGTTATATGAGGCTCATAGTTCCCCGTTTTCAGTTCATCCTGGAAGTACTAAGATGTATAGAGATCTGTGGGAGTATTACTGGTGGGATGGAATGAAAAGGGATATTGCTGATTTTACTGTGAAATGTTTGACTTGTCAGCAGGTTAAAGCAGGGCGACAGTTACCGAAAGGGATGCTTCAGCCTTTACCAGTGCCAGAGTGGAAATGGGAAAATATATCCATGGATTTTTTCATGGGATTACCGAAGACCTCTAGAGGTAATAATGCAATCTGGGTTATTATTGATCACTTGACTAAATCTGCACATTTCCTTGCTATACAATATAATTTTTCCCTAGATCAAATTTCCTGCTTCTATCTTAAAGAGATAGTCAGGTTACATGGATTTCCTCTCTCCATTGTATCTGATCGTGATCCCAGGTTTACTTCTAACTTTTGGAAAGGCCTTCAGAAGTCATTGGGTACTGAATTAAATTTTAGTACAGCTTTTCATCCTCAATCAGATGGGCAGTCAGAACGAACAATTCAGACCTTGGGGGATATGCTACGATATTGTTCGATGGATTATCAGGGAAGTTGGGACCAACATCTTTCTTTGGTTGAGTTTTCTTATAATAACAGTTTTCAGTCCAGTATACAGATGGCACCATTTGAGGCATTACATGGGAAGCGGTGTCGAACAACAGAATTTTGGGATGCAGTGGGTGAAAGGAAGTTGATGGGACCAGAATTTTTAGAAGAGATGGCAGAAGAAGTTCAGTTGATTCAGAAACACATGAGAACAGCTCAGAGCAGGCAGAAGAGTTATGCGGATAACCGGAGGAAGGATATATCTTTCGAGGTAGGTGATCCTGTTTTTCTCAAGGTTTCTCCATGGAAAGGTGTGATGAGATTTGGTAAAAAAGGAAAGCTGAGTCCAAGGTTCATTGGACCATATGAAATTCTGGAGAAAGTTGGATTAGTTGCTTACCGAGTGGCTTTACCTCCGAGTTTATCTCAGGTACACAATGTTTTTCATGTTTCGATTATGAGGAAGTATATGCCAGATTCATCTCATGTTTTTAGTCCAGAGGTAGTTCATCTGGAGGAGAACCTATCTTATGAAGAACAACCAGTCCAGATTCTTGACCAAAGAGAGCAAGTGTTGCGAAATAAGGTAATCCACCAGGTAAAGGTTTTGTGGAAAAAACCATATGGTTGAAGAGGCAACGTGGGAATCTGAAAATGCTATGAGGGATAAATACCCCCACTTATTTTGAAAAGAGAATAAAATTGCGATGACGCAATTCCCAAAAGGGGGGAAGGATGTAACATCCCAGGTAAATAAAGAATAAATAATTTTCATATTTATTAATATTTACTAATTAAATATTAATTTTACTTTAAATGGGTTGCTATGTTTGATAGCGTATCCGATATGCAACAATGAGTTTCATTGAAATCTTACGTTGCACACTAGTAATAAAATAATATTATTTTAAATGGTAGTTAGCACATAGCCATTTTATTGGAGGGAATGGATAGAAATAACTAAAATATTATTATATATGTTTTTAAATGTTTTTACATTTATCCAATAAAAGATAAAGGCTTAAAATACGAAAAGAATTCAATTTTAGGCTTTTATACCCAAATTTTCACTAAAGGTTCACTTATCACCTTTTGATGGAGAAACGTCATTAAATATAGTTTTGGTCACTTATATACATTCCATTGGACCAAATAAAACTCTTCTTTAGAATCGGGACATCAAAATTTACTTTCTGTAAATTTTTGGTATCTTTCCGATAATGAACATTTTTTAATGAATAGTGTAAAATGTTGTATTTTAATTCAAAACCTCTTTTTAATCTAATTTATTTATATGATTAGATTATATTTTGAATTGGTTTTAAAGTGAAATTAGAAAATATTTTTACCATTAAATCCAATAGTGGTCGTTGGAATTAATTTCACTTTGAAATCGGACTTAAAGTAGTGTCAATCTTTTGATACTTATTGTTTTATAAAAACACGCTATTTTTCATGACAGCCGGAATTAATTATTAAATTAATTAATGTGACTTATATGTTTTGATTTTTTTAAAATAGACTTCATTTTTGAATTTGGAATATCAAATATAGCTTAGGGTGAATTTTTGGTATTTTTCTGAAAAACATCAATTTTTGATGAATAGTGAAACCACTAAGTGGTACTTATAAAAACTGATTTTTCGTTTAAACGAAATTTTTCCACTTCTATTTTTTGAATTTCAAAAATCCTACATGAATGGTTTTCATTAAGATGTAAAATGTGGTTCAATGATATTAAAACAATTTTTTGGTGAATAGTAACTTTTATGTTCTTAATCGCGATTAGAGGTAATTAGTGTAGTTTAAGATAAAAATAATGTTTTAATAATATGAGATGAGCTTGAAACATGTCCTACCCTCATTGGATGTGTAATGGCCGACCAAGAAAATCCATGGTTCATCTTGGGGACCCCATGGAGCCACTTTGTTTGGGAAATGAGATAAATAACTTTTTATTAAATGTTAATGTAAATGTGACACAAACATGAGATGTTTTTCTAAAACAATTTTTACATGGGGTCATACAAGTCATATTTTTGACTATAAATATTCATTGGAAATCTAAAAAGATTTCCTACATCATGATATTTTTTTATTAAATTATTTATGACATCATGATGATGCAGTGATTACCTCATTAATAATGGATTTAAATAAAATGGAATGATAATGTAAAATCTAAGACCAACACATGGCTAAAACCTATTGGATGGGTGGATTTAGAACCCTTATCACCTTATCCTCAAAACACATCAATGTGGGACCATTAAAATCCGAAACTCATTCTAAAATAAAGTATCATTTCCTTACTTTCCAAGAGTGCCCCTCCTGTCCTCTTATAAAAGGCCCCCACCTCTACCTCGTTACCCACACTTCCAAAGCCTTTGGCTCGGCAAAAACCTACCCATTTTGGCTATACACATCCCTCTATTACTCCTTGAATCCTAAATTTGGGCAGAAGTCTTACCAAGTAATCCTTTGAGCTCAAACCAAAGGGAGTTACCTGATTTTAAGGTAATGTCTTCTTTTGAGTCCTTTTGTTTTATTTTGCTTCTCCAACCCCCTAAACTCTTTTTATTATTTTATTTTGTAACAAATACAGTATATTCAATATACTAGGATGTTTTTATAAGAATTATTCAAGCTAAAATTACACACACCTACATCTAATGGTTAAAGAACATACTGTTTCCGTGGATAGCGAATTTCTGCCTCCCAAAACGATGATTGTTCAACATTCTTTTAACACCTTCAAAGGTGGCCATTAAGATGACACTATATTTATATATGATATATAATATGTTTATGATTTCCTTAAGCTTATGTATTTTTCATTTTGAGCATAACTTTATGGATTCCATTATGGGTAAACACGATAATTTCATTTTAGGAAGTGCGGACTACCGCCCCCTCAAAGTGATTTGATTCGTTAATGCCATATGTGGGACGTATAAAGGATGGATTTAAAGTTATTATATATGATGTTATACTGGAATTATAATATACCTCTATATCATTATTATTTCTTCCCATTAAAGTATGATATAGAAATGAAAGTAGCGTTCATGTGTGCGTACGGCTTACCGTCTCCATGAACAGTGCATTTCATTTCTTATCCCCAAATGTAATGTACTATTATAGGTACATATATATAATGGATATATATGATGTATGTTACATCTAAATGATTAATATAATTCTGGAATTAAAATATACATACCTCTCATTTAGTTTTAATTCCATTAATATGACATAGAAATGAAAGTAGCGTTCATGCGTACGTACGGCTTGCCGTCTCCATGAACGGTGCATTTCATTTCTTACCTCTAAATGATTATGTAATATTATAAATGCATTTATATACTGGATATATATGATATATATGATATCTACATCATGAGTATAACTCTGGATATAATTGATACATGAACAACTTGTAATTATAAAGAGCATATTTTTTACTCAAGTACCAATGATCGTTAAAACGACCGTTTATAACTTAAATAATTACATAGTGATCATGACATGGTAATAAGTGATATAAAAGGAATAATGAACTTGGAAAAGGTTCTTAATCAAGTAGAAATTATCTTATGTTTATTATTCAGGAGTTTAATGAACGATCGAGTCAAGACGGACCCAAGGTAAGGGACTTCGTCTCAATCTCCTTTCATTGAGGCATATTTCGTTTTATACACAACTTTATTTTATATGGTGTATAAACCCCTTTGAATTTTACTTTTATAAAAAAGGATTCTTTTTCTACGCAGCGTTTTACTAAACGACAAAAAGGAATGTTTCTTTTAACGTACGCGGTGACAACGACCTTTTCCGCTGCCGCGAGTATTATTTGGTCTTTGGCTTCCTCAACAAGACATGATGTTTTTTAAAATGAAATAAATACCATATAATATTTTATGTATTTTGGTATTGAAAATGGTTTTTATAATGGATTTTTTATGTCAATATATTTAAGTGATATATTGTTATCAAATTGTGGAAATGTTTTATTTCCATTATATTTGTTTTATGCCTTCTGATTTTTATAATGGTACTTGGACATTTGACGGGTGGTTACGTGATAAACCATATGACGGGTGGTGCCGTGAATACCAGGATGGGTGGTTATGTTATAACCTCCAATGCATTGGGTATGGAAGTCGTCTGTATGGCTATTCTATTAAGTATGTATGGAAGTTGGCCGTATGGCTATTCCATTAAGTGATATGTGTGAAAGTCGACCGTATGGTTATTCCACTTAAGTATGTTTATGTCCCAAGTTACCTTTATATGTTATGTGTTATTTATATGGGTTTTATGGTAATCCTTTTGTTACGAAAGGGTAAGTAATGATATTTTATTCAGTGAATAGTTTTTACTACTTCACGAAGGTGAAGGTATTACTTTGATAAAGTATACATGGTTTAATTGAAGTTTGAAAAACTAACAGTTTTCATTATTTGTGTATCCCTTACTGAGCTTTTTATGCTCACCCCATGTTTTTTGGAAATGTTTTTCATAGGAATTAATGTGGAATAGGGTCAAGGATGGGATCAAGGGAAAGTCATGCTATCTAAAACATGGGACTAGACATGTTTCTTTTTAAGAGTTTTTATTTTATGGAAACTTAGTCTACTTTGTAATCTTTTGAGATGTAACAGTTATGTCCTAATTCTCTAAAACTCTAAACCTGAAAAGATCCTCAATGTGAATTATTCATTTAATTAAATATTATGCAATGTTTAAGGTCAGGGCCTTATAGTTGGTATCAAAGGTCAGTTTAGACAACTTTAGGAGTTAGAAAAGTGTCAAATCATAAGTTAATTTATGGTATGATTGAAATGATATAGCATTTTAAGATTACCACGTTGCTTCTCCTAAGATATTTCTGTGTTAAGAATGGTTTTTCATAGAGGAAACAGAACAAATTTTCTAGGATGGCATACAGAGGGAAATGAGCTTTCAAATCAGTATCCTAAGATGGTCAGAATCAGAATTGAGCAGTTTACTACAGTGATGGATCAGTTGAATCAGGTGATAAATGGTGGTTGTGTTATTGATGATATTTTGGTGTTTTCTAAAAGTAAAGAGGAGCAAGAAAGTCATTTAAGGGTTATTTTTCAAACCTTGAAAGAAAAGAAATTGTATGGGAAATTCCGCAAGTGTGAGTTTTGGTTGAAACAAATTTCTTTCCTTGGTCACATTGTTTCAAAAGATGGCATAACTATTGATCCTACTAAAACAAAAGTTGTTGAAGAATGGCCATGACCCACAAATGTAACTGAGATTAGTAGTTTCCTTAGTTTGGCAGGTTACTACCGAAGGTTTGTTGAAAATTTTTCACGGTTATCTAGTCCGATGACTAAGCTAACTCGGAAGGGTGTTAAGTTTATCTGGACAAAAGAATGTGATCATTGTTTTCAGGAGTTGAAAAGAAGATTGGTGAATGCTCCGGTTTTGGCACTTCCTTCCAGGAATGGTTAGTTTGTTATATATAGTGATGCTTCGTTGAAGGGACTTGGTTGTGTCCTTATGCAGAATGATCAGGTAATTGCTTATGCTTCACGTCAGTTGAAAACTCATGAGGTAAATTACCCTACACATGATTTGGAATTAGATGCTGTTGTTTTTTATTTAAAAATTTGGAGGCATCATTTGTATGGAGTAAAGTGTGAAATATATACTGATCACAAAAGTTTAAAGTATATATTAACTCAGAAAGAATTGTACATGAGATAGAGGAGATGGCTGGAATTAATCAAGGATTATGATTGTACAATTCACTACCATCCGGGAAAAGTAAATAAAGTGGCCAATGCTTTGAGTCGAAAAAGTAATGCTTCATTAACCGTGCTACATTTGGAATGAGATCCTTTGGTTTTTGATTTGATGAAATTTGGCATAGAAGTTGCTGGTTCAGGAAGTTCTTCTGTTTTGTTTCAGGTATCAGTGAGATCATCCCTATCAGACAAAATTAAGCAAGCACAGAGGGAAGACAGTGAGTTGCAGAAAAAAGGTAGAGCTGGTTCAGAAGGGTAAGTCTCCTGAATTAAACATTGATAATGATTGTGTTTTGAGGTTTGGGAAGAGATTATGTGTGCCTTGTGATTCACAGTTGAAGAATGAGTTGTTATATGAGGATCATAGTTCCCCGTTTTCAGTTCATCCTGGCAGTACTGAGATGTATAGAGATCTGCGGGAGTATTACTGGTGGGATGGAAAGAAAAGGGATATTGCTGATTTTACTGTGAAATATTTGACTTGTCAGCAGGTTAAAGAAGAGCGGCAGTTACCGAAAGGGATGCTACAGCCTTTACCAGTGCCGGAGTGGAAATGGGAAAATATATCCATGGATTTTGTCATGGGATTACCGAAGACATCTAGAGGAAATAATACAATCTGGGTTATTATTGATCGCTTGACTAAATCTACACATTTCCTTGCTATACGAGATAATTTTTCCCTAGATCAACTTTCCCATTTGTATCTTAAAGAGATAGTCAGGTTACATGGATTTCCTCTCTCCATTGTATCTGATCGTGATCCGAGGTTTACTTCTAACTTTTGTAAAGGCCTTCAAAAGTCATTGGGTACTGAATTAAATTTTAGTACAACTTTTCATCCTCAATTAGATGGGCAGTCATAATGAACAATTCAGACCTTGGAGGATATGCTACGAGCTTGTTCGATGGATTATCAGGGAAGTTGGGACCAACATCTTTCTTTGGTTGAGTTTTCTTATAATAACAATTTTCATTCCAGTATACAGATGGAACCATTTGAGGCATTATATGGGAAGCGGTGTCGAACTCCAGCATTTTGGGATGAAGTGGGTGAGAGGAAGCTGATGGGACCAGAATTGGTAGAAGAGATGGCAGAAGAAGTTTAGTTGATTCAGAAACACATGAGAACAGCTCAGAGCAGGAAGAAGATTTATGCGGATAACCAGAGGAAGGATATATCTTTCGAGGTAGGTGATCATGTTTTTCTCAAGGTTTCTCCATTGAAAAGTGTGATGAGATTTGGTAAGAAAGGAAAGCTGAGCCCAATGTTCATTGGACCATATGAAATTCTAGAGAAAGTTGGATCAGTTGCTTACTGAGTGGCTTTACCTCCGAGTTTATCTCAGGTACACAATGTTTTTCATGTTTCGATGTTGAGGAAGTATATGCCAGATTCATCTCATGTTTTGAGTCCAGAGATAGTTCAGTTGGAGGAGAACCTATCTTATGAAGAAAAACCAGTCCAGATTCTTGACCGAAGAAAGAAAGTGTTGTGAAATAAGGTAATCCACCAGGAAAAGGTTTTGTGGAAAAAACATATGGTTGAAGAGGCAACGTGGGAATCTGAAAATGCTATGGGGGACAAATACCCCCACTTATTTTGAAAAGTGAATAAAATTGCGATGACGCAATTCCCAAAAGGGGGGAAGGATGTAACATCCCTGGTAAATAAAAAATAAATAATTTTCATATTTATTAATATTTATAAATTAAATATTAATTTTAGTTTAAATGGGTTGCTATGTTCGATAGCGTACCTGATACGCAAAAAAGAGTTTCATTGAAATCTTACGTTGCACACTAGTAATAAAATAATATTATTTTAAATGGTAGTTAGCACATAGCCGTTGTATTGGCGGGAATGGATAGAAATAACTAAAATATGATTATATAAGTTTTTAAATATTTTTACATTTATCCAATAAAAGATAAAGGCTTAAAATACGAAAAGAATTCAATTTTAGGATTTTATACCCTAATTTTCACTAAAGGTTCACTTATCGCCTTTTGATGACGAACCTTCATTAAATATAGTTTTGGTCATCTATATACATTCTATTAGACCAAATAAAACTCTTCTTTAGAATCGGGACATCAAAATTTACTGTGTGTAAATTTTTTGTTTCTTTCCGATAAAGTTCATTTTTTAATGAATAGTGTAAAATGTTGTATTTTAATTCAAAACATCTTTTTAATCTAATTTATTTATATGATTAGACTATATTTTTAATTGTTTTTAATGTGAAATTAGAAAATATTTTTACCATTAAATCCAATAGTGGTCATTGGAATTAATTTCAATTTGAAATCGGACTTAAACTAGTGTCAATCTTTTGATACTTATTGTTTCATAAAAACACGCTATTTGTCATGACAGCCGGAATTAATTATTAAATTAATTAATGTGACTTATATGTTTTGAATTTTTTAAAATTTACTTTATTTTTGAATTTGGAATATCAAATATATCTTAGGGTGAATTTTTGGTATTTTTCTGAAAAACTTAAATTTTTGATGAATAGTGAAACCACTAAGTGGTACTTATAAAAACTGATTTTTCGTTTAAATGAAATTTTACCACTTCTGTGTTTTGAATTTCAAAAATCCGAATTACATGGTTGTCATTAAGAAGTAAAATGCGGTTCAATGAGATTAAAATATTTTTTTGGTGAATAGTAACTTTTAATTTCTTAATCACGATTAGAGGTAATTAGTGTAGTTTAAGGTAAAAATAATGTTTTAATAATATGAGATGAGCTTGACAAATGTCCTACCCTCATTGGATGTGTCATGGCCGACCAAGACAATGCATGGGTGAACTTGGGGACCCCATGGAGCCACATTGTTTGGGAAATGAGATAAATAACTTTTTATTAAATGTTAAAGTAAATGTGACACAAACATGAAATGTTTTACTAAAACAATTTTTACATGGGGTCATACAAGTCAGATTTTTGACTATAAATATTCATTAGAAAGATAAAAGGATTTCCTACATCATGATAATTTTTTAATAAATTATTTATGACATCATGATGATGCAGCGATTACCTCATTAATAATGGATTTAAATAAAATGGACAGATAATGTAAAATCTAAGACCTACACATGGCCAAAACCTATTGGATGGGGGGATTTCGAACCCTTATCACCTTATCCTCGAAACACATCAATGAGGGACCATTAAAATCTTAAACTCATTCTAAAATAAAGTTACATTTCCTTACATTCCAAGAGTGCCCCTTCTCTCCTCTTATAAAAGGCCCCCACCTCTACCTCTTTACCCACACTTCCAAAGCCTTTGGATCAGCCAACCCCTGCCCATTTTGGCTCTACAAATCCCTATCTTACTTATTGAAGACTAAATTTGGGCAGAAGTCTTCCCAAGGAAGCCTTTGAGCTCAAACCAAAGGGAGTTACCTGATTTTAAGGTAATGTCTTCTTTTGAGTCCTTTTGTTTTATTTTGCTTCTCCAACCCCCTAAACTCTTTTTATTCTTTTATTTTGTAAAAAATCAAGTATATTCAATATACTAGGATGTTGTTATAGGAAGTATTCAAGCTACAATTACACACACCTACATCTAATGGTTAAAGAACATACTGTTTCCGTGGATGGCAGATTTCTGCCTCCCGAAACGATGATTGTTCAACATTCTTTTAACACCTTCAAAGGTGGACATTAAGATGACACTATATTTATATATGATATATAATATGTTTATGTTTTCCTTAAGATTCTGTATTTTTCATTTTGAGAATACCTTTATGGATTCCATTATGGGTAAATACGATAATTTCATTTTAGGAAGTGCGGACTACCGCCCACTCAAAGTGATTTGATTCGTTAATGCCATATGTGGGACATATAAAGGATGGATTTAAAGTTATTATATATGATGTTATACTGGAATTATAATATACCTCTATATCATTATTATTTCTTCCCATTAAAGTATTAGATAGAAATGAAAGTAGCGTTCATGCGTACGTACGGCTTACCGTCTCCATGAACGGTGCATTTCATTTCTTATCCCCAAATGTAATGTACTATTATAAGTACATATATATAATGGATATATATGAGGTATGTTACATATAAATGATTAATATAATTCTGGAATTAAAATATACATACCTCTCATTTAGTTTTAATTCCATTAATATGACATAGGAATGAAAGTAGCGTTCATGCGTACGTACGGCTTACCGTCTCCATGAACGGTGCATTTCATTTCTTACCTCTAAATGATTATGTAATATTATAAATGCATTTATATAATGGATATATATGATATATATGATATCTACATCATGATTATAACTCTGGATATAATGGATACATTAACAACTTATAATTATAAAGAGCATATTTTTGACTCAAGTACCAATGATCGTTAAAACGACTGTTAATAACTTAAATAATTTCATAGTGTTTATGACATGGTAATAAGTGATATAAAAAGAATAATGAACTTGAAAAAGGTTCTTAAGAAAGTAGAAATTAAATTAAGTTTATTATTCAGGAGGTTAAAGAACGATCAAGTCAAGACGGACCCGAGGTAAGGGACTTCGTCTCAATCTCCTTTCATTGAGGCATATTTTGTTTTATACACAACTTTCTTTTATACGGTGTATAAAACCCTTTGACTTTTACTTTTATACAAAAGGAATCTTTTTCTACGAAGAGTTTTACTAAATGAAAAAAAGGAAAGTTTCTTTTAACATACGCGGTGACAACGACATTTTCCGCCGCCGTGAGTATTATAGGGTCTTTGGCTTCCTCAACAAGCCGTGATGTTTTAAAATGAAATAAATACCATATACTCTTTAATGTATGTTGGTATTGAAAATGGTTTTTATAATGGATTTGTTATGTCAATATATTTATCTGATATATTGTGATCAAAGTGTGGAAATGTTTTCTTTCCATTATATTTGTTTTATGTCTTATGATTTTCATAATGGTACTTGGACATTTGACAGGTGGTTACGTGATAAACCATATGACGGTTGGTTCCGTGAATACCAGGATGGGTGGTTACGTTATAACCTCCAATGCATTGGGTATGGAAGTCGGTTGTATGGCTATTCCATTAAGTATGTATGGAAGTTGGTCATATGGATATTCCATTAAGTGATATGTGTGGAAGTCGACCGTATGGTTATTCCACTTAAGTATGTTTATGTCCCAAGTTACCTTTATATGTTATGTTTTCTTTATATGGGTTTTATGGTAATCCTTTGGTTACAAAAGGTTAAGTAATGATATTTTATTCAGTGAAGAGTTTTACTACTTCATGAAGGTTAAGGTATTACTTTGATAAAGTATACATGGTTTACTTGATGTTTGAAAAACTAACAGTTTTCATTATTTGTGTATCCCTTAATGAGCTTTTTATGCTCACCCCAAGTTTTTTTGAAATGTTTTTCACAGGAATTAATGTGGAATAGGGTCAAGGATGGGATCAAGGGAAATTCATGCTATCTAAAACATGGAACTAGACGTGTTTCTTTTTAAGAGTTTTTATTTTATAGAAACTTAGTCTACCTTGTAATCTTTTGAGATGTAACAGTTATGTCCTAATTCTCTAAAACTCTAAACCTGAAAATATCTTCAAATTGAATTATTCATTTATTTCAATATTAAGTAATGTTTATGGTTGGGGCCTTATATTTGGTATCAAAGGTCGGTTTAGAAAACATTAGGAGTTATAAAAGTGTTAAATCATAAGTTAATTTATGGTATGATTGAAATGAAATAGCATTTAAAGATTACCGTGTTGCTTCTCCTAAGATATTTCTGTGTTAAGAATGGTTTTTCATAGAGGAAATAGAAAACATTTTCTTGGATGGCATACAGAGGGAAATGAGCTTTCAAATTAGTATCCTGAGATGCTCAGAATCAGAATTGAGCAGTTTACTATAGTGATGGCTCAGTTGAATCAGGTGATAAATGGTGGTTGTGTTATTGATGATATTTTGGTGTTTTCTAAAAGTAAATAGGAGCATGAAAGTCATTTAAGGGTTATTTTGAAAACCTTGAAAGAAAAGAAATTGTATGGGAAATTCAGCAAGTGTGAGTTTTGGTTGACACAAATTTCTTTCCTTGGTCACATTGTTTCAAAAGATGGCATAACTGTTGATCCTGCTAAAACAAAAGTTGTTGAAAATGGCCAAGACCCACAAATGTAACAAAGATTAGTAGTTTCCTTGGTTTGGCAGGTTACTACCGAAGGTTTGTTGAAAATTTTTCACGGTTATCTAGTCCGATGACTAAGCTAAATCGGAAGGGTGTTAAGTTTATCTGGACAAAAGAATGAGATGATTGTTTTTAGGATTTGAAAAGAAGATTGGTGAATGCTCCAGTTTTGGCACTTCCTTCCAGGAATGGTGAGTTTGTTATATACAGTGATGCTTCGTTGAAGGGACTTGGTTGTGTCCTTATGGAAAATGATCAGGTAATTGCTTATGCTTCACGTCAGTTGAAAACTCATGATGTAAATTACCCTACACATGATTTGGAATTAACTACTATTGTTTTTTGCTTTGAAAATTTGGAGGCATCATTTGTATGGAGTAAAGTGTGAAATATATACTGATCACAAAAGTTTAAAGTATATATTAACTCAGAAAGAATTGAACATGAGGCAGTGGAGATGGCTGGAATTAATCAAGGATTATGATTGTACAATTCAGTACCATCCGGGAAAAGTAAATAAAGTGGTCGATGCTTTGAGTCGAAAAAGTAATGCTTCATTAACCATGCTAGGTTTGGAACGAGATCCTTTGGTTTTTGATTTGATGAACTTTGGAATAGAATTTTTTGGTGCAGGAAGTTCTTATGTTTTGTTTCAGGTATTAGTGAGATCATCCCTATCAGACAGAATTAAGAAAGCACAGAGGGAAGATAGTGAGTTGCAGAAAAAGTTAGAGCTTGTTCAGAAGGGTAAGTTGCCTGAATTAAACATTGATAATGATTGTGTTTTGAGGTTTGGGAAGAGATTATGTGTGCCTTGTGATTCACAGTAGAAGAATTAGTTGTTATGTGAGGCTCACAGTTCCCCATTTTCAGTTCATCCTGGCAGTACTAAGATGTATAGAGATCTGCGGGAGTATTACTGGTGGGATGGAATGAAAAGGGATATTGCTGATTTTTCTGTGAAATGTTTGACTTGTCAGCAGGGTAAAGCCGAGTGGCAGTTACCAAAAGGGATGCTTCATCCTTTACCAGTGCCAGATTGGAAATGGGAAAATATATCCATGGATTTTGTCGTGGGATTACCGAAGACATCTAGAGGTAATAATGCAATCTGGGTTATTGTTGATCGCTTGAATAAATCTGCACATTTCATTTCTATACGAGATAATTTTTCCCTAGATCAACTTTCCCGTTTGTATCTTAAAGAGATAGCCAGGTTACATGGATTTCCTCTCTCCATTGTATCTGATCGTGATCCCATGTTTACTTCTAACTTTTGGAAAGGCCTTCAGAAGTCATTGGGTACTGAATTAAATTTTAGTACAGCTTTTCATCCTCAATCAGATGGGTAGTCAGAATGAACAATTCAGAACTTGGAGGATATGCTACGAGCTTATTCGATGGATTATCAGGGAAGTTGGGACCAACATCTTTCTTTGGTTGAGTTTTCTTATAATAACAGTTTTCATTCTAGTATACAGATGGCAGCATTTGAGGCATCATATGGGAAGCGGTGTCGAACTCCAGAATTTTGGGATGAAGTGGGTGAAAGGAAGCTGATGGGACCAGAATTTGTAGAAGAGATGGCAGAAGAAGTTCATTTGATTCAGAAACACATGTGAACAGCTCAGAGCAGGAAGAAGAGTTATGCGGATAACTGGAGGAAGGATATATCTTTCGAGGTAGGTAATCATGTTTTTCTCAAGGTTTCTCCATGGAAAAGTTTGATGAGATTTGGTAAGAAAGGAAAGCTAAGTCCAAGGTTCATTGGACCATATGAAATTCTAGAGAAAGTTGGATCAGTTGCTTACCGAGTGGCTTTACCTCTGAGTTTATCTCAGGTACACAATGTTTTTCATGTTTCGATGTTGAGGAAGTATATGTCAGATTCATCTCATGTTTTGAGTCCAGAGGTAGTTCAGCTGGAGGAGAAACTATCTTATGAAGAACAACCAGTCCAGATTCTTGACCGAAGAGAGCAAGTGTTGTGAAATAAGGTAATGCACCAAGTAAAGGTTTTGTGAAAAAACCATATGGTTGAAGAGGCAACGTGGGAATCTGAAAATGCTATGAGGGATAAATACCCCCACTTATTTGGAAAAGTGAATAAAATTGTGAGGACGCAATTCCCAAAAGGGGGGAAGGATGTAACATCCCAAGTAAATAAAGAATAAATAATTTTCATATTTATTAATATTTACGAATTAAATATTAATTTTACTTTAAAGGGTTTGCTATGTTCGATAGCGTAACTGATACGCAACTAAGAGTTTCATTGAAATCTTACGTTGCACACTAGTAATAAAATAATATTATTTTAAATGGTAGTTAGCACATAGCCGTTGTATTGGCTGGAATGTATAGAAATAACCAAAAGATGATTATATATGTTTTTAAATGTTTTTACATTTATCCAATAAAAGATAAAGGCTTAAAATACGAAAAGAATTCAATTTTAGGCTTTTATACCCTAATTTTCACTAAAGGTTCACATATCGCCTTTCGATGGAAAACCGTCATTAAATATAGTTTTGGTCACTTATATACATTCTATTGGACCAAATAAAACTCTTCTTTAGAATCGGGACATCAAAATTTACTTTGTGTAAATTTTTGGTATCTTTCTGATAATGTTCTTATTTTAATGAATAGTGTAAAATGTTGTATTTTAATTCAAAACCTCTTTGTAATCTAATTTATTTATATGATTAGATTATATTTTGAATTTGTTTTAGAGTGAAATTAGAAAATATTTTTACTATTAAATCCAGTAGTGGTCGTTGGAATTAATTTCACTTTGAAATCGGACTTAAACTAGTGTCAATCTTTTGATACTTATTGTTTCAAAAAAACACGCTATTTGTCATGACAACAGGGAATTAATTATTAAATTAATTAATGTGACTTATATGTTTTTAATTTTGTAAAATATACTTCATTTATGAATTCGGAATATCAAATATAGCTTAGGGTGAATTTTTGGTATTTTTCTAAAAAACTTCAATTTTTGATGAATAGTGAAACCACTAAGTGGTACCTATAAAAACTGATTTTTCGTTTAAATGAAATTTTACCACTTCTGTGTTTTGAATTTCAAAAATCCGACATACATGGTTGTCATTAAGATGTAAAATGTGGTTCAATGAGATTAAAATAATTTTTTTGGTGAATAGTAACTTTTATGTTCTTAATCGCGATTAGAGGTAATTAGTGTAGTTTAAGGTAAAAATAATGTTTTAATAATATGAGATGAGCTTGACACATGTCCTACCCTCATTGGATGTGTCATGGCCGACCAAGACAATCCATGGGTCAACTTGGGGACCCCATGAAACCACTTTGTTTGGGAAATGAGATAATAACTTTTTATTAAATGTTAAAGTAAATGTGACACAAACATGAGATGTTTTACTAAAACAATTTTTACATGGGGTCATAAAAGCTAGATTTTTGACTATAAATATTCATTAGAAATCTAAAAAGATTTCCTACATCATGATAGTTTTTTATTAAATTATTTATGACATCATGATGATGCAGCGATTACCTCATTAATAATGGATTTAAATAAAATGGAAATCTAATGTAAAATCTAAGACCTACACATGGCAAAAACCTAGTGTATGGGTGGATTTCGAACCCTTATCACCTTATCCTAGAAACACATCAATGTGGTACCATTAAAATCCGAAACTCATTATAAAATAAAGTAACATTTCCTTACTTTCCAAGAGTGCCCCTCCTCTCCTCTTATAAAAGGCCCCCACCTCTACCTCTTTACCCACACTTCCAAAGCCTTTGGCTCGGCCAACCCCTTCCCATTTTGGCTCTCCACATCCCTCTATTACTCATTGAAGCCTCAATTTAGACATAAGTCTTCCAAAGGAATCCTTTGAGCTCAAACCAAAGGGAGTTACCTGATTTTAAGGTAATGTCTTCTTTTGAGTCCTTTTGTTTTATTTTGCTTCTACAACCCCCTAAACTCTTTTTATTCTTTAATTTTGTAACACATAAAGTATATTAAATATACTAGGATGTTTTTATAAGAAGCATTCAAGCTAAACTTACACCCACCTACATCTAATGGTTAAAGAACATACTGTTTCTGTGGATGGCGAATTTATGCCTCCCGAAACGATGATTGTTCAAAATTCTTTTAACACTTTCAAAGGTGGCCATTAAGATGACACTATATTTATATATGATATATAATATGTTTATGTTTTCATTAATCTTCTGTATTTTTCATTTTGAGCATACCTTTATGGATTCCTTTATGGGTAAACACGATAATTTCATTTTAGGAAGTGCGGACTACCGCCCCCTCAAAGTGATTTGATTCGTTAATGCCATATGTGGGACGTATAAAGGATGGATTTAAAGTTATTATATATGATTTTATACTGGAATTATAATATACATCTATATCATTAATATTTCTTCCCATTAAAGTATGAGATAGAAATGAAAGTAGCGTTCATGCGTACGTACGGCTTACCGTCTCCATGAACGGTGCATTTCATTTCTTATCCCCAAATGTAATGTAATATTATAATTACATATATATAATGTATATATATGATGTATGTTACATCTAAATGATTAATATAATTCTGGAATTAAAATATATATACCTCTCATTTAGTTTTAATTCCATTAATATGACATAGAAATGAAAGCAGTGTTCATGCGTACGTACGGCTTACCGTCTCCATGAACGGTGCATTTCATTTCTTACCTCTAAATGATTATATAATATTATAAATTAATTTATATACTGGATATATATGATATATATTATATCTACATCATGAGTATAACTATGGATATAATGGATACATGAACAAATTGTAATTATAAAGAGCATATTTTTGACTCAAGTACCAATGATCATTAAAACGACCGTTAATAACTTAAATAATTACATAGTGTTCATGACATGGTAATAAGTGATATAAAAGGAATAATGAACTTGAAAAAGGTTCTTAAGCAAGTAGAAATTAACTTAAGTTTATTATTCAGGAGGTTAAAGAACGATCGAGTCAAGACGGACCCGTGGTAAGGGACTTCGTCTCAATCTCCTTTCATTGAGGCATATTTCGTTTTATACACAACTTTCTTTTATATGGTGTATAAACGCCTTTGAATTTTACTTTTATACAAAAGGAATCTTTTTCTATGAAGCGTTTTAATAAACGAAAAAAAGGAATGTTTTTTTTAACATACGCGGTGATAACGACCTTTTCCGCCGCCGCGAGTATTATTTGGTCTTTGGCTTCCTCAACAAGTCGTGATGTTTTTAAAATGAAATAAATACCATATACTATTTTATGTATTTTGGTATTGAAAATGGTTTTTATAATGGATTTTTTATGTCAATATATTTAAGTGATATATTGTGATCAAAGTGTGGAAATGTTTTCTTTCCATTATATTTGTTTTGTGTCTTATGATTTTTATAATGGTACTTGGACATTTGACGGGTTGTGCCGTGAATACCAGGATGGGTGGTTACGTTATAACCTCCAATGCATTGGGTATGGAAGTCGGCCGTATGGCTATTCCATTAAGTATGTATGGAAGTTGGCTGTATGGCTATTCCATTAAGTGATATGTGTGGAAGTCGACCGTATGGTTATTACACTTAAGTATGTTTATGTCCCAAGTTTCCTTTTTATATTATGTGTTCTTTATATGGGTTTTATGGTAATACTTTGGTTACAAAAGGGTAAGTAATGGTATTTTATTCAGTTAAGAGTTTTTACTACTTCATGACGGTGAAGGTATTACTTTGATAAAGTATACATGGTTTACTTGATGTTTGAAAAACTAACAGTTTTCATTATTTATGTATCCCTTACTGGGCTTTTTATGCTCACCCCAAGTTTTTTTGAAATTTTTTTCATAGGAATTAATGTGGAATAGGGTCAAGGATGGGATCAAGGGAAAGTCATGCTATCTAAAACATGGGACTAGACATGTTTCTTTTTGAGAGTTTTTATTTTATGGAAACTTAGTCTACTTTGTAATCTTTTGAGATGTAACAGTTATGTCCTAATTCTCTAAAACTCTAAACCTGAAAAGATCCTCAATGTGAATTATTCATTTAATTCAATATTAAGTAATGTTTAAGGTCGGGGCCTTATAACTTCGGTAGCATAACGACATCAAATAGAAATTGTAAAATATGTTGATGAGTGAGTAAGAATTCTCTATTCATTTATAAAAGTAATTTAATGTAATGGGGTAATGTAAGATAATATACCAAAAAATATAATGGAATTTAGATGAATAATATAAAATAATTGCGTGAATCTAAATGAGGATAGAGAAATCCCTTATAGACTTTTGGCACGGTTACAGGGGTAAATGGGAGGAATTAATGGGAGAAGGAGGGGCATACCATCATTCAAACATAAGTAGGGAAGTATAGGGGAGGTGTGAAATCATATGCCAACATTTTTAATTGTAAATAAAAGGGAATAACTATATAAGGAAACATGGACATAAATGAGAAAGTAATAAATTCATTATATGGAAGTGTGATTCCAAAGTCTTGAGAGAGGCTTAATAAAGGTTTCTAGGGAGATTAGGGTACCATGGGAGGATTATAGAGAGAAGAGGGAAGTGTATGGTCAAGCTCCAATTGTTTTGAGTGAATAATAATGAGATATTGAGTGGGTTCATATAGGAAGGGGGGGTAATTTTTTATTATTTTGTTTTGTGACACCACACATTAACCTAATAAAAAACACCAAACATCCAATAATTTTTTACTATGAATTTTTCCAAAGTGGTGTGGAAAACATTGGTTTATAATTCCAATGGTCAGAAATATTAAATTATTAGGCTTTCTTATGTGGAGGTGAGTCACACACACAAGGAAATCATTTTAAAAAGTGAAAACATTTTATAAGTCTTGAAGGGTCCACTAAGGCACCCTAAAATTAATCATACAAATTCAAAAACACATTATTTAAAATTTAAAACATATATTGGCCTAAAAAACCTGTTTATATTATTTTATTACATCACTATTGGGTCATTATGATGTCATAAAACACATTATATATTTAAATGGTATTTAATTTTAACAAAAAAATCGATTGTCTCAAAAAATTATGAAAATTTCACCATCACACAATTTTGATTCGCCAAATCAAAAAATGATGTTAATTTTATCTAAATAGTTTTTTTAAATATGTATATTTTTACTTTTAAGGTATAAACTGACTTTTATTGAAAATTCTTGGGTTTTGAGAAAAATAGCTTTCAATCCTTAATAATAATTACAATTGTATTCATTAAAATTATATGATCATATCTATTTAAAAAAATCAATTTATTATTAATATTTTATTAAAATATTATTTTATTCAAAAATAAATTAATAAATCAAAATATATTTTTCAATTGAATATTAACTAAAAATATTATTTTTTCTTTAAAAACCATTGTCAAAGTCAAAATAGTAAAATTAATGTATATTATATATTCTATACATAAAAATAATGCACATAATCATAGTTCCAGGGTTTTATTAAATAGACCCTTATAAAACCCACATAAGACCTAAGGGTAAGGTGTGTGATGATGGAATACTCTTGGGGTGGCTCAAATAACATCACTCAAGTGATAATCCTTATTAACTTCCAATTCTACCATAGGCTATTCCGTTCATGATTAACACGTTGAAGCTAAGCTTTGTCTTGGTCAAGATAAAATCCCAATGAAACTGCCTTCTTTTTAAGCTTTGACAAATGGGCTTTGTATGGAGTGATTCTACTAGATGAGGCAATCACTTCCTTTTTCTAAGTAAATAGGATGTTTTAAATCCCTATATTTGTACTAATCAGGTGATCACTATTAAATGTTTATATTATCAATGGAAATAATTAATAATGTTATTTTAAATACAAAAACTTAAAACTAAGGAAGTGCATGTGTTTTATATTACCATTTCACATAATCAGACATTTAATTAGATGATGAGGAATTTTCATTAACAAAATTTTGGGTCGTTATAGGGAATAATTTATTTCTTTTTTATTTAGTGAGACAAGTTGATGAATGATGTTGTTTTTTGTGTCATGATTTTTCACCTTATAGAATGAAAATATAGGTCACAAAAAGAATTTTCATAAACCATTGAGTTAATATCATGCAAGTGGCAGGAGATGTGAGATGCAATTTTTTTATTTAATGTAGGATGTGATGAATCATGAGGATGGTATTATGGAATTATTCATGAAGGGGTTTATCAAATAGGCATGTGGATTACACTGTTAATACTAGAGTTTTTATAATTCCATTGTGTTTCTATGTGTTTTCTCACAACAAGGTTAATTCATATGATGTATTGAGTTTTGATTGAAATTTTATAACGAGTTGAGAATTTATTTTATCACTCCATGGTTGTTTTTAATAAAGGGTCATTATGGAATGATGTTTCATGTTGTTCTATGATTTTAATTTGACTATGAATAATTATACCACAACCATTAGAATTGTGTTGTGACTAGGATGACCTGAGCTCTCATGATAAATAGTGATTGAATCCTCTCCCCTTTGGATTTTAATCTTCTCATTGGAACTTTGAGCTTATTACTATAGATTTTTTATCCCTATACACCTTGGAATAAAATTCATAGTAAACCTTTGATGTATGCAGTGTACATATCAATGAAATATAAAATAATGTGATCCTAGGTAAGACTATTTTCTGATCCCATTCTACATTATCTTATGATTTATTATAAATAATTTTCATGTTATTCATAATTAACATATGATTTTAATGATGTGAATACCTATCAATTACAAAGAGTTTTTATCCATTCGTAGTCAGATACCAGTTGATTAATTTCCCCATATTTGATACAGTATGGTCAAACCATTCTTTCAAATCCCTTATTATTCTCATGGTTCAATTAAATAGAGGCTATTTACCAATATGAAAGTGTAGTGTATCATTAGTTTACTATGGTGTATACATAAAATAGAGTTAATTGTTTCATTTGAAAATAATTATATAATAGTGTTTGTGATGTGTAATATCTCATTATGGGTGACAAAGAATGGCTTTCTCCAACCTAAGGTCCCATGATCTATTCTCTTACTTTTATTATAGTTTTATGCCACAATAAAATATGTTTCACCATGTAATCCCCATTTCTAGTAAAATGTGATATTAAAAAAATGGGAAAATCGTGATACTCTTTAATATAATTATATATAGGTATCCTAGGTTTAGAGTTAATCCTACATGAAGTACACCATCGTATAACGTTTCTAGGCCAGACATGATGGTGGTGTCCTTGATTTGAATTCAGTGGTTGAATCATTGTGAAGATATCTATGAGATTAGATGTAGTGAAAATGTCATTATTAAATTATGGAACTCATGATTCACATATCATGAAATAATAATATTGCACATGACATAATAATGATGAAACCTAGAAGGAAAGATCTAACATAGCCCCCTTTTGGGTTCTTATATGTATCATTTTTCTAATATATTTGATTAAGTACAGAAGGTAGTGTATCATGATAATTTTTTGATATATATATTTATATTATTGTCCATTAACTACACGAGGCTATATATATATATATAGATATATATATTTATGTAGGTTTAGACTTAATCCTCATATAGTCGATCACTGTGATCTAGTGTGATGAGTAGTGAATTACCCGGGGTTCAGTGCTTCTCTGTTCATGTGTCGATGTTGGATTTTATGTCCCCTCTTGGTATTAGATATTGATAACCCCTTATTAATTGGTTTTTTGACCTATATAGTTTGGACATGGTGTTGTTCTTCTGTTGAACTTGATAAGGTTTGGGTCCTATATAGTTTTAAAATAGTCAAGTACTCCCCTAATCGATGTTCCTTGAATCGTTTGGGAATAAGTCCATTATTTATGGATTTATGTACCCCATAATTTGATTAATTTTTTTATAATGATCAGGATATCCATCAAGGGTTTGATACCCCATCAACTGGTGTTTATCTTGGAAAGGAATGAGTCCCTGACAAGATTTAATGAGATGATGTATATTTTATTGAGCTAGGTATCCTGGATACTTGGGTTGATCATGGTGATGGATTTCCTCTGATTATATCGGTTTTTGAAAATAGGAATTTAATTCCTATGTTCTTTATATTGAAACAATATATTGGTAGCTTTTGATATTTTTTGATCTTGTTATCTGATTGGTATATCTTTAACCTTTTCATTTTTTGGTTAAATAATACCTTTTTATTACTTCATTGTTTTTGGATTGTCCTACTAGGTATGTATATACTCACCCATGCATGGGAATATTTCCTACATGTTTCATGTATTA
Source organism: Viscum album (assembly GCA_963277665.1). Lineage (NCBI taxonomy): Eukaryota > Viridiplantae > Streptophyta > Magnoliopsida > Santalales > Viscaceae > Viscum > Viscum album. The sequence continues at coordinate 1,295,117,020 of OY728136.1, forward strand.
TATAGATAGAAAATAAATAGGTTGTTAATTTAGAATCTATATTGTTGGAGGAGTTGTATCTAGGTGATACCTATAGGTGAATGAAGTATAAAATGTTCACATCTTTTACTTGTTCATTATAGAGATCATTTAACCATTTCTGGCCTAGGCTTCTTTTCTACTAGGTTTGTTTAGATTTTATTTTAGCTCTTTTTACCTTATGGATTATATTATCATTTTTCTATATGAATATAAGAATGTTAATCATGTGTTATATATTAATGAGGTTTTTATTGTCTAGATTTTATTATTATTTCCCTTATAGATATGTGCTTTTTTATAGATATATTAGGCTATGGGATCCCATCATGTGTAATTTTACTTCTCAATGCTTGTCATAAGTCTCAAGCATATTATAGGAGGAAGTGAGGTGGAATACATAGCTCACTTCTAGGATATTTGGGTCTATATTAGGGGATACTTTTAGTGCTATTTATTTCTGATATTGGTTTTCGAATTTATGGAAATAGTATCTAGGAGTTTTGAGTTTAGATTTCATCCCATAGAACCTAATGTTGGTGGAATATCTTGTATATATTAAATACATTGATAGGAAAAGTATTCTCTTAAAGCTCTAAGGAACCATTTATGGGGATTTTTTTTACATACATTATATATGGACCAATTAATGATTTTTATTCCATTCTTTAGTCATCTCACCATATAAGATTTAATGATTCTAGTTCATCTTGTAAAAATATTTGTTACCAACATATAGACAACTAACTAGGATTATGAGGTAGGTTTATCAAATTTTGGTGATAGTGATCATTCCTCAAGTCATTAACCAATTTGTTGTTGAGCTTTCCATCTAAGGATATTATTGTTAAATGTCCCCACTAGATGAATAGGGATCAGTTTTTGTACCCATAGTGCAGTGAGCAGACCCACCTACCACAGTGTTAGAATACATTTTTATACTTACTGAGTGGTGTATGAATCTAGTATGATGATATTAGGATGCATATAGGATGATTTTGATTCTTTATTTTCTGTGATAGTGACCATTGAGGTTTCAAAGTGATCATGGATTGCATGAAATAGATAATTGGCCTGAGGTAGTGGTATTTTTGTTTCATCTTGGCCATAACCCCTCTGATAAGATGGCAATACATCATTCTCGGCATACCTAGGGAATATAAGGTCACTAGTGGAATATTATTAATCATGCCTTTTCTTATGTGAATCTCCCATGTTAAGTGTTTTAGAAATCATTTCATATAGAATATTATATATCTATGTTGTGTATGGACCCATGAGTTATGATAGGGTATCATGTCTTCTTTTGAAGATAGTGTTGAGGTTTAATGACGTTTTGAGGTTCCTCCTAAACATTATCCATGATGGATTACTTATAGAATATACGTTTAAGCATGGCCATTCCATAGTGATATATGTTGACATTATTACCCTCTGTATCCCTACAAACACTAGGGTTACAAAGTGAAATTTAGTGATCAAGATCATTTTATCGAAGGAGAAGTATGGAGATTTTTATGGAAGAAACTGAAAAGGAGACAATTCATCCAATACAATATGTCATTGGAACACATTAGGATCGCAACATCGAATGTGTACTCATGCTTGATCCAATATATGAGGATTGGTAGCTCATGAGCTATATAGAGGATATTGCTAGCTAGGACATAAAAATCTATATACCTATAGAGGATGTCTTCATATAAAAAATGACTACCCATACCATTTTGTATCATAATAAAATCATGAATTAGATTGACCCCAACCCATGTTCGAGATTATTATGTGAGTAGCGTCATCCCCAAGGTGCATAGGGAGGTCATTAGGGTGGAAACTGTGATAGATGGGTTGGGGGCTCTCTTGGAGAAGGAGTTAGGGATATATATCACTATGGTATTATTTCACCATAATCAAACATATGTGGTCTGATATAGGATTAATAATTTTCACTTTGGGACATGGATAGCTGTAGGTTATAAAGGACGATGAGAAATATGTTCCCTATATTTTTTGAGGTTCAGACTATTTAAACTCTACCATGACACATTTACTCCTTGATACCAGTGTGTTCCATTCCATTAATTTTTTTATAAATATTTTTAGAGTTATAGAAACCTATAGAACCATTATCCCCATACAAATAGATTCAGATTTTTACTATAAAAAATTAAAGCCTCACAAATTTCAACTAACATTGAGGGCTTTCGTATAATAGAGGGAAATTCTCCTGGAACCTCATAGTGGTTGTGATGAAGCCATATGATTTTATCCATAGTATGGACTAACTACCCACATTACATTCTTAGATTGAATATAAACATTTTAGAGTGATGTGTTCTTGAGTGTACAGATTGAGGATCATCTTTAGGGGTGATTGGGTCCTTAAATCAGGGCATGTGAGTCCAATGTGTGATAAGATGAAACCAGTCACACATTCGTTGAAAGGTTTTAGTATATGTGTTAAAAATATCCTAGTAGATTATATTCCTATAGTAATTGAGAAATATATAGATATATTCCTCTAGAATACACTATGTTTCCCAAATCAATGAGATATTGAATTCTAAATTTTTTTGTACCACATAACCACATTGATATCTTCAATAGCTTATCAGATGGGCCTATCTAAGATTAAGAAGATAAACATGTAGTTAGAGGACCATATAGAGAATGGTGTCATTAGACGCCATGTTTCCCCTAAGTAGTTCTAATTTTGTTTTCCAAGAAGGAGTGTAGGATCTGAAAGATTTTTATTTACTATTACCACAAGAATTATGTTATAATTAAGAAAAAATAAATTCTATGTAGAATAAAATAGCTATTTGAATACTTGAATGGATTGAAGTGGTTCACTTTTTTTTTCATTATTTCTACTATCATGAGTTTCAGTTTTGTGATGAGGATACCTTGGATATGTAATTAAGGCATCACTGTAAACATTATAGGTTTTTGGTGATGAAAATTAGTGTGATAAATTCTATGTATATGTTTGAGGGTATTAAAAACCACATGTTTTATTCATTCTTAGATCATTTCAAGGTTGTATTCATTGATGAAATAATAATTTAGTCTTTGTTATAGGATAACCATATTAATCATTTAAGGACACTCCAAAAAATTCTTTTAGAGAACAATCTATACAATATGATCTCCATGTTTCAATCTTGTATTTTAAAGGTCTAATTCATATGTAATTTCATCTTTGTGATCTAATTATTTGTGGAGGTAATTAATATCGAGGAAGTTATTTCTTGGAATCCAACCAATTTAGTATTCTTGGTGTAGATCTTTTTATGATTTAGGTATATTAACTAATATTTTTGTAAGACATAGAGGATTTATCTCCCATGTCTTCAATTATCCATAAATGGAAACCAATTTTTTGGTATGAGTAACCTCAAGGATACAATGAGGTTTAAATGTAGTGGTTAAAGAGTGAACCTATCTTGAGGTTACTAGATGAAGGAGTTGAGTTTTTTGTTCTTCTATGCATCTAGAATCAGGCTTGGTTCGGTATTGATGTAGATGTCAGCATGGATTTCATATGGATATAGGTAGTTCATACCACACAAATTTAACCATATGACCCATGATATAGTGTTGAAAAAAAGAGTGTTTTTCATGAAGAATTGAAGCCATTTCTTTCTTAGTGGGAATTCTGTAGTCTACATGGACCATAAGGGCCTCATTAAAATCGTTATCCCAAGTGATATTATTCTATAGGAGAGGTGTTGGTTAGAGATCCTATATTATTATGACATCAAAATCATATATTCTTTTGGAAAGGGTAATGTGATGGTTGATTTCATTATTGAAGTACTCTAGGATCAGTTGGTGGAGATATGTGTGACTCGTTATTGGTGATGAAATTATCCTAGGTAGAAAAAGAAAAAGTGGAATATCATTGATTGATGTTATTGAACAAACCACTCATACATATCATGAGTGATTCTCATTTGGGAGATATCCATTTTAAGTCATTGTATGCATATATATTCTTAGGTGATGCACTAAATTATTATTCCAAAGGTGGATACCAAGTCATACTCTATTGAGGACAACCAATAGAATCAGTCATGATGTGTGAAAAGGCGGTGAGGTAGTTTAATACATCCCCTTAGTAGTGAATCTTGGTATTAAAATGTTTTACCAGGACCAAATGTTTTTGTTTTGATAGCCTGGTATAAATATGATCATTACTATGTGTATACCATAGGACTTCACTTATCTATATATTAAGAAAAAACACCTAGTTCTAGATAGTTTGGATCGAACCCTACATGGTTCATAATGGAAGTGGAGTGGTATATTAATATACTTCAATTTAGGACTTCTACATTTAAAAAAGGGTCTTGTTGTGGTTTGGGTGATGCTAGGCTGACTAACCAAGATTTCCCACTTATTACCTATTCATGAGTAATTTTCTATGGAATAATTAGAACACCTTTACATAGATGAGATAATAAAACTATATAGAGCACCATTTATGTTATTTTCAGATCAAGATTGTCATTTTATTTCTTAGTAGTAGAGAATATTGTAGAACATATTTATTAAAGAGTTTCAGTTGAGTACGGTGTACAACCTTAGATGGATGAGAATTTTGAGAGAACCATATAAGTTCCAGAGGATTTTTTGCGATCTTGTGCACTATTTTTTGTTTTTATCTTGGTGGATCAAATACCCATGTTATATTTCATATAAAACAATATCCACCACCTAAATATTGGAATATAACCTTTAAAGGCCATATATGGGAGACCCTTTCGGTCACCATATGCAAGACATAGAATAGAGAGTCATTGATGATGAAGGAAAATTTAGTGCATTTGATAATGAAGAATGTTTAAGTGATACTGTAGGAGATGAATACTTCTTAAAACCATTATAATTCATATATTGAATGATGTGAATGTAAATATTATTTCAATGAGGGAGATAAAATTTTCTTTATTGTCTTTAAAATATTTGAATTTTAGAGATTTGAAAGTGGAAGAAAACTATGCCTGAGTTTCATCATGAAATTCCAAATGCAGTGTATGGTAGATGAGGTTTATTAACACTTATTACTATCCTCATAGTTAGATTAGTTTGGAAACATTTTCCATGAGTCACAGTTGAATAGATACATGCACAACTCACTGCATGTCATCATATTAGAAAAAATTGACATTGATGATGGTGTTACCTTCATATAAAACCCGATGGGGATTAGAGAGAAGTAGTATAAAACCATTTAAGGTTTGAAATACCATTACTGTGTGTTCTATGGTTGAATGAAATACATTGCGAGATATCATAGAAATGATATATTTAGATACCGGCTCTGTAACCTCACCTTTTCAGGTAGGTTTTCATTTTTGGGATGAAAATCCTTAATGGTGTGTAAGATATAATGACCTATTATTTAAGTGGAATTATTTATTATTTCACAGTGGATCAGATCCCTTACAACATGGTGTTCTAATTTTCGCTATGATTATTACCCTTTCATAGTGACAATATTAGGCAGTGGTATAATGTTAGATGTTCCATTGAGTTAATATCATATGATAATCTTGAGATGTGTTACCCCCTTGGTATTATCTTATAGTGTGATGATTTGATTATGTAATGGATATTTTCATATTTGATCACTGAGGTTCAAGGGTTTCACTATGATTTTATGAGGATTCTAGTTTGTATTAAGAAAGCTTATTTTTTACCATAGTGGGATAGAACCACATGATGTTAAAAGAAATGTATGTGTTTTCAAGGGATTTTAGATGGTTTTTATATCAAACCATAGTTTTTAGATATTTTTTAAAAAAATTAAAGGTCTAGTGTAATTTTTCCCATTACACCATGATTGTGATGTCCTGTATTTTAATTATAAAAAATGGTCAAACCCTCTATACCCTGGATTTTACTTTCCTTACTCAACTTCTCAACATATGGCGGTGTGGTTTAAGATCCCTAAACACTTTAGATGATCCTATAATGAATGATAAAGTGTATTGTACACTAGTAATTACATAATTAATAATATATCTTTTTATTATTCATCATTTCCTTATGATATTACGATTATTAATCTCAATTTACTCCAATGGTTTTATCTCTTTTTAGATTCAGAACTATTTTTATTAGTTCTCCCCTAATCAATACCACATTGTTGAATATTTATCATTATTACCTATATTACTCAAAAGAGTCTATTGAGAAAAGGCCATTTGTCCTTATGATTGTGGTTTGTGATATAAGTTTATGATAATAGAGGAAAGTCATTAATGTTATGGTTTGAGAGAAAAATGATAATAACAATAATTTTAGGATTTGTAAGGTCTAGTTACACCATCCCATGTCATTGCAAACTACAACATAGGTTATGAAAAACTTTTTATTAAAATTATTAGTAGGTTTAGAGTACGGTAATACACTCCATTACCTCCCCCATTACTATGGTTAATAATTTTAAAAATGGGGTTCTCTATGAAATGCATGAATTTAATAATATATAGATGAACTATTTTCTGAGTTAATCTTATATGAGGTGGTCTATATTTTGATATTTTTACCTATGAAATTATTCGGATGAATGTGGTGTGAATGAAGTGGTTGTGTCATAGTGAAGATAACTATAAGCTTGGTTCTGTCATGATCGTGTTTCTTATGACATGGAACTAGGGAGTTAGGTTTTGTGGTGTGACCATATATTTCAGCATGTGACTATATCTAAATCCTTAGTTAAATACATGGAATGATCCTTTTTGTGTGGGTTTATTTATATTTTTATCTATATGTTTTATATAGAAGAGGTGGTAGTACATCATGAACATTTTCTATTTATAGCATTATAGTGTTCCCTTTAGACCACCTGGGCACATCTATGTCCAGTTTTGGGTAGGTTTAGATTTTATCTTTGTATTTCCAATGACTGGGATCAAACATGAAGAGAAGAGCATACATAAGGTTCATTACTCCCAGGGTTGTATATTGATTAAAGGTTTCATGCCCCCATTAGGGTCTTAATTATTGATACTAACTATCATTCAAGGGTTGTGGGTCATTTATAGTTTGGGAATGGTGTCCGTATTCCCCTTCACTTGACATGGTAAATTTAATTTATAGGTCCAAAAGTGGTTGTTTATCACTCCATTAATATTCCCAAAATCATCAAGGCATAGGCTGCAACAACCCTGACCCCAGTTTCCCAGAGCTGGAGGTTACCTTATTATATTGTCAAAGATATAGGGGTTCTAATCTTGATGTACTGGCCAATTTAGTGGTCATAGGGAACCAGATGCATACATGATCTCCAATTTACACTAGGAATATAATATAAACATAATAAAATATAATTATCAAAATCCTTGAACCCATAAAATGAATTTTTCTTCACTTCCTGGGGAAAGGAAATCTACTATAGGGTGAGATTATATGCTAAGTAAGAGTTTTATATAATGGAATCTATCATTTTAAAATAAAGATTAATCAATATGGAAAGGTAAATAACATGAAACACGGGCCATTTAATCAATAAATTTACCATTAAAATAATGCATAGAAAATTAAAATTAAATAATCTCATGGATAATAATAACAGATTTCTCAAGGAAAGAAATGAATATTATTGGATTTCATGATCTCAGATATCAGGACATATCTATAATCAATACCTTGCACCAAGGCAGTTTCTATGGGTAAAGACCTATTTAATTTTACCAACTGAAATGTCTCATTAGACATATCGATGCGTTAGTGGTATATATAATTCAACACCCCACCCATCATTACATATCTAATGAATTATTCATATATCCATAGAATTATTTAATTCATGAACAATTTTCCTTATTATCAAATATATTTATTGATTAAATAACAATAATAATCATAAATTCCCTACTTAATGAAAGAACATTCAATTTAAAATAGTATTTATAAAAATTGTGTATATATTTAGAAATAATTATATCCTTGTTATAAATAATATGGAAATTAATGGGAAAAGTAATGTTTAATGATAAAAATATAGTGAATGTATTAAGATTAAGTTATTGACCACCAAATGAATATTAGAGAAAAGAAGACAATTTATTTAACAATAAATATAGTTTTTAAATGAATTCATGTCTATTGATAAATAAAAGGAAATAGACGATAAATATGAACAATTTTTTTTTGAAAAAATAGTTTTTTATATCATTTTAATGTTTGTAGAATAATATAAATATCATAAAATGATGATGATGGTGGGGATGTCTTCTTAGTTCCTAATACATTAAAAAAATTTCATTTTGAATTTTTATATAGAAATTTGAAAATGTTCCCTTTGAGGATGAAATTTTAGATATTTATCTAAAAAAATGTTAAACTTCAAGTATATCATTATATATTTTTTATAAATAATTTTTGTAAATGCAATGTACTTTTGTAACATAATTTTGAAAAATATGAATATGGAAGAAAAATATAATCGATTAAGAAGAGAACTAAGATCCCATTTTCTTTTAAACATTAATCTTGAAAGGGTAACTAGAATTATATCATTATTCATTATGAAAAAATATAAATTTATCTTAAATACCTCAAATTTATATTATATACACCACATAAAAATATGTAGGTGATTACTAACAAATTTGACATAATGGCATGTCAATTTGGACGAAATCTAATACCTCAGGTCAGAGTTCATTTGTAAATATACAAAACACATTTATAGTAAATGATGATTTATTATAAATATATTTTAGAACCATAGTCACATGTATCATACCATATAATATTTACATAAAAACTTTTTTAACCTGTCTATTAAAATTCTTTATTAAAATCAATATTCTAGGTGTTAACTACTTTGTTCTTCATGTATGATTTGGTTGGATAGTTATGGTCCTAGTAATTTTATCATAGATACAAAATATTATAAATGTTAATAATGACATAAATATCATATATATTAATTTTATACATATTTAGTGTCAACCATAAAAGTATTGGTAGAAAAATGAATTACATCGTTGTTGGAGATGACATGTTCTATGTACGCAAGAATATTGCTTCCATTTTTTCAATGGACGTAAAGAATTGAATTAAAATAATAAATAAATTTTATAGAAAAAATTTTATTTCATAAATATAAGATATATTCATTAAGTATAACCTTATTAAAATCTATGAAAAAATAATATAAAAAACATGTCACATCGCTTCATAGAGGTGGTAGCCCTCATGTACGCACGAGAGACATTGTCTTTTTCCAAATAAATGATAGATAAGTAGGTAGATGTGATATTATAATTATATAAGAATAATTATATAATATATATATATATATATATTAAACACATCATTATATCCATCTGTGAGAGGTGGTGATGAAAAATGAATTATATTAGTTCGTGAGGTGGTACTACATCATACACACTATTAATGGTTTTATTTTCCATTTGATAGGAGATAGATTTAGGTTATTATACTGTAATCATAATAACTAATTATATGAATTTTTTTTCATAATTATGTAATTTTATTAAATAATATTTAATGTAGGAGGAAGAAGAAGTAAAATAATAATACTCTATTATAAATGATACATCTTCTTTAGATATGCTCTACCAGTTTACACCAAAAGAATTTTTAGGATGGTTTTTTAATCAATAAAAGTACTCTAGAAATTACTAAGTGAATTAATTAAGGGTTTTTGGTAGTTATTGTACCAACAAAAATCTATCTTTATGTTCAAATAGGAGAGGAGAGGGGGTTTCCTTTTATATATCGTGGAGGGGGCCCTCTTGGAAATTTACTAAAAGAATACAAAATGATAAATTCATTCTAATAAAAAATGGTTCCAAATGGAAATATATTTGATGTTTTAATAGTATAATAGATAAATATTTATATTCAATATTATTAATATACTTTTATTTGGAAAACATTCCCTTATCTTTGGTTTTAAACCCTCGTAAACTCAATTTATCCATAATTATAATAATTAATTTTATTAGGTTTTTACTATTCATTATGACAAAAAATTAAGTTCAAAAAAGTTAAATAATATAAATTTTGATAATTATGAATATTTAATCCACTTAAAAATAAATAAATTTATATAATTGGTCGAATTTAATTTAAAATAAATCACACAAAAAGTGTAAAAAATGGTTTTTAGAAAACGTTTATTTTCAAGAATGACATGATCTTATATTAACTATATGGCTCCTAATATTCATAACATTCATAAAATTTAAAATATTTAGATATATAATCCTTACATATAATTTAAATAATTCATCATTTAATATTTTTTAATTAATTAAAATGGAAAGACATCATGCCTTAAAAAATTGTTTTTTGAAAAATATCCATTTCTACCATGAAAAGATCTTATCATTATAACAATAAAATTGATAAAAAATAATATTTTAATTACAAAAAATTATATTAAAAAATTATTAATAAATGGTGGGATAATTAAATATTATTTTTTCAATCATTCATAAATTCTAAATTTTACGTGAAAATCTATATATGTTGGGATGGTGTGTGTCTTGCTGTGTGAGTTCTCTTGGGTATTTGGACCATTGTTGGGACCTTGTTCCTTTGGCACTTTGGGAAATGTAATGATTCCATTTATATCCATTAAAAAAGGGATTATCCTATAATAAATGAAAATACAGAGGTCTCCAGGCCATTCATATAAGAGAAAATCGCAAAAATTTATTCTAGGATTATTTTGACCTTATAAGTTAAAAATTGATATTCATCCGGTAAAATTACAATTTTTGTATCATGAAATATTAAAAAGGTAATGACAATATTATTTATCAAAATAAAATATTCACTTTATATACTTAATTAATTTTTTTATATAATATGTCTATTAATGGATTTAGGTACCATCGAGTTTGATGAATTATTTTTACAAGGAGTTAGCCACCCATAAAGTGTTCTGTACTACCTCAACCGATGCTTACAACGGTGAGATGATGTTCCACCAAAAAAATTACTAATATAAAATATATTTAGTTTCATTATGTTTCTTGGATTATTGGGTTGCTCAAAGTGTTATATTTCCTTCAATTATCCAGGATCTTGATGAGTAGGTTTCAATGTTTAAGGTTCTATAGTTTGAAAGCATATATGAGTTATTTTTTGAGAATTTTTGATCATATTTCTTGAGTGGTTTATCCTTTAAATTTAGTATTTTCAACTAACTAATCTTATTTTTTCCATCATGGTTATTGGGGCATCTTACTTGTATTATTATATGCAACCGTGAATGGTCATATTTCCCACAATGTCATATATTATGATGAAATAGACAATTCAATCGTGATGATGGTAGACATTGTGTTGATTGAGTGTGATACTAAAGGTACCTATATAACACATAAATATTTTATGAAATATATTTTTTCAAATATGATTAATTTCTTTGAGAATGTTCATTACACCCAACACATAGTTTTAATGAACCAGGATATACTGCTAATATTATTAATTATACAAGACCCTTATAACGTATCAATTAAACATGGCTATATTAAGAGTGATAAGAAAATTTCAAAATTATATATAATATCTTTATATTGATAAAATATATTGATAAGAAGTACTTAATTTTTAGTTTTATCTTTAGATTCTTCAAAAATAGTTTTTCTCAAAAAATGTATGTATTACATTTTGGGAATAAATGATCAAATTAGTTTTTGACAATTTAGAAAATATATTTGAAAAATAAAATTCATTAATGGATTCAAAATTTAAAAATTAAAATAGGGTAGTTTTTTGGATTTTTTAAAATGTTTAATTTGTTATTGAATAGTTATAATAGTGTTTTTTATTAAAATCATACTAACATTTAAATAACGTAGAGCCTATATTTTTTAAAATGGATTTTAAAGTAAAATTTGTTAAATAATATCATAATTAATATAATTTATTTAATTTTAATAAATTTAATTTTTCATTTTGATGTTAAAACCCTTTATACTCATGATATCATTTTCCTCAGAAGACCGTTTCTTTGTCGCTTTTGCAGTTTTAATGTAAAATTAAAATTTTCCACTTATATGGATTGAATTTAGATAAATGAATTTCAAATATATAATTATAGAAATTAATATGATATAATATTCTCAAAATAAATTTTTACATAATGTATAATAAAATAGTAAATATTATATAATGCAGTTAAGGCAAAAATAGGGCTACTCGTACCTAAAATAAATTTATAATGGTTAAAATGACCATAAAAATTGAAAAATAAAACTTTTATGTAAATATTTAAACCTTATGTGATATAAGTTTTTATAATGAATAATTTGGGATCCATATTACAAGCTTAAAATGTGGTTATAACTTTTTATTTTAAAACAATTCAAGTGTTTCCTCTTCCCCACTTATAAAATGCTCCCTTATCCTCTCCGCTACACAGTTACAAAGATTTGTGGTTTTGGATTATTCATAAAATAATACCATTCTTACATCCCTACCCTCATCCTAAAAGCTTGATTTTTATTATGAATCCCTTCTGATAATTATTTTGATGCTAACCAAAGGAGGAAGTGCAAAGAAAACGTATCGTTCTTAAAAGAGAATTTTTATTTTATTTTATCTTCCACCTTCTAAAAATATTATAAAAATATTAGAAAATAATAAAACTATAATACCATATATAATAATATTTTATTATGTTAATGAAATAAAATATACCAGTAATGTCCCCCAACATGACACTCTATCACGTAGTCAGAAAGTGTTGGTTATGGGTCCTCAAGCATACCACCCCATTGAAAAGAGGTTGATGACTATTAGAGGGTTGTGGTATGTATAGCGTGGAGACTATTCCTACTCGATTGTGATTTTACATTACATTGTAAAATTATTCATTGAAAAATAATAATAATAATAGTGCACAAATAATAATAAAATATAATACTGCATAAACCAACATTAAAATACAGCTGACAAGTCCTATAATTAATAATGAAATAATGTAATGAAATTCTAGAATGTAACTAAATTTCAGGATTGAAAAAACAAAATTAAAATCCTAGAAGACTCAAATAAAGACTCATTTATCCCTGGTCTTGAACCCCACATTGCTCCCATCTACAAACTCATACCCATCCAGCAAATATAATAATAATTAAGGTACCTTTCCATTATCCAATCATATATCCATGAAATATTCTTAGATACCAAACAGAGGTCCGAATAAGGTGTGAGTATAACATGGTAGTTTGAATGAATCATGTCTAAATAAACTAATATAATAAGAAGTTTGTGAAATATAACCATAATCATGTGTATTAATTAATTCAAAAATTAATAAAATAGCAACTAAACCTACTATGACTCCATACCAGGATTTCTATGAGCATGTCTCATAACCATTCCAACCCCAACCATAAAACCATTATAAAAAACTTTCTTTGGATACATGATGTAATATTTATGAGTATGATTTATAACCATTCCAACCACCTCTATAACCATGGGAATCATAAAAAACCCCAGTGAACACTCAATAATCATTACATCATTCATGTCAAAGCCCCATAGTTATTGAAGCATGGGACTGGGCCTATTCTTCTCACTATAAGAATTACATAATTGAACTATGTTGAGCACACTCAATATCAATATTAGAACATATAAATTTTGAAGTTACAAGGTCAGGTCCTTTATATAAACATTTCATTAAGGATCACAAATCATGTTATAACAGCAAGGATATCACTATATCACATAATAATCCTCAATGATTAATTATGAGAATTACCATTTTTTTTATTTACCAGTTTAACTAATTTAGAAATTGATAAAAAGTAAAATAAATTTGTCATAATCCATACCTTATAGATTATATATAAATAAATCATTTAGGGTTTAATGTCATTACTAAACATGATTTACTCATTAGTTAATTCAATTATATTTAATGTTTTCTCACCCAACAGGTATCCATAAGCCTGTTCAAAAACATATTGATGCTAATAGACTCCAAATAATAATCTCATTTAGGATTAAATTAATTTATAAAATGTTTCATTGGAACAACCACACCATTTCATATACATGGAAATTATCAGTCCATAATGTTCAAATTTAGAACCATACTTTAACTAATGATGAAGGAAATGCTTCCAATGGAAAAAACCATGGGGAAGAAGGTGTAGATAATCATAAAGAGTATAATAGATAAAAACTAATCAATATCAAGAAAATAAATTCACATAGTTAAGGAATTATACTACAATAGATAGAGAAACAATGGATATAAGATAAGAAACGAACAAACATAACTTACCAGGGCTCAATTTCACAAATGTGAAATCCAAAAGGGAGGTGGGAAATCTAAAATATCCTGGAAGATTACCTTGGGTTGATAGGAGAGAGCTATAGGTGAGATGAAAAAAAATTCATCCACACATAATAAATTAAATTAGAATACCTTGGAATTAAAAGGTTTGAAATCTAGTCACACTTACTATGAATATTCTTAAGGGGATACACTGAAAAACCGATCACATATGATTATTTCATTTAAAAAACCGAAAAAAATCCCACAACTTGTAATCCATTTACAAAGTGGTTAAATATTCTGTAGATGGGTTTTAATCCCATTATCCTTATAAACAATCTGATCATCCTCTAAATCATATCAAAATACCGAGAACACATGATAAATGTTGACACATTTTTTATGGAATCCATTAATTCAAAAATAAATACATCCATAAATGTTAATCCATATTTCCAATCAAAGGATCTACACATGCATACTCTCCATTTTTTCTCATGTTTCCTTGAAAACCAATACTTTTTTATTGAAATGATAGGTATCCACAATTAAAAAAACAATCAGGGTTTAAAGAGGAGAAAAATAATAAAAAGACATGTTAAAAAACAAAGAGAGAAATGTACCCTGAAAAAGATGGGATCTTACCACCTCCCAACCATATAATAGATCATCCTCGTGATGCTCCATGTACCACTATGAGGTCTCAATGACCATGTTTAGAAATGGTTTCCATATATAAAACTCACTATCCCAGTTTTCCTCCTAATATGTCCTATGATTCTAATACACTCAATAGAATGGTATAGTTCTACCCTGAATATATTTGTCCCCATGATCCATAAGTTTTATCAGATGATCCTCAAATGGGACATCATCCAAAAGATTTAAGTATTATATGTCTATCACATTGGACATTTCTAAATTATATACATGAAGTTGAAATATGTGAAACATGGTGTGAATGACACTTAATCACTATGAAATGACTAAACCGTATTCCATAAGACCAACCCTTTCCACTATCTCAAAAGACCAAACAAACCTGGGTGATAACTTTCCCTATTTTTTTAAAATGACATTTCCCTAATCTTGGTGATACACGAAGGAAAACATGATGAAAAATATCATAATTCATAGGTTGTCTCTCAAGGTCAGCATATGATTTCTTTATTATCTACATAGTCACAAACAACTACCTGATCAACTGAACATGCTTTGACATCTACTACACAAGACTAGGCCCAATAAGTGCTGATAACCTACCATTTACCAGCATTGAGGTGAAATACAGGACCTTACATAAAAATAATCAAAAGTTTCCACTTGTATTGAATCTAGAAATCTATTATTGTATACCAACTCCCTGAGTACCATACTTTTCTCCCAAAAACCACCAAAATCTAAAACACACTCACATAACATATCCCCTAGAATGTGAATAGTCCACTCATATGGACCATCAATCTAAGGATGATAGGATATGATAAAAAGAACATGAAATATTAAATACTTTAAGATAACCTTATAGAAACATCATGTTAAATGTGGATCTTTTTCAAAAAAGATAATCTTTAGAACATCATGCCACTGAACCAACTCGCACACATAAATATTTCCCAGATCAATATCTGTGAAGGTCTCCCAGATAGGTAAAATCTAAGATACTGTAATCATTCAATCCAAAATCACTCATATATAATCATTCATATGTGTTTTCCTGGGCAGTCCTGTTACAAAATCCATTGTGACGTCATTCCATTTCCACTCAAGAATGGGTAAAGGGTGAAAAATACCACCTAGCCTCTAATGCTTAGATTTCACATGGTGTAAAGTGAATCATATATCCATGAATCATTACACTAACTTCTTCATTCATGGAAACCAATAATGTCTTTAAGGATAATGATACAAAATTATCAAACTAGGATGTGCCGCCCATCTAGAAGCATGAAACTCCCTCATTAGCATCTCACATAATCCGGTTGGAACCCATATTCATCTATAAAAAATAAGTGAATTTCCATTTCCAATAGACCATCATGATGGTGTCTCCCTACCATAAAAATGATCTGTTCATAATATTCCCTTCATATTCAATAATTTCTTTGTCTTAATCCAGTCTAAAAGAACAGCTATGATAGATTTCAAAAACAGATTTAATCATCCATGAGACCCTAAACATCTACAAGCATGTCTTCCACGAGTTCATTTATCCTCCATTATTTGGAAGACTCTCATAATACTTTTTTCTATGTGTATCCACTCAATGCATTGACAATGATGTTTCCGTTTCCTGGTGTATAATCAAACTTGATGTCAAAAGACTATAGATATTAGACCCATCACCTCTATCCAAGGATCATTCCTCATGGGAAAATATATACCTATGGGTAATATTGTCATTGTACACTACAAAAATATTACCCATGACATAGTTTCTCTAACATATTAGGGAATGTACCACTACTACTAACTCTAGATCATGAGGAGGGTAATTCCTATCATTCACTCTCAGTTTTTATGAGTCATAAGAAACCTCTCAATCCTCTAGTATCAGAGCCGGTTCGAGTCCAACATCTCTTGTGTCATAGTAGATGGGATATGGTTTACCTAGAATAGTTCAATTAAGGATGGATATTTTGTTCATATTTACTTTTAGCTCCAGAAAATATCTCTTTCAAGATTCAAACAAAACAAACATCACCCATTTCTTGGTTAACCTAGACATCGATGGTTCCAAATGGTTGAAATATTAGATAAAGCACTGATAATATCCTGCTAAACCCAAAAATATCTAAATCTCCAATAAATTCGTGGAATGTTCCCAATATATCATGGTTATAACTTTATTTGGGTCCACTGAAACTCTTTTCTTTATGATGACATGGACCAAGAAGTACATTTTATTAATCCATAAACTATATTTGGTAAGATTGGTATCAAGAAAATGATCTCTCAAGGTACTCAAGATTATGTGGATATGTTTCAAATGATCATCTATTGACTAGGATTATACTAATAATTCAATGACAAAAACAACTGAAAATCAATACAGAAAACATTTAATGATCCTATTCATTAAGTCCAAGAATACTATAGTTGCATTGGTCAGACCAAATGATATCACTACGAACCCATACAAACCAAACATGCTCCTAAAATTAGTTCGAGGATTGTCCAGTGGTATTTCCCTTTACTAGTGGTAACCTAATATCAAATCAATCTTGGATAAGATTTTAGTACATCGCCACTATTTTAAATGATCATAATTGTTTAGAAGAGAAAACTAGTTCCTAACCGTCATCTCGTTCAACCTCTGTTAATCCACACATAAGCCAAAACATCCATCAGGATTTTTGGTGAAGAGAACTATAGAACCCTAAGAGGATGAACTAGGATGTATGAATCCTTTAGATTAATGATCATCCAACTGAACATTCAATTCCCAATCTCGAATGGTGTGAATATATAAGGTGGGATATAAATTTTATCTTCTCCTAGAAAAAAATTGATAATAAACATGATCAATTTTTTGGGTCATAAGCCTTATAACACTTCAAGAAAGACATCATGAAAATGGTCAACCATTGGAGGAAAAACAATCATGATGCATTCCACCATCATCTTAAGAAGGACCAGATATATGAGCCATGACAGAATCTAATCTAAACTGAATTTCTAATTTAGGACCATCCTGAAGATCCCACTCACCTTAGGGATAATAGATTGCTCCTTCTTAACATAGAAAGGTAATTATCCTCCCAAAAAAATCTATATCATCTTGGTGTGTAAATAACCAATCCATACCAAGAATCAAGTATAATCCTATCATTTCTAGAATTAATAGTCACCAAAATAATTGATAACAATCGATATATATATACCACACACCTAGAAACGTTTAATATTATTTTAAATAACTCTTAATGGTTTGTTGATGGTAAAAGAACCATCTTAAATTTTCACATCCAAGCCCAAATTGTTTTAAAAAATAGCATCTATAAACGAATTTGATGACTTAGTATAAAAAAACACAAGAAATGGTATACTATGGAAGAATCATACCTCTGATGGTTGATGGTCCTTCATCCATAATAGATGGAGTAGTCTATATAATGGGCGTATGATATTTTCCTCTGCCTTGGGATCCAATATAAATACCATTAGATATTTCCATTCCCTATTACAGATGCTCCTACACTTTGTTACCAAGAGCCCTATCTCAGCCTGAATGGACCCTGAGACTCCAGTAACTAGCTTACTAAGTGGCAGCAGATCACCTTCCCAACTCAGGTGCCTATCCTGATTCTCTTCCACTATTATGTTGTGGAACATTTGAATAGATCATATAAATATGGCATAGTCTTCCATAGATATGGAACTCAACTAAGGAAAATACAAGAACTGGCATCCAAATATTACACACTTATAACACTACAGTGGAATATGTTTGTGAGATGGATGTCCACTCCCCTAACAGCTCTGAAAACTACTAACTTGGTGTAAACTATCAGAGTAGTTCTTCTTAATTCCAAAATAATATCACCCAGTTCACCCTTATAGAATAGAATGGAAACTTCTCATGGCCTCTCTCAAATTCCATTCTATGATAACTACCTAGTTCACCATGTCCTCATAACAACACAAATGAAAAAAATTCACTTATAACAATATCTAGAAATGTAGACCATCCATAAAATGCCTCTTCCTAGAGATCTCATCATTTTGAAAATGTGGAAAAAAGAGTTGTAGGTCAATGAAATGTACGTAATAGTCCATCACTGTCATTCCCTCTCATGATAGATGCATGAACTCTCAAGATTTTTCAACCCTTAACATTATGGGATGGAAATATATTAGTAATTTGATCTCAAAATACTTTAAAGATAACTCATAATGATTCCTAGATTCCTCCAGAAAACCCCACAAACACTTGGCAGGTCCATGATACATATATGCAGTAAGATTCACCATCCAATCTATTTCTGTCTCAAGATACTTGAACATTGTCCAGAAAGACTCAATCGAGAACTCATCATCTTAGGGTCCTCTTTCCCCATTAAACATAGACAGATGATTGAGCTGAAACTCCATTGTTAGATTAGATATTGGGGGGCATGACATGAACAATATCCCTTACCATGGATCACATGACCTTGAGAAATCTTCCGTGAAGCTAAAAACCTATATGATCCTTAGAAACTACATTAAGATATGCTTCAGATGCATTAGAAATGTGATAATTACCAATCTATTAATTATCTAGTTGATGATGATGAGGGGTAATTTTCTCTATAATAAAAACACACACATAAAAACAATGGTTGACAATAAGGTAAACCTCAACATATGACTACAACAGATAACCACTGACTCATGGTCTCTCTAGACATGGATTAAATGTCTTTTAGTATTTAATAACACACCGTTTATTTCGTTTCTCGATGTAATAGATATCTCATATAAGAGTTATATCATGAAATTATATATCACATGCGAATCAAAATATCCATATCTTGAAAAATACATGTCATTATACCTATATGTGCCTATTACGATGCATGCATACTCATCTCTCTCCAGGCTAGTCCATAAGCATAAATCTAATGAAGTAATACATAATAAAAAACAACCACACAAAATATGTAAAATAATCATGTTGAAATAACCTCAATTATAAAATGAGAATATTATAATAAAAAATACCACACATGGGAACTCAGATTTCTCCTCGTACATGGTTTAGCTACAACCATTCACAAGATCATTATCATGTCCCAGAACATCCTAGTATACTTTATACATTCCTTAAATATAAATGAAAAAAAATAAATATCATGGGCTCCAAAATAACTTTTTAACTTCCCCCAATCCAACACTCTCTAACATGGCCAGAATGGGTTGGTTATGAGACAAGATGTGGACCACCCCTTATTCCAGAGGCTGCAGATTACTAGAAGGGGTGTGATGGATATATAGGGGAGACTTTACCAAACAGATTTAGATTTTACAACACAAAATAGAGATATTTTATAATAAATAAACAAATATTAGAGATAATAAATAATGAAAAAATATAATACATTTGAAACCAAAAAATAAAAGACAGCTAGAAAATTCAATTAATAAAAATGGAATAAATCAATGATGTGATGGAATGTAACTAAATTTCATTCTAAAAAAATAAAATTTATATAATATAATATTAAAATAAATACTCAAAAGTACCCTATATTGAACCCCACATTGGTTCCATCTCCAAACTCTATCCCATCTAGTAGAGACATTCCATAACAAGGTCATTTTCCCTTCTCCAAACATGCATCCTCAAAATCTGTTTGGGTACAAAACGGAGTCATAAATAAGGTATGAGTATAACTCAGTAAGTCAACACCACCATGTCTAAAAAACTAGTCTAATAAGATGTGTATTCAATAAAGTGATAAATAGGAGTTCTAATTAATTTAATAATTAATAAAATACCACATCAACCTACTTCAAGAACATATATGGATATATCAGAGTATGTCTCATGACAATTCCAACCACAACCATATGGTAAAAAACATACTTTAACTTCATGCCGAAATATCTTTGAGTATTTATTATGACCATGACATCCACAACCATAACCATGTTAAACATAAAAAAACCAGATGAAATCCTTATATGCATTACATCATCTGGGTCAAAGCCCTATAAGAATTATTGGATGGGACTAGGCTGAGCCGCTCACTATAATCATTATGACATCAGACTAGACTGAGCTCCCTCAATATCATAATTTTAATATATAAGTATGCATGTTTCAGGTCCATTCATGATTTATAATAATTTCAGCAAGGTTGACAAGTCATTTCTTAACAGTATGGATATCACAATATCCAATGATAATCCACAATAGTTAATTATTTGAATAAATATTTGTTTTTCATTTACCTGTTCATTTTTATCAAAATTGATAAAATGTCAAATTAATATGAAAAATGGAATAACTTTGGGATTCTATATCAAAAAATCACCTTAGGGTTTTATGTAATTTCTAAACACACTTTAATACATTATCCAATCCATTTGTATTAATGATTTTCTCACACAATGTGTATCTATAAGCCAGTTCAAAAACCAATTTAAGAAAAAAAAGACATGGAATAATCTCATTTTGTATTTAATTATTTATTGGACACATTACATTGGAAAGGTCAAAATATTTCTTATACATGACAATTATCATAATATAGGGTTAAGATTTAGACCCCCTTCATCACAGGATGACCAAAAAAACACTTCCAACTGAAATATCCCATAAAAAAGAAGGTGTAAAATATTAAAAATATGTTCTATAAAGTACCAATATTTACATATATGACATTGAATAACTTTTTTTAATACTTAATACATTACAAAAATAGACCCCCAAAGTCCGTATTAGTTTAGTGCCTTTGAAAAAATGGAACCAAAATCTTCTAACAAAATGAAATATCTTCAATGTTTCCCACAAATATATTACCCGAAAGTATTTATATGTAAATACATTTCTTCATAACCTAGGTAAGGGAAACATAAGAAATGGACAAGCTCAAATTATCAGTTATGGTAAATAAAGGAAAATCTAAAGGATATCATTAACATAAGGGTATGAGAAAGTGATTTTGTTCATTATATGATCATGCCCGTCATAAAAAAATCATGAACATAAATCATGGAATAAATACTATCAGTTCATAATACACGAATCATAAGGAACTAAATAACATAATCTATGAAAGAATAATATAATAATAAGACATATAATTTTGAAAGAAACATTAGTATATAAAAATCCTAGGTCAAGGATTCCAACCAAGAAATTTGTAACATGCTAGGCTTGGGATTCCCTCCCATTTACCCTCTTATATATGGATTGTGATTCCCTACAGTGTATCCTTTTTTGGGAGTGGGATGTCCTCCTATGTCCCCTCTTGTTTGGGGATTGATATTCCCTCTCGTGTTAACTTTTATCTCATAAAACATTTATCATTACCCAATTCATAAGAATGAGATATAGGCCCGAACCATATCATAATAAAATCATATAAAGACATTCAAAAAATCATAAAAATTCATATCATAACCCAGGAAATGAACATGGTGTCATAAAAATGTAATCATTCCATAACCTGTGTAAAATGAAATTGGTTTTATAATTGTTTCATCAAATCATAACCTGTTAAATGAAGTGGGTTTCATAGACAAATAATCTGTGAGAAGAAATGGGTTTCATAAACACCATTTCTGCAATAAATAAACCATTCAAATAAATAATATTAACAAAAACATTAGATCATTTCCCAAAAAGGAATGATTAACACTAATGGATTTCATCTTAGATGAGAAATAATTTTGAAAGATATTTTAAAAACACTTCATGAGGAAATAACCATTTTTTCCATGAAAGAATACTTCTTTACACATAAATTCTTGGAAAACCATTCTCATGAGAATAAAATTATCAAAGTATAAAGTAATATTTGACAAAACATTGACATCTTTTTTCCATTTAAAACTTGTAGAGGAGATTGAAAAAAATTAAAAAATAATTTTTCCCTGTTACCATAGAAAATAAGATTTAAAACAGTTTTAAAATATTTTCTTTGATAAGTTTCATCTAAAAAATGTTATAAAAAATTATCATATTAATCATTAAAAAGAATATTAAACTAAATGACAATGAGTAAATATGTACATGTCATATGAGGTAAAAGGAAATTACATTTTTCATGGTAAAATGTATAGAAACAAATCCTTGTTCAAAAATAGAAAAAATGATTCCTTTGAAATAATTGTTAAAATAAAAAAAAGGCTAAAAATATATTTTGTTGAGCATAGTAGATCAGTACAATATTCTTGGAATCCCTTTTTGGAAATCATGGTTTTTAAGAATCATAGATTTTTGACTGAAGAGAGGGGTAAGTTCATATTTTCGTAATAAATATTCTTAATTATATTATGTTAAAAAGAGTGTAAAAAATGGTACTAGTACACGAATAAATCAATACTAACCAAATGAGAATATAATTCATGATATTTATTGAAATATATAAAATAAAATTTCATTAATGAAATCATGATCATAAAATTTCATATTGAACGATGAGATTGTTTCAATAAACTCTTACCACATGAAAACATTGAATCATATTACCAATGTGGGATAATGAAATTACATGGAGATTTAAAATATCATGAAGAGAATTATATTCATTTTATAATATTTAAAAGTCAGTTTATTCACCTAATATTCAAATATAGGTGTATAACATCGCATGTGTGTGAAAGAATAAAATTGAGACAAAATTACTTTACTGACTTGGTATCATGTGAAACCTAAACCCCATTAAAAAGATTATAAAATGGATATGTAAATACCATTATAATTGAATATAATGGGAATATAACAGATTTATGGGTAGTATAAACACCACACCAAATAATAACATGGTGAATAAGGAATATATCTCAATAAAATAAAGAGTGAGTTGAAATTCTATTACTATGTGTCTTGAATATCATTGTACTCATTAAAAAATCCATAATAATAAAATTAATTCTATTATACATATTTTATAGAAACATATTATTATATCTAAGACCATATATTGTTTGATTAAAACATTATATTACTGTCTAGTTAATAATTTCATGATGAGGATACACTTAGGGTAATATTCACTTTGTTTTTTCACATGTGTCGTAATACGTTATATCATTATTCATTACCCATACATCATGATTTCTAGAATTTAACCCATTAAAACAATATAATATATATTTTTTATATATTTATTATAATATTCTACAGAATATAGAAGTATGAAATGGAATACACAATTCATGTAGATGATAGGTCGTACGTACCCATTAACATTATTTTAATTTTATTGTTCTATTAAATGAAAGAGAGTAACTGAAATATATGTATATAATATCATTATAGTTTCATTATTATTTCATACATATATCATATATTTTCATTAAAAATATCCTTAATACATTCCATGTATTGTGTGAATGAATAACATCGCATTGAGGGGGCGGTAGTCAACAATTCCTCAAATGAAATTATCACATTTACACAAGATGTAATGAAAAATTTTGTGATATAAATAAAAATTAAAGAAGAATAAACTAATTATAAATATCATATATATCATATATAATTAGACTTTTCATCACAATGTCCACCATGCGAGTTAGTAAAGGAATAATTAATAATAACCATTTCCTGAGGCGATAGTTCTCTGTACAGATAAACAATATCTTCGATACTCATTAGATGTAAGTGTGAGTAAGTTTATGACCAAAAATTAGCATTAAAATACTGAAGTATTTTTATGATACTATGGTTTTTTTAATATTGGAATAATAAGAGTGTATGATATCGAGAATGGATATACGATAAAGGATCATGAGGGAAGATGTTACCTATTCTTTGGGTAACTCCTTTTGATTTACACCAGAGGACTTAATTTGATTGCTTTCTACCCAAAAGGAAGATTCAATGATGAATTTAGGGATTTTTTAGAGATATTTATGAAGATATATTTTTTATATTAAGTGGTTTTAGAGCCGTGTGGATGTGGTAGGAGAGGAATCGTTTTATATTGGTAGAAGATTGGCACTCCCATAATAATATGGAAAAGGGAAACCCCATCCACGTTTTATTATTATTAGTGGATCCAGTAATGGTAATAATTATATAAAATTTAGTATAGGTTACAAATATGTCCATAAAATGGATTTTGGATATGTTTATAGGTCTTATTAAGCCTTATGTTTAGGGTTTGGTCCCCTGTTAAGCTTAATTTAATCTTAATTGCTCTAATTAGTTTTAATAACCATCAATGATCATTTCGGTTGAATACTATGTTGATATTATTATACATTATAAATTATTCTTGTTCCAAATATGGAATATTTTTTTAAAAATTCCAACCACATAATTTATAGAAATTAATTTAAAATTAATTCCACTGACACGATGACAAAGCAGGTTTTTAAAGTAAAAATGTTCAAATGTTTTTTAGGTTTTTATAATGAATTTAAATTTGAAAATAATTATAATTACCTAAATAAGGATAAATTTATATAAATTTGATCTAATTAAACATTAAAATAAATTATAAATATAATTATGTCTTAAAAATAAATTATATGAAAAAGAAGTTTTGATTTAAATTTCAGTATTTGTCACTATTCATTAAAAAATGAAACTTCAGAGAAAAATTACAAAAAATCACCCTAACAATTATTTTATGTTTATCATTAAAAAATTAATTTTATTTCATACATATATTTTTTATATGTAACGCCACAACCCCAGTTAACCAGAGTCGGTGCATTATTACAGAACATTGGCATGATCACAAGAAAGATCAAGTCTCGAAAGACAAATTTGTTTAGTAGCCTTGGAATAACTAGATACATTAATAAAGTTTACATTACATCATAAAATGAAAACTAAAACAATATAGTCTCCATAGTCCACACTCTTATCCCCTCATACTATCCCTAAAGGTCATTCATAAATTACTTCTTCACATCTTGGGAAAAATAAAACATAGAAAAGGGGTGATCTCAAATTCCCAGTAAGGATAACAATATAGAGGAAACTTTCATAAATAAGCATAAAAATTCAAGGAAATGTATAACTAAAAAAATAATTTTAAACTTGAACTTCAACATAGTATGGAAAAAATAAAATAAAATAATTCCATTTACTTATTCAAATTGATATTCTACTAATCGAATAATCAAATCCAATATCAATAACCACTTTCATAATCATGGAATGCATAATTCCAGACTATCATAACCACAAAGCCAAGGCCTCATGCCATGACTACACTAAGATTTTGTCAAGGCCTTGTTCCAAGACCCTAGTTTGTCTCATGAGACCTACCGATGCATCGAGGAGCTATAGCGGGCTCCACCCGTCACATATTAAGTCCAATGCATTCCCATATGAAAAGGTTTAAACATAACATAATCATTCGTATTAAAACTAGCATACAAAATGTAAATAATTCATCCATAAACCATGAATTGTATAAAAATAACACATCCATAGTCAAAAATATCACAAAACGTTCAATACAATATATAATTTTGGTATCATAATAAATCAACATCAAATAAGCGTAAAATCCATCAATGGATGTTGACATAGATGAAATCAAAACTCTAGTTAGAGAAATATCTCTTTCTATTTTGAAATCATTTAAGAGTCATATATTTATAAAATAAAACATTTTCTTTGAAAATATTCTTATAATCTTGTAATGGAAGTTTCGACGATTTTATAATGGCGGAAAATAGCCGCACCCACCGTATAAGTTAAAAAAACATTCTTACCTTAATTCTGTCGAAAAGGTTAAAAAGAACCTTATTTGTAAAATGATGGAAAGCTTCCTTTATAAAACTCTTATAAAAAGTCAAACAAGGTTATAAGTGACTTTAACCCATATTCTTGTAAATATTAAAAATGTTTTGAAATACATTTTTAAGAAACATGGATGTGGATGATATTGAAGTCCTAGTAGATTATTACGTATAAACAACCTCGGATAATGAAGAGATTGTGAAATATAGCCTTACCTTGTACTTTTACATGGTTGGGGTAGGTTAACATCTTGTATAATGGTGAAATAATTGTTATTAAATCATACAAGAATCATATATATTAATATGATATCAGATATGATCTTTTAACATTGCTTTGTTAATAATATTTTAGAATTATCGTTGTTCCGGGTGTTAACTTACGCGTTTTATTTTATATGTTTTGTTACATAAGCCGTTTTTGTCATAGATAGGTTTTATCTTAATCATATACAGAATGATATCAAGTCCTTAGATACTATTATTAATCATCAAATGAGAATTAGACTTGAATGGATACGATGGATAATGAATCTCATCGTGATTGTGGAGACGGTAGTCCGTACGTATGCACGAGCGACAATATCATTATTTTGATATTAAAATAATATATAATTGGATGTTATATCATATATACAGAATAATTATCATGTTATATTTAATATTTAAATTAATTACAGATCATTATTATACCCATCCAAATAATAATTTATTGAATGACAATTACACCACAAAGTGGAGACAGTAAGCTGTACGTACGCACGTATGATGACATGTTATTCAAAGGATGGATAGAATAATGAATATGGTTGTACCATATTTATAATAACATCACAGTATATATAAGATACTGGAGTTATTATTTTAGAATGGTAATAACAAAGAAAGAAGAAGTGGAAGAAGAAAGGAACTTGAAAAAGGGTGGTGAAATCATTACCTCTTCTCCGGGTTCTTCCTTTTAATTTGATCAAAAGGGCTCCATAGGTTGTCTTTCTGACTAAAGGAAGGCCTCTAGGATGAAGTTATGGAAGTTGAGAGAGTATTTGGGCAGAGTTTGGCCGATCAAAATGGCTTTGGAGGTGTGAATTAATGAGAAGGGGGAGTGCCCTTTTATAAGAGGGGTGAGGGGCACCTTTGGAAAAGCTAGAAATATTATTTTATAATAAATTCATATTCGGTTTATAATGGCTCCAAAGTGGATTATTTAAAGGTTAAGGTGGGGATGGTTTGAAAAACACTCAACCAATATAATTTAGACCAGTTTGGGTCATTATATTAACCTTATCTTTTAGTTTTAACTATTAGTTAATTAGTTTGACACTTACCATGACACTTTGTATTTTTATATTATATAGTTAATAAAAATACTATATACCTCCAAGAGATCCCCAAGTGGTCCATTAATGATACACCTATCATGATATAAGTCTCTTGGCCGAACCTTAGATTTTTAGGAATTGAATATCAATTAATAATATATTATTTGTTTTAAAAACACTTTTATGTAAATTTTGACACTATTTTGAAATTGATTTTTGTGAAAATCATAACAGAATTATTACTTCAAAAAAAGATAATTAAATCAATAATAAGATGTCATATTAACCTATAAAATTAGTGTAACTCCTAAAAAGTCTAAAATTATATTTATTTGGGTATTTATAATATCAATTATTTTAATTGTTCACTTTTATGGTAATTACTACATCATCATTGTGTCATAAATAAATTAAATTATTTAATGTCTAAATATTATAAAAAAATATCATTATGTATGAAATCTTAATATCTTTCTAATTAATATTTAAAATCGAATTTATCTTATTTATAACCCTATATTAAAAATGATTTTGCAAATAAACTTTGATTTTAACTCTTTTAACTCTTCTTTGAATTAAATAATAATAAATGTCCTAATCTAATCCATGTGGACCTAAATGATAATATTTTATTCCTAAGGTTGTTTTTGGTAGAATTAAGCTTATCCAATAGAATTAGGACATGTTTTAGGGTAATATTTATATCATTTTTACCCTTAATTACCCTATTTACTTTTAACCATGGTAAATAAAAGTAAAAAGTTACTATTCACAAAAAATTATTTTCATCTCAATGAACCATATTTCAGTCCTTGATATTAACAGCGTCTCTCGGATTTTCGAAATTACACTCACAGAAGTGGTAAAATTATGTTTTATTTGGTTTTTTATCTACCACTTAGTGGTTTCAGTATTCATAAAAAAATGATGTTTTTTAGAAAAATACCAAAAATTCACTGTAGGATAATTTCGATATTCTGAATCCAAAAATGAAGTCCATTTTGAAAAATAAACTTTATAAATTTCAAAAAGTGTTTATTAATATTCATAACGGCTAGTTTGATTGGTTGTAGTGTGTTAGAACTCGATGTTGCATACAACACACGTTATTGCATTATTCAAAGAGAAGTGTATCGTAGAAGCTTGGGGTGTTACATTCTCCCCTCCTTCAAATAATTTTTTCCTCAAAATTTCTAGAATACTACTGCATGAAAAGACTCGGGTGGTTTTTCATCATAAGTTCCTCGGGTTCCCACGTTGCCACTTCCATCTTATGGTTTCTCCATAAGACTTTTACCAGACGAGTCGTCCGGTTTCTCAGTAATTGTTCTCTCATATCAAGAATCTTGATGGGATCTTCGCAATAAGATAGACCGAGATCCATTTCTAATTCCTCATAGGTGAGTAAATGCGTTGGGTCAGGAATGTATTTCTTCAACAGAGATATGTGGAACACATCGTGAACTTTGGAGAGAATTGGCGGCATTTCCAATCTGTAAGCTACAGCCCAAATTTGTTATAGAATTTTGAAACGTCTGATGTACTTGGGACTCAGTTTACCTTTCTTACCAAAACATATGACTCCCTTCCATGGAGATACCTTCAGGAAAACATGATCACTGACTTGAAATTCCAAATCCTTCGTTCGATTATCGGCATAGCTCTTCTGCCTACTTTGAGCTGCTTTGATATGGTTTTGGATTACCTTCACCTTTTCCATTTTTTCCTCCACCAGTTCTGGGCCTACAAGTTTTCTTTCACCAACGTCATCCCAACAGGTTGGTGTGCGACTTCTCATTCCATATAACACTTCATATGGTGCCATCTGAATACTCGAATGGAAGCTATTGTTATAGGAAAATTCTACCAGAGGTAAATATTAATCCCACATACCCTGAAAGTCAAGTGAGCAGGATCTCAACATGTCTTCTAAGGTTTGAATCGTTTGTTCTGATTTCCCATCTGTTTGAGGGTGGTAGGCAGTGCTCAAATGAAGTTCAGTATCCAAGTCTTTCTGAAGACTTTTCCAGAATCTTGAAGTAAAACGGGGATCACGATCAGAAACAATCGATAGTGGTACTCCATGAAGTCTCACCACTTCATTAATATATAGTCTTACTAGACGTTCCAGTGGTAGATCTTCTCTTATAGAATGAAAATGTGCTGACTTGGTAAGACGATCAACAATAACCCATATTTCATCATTCCTTCTAGGAGTCTTTGGTAGCCCCATGACAAAGTCCATCATAATATTATCCCATTTCCACTTCGGTATGGGAAGAGGTTGCATGATTCCTCCAGGATATTGCCTTCCAGCTTTCACTTGTTGACAAACCATACATCTTGACACAAAATCTGCAATATCCCTCTTCATGTTGTCCCACCAAAAATTTTCCTTCAAGTCTCTATACATTTTGGTGCTCCCAGGGTGTATAGAGAAATTGGAACTATGAGCATCATCAAGCAATTCGCTTTTTAGATCTGGTATATCAGGAACACAAAGTCTCTTCCCAAATTTCAAAATTCCATCTTCATACACAAAGTCTCTCAATCTCCCATCATTCATAGCTTTAATATTCTTTTGAAATACTTCATCATCGGTCTAAGAACTCTTAATCCTTTCTAGTAAATATGGTTTGGAAACCATTTGAAAAAGCATTCATGTTTCACCTTCCCTGGTTATTCCCATGTCCATATTTACTAGATCCATGAAAATTGGATCCCTTTAAATTCTTATATTGTTCAAAACTCCATGGTATTTTCTGCTCAAAGTATCTACCACCTTGTTTTCTTTCCCCGGGTTATAGTGTATCATACAATCATAATCCTTGAATAATTCAAGCCATCTCTTTTTCCTCATGTTGAGTTCTTTTTGTGAGAAAATATACTTGAAACTCTTGTGATCAGTATAAATCTCACATTTTTCACCATAGAGGTAGTGACTTCATATCTTCAAAGCAAATATCACAGCTTCTAACTTGAGATCATGAGTAGGATAGTTTTGTTCTTGAATTTTCAACTGTCGTGATGCATAGGCAATAACCCTATCATTCTGCATAAGGACACAACGAAGTCCTTTCTTCGATGCATCACTTTAAAAAACGAACCCATCACTCCCCGATGGTAGAGTCAATATAGAAGCATTGACTAATATTCTATTCAGTTCTTCAAAAAATTCTTCACACTCTTTTTTCCAAACAAATTTAACCCCTTTATGTGTGAGCTTCGTTAATGGGTTTTCCAATCTGGAAAAATTCTGGATGAAACATCGATAATAACCTGCCAAACCAATAAAACTGCGTACCTCAGTTATACTCGTAGGTGCTGGCCATTATTATATTTCCTTGGTCTTAGAAGGATCAATATAGATTCCATCTTTAGAGACAATATGGCCAAGAAAAGAAATCCCCTGAAGCAAGAATTCACACTTGCTAAACTTCCCATATAATTCATGTCTTCTTAGAGTCTTCAGGATAATGCGCAAGTGATTTTCTTGATCTTAGGAGATTTTGGAGTATAACAGGATATCATCTATAAATACCACCACAGATTCATCGAGATATTCCTTGAAAACTCTATTCATCAGATACATGAATACATAGGGTGAATTAGTCAATCCAAAAGGCATTACTGTAAACTCGTAATGCCCGTACTTGGTTCGAAATGCTGTCTTCGGAATGTCTTCCTTCTTCACACACAACTGATGGTATACAGATCAAAGGTCAATCTTTGAATAGTATTGAGCTCCATGTAGTTGGTCAAATAAATCATCAATGCGAGGTAGGGGATACTTTTTCTTTATTGTTATAACATTGATTTCCCTGTAGTCAATACATAACCTCATTGATCCATCTTTCTTTTTAACAAAAAGAACAGGGGCACCCCATGGGGAAAAACTAGGGGAAATAAATCCCTTATTACTCAATTCCTCTAGTTGTTTCTTTAGTTCAACTAATTATACAGTGGCCATTCTATAAGGGGTCTTCGATATAGGCCTTGGTCCAGGAATTAAATCAATGGAAAACAAAAGTTATCGTTCTGGAGGATGTCCAGGTAAATCTTCCAGAAACACATCTACATATTCTTTCACAATAGTTACATCCTCTATTTGAACATTCATTTCCTCACCCACAGTCATTTCATCCTCTTTCACCCCAATAATTTAATTTAGTTGAGCTACTGGGGGTGGATCTAGATAAGAATTAGGTTGTGATGATTCTGCTCTAAAGATAATGTGTTCCTTATCATCATCATCAAAAATCGTAACCTCCTTCTTCTTAAAATAAATCTTCACATCATGATCAGAAATCCAATCTATACCAAGGATTATATCAAACTAAATCATAGGTATGACGATGAGATCAGTGGATAAAGAACATTTATGTGCTCTAATGGGGACAGATTCAAAAAACTTTGTTGCAATGATACCACCCTTAAGAGTTTTAACTGACAACTCCCTTACTAAATCAAATTGGAAATATCTAATTTTCTTAGAAAACTGGGAAGATATGAAACAATGCGATCATCCAGAATCAAATAATGCATTTTCTAAACTTGAGGAAACCATTAAATTACCTGCCACTATGTCTTTTGGAGCTTCTACCTCAGCAGTAGTGATACCATAATATTGGCCTTGATCCCTTGGCCTTTTCTGAGGTAAGTTCCCCTGATGCTTAAGACATTATTTTGCATAATGTCCCATCTCCCTGCAATTGTAGCATTGGACATCAGTAGCTTCCTTCTTCACCTTGCAATCACGAGCTTGGTGGACTTTTTCACCACACTTGTAACATACTCCCATTCCTTTTAAGCAAGTACTGGGGTGTTTCTTCCCACATTTACTGGATATTCAACTTTTCCCTTCTTCCCTATATTTCCATTCCCAGATTGATTAGCATATCTCTTCTTCTCTTTCTTTTCTTTAAATCCATAAGACTTAGAGAATTACTTTTCTGTCTTGATAGCACATGAGACAACGTCTTCATACGACAAGAAGGATTGTGAGACTAATTCTCGACGGAGAAATGGTTTTAACCCATAAAATAAATGATCAATCTTACTTCTTGGGTTACGTATATAATCTTCAGTATACCTTTCTAACCTTGTAATGCTATCCTCATACTCTGCGACATTCTCATCCTCCTTTTGCCTCAGACTCATAAATTGTCTTTCCATATCTGCTCGATGGTCGCGAGGAAATTATTTTTCTAAAAACATATCTTTGAACTCCCTCCATTCCATATTTGATACTTCATCATCTTCCTTCATGTTTTAAATCAATGACCACCATTGATCAGCATCTCCAGTGAGGCGGTAAACTGCCATGATAACCTTTTCCTTTTCACTACTCCCCAAAGCCTAAAATATTTTCTCTTGGGAATTTATCCATTTCTCAGCTACTAAGGGATTTTTACTCCCATTGAACATTGCTGGTTGTTTCCTCATGAAGCGATCTAACATTGATCCTCCACACTGTGGATCAGGGTGCTCCATACGGGTAAGGTTATTATTCATAACCTGAGTGAGTTGTCCCAGTATAGTGATTAGCTGATCGGAACCAGTTGCATCACCAGCTCCACTATAATTATCTTGAGCAGGAGGGAAATCCCTACATGGAGTGTCTGCATTGATATAGTTTCCATTTCTTCCACTAGGCGCCATTTCTAAACAATAGCATAAACTAGATCAGTTTATGAATCAGAATACATAATTCCATACTTATAAAACACTTAACATAAATTGAACTATTTATGGATATAATCCATAATCATAAAAATGTTTTCTTTGAGGAAGTATATACTCATAATCCCTTCATAATGATTTGTAAAGAAAATGAGAGTTATCCTAAGCATATCCCCCGGGAGTGTCGTAACCAAGAGTGCAGCAAGGCCCGTTGTCGTGTACCAGTTCTCGTTCGAGTCTAGCTCAAAGCGGTGTTTTTGGGTTTTACCCCTAGGTACATTTGTTCCAGAGCCGCCTCTACTAACTCGTATCCAGAAAAGGATGTATTTCTCAAAAAACTCACAAAATCTCTACAAGACCAAAATTCTAGGAAGTTCTTCTATACTAATCCTCAAAGTCCATCTTAAATCTATGTGCTCTAATCAGAGTTTATCTAAATATAGCTTCCAAGGTTTGTACTAAACTTCCTCTCATACCAACTGTAACACCCTGAGCCAAGTTACCCAGAGTCAGTGCATTATTACATAACATTGGAATTATCACAAGAAAGATCAATTCTCGAAAGACCAATTAGTTTAGTAGCCTTGGAATAACTAGATACATTAATAAAGTTTACATTACATAATAAAATGAAAACTAAAACAATATAGTATCTATATTCAACACTCTTATCCCCTCATACTATCCCTGCAGGTCATTTATAAATTACTTCTTCACATACTGGGAAAAATAAAACATAGAAAAGAGGTGAGCTCAAATGCCCAGTAAGGATAACAATATAGCGGAAACTTTCATAAATAAGAATAAACATTCAAGGCATTGTATAACTAAAAAAACCCTTTTAAACTTGAACTTAAACATAGTATGGAAAAAATAAAATGAAATAATTCCATTTACTTATTCACATGGATATTCTACTAATCGAATAATCACATGAAATATCAATAACCACTTTCATAATGATGGAATGCATAATGCCAGACTATCATAACCACATAGCCAAGGCCACATGCCAAGACTAAAATAAGAATTTGTCAAGGCCTTGTTCCAAGACACTAGTTTGTCACATGAGACCTACCGATGCATCGAGAAGCTATAACAGTCTCCACCTGTAACATATTTAGTCCAATGCATTCCCATATGAAAAGGTTTAAACATAACATAAACATTCGTATTAAAACTAGCATATGAAATGTAAATACTTCATCCATAAACCATGAATGGTATAAAAATAAAACATCCACAGTCAAACATATCACAAAAGCTTCAATACAATATATAAGTTTTGTATCATAATAAATCAACTTCAAATAAGTGTAAAATCCATCAAAGGATGTTGAAATAGATGAAATCAAAACTCTTTTTAGAGAAATATCTCTTTCAATTTTGAAATCATATAAGAGTCATCTATTTATAAAATAAAACATTTTATTTGAAAATATTCTTATAATCTTGTAAGGGAAGATTCTATGATTTTATAATGGCATAAAATAGCCGCACCCTCCGTATAAGTTAAAAAAAACATTCTTACCTTAATTCTGTCGAAAAGGATAAAAAGCACCTTGTTTGGAAAATGATGGAAATATTCATTTATAAACCTCTTATAAAAATTAAAACAAGGGTACAAATGACTTTAACCCATATTCTTTTAAATATTAAAAATGTTTTGAAATACATTTTTAAGAAACATGGATGTTGATGATAAATAAGTCCCATTAGATTATTACGTATAAATAACCTCAGATAATGAAGAGATTGGGAAATAAACCCCTACCTTGTACTTTTCCTTGGTTAGGGTAGGTTAAAATCATGTATAGTGGTGAAATAATTGTTATTAAATTATACAAGAATCATATATATTAATATGATATCATATATGATCTTTTATCATTGCATTGTTAATAATATTTTAGAATTATCGTTGTTTCGGGTGTTAAATTACTCGTTTTCTTTTATATGTTTTGTTACATAAGCCGTGTTTTTCATGGATATGTTGTATATTAATCATATCCATAATTATATCAAGTTCTTATATACTATTATTAATCATCAAATGAGAATTATACTTGAATGGATACGATGGAGAATGAATCTCATCGCGTTCGTGGAGACGATAGTCCGTACGTACGCACGAGCGACAATATCATTCTTTTGATATTAAAACAAATATATAATTGGATGTTATATCATATATATAGAATCATTATCATTTTATATTTACTATTTACATGAATTACACATCATTATTATACCCATACAAATAATAATTTATTGAATAACAATTACACCACGACGTGGAGACGGTAAGCCGTACGTACGCACGTATGGTGACATGTTATTCAAAGGACAGATAGAATAATGAATATGGTTGTACCATATTTATAATAACATTAAAGTATATATAAGATACTGGAGTTATTATTTTAGAATTGTAATTACAAATAAAGAATAAGTGGAAGAAGAAAGGAACATGAAAAAGGGTGGTGAAATCATTACCTCTTCTTCGGGTTCTTCCATTTTTATTTGATCAAAAGGGCTCCATAGGTTGGCTTTATGACTAAAGTAAGGCCACTATGATGAAGTGATGCTAGTTTATAGAGTATTTGGGAAGAGTTTTTCCAAGCCAAATGGCTTTGAAGGTGTGAATTAATGAGAAGGAGGAGTGCCCTTTTATAAGAGGGGTGAGGGGCACCTTTGGAAAAGCTAGAAATATTATTTTATAATAAATTCATATTCGGTTTAAAATGGCTCCAATGTAGATTATTTAAAGGTTAAGGTGGGGATGGGTCGAAAACCACTCAACCAATAGAATTTATACAAGTTTGGGTCATTACATTAACCTTATCGTTTAGTTTTAACTCTTAGTTAATTAGTTTGACACTTACCGTGTCACTTTGTATTTTTATATTATATAGTTAATAAACTTACTATATACCTCCAAGAGATCCCCATGTGGTCCATTAATAATACACCTATCATGATATAAGTATCTATTCTGATCATTGGATTTTTAGGAATTGAATATCAATTAATAATATAATATTTGTTTTAAAAACTCTTTTATGTCAATTTTGAAACTATTTGGAAAATTGATTTTTTTGAAACTCATAACAGAATTATTACTTCAATAAAAGTTAATTAAATCAATCCCAAAATTTCATATTAACCTATAAAATTAGTTTAACTCATAAAAGGTCTCAAATTATATTTATTTGGGTATTTATAATATCAATTATTTTAATTTTTCACTATTATGGTAATTACTGCATCATCAATGTGACAGAAATAAATTAAATTATTTAATGTCTAAAAATTATAAAAAAAATCACATTATGTTGGAAAGATTTTTATATTTCTAATGAATATTTAAAATCGAATTTATCTTATGTATAACCCTATATTAAAAATGTTTTAGTATATAAACTTTGATTTTATCTCTTTTAACTCTTCTTTGAATTAAATAATAATAAATGTCCTAATCTAATCCATGTGGACATAAATGATAATATTTTATACCTAAGGTTGTTTTTGGTCGAATTAAGCTTATCCAATGGAATTAGTACATGTGTTAGAGTAATATTAATATAATTTTTACCCTTAATTACCCTATTTAATTTTAACCGTGGTAAATAAAAGTAAAAAGTTACTATTCCCAAAAAATTATTTTCATCTCAATGAACCACATTTTAGTCCTTGATATTAACTGTGTCTCTTGGATTTTTGAAATTCCACTCACAGAAGCGGTAAAATTAAGTTTTAAGAAAAATTCAGTTTTTTTAACTAACACTTAGTGGTTTCACTATTCATCAAAAAATGAAGCTTTTCAGAAAAATACCAAAAATTCACCCTAGGCTACTTTCAATATTCCGAATCCAAAAATGAAATCCATTTTGAAATATAAAATTTATAAATTTCAAAAAGTGGGCATTACTATTCATAACGGCTAGTTTGATTGGTTGTGGTGTGTTAGAACTCGATGTTGCGTACAACACACGCTATTAGATTTTTCAAAGAGAAGTGTACCGTAGAAGCTTAGGGTGTTACATTATAAAATTTTCAAATTTTATATTTAAGGTTGTTTTTTCCATCAAAATGAGGTAAATGTATGTTAATAATAGTATAGGTTATTATGTGTAAAATTTTGTTTGTTCTTATATTCCACCAATAAAAAAATTAGATGAATATAAAAAATATTTTATTGAATATATAATTTATAATTTTAATTAATATAATTTTCTATTAGTAATTAATTTATCTTATTAAGATAAACGACCTTTTTTCAAATGAAAATAGTCTTTTTTAAAATCAATCTATTTATCTTTATTTGGTTTAAATATACTTTAATAATTAATAGGTAACCGATAAATCAAAATATTGGATTTTTAATTCTATAATCTTAAATTTAATAACTATCTTATATCTTATAAAATAATAATATTTTAAAAATGAATTATTTATCAGTAACACTCGGTCTTGCGTGTTACGCAAGACATCAAGGATATTCAGTCTTCTGTGTAACATATGCTAAGAATAGTTTTGTGTGTAGAGAAAGATAAAATTTATGTTTGCATGTACTAAAAAATTAACCTGTTATTTTGTATAATGAAATCAATATATAGTGCATTAATATAAAACAAACTATTTTTAGTGTTGCGTGAAATTCAAAATATCGAAAAGATTAAATAAATTCTAAAAAATAATTCCCAAAATACTAGGGTATTATATTCTCTCCCCATTAAAATAAATTTATCCCCCAAAATTCATATGGGTTTTCTAGGTTTAATACATGAAATAATCTTTCATATAAACCCATATCATATAGATGAACATTAAAACATAAGAAAAATTAAGTTGGAAACATAACAATTACCCCAAAGTATCTCATATCCAGGTTTCCACATATGAGAACAGAGGTGGGAAGTAAAAATATAGAAATAGAGGAGAAGTCTAATTATCATCTTTTGTAGGAGAGTGATAGGGAACTTGGTGAGGAGAAATTTAACTATCAAAAATCCATAAATATTTCATGAATTAAGATAACATTTGATTCAACATAAATGATGGTTCTAGGATAACATTTTTGGTTTCAAGATACTTTCACTAGGTTGGATGATTTTCATTAGAAGATAAAATTACATGATCTAGTAAAATTGCATCCTTTTTATGCCCTGACCAACTTCCACACGATATCTTATTCTTGGAAATGAAGTTGGATTTCTCATTCCTAAAGAATTAATCGATCATGATATCTAAAAATATAATGATAGGTCATTCAATATTACTTTTTGACAACAAAATGTTAGCACAATTCATCCACTATTTCATAAATCCACATATGGAATGATAATACATTAATATTATCAACATCATCCAAAGTTCACATAAACATTCCATAAATGGCCAACCTTATAACCCCTATGAATGATGAAAATCTTAATCTTTAAAAATAATGTCATGTAATCATATTAACATTGATCCCCAAATATATCACAATGTTTCTCTTGGTTTTCAAATTAAAACATGTGAATACACACATTGAATATTCCCTTGAAACATAGTAATATCCGAAAATTAACATAAATTCGTTTAAAAAAATTCATTTTTCCTTATTACAATGATTACTGGAAACCATATTTAAATCCATGAAGTTATATAATTCATCCCTGATAACATAGAACACTTTTTCAATAATCAGTTCCATATAAATGGTAATTTATACCGCCCAATTTACTTATTCATATACAATATATATTTTTCCAATGATCATTATATCAACATCAAGAATTAATTAAGGGTTACCTCCCTTAATCAAAATATCACCTTTCGATAAAATCGGTATTCACCATATACTTTTCAAAAATTAGTGAAAATTAATATTGAATATACTTATGTATTTCACGATTCATATAATATAATAATTTAATTCAAAAACCTAAATACTTTATTCATCAAACATTATTCTTAAACCATTGCCAAGGATTCAATAACTTATTCCATAATACCTATTTTCTATAATATTAAATATCAATCATTTCATAAGGTTATTAAACTTCAATCTAATGATTCTTTTTATGTTTAATTTAAACAATATTGGAAGAAGGTCACATACTATTTATAGGCTATTTGTGTTTCTATCATTATAAGTATAACAAATACTCATACCACCTTCAAAATTTACATTATAAGATTTCAACATGGGAAATAAATTTTTATAATTCCCATATATTCTAAATCTAAAAAATTCAATGCTAATCATATAATTTCTAGTTCACTCCATTGTTTAAAACCATAAAGCAGCAGGTGAGAGTCACATATCATAGAAGAATGTCGAAAAATCATGAAAAATTATTTATAGGATGTCTAAATCATTAAAACCTAATTTTTCATCAACCAAACCACAGGTTTATATTTTGTTATCTCTAGTCATCTTCCATTTAAATCCTTCATGATAGATTATAAAGAGTTTTTTAATTTCCAAAGCATATCCCTCTGGATTTTCAAACTAGTTTCGTAGTATGGCTCGTTTTCATGTACCAAATTAACCCAAGTTAGTCCCGAGACATATTGTTAGAGTTTTCAACCCTAGTAACGTCTGTTCTAGAGCCACATCT
The DNA here is from genome assembly GCA_963277665.1 of Viscum album. Lineage (NCBI taxonomy): Eukaryota > Viridiplantae > Streptophyta > Magnoliopsida > Santalales > Viscaceae > Viscum > Viscum album. The sequence goes on from OY728136.1 coordinate 1,295,157,366, forward strand.
AAATTTATTATCCAGAAAATGCATTATTTCTATAAAACCACTAACTATATCCTTTACCAATATTGCAAGATATTTTCTTAAATTTCAACTCGACCTTATACTTAACCTTAGAGACTTACCTAAACATATCCTTGTAAATATACCTAGAGATATTAATAAATTTTTCTTATCCTAGTTCATAAATGTTGACTAAACCATCACTTTTATTTCAACAATAATGTCTCAAGATTAACATATTTAGACATTAAATAACTTTTCCCAAATACATAAAAAATTACAAAATAAGACCCCCAAAGACATTATTAGATTATTAACTTTGGAAACTTGAAAAGAATATTCTAAATCAGTGAAATATCTTCAATTGTTTCCACAAGGATCATCCCTCTTAGTATTTATACTTATAATCCTTTCTTCACCACTTGGGGAATGAAAACATAAAAAAGCGGTGAGTTCAAATTATCATTAAGGGTAAATAATGAAAATACTAAGAATATCCTAAACATAAGGGTATGCAATCATGACATTGATCATTAGAAGCTTATACACTACATATCAAAAATCCTAAACATGAATCATGGATTAAATATTAGAATTTCATAGGAAATGAATTATAATGAGATAAAGAACATGATCCAACAAAGGAAAATATAATAATAAGACATGGAATTGTGGTAGACACATATGAATTAAAAAATAACATCTCAAGGAAGCTTACCTAGACATTTATAAAATGATGGGATTGGTCTGATCAATCATGTACCTACATTGGGATTAATATTACCTATATTTTACCCTCTTAATTGGGTCTTGTGATATACTCTAGTGTACCCTCTTGTTTTGGGCTTGGGATGTCCTCCCATATACCCTCTTATTTTGGGATTTTGAATTCCTCCCATGTAACCTTTAAAATCATAAAACATTAATCAGTACCCAATTCATTATAGGGAGAAATATGTCTCATCCATCTCATAATCAAATAAATCCTAAATTTTCCAAAAAAATCATAAAAAATCATATCTTAACCAATGAAATAAAATGTGTGTCATAAACATGAAATCTTACCTTATCATATGAAAAAACAAATAAGTTTCATAATCATTTCATGAAATAAAAACCATTGAAAAGAAGTAGGTTTCATATGCATATAACCAGTGAGAATAAGATATTTTCTTAAAAGTATTATAATAAATACCTAAACTATTTAGAAAATAATATTAATGGAACATTTATATGATTTCCTTGAAAGGTATGAGTAACAAACATGTATTTATTCTTAGATGGGAAACAATTATGAATGATATTTTAAAAAAGCTGCATCAATAAATTATCTATTCTCTTTTCAAATTTTTTCATTGAATTTTAACACATTTAAAAATTATTTTCATGAAAATAAACATGAAAAATTATAAAGGAAGCATTGAGAAGATATTTACATTAATTTTTCTTTTGAAACATACAGAAGAGCTTGAAAACCCTTTGAAACCCATATTTCCTTGATAAAATATATAAGAATAAAAAAAATTCAAATAATTTCTCTTAAAATAAATTATATTTTTTTATTGAATATTATCCTATTAAACAGTCAATGTAATATTTAATGAAATGATGGTAGGTAAATCCATACATGTCAATGAGTTAAAAGGAATATTCCTTTTTTCATGGTAAAAATTTTACAAAAAAATTCTTATTCAAAAATTGAGAAGAATATTCCTTAAAAAAATTGTGCAATAAAAAAAGAAAAAAATTTACATTAATTATAATAGGATATTAGTAGAATATACTTTTAACCCATTTAGTAAATCACGATTTTTAAAAAATATAGATTTTCAAATGAAAAGAGTGGTAAGGTCGTATTTTTATAAAAATATTATCTTAATTATAAAAGTAACAAAGTGTGTAAAAATGGTACTAGTACATAAATACATCAAGAGTAACCATTGAATAAGAAAATTCTGGAGTTTTCATGAATTATGGATCATAATATTTCGTTAATGAAAGTGTGATCATAAACAATCTCAATAAACTGTGAGATTTATTCAATAAACTCTTACAACATGGTAACATTGAAAAATACTGACCACGTAGAAAAATTAAAATAGATAGATAATTAAAATGTCATGAAAAAAGGCAATACATGGTATAAAATTTAATGGATGTTTATAAACCTCATATAAAAATATATGTGTATAACATGGATGTGTCTCAAAGAAGGAAAATCTTGACAAAATTACATTACCGATTTGGTAACCTATGAAAATTAACCCCATGATATAAAGATCATAAAATAGTTATGTAAATACACATCAGTTTAATTATATGATTAATAGAATAAATTACAGCGTTGTATATACACCACCCAAAATAAGTGAGAGGTGAATAAGTCATGAATCTCATGGAAATAATGTGTGAGATGAAATTCCATTTCTTAATGTCTTGAATCTCACCATACTTATTCAAAACTCATGTATAATAAATATAATCTTATTATAAATATTATACAGAATCATATTATTTTATCTAGTACCATATATTGTTTTATTATGAATTAATATTACAATCTTGTCCGATATTTCATGGTAAGGTTGCGCTTTGGGTAATATTCACTTTGTTTTTCACTTATATCTTAATTTGTTATATATTTTGTCCTTATAAATATATCACAATTTAAAGAATATTGAACATGTTAAAAATTTCATTTATATTAATTATATTTGAATTATAACAATCTATATAATATAGAAGTATGAAATGGAATACACTATTCATGTAGAGAGTAGGCCATACGTAGTCATGAATGTTGTTTCCGTTATACATTCATTTTGAAAGAAATATAGTAAATTAAATAAATGTATATATGTATATAATATCATTAATTTAGAATTATTATTTCATATATATTATATAGTTTTATTAAACATATCCTTAATGTATTCCATGTATTTTGTGAACGAATCACATCTCTTTGAGGGGTTGGTAGTCCGCACTTCCTCAAACGAAATTATTATATTTAGACAAGATAAAAATCATAAGGGTATGTTCAAAATAAAAATTAAAAAAGAATAAATAAATTATAAATATCATCTATATCATATATAAATATACTTCTCATCATAATTTCATCCATGTGTGGTGGTAAAGGAAAAATGAACAATCCTTGTTTTGTGAGGCGATAGTTCGTTGTACACGTAAACAATATGTTCATTCCCCATTACATAGATGTTTGTGTTACTATAAGTAGAACCTATATAATAACAACATAATAGTATATTTATGATACTTTTTTGCCTTATAAGAATTGAATAATGGAGTGGAGGGTATGGAGAAAGAAAATAAGATAATGGAGCTTGGGGGATGATGTAACTTCTTCTTTGGGTAACACCTTTGGATTTTCTACCAAAGGACTTCCTTGGATTGTTTTATACTAAAATGGAGGATTAAATGAGGAATTTATGGATGTTAGGGAGCTATTTATGTTGATATTTTTTGAACAGAAGTGTATTTAGTGGTGTCTGTAAGTGGGAGGATAGGAGACCTTTTATAGTGAAGGATGAGGGGCACTATTGTAATATTTGGGAAAAGGGAATCCCCACCCATGTGTTTCTTATTTAATTTGGACCAAATAATTTTTTAAAGCTTATAAAAAGTAATATAAGTTATATATATGGCTATATAATGGTGTTTTGCAAGTTTATAGGTCATATTAGGCCTTAATATTTGGGTATAGTCCCTTGTTAATCTTAATTTAATCTTAATCATTGTAAATAATTTTAATTATCTTCCCTAAAATTTTTCGTCCAAAACATTGTTGATATTATTAAAAATTATAAATAACAATGAATAAAAATATTTAATACATTTTTCAAAATTTAAATTATAAAAGTTTGTGAAATTAATTTAAATTCAATCCCATAGATGAGATGACAAAGCAGGTTTTTAAAGTTAAAACTTTCGAAAGATTGAAAGGTTTTGATAACCAATTTCAATGTGAAATTTATTCCAATGAACTAAATTAGATAAATTGATAAATTTTAATCTAATTTTACATTAAAATAAATTATAAATATTATTATCCTTATAAATAAATTATATGAAAAATTAGTTTTGAGTTAAATTTCAATATTTTTCACTTTTCATAAAAAATGAAACTTTTGTGAAAAAATCAAAAAATTCACACTAAACAAATTTTTATTTTTATATTTGAAAAATGAAGTTTATTTTTTAATATAAAATTTATAAAATATGAAGAATATATAATTATTTTAGGTTTTCAATCTGAAGGCGCTAAATATACCTTAATAAAAATATAGGTTCTTATGTGTAAAATTAGGCTTGTTTTAATCTTATGTATATCAAATTTATATGATTAATATAATAAAATATTTTATTGATTGTTTAAAATATTAATTTAATTAATATAATTCACCAGTTTTAATTAATTTAACTTATTAAGATAAATCATCCTTTTTTCATATGAAAATTGTCTTTTATAAAATTATCTTGTTTATATTTAAGTGGTTTCTATATTATTTTATAATTAATATGAATACAATGAATTCAAATATATGTCATATAATATTAAATTTATGTAAAATGTTATATGTTAATAAAAAAATTCTAATAATGAATAATTTTTCTGTAACACTCGGTCTTGCGTGGTATGGAGGCCATTAAGGAAAGTCAGTCTTGTATATAACGTAAGCCGACCTCAGTGTTCAGTGTATAGAAAAGAAAAATTTATATTTTGTTTAGTTAAGAGTTAACTTGGTGATTCTTATAATTCAACCCATAAGTAATGATTTAAAATATAATATAAATTTTTCAGTGTTATATGAAATGAAAACTATCAAAAACGATTAAATTAATTTGAAGGATAATAATTCACTAACTATAGTGGTGTTATAGGTTCTTAGATCAAAACCAAAAACCCCAAATTATCATGGAATTATATCGTAATACTTTGAGAACTAATAGAGTTTAGGGAAGAACCAACTTAAAAAGACTTACGAGGGATTAATTGCATAAACAGGAAATCCGTAATGGAGGTGGAACTCCAAAATCACTTGGAAGATTCCCTAGGACCGAGAGGAGATAGGTGTAGGTGAGATGATCCAAAATTAAGCCAAGAAACATACTTTAAAACAATAGGTTGGGGAATTACAATGTGTTTAATGTAGTTATAGTTCATATAAATATTTTTATTAGGATACACCCAAAAACCCATCACCTCAGATTACGTAATTAAAAACACTTGAAAATGACTAGAAATTTAATCCATTTAGAAGTATATTAATATTATGTAAATGTGTTTTCATCCCATTATCCTTATAAAAAACCTAAACCCCCATTTAAGATACTCAAAAAACCATGAACCCATGATAAAACCTGACACATTTTAGCCAAACTCTATTAATTAAAAAAACCATAAATCCCAAAAATTTAAGACATTTTCCACAAAACATTGTCTTCACATATATTACCTCTATATTTTCTCATGTTTCCTCAGAACCCAATAATACATTTAATCAATCAACATGAAATCAATAAAAAACACAATAACCAAGGATTAGTGTAAAAGAAAAAAAAATAAAATGTAATCAGTATAATGAAAAAAATATGAGAGATAAGTACCTATGAAAAGATATCATCTTATAGTACCAATATCCTCTTCCATCAAATGGGAATCAAAACCATCGATGGGGTATACTATAGACTACCACCTTGAAAATTGATGTAATTAATTTTCCATATCTTCCTCTCATGTATGTATATAATGATGTGTTAAACATATTTATATGTTGTTAATAAAATAAATATACTTCTAGATTTTTATATCAAAAATAACTTTATACCTTCTAATTCCTTGTTAAATTATAACATCACTCGTGCATACATTTGGACTATAAACCACATAAAGTGATGTGATAAACTTTTAATTTTCTTTTTGATCAGATAGAAATAAGTATGGATTTAATAAATATATATGATATATATTAAATTTAAAATATTTTAAAAGTATAATTTATTGTTATATTTATTATTTCCTTTTATTTGAGAAAATTGGAATAGTGTTCAAGCATACGTATGACTGACCCTCTCCATAAATAGTGAAATCCATTTTCTATGTCTAAATTTAATGGATATATATAAATATATATACAATGAATATATGTGATATTTATTTCATGGTTTACATTATTGATATTACATAACCATGATTAAAGTAAAAGGAAAAAAAATTCCAAAACAAAATATACATGAAATATGAAACAATTATTACCCGAAACATGATTTTAATAAGTAATTGATAATAAATAGGTATTAAATAGTCATAATTAATGAATATATTGTATGATATATATGTTTGATTTATTAATATATTTATAACAAATATATATTTATTATAGAGTAGGTTAAAACATATATGAAGGAAGTCATGATTTATGGTTAGGGATTTTTGTCTCACTTTTAGATTTGTTGGGCAGATGATATATTAAGAACTTCTTTTTTTGGGTGTATATACTGCACAAAAATTTCACTTATGATTATTCTCATTAATAATATCAAGTATAACATTCCATGTAAGTTTCTTTCATTCATGGGGATTATGATTCATACATTAAAAATTTGGTAAGGGTTTTATGTTATAATCTCTATGATTATCTCGAACGTTTATGATTATTCTTGATATGATAAAATATTATCGACTCTCTCCCAATAAACATAATAAATTTCTTCTACTCTAGTTATTTTTGAAAATATTTTTACCCTTTCATTTTCTTCTCTTCTAGTAATCAATATACCAATAGAGTTTTTTAATACAAATCAACTTTATCTATATTAGGTAAAAAATATATTTTCTTCCATGTCCATGTTTTATAAAAATATTTAAAATAAAAGTCTCAAAATAATTCATTTATTTTTAAAGTCATTTTTTAACCACGTTTTTTTGAATTTTTTTTTAAAATTATTCTTATTGTGATTTTCTAAACATGTACTTTTTTATTTGTTTACCAAAAATATGAATGGAATATTCATTTTATTGTGTATGACATGATTGGTATTTCCCCCCATCTTGAAATCTCAATGATTAAAAGAATAATATTTATGTTTCCATTTTTATTTTATAAAAAATGTTTTATTTAATATTTTGAAACTTTTTTGTGTTTAAATAAGTGTTTTCGAAGAGGAAATTTTATTTTCTTCAAGAAATGTTCCATATAATATTTCAAAATAATTTCCATCTAAGATGAAATCCATTGATGATAGTTAAATTTTAATTTGTATATAATCCAATTATATAGTCCGTATGTTTTTCTAGATTATTTATATTCATGATGAAAATATTTTATGAACCCATTTATTTTACAAGGATTATGTATTTATAACCTATTACTATTTCATGGGTTATTCAACAATGAAATGTAGATTTTTTTTTTGAAACAAATTTCTTTTCCATGGTTATGTTATGATGAAATGCTTATGAATCCAATTTAATTTTTATGAGATATTATATGATGCAGGTTTTATGATCTTGTGTCACACATTTGTATGATTTTTATTATGCGATTGGTGGTCCCTATATCTCATTGCAAAGCATTGGGTAAATATTGATATCTCATTAGATAAAAATGACTGCAATGGGTAATGAATGATTTTTAGTATAGGACATTTTTCACAATGATAATTTAGGGAGTAGACCTTGATTAATATGATGGATTTGGGAGTGAACCCATTCTAATATAATATCCTATAAATTGAGCATTGAATACAAAGGAAACATTTTTCTTTCCTTATGTGGATGAAAAATATCATTTTCATTTTCCAATATTATGTATCCATAGCTTTGATTATTTGACTCCTTTATGATTCATGTGTTATGTACTTCCAGGATTAATTTTGTGAATCATTATTATGATATATGATATACAAGTTATGGTTTTAAAATGATATTATCATGTTCTCATACCCTTATTCTCATGTTAGGTTGATATCTCCCTTATTTAACCTTACTGGGCATCTGAGATCACCCTTTCTTTTTTTAATTACCCATTTTTGAAGAAATTAATTTTGTATTATATGTCTAATACTTCTTCTATTTGTGAAGAATGTTATTGGTGATAACATATTTTACATAAGAACTAGATTTTCAATGTCTCAAATTTTAAAAAGGAACTTGACCTAAACAATAGTGTCATGGATAATTTTTTTATGTATTGAATATTCATCTTTTTTTAATGTGATATATATGTATGAGAAGTGTGGTCGACGATATTTGGTATCATATAAAGGTTTCATTATCCTTTGGAAACCAGGATGAAAAAAAATTAATTAGTTCCCTAGAGATATGTCTAAGGATATGTCTAATGGTAAGTCCATGTATAATGAAAATATCGTGAAATTTTTGTGAAGGATGGAGTGAGTGGTTTTCCAGAAATTAAATCCCAATCTAGATACTATATGTGTACGTGGATCTTGAAAAATTGCACAAAGTGGTAATTACTCTAAAAATAGATCAATGATATGAACTCAATCATAATCTATTGTATTAAAATTTTCTTTATTCGCATCATGTTTGACACTCATATGGGATGTTTTTTTAAAAATTTAGACAATATTTATGAACCATCAGGAAGTACTTGAATATATGATGACCATGGATGAAATGGGTTCAACCTTGGTTGTCATAGATTCAAAATAATGTGTTATGATTTGGGCATCCGATGATCCATTTTTCAAGATTAATCACTCTCATTAAGGATGATTGATGGTTACACAATCCATATAGGTTTTAGAATGGGGTTAAAGATAGAAAAATGATGTTCGAGTGGGGACATGTATGCTCAAATATTAAAGTATATTATTTGAGAGTTAGTTATATAAATTTACATATATAATGGAAATTATATTGTAATGTAAATTCATATCCCCAAATATTATATGTTGAACATGCATTGAAAACCTCTACTGGTACAATTTTCACATCTCAGGTCTATGAATCTATTATGATTGAAGTTTATGGGAATATGATTCCTACAAATTTCATTATTCTCTATCTGTATGTACTTGATATTATCTTTGGCATGGATTAGATTTATATACATAATTACCGTATCAATTTCAATGTAAGTGATGTGACATTTGATATTCAAAACCAACCAATGAGCATCGATAAGTGTGATGATAAAAATTAACTATTGATTGAAATAGCATCCATTGTATGGGTCTTGATTCCTATTCAAATTGGTTTTTTATCTTAGATGTTATAGTAGAGACACAGAATTGATGATATGATTATTTTTGGGAGTTTTTTAAAGTATTTCTAGATTATTTGCATAGTCTTCCATCAAAATGTGAATTTGAGTTCCTAATAGAACTCATAAATGGTTCTACACATATTTTAAATAATCCCTATTGAATGGAAAAAATTGAATCAATGGATTTGATTACGCAACTTTAGGAGAATCTTAACATGGTAATTATTTTCCCATGTGTGTCACCTTAAGGTGAAAATGTTCATTTTTTAAGAAGGAACATGGTTCAATTTTCCTCTGTATTTGTTATATGCAAACTAATAAGATCACTATCAATAAAAAGTATCTTCTTCCATATATCAATGGCTTTCTTGATAAACTTTTCAAAGTTCAATAGTTTTCAAATATTTATATTAATTTTTGATATCACCAATTGATGATTAATGATGAGGATATACCCAAAACGTAATTGTGTAGAAGGTAATGACACAAAGAATATATACCGATTCTATTTTTCTTTCTAATATGTGTTATCTTCATGGATTTAATGAATAGAGTCTTTATAGTTTACCTTAATAAATTTTTGGTAGTATTTATAGATGATATTATTATAAATCCAATGTTCAAGGAAGACAATGAAGATCACTTTAAAATTTTACTGGATACCATAAGGAAGGATTAAATGTATGGAAAATTTAAAAATTGTAACCTTTTTTCTATAAAAGGTAACATTTTTTAGGTCGTATATTTTCAAGAGAGGGCATATCTATCGATTCATCAAAGATAGCAGGTGTTGAAAATTTTCCTAGACCGACCACTGGGATTGAGATCCAATGTTTTCATTGTTTGGCTATTTATTATCGTCGGTTTGTGGATAATTGCTCATGATATCTAATAAAATCACATATCAAACATGGAAGGGATCCAAGATCTTCTTAATAGACGAACATGATGAAAATTTCGATGAACTAAATAAAATGTTAGTCAGAACACTTGTTCTTACAATACCCTTTAATGTATAAGGGTCTATAATATATAGTTAAGTATTTATGAAGAGATTTATATCAGTTTACATGAAAAATTACATGGTAATTTCTTATCCCTCATTAAAATTGATGGGTTATGAGAAACATTACAAAACTAATGATTTGGAGTTAGTTATGGTATTTTTTCATTATTTATTTGGAGATGTTATCTTTAGGTAGAAAGGTGTGATGTATATATTCTGATAATATTATTTTAATGAATATATTCAAATAAAAAAAATTAAATTCAAAAGATAATATGGTTGAAGCTGATTAATGATTATGATTATTGAAAACATTACCACCCTGGGGAAAAAAATGGTGGCTGATGCTCCATATTGAAATGATCATGAAATCTTCCCTATGAAAAGGATAAAAAAGATTTAATAGGTCATGATTTTTAAAGGATGGATCTAGAAATCATGATGGAAGGATGAAAATATTATAATACACCATGGAGTATTCAACCATCGATATAAGTGAATATTAAAGAGGCTTAGAAAGATTATGCATAGTTACAAAAGATGGTTAAAAATGATCCTGAGTTTGATAATGATTATAATAGAATGATATGGTTTAATATCCATTAATTTTTTCTTTACATAATTTATTTGTAAAAGGATATGTTAGAGGAATCTCATAGTACTTATTTCTCTATTAATCATAGAAGTACAAAGTTGTATAAAGATTTGAATGAGTAATTCTAGTGGGATGTCATAAAGAAAGATATTACCAATCTTATATATTAGTTCATATCACATTTCAAAGTTAGTAATGAGGGATAAAATTCTATGGGGATGTTTTAAATATTATAATTACCAGAATGGAAATGGGACAATGTAATGACCTAAACTTTTAAAAATGAAATTACCATTGTTGTAAAATTAAATGCCTTATTCATGATACCTGTTTATGGATAATAGATGCTCTAATATGTTCATTTTAGATAGATATAAGTTATATAAGATTTAAAATTCAACTAAAAAATCATAACCATTGATAATATATTCATTTAATTGTGATCTTATTATTTTTATATATTAACGGTTATGAAAAATATTATTTATATTGACAAAGGATGTGATAGACCCAGCTAATAGGATCATACCCTATGGAGATAATATTTTATAGATTCATAGGGAGATAATATTTATGTGATTTTCACTTGAAAAATACCAATCAATGGTTCATCCACTAAACCATGATCTAAATCATTTACTAGATAATTTTAAGCTCATCAAGATCACTGCCCCTACCATGTTCAACGAACCTCCCCATGAAAATATCACCATCATTGGCTTTACCCTTAGGGAATTCAATGGTGTAATAGAGGGATATTCATATAAATCCTAAAAGTATGAATATTAATATTTTATTTTATAATAAATAAGGATTTTATTAATTCATTGTTTTTTTTACTATATAAATGATTAAATAATGATTTTGATAAAATATAGACTTCAATATGATAGAAATCAAATTGTATTTTTGGTTAACAAGCAATTTCAATTATGAAATTACATTTTATGAATTAATGAATTTTAAAAATTAAATGATATTTAAATTGAATATTATTATTAAATAATATTTATTATTTATAGTTGATTATATAATTTTATTAAGTAAAAAAATAATTTTCACTTATATCAGAAAACATTTATTGTCGAAAAATTAGTATTTTTCATTAAATTGGGATTTTGATTTTAAAATATAAATTCTTATATTCAAATATAAATTTAGATAAAAAATATTTGTTTGGATTCATCATTTTGAAATTATACAACGGTGAATTTTTTATAATTTTCTTAGATATTCAATGTCACGACCCCCTCCCACCAAAGATGCCCCTCCTGAGCTGGCAGTGGTGAAAGGGAGATAATGACCCCTGAGTCCTGCCTCTAGTAAGCCCCAGGGTGGAGACTAGCACCAAGGGTATGATTTTTCACAAATATGGAAGGCATTGCCCTTTTTATTTATTTAGGATCAGGAAATAGGACAAGTCAACCGCCAAAAAGGAAAAGAACATGTGTTTAGAAATAAACCGAAACCAAGCCCACATGCATGTTTAAACAATTTTATAACAAGGTACAAGTACAAGAAAGATCATAGTAAAATATCAAAAGAAAACAAAAGTACATCAACAACAACAACTCCAACTGTCCGACTAGTAGGGTCCCGCAGGGCCCTGGTAGTCCTCCTGGAAACCTGAAAGTAAACATAGGGTGAACATACAAGTATACTCAGTAGGGAAACCTAAAGCTCTCGTGCACAAGTGGGGAGACATCTTAATGCCCCGTGAGAATAACAGAAGATACCTTGCAAGGAATCCTATCCACCCAACCTCACCAGCCACACTCACCAAAAACACAATCCCAATAGGTAGTAGTATAGAAGAACAAGAGTATTGTGTACCCCACAACATTTCCCTTTAGTTAGCTTCTCTTCCAAACGGTGAACATCCTCACGCTGCCACACTCTCCCCGCCCGCACACACATGGGCCCCACAACCACCTATCCCGCCCGCACACACCTAGGCCTCACAACTACGTATCCCGCCCGCACACACCTGGGCCTCACAACCACGTATCCCTCCCGCACACACCTGGGCCTCACAACCACGTATCCCACCTGTACACACCTAGGCCTCATCCCGAAGATTCGTGGGAAAAAGTAGAACCTTCCCCAAGAGTCTTGGGCTAAAGCCACCCCAATCGAAACCTACCCGAAGAGTCTTAGGTGTAAGGTCACCTCAAGCCATCACAGCCTAGGGGAGAAAGAGCAGGAAAGAGCTAGTAACTACGGGAAAACACCCTCTCCCATGAAATGGGAGTGTTCAACACTAAGTGCTCAACATGGGTGGGGTGCGATAAAACAGAAAAGATACATATATATATATATATATACCAACCACACAGCCCAACCTATGGCTTCTAAATAGAGAAACTGAGCACGTGCCTCGGCACTGCTACTACGAAGCATACATACAACAAACAACCCCAACCCCATTTAGGTTTTCACGTTTCAGCAGAATTAGTTTATTTAGTTCCTTAACTACTAGGAAACTATCCACAACCAACCACATCGATCATTCATAAAACATATCCCTGCCATCCACAAAACAAGTTAGGAAAACACAAGTAACACAACCAAGTCCTTCTTATTAACCAAACAACCCCATTGATTATTAACTCTGTTCTGTTACCACACCCCACCATTCATTAACTCTTCCGCTTTTATTATTATTCACAACCCATAGTCCGTTCACATTCCAACCCATCCCTGTAGCCCCGTTGCCATCCACCATAACCATAACCGCACCGTACATCATTATCCCTTTAATACCATTTATCACTGACCCGCTGCCCGTTACCAACACAACATTCACACCAACCCACAACCAAGTCAACCATTGCCCCACTGCTCACCCAAACCACAACAACCCACAAAACACCCCCATCACATACCACATAACCAAGCCAACACCCATATGTTCATTATTCCATTTTGTTTAACCGGGGTGATCACACAAGGGTTCCAGATTTTAAATCATCCAACTTTACGTGATTAACGAATTTCCACATTCAACAAAGTTACATTCACAAAAACGGTCTAGAAGATAGGGAAACATTTAATTGTGCAAGAAAAGGCACCCAACGACCGCGATTTCTAGTAGGCATAAGCCTATTCAATTCACAACATAATATCACAGGATATAAAGAAGTAATTGCATTCACAAACTTCCCATCCCTGTTATATAAGCCAATTATTATCTTTATTAAACCGGTTCAAAAGTGTTTCACATAAACAAGAGAACATCCACCCCACATGATGCACAGACTAGAGAGACGAAGGTAATATCCCTAATTCAACAGGTTCCGATCCCAACGCTCCCCTGGATCAACTTTAGAAGACGTCTGTCGGCGTCCGTCACTTTCGTCGAGTCCCGACAGAACCTCCTCAGGTGGATTTCGGAAATGAAAGGCCGAAGGAAAGACAACAGATACAATCTTGGAAGTTCCGCCTCATTGTTACGATCCCTTGGCCACTGACGGATCGTAAATCAGAGCTCGGACGAAAAAGTTATGGAAGAAAGAGCCTTTGAGTCTCTTGGGAGAGCTCTGCTCAGAGGAAAGGGGGGGAGAGGAGTGAATTGAAAAAGAGGAGGGGACCCCTCCTTTTATAGTTGAGAAAAGGAAAAGTATACGACATGTACTTTATGGTACACGGCGTGTACTCAGTTATTTCACACGGTCTTCACGCGGCTTCCAACACGGCTCCGCGACCGTTGACTAGTCAACACACGGTTTGAGGGTAAAACATACGTGGGGATGGACTACACAGAGTGTAGTTGGGACAAACGGTGTGTACCCATTTATTGAACATGGCAAGGACATGTCTCCAACACGGCCCACGGCTGTTGACTGGTAACACATACGTGTGGATGGACTACACAACGTGTAGAACTAGACACACATCGTGCACCCATTATTCCACACAGCAAAGACACGGCTTTCAACATGGGGTATACCTGGAAAGGTGGTACACGGCGTGTACTCATTTTCTTCACACGGCGAGGACATGGCCTGCGACACGGGGTATACCCGGAAAGGGAGAACATGGTGTGTAGTTTCAAAATTCTAGAAAGTGTGGGAAAAGTCCATTTTACCCTCCAGAACACTTCTTGACCTTCTTTTGACAAAGGAATGGGCCGGAGAGGTTCGGGCCACTACATCAAATACCTCTTAAAACATTATCGTCCCCGAGATTTCAAAAACCAACCCAGAGGAACCCCAACAAGATACCTCTTAGGGTTCTTGTTATAACAGGAACCCAACCAAGAACCCTAAACATATGCATTAGGAATTCATTCTCCTATGTCATGATATTATCCAATTTAGGCGGCACTGACTGGCGTGCACAGGTTTAATCGCATCCTCATTAATGCGTCTCGATTAAGAATTGGGTCTTCTGAATTTCATACATTAGGATTTTTCAACTCACACTACCCCCAACAGCACACAACCAACACACTGCCCGATCACATGGGTTTGGGAAACTCCTTCTCCTATGTCGAGATATTATCCGCTTTAGGCGGCACTGACTTGCCCGTTTGGGCTCAATCGCATCTGCATTAATGTGTCTGGGTTAAGGGTCAGGTTTTTCCTTTTCCCACACATGCGGACATGTTACACATTACCAGGGAACAAGGAAACAAAATGTCTCACAACTGACAAGCCAATCATTCCATATATCAAAGGTACAGAGTATAACATCAACACAAAGCTTAGAAGAACAAGGAAAACACAAGTCAAAACAACTCCGGGTACTGAGCATGCATCTGGGTCTTCCACTCCTATGTGCTCTCCTCGAGGCCGCCATGCCTCCACAACACACGAACCAAGGGAATGGTTCATCCATGGAGCACCTTCTCCTTAAGATCCTCGATTCTAAATGGTCGTTCCTTGAAAGTCGCGTCGTCTCCCATATCTAGCTCTCCCCAGTCGATAACTTGAGAGTCATCGTGTAAGTACCGACGAAGCTGGGAGACGTGCAAGACATCATGAACCTTCTCCAACTGAGGTGGAAGGGCCAGCTGATATGCCACCTCGCCGACTTGACTCAGCACCTCAAAAGGTCCGATGAACCTAGGTGAGAGCTTTCTCCCTTTCCCAAACCTCCGCTGCCCCTGTAGAGGGGAAACCTTCAAGAACACATGATCTCTCACCTCGAACTCCAAAGGCCACCTCTGACGATCAGCATAATAATTCTGTTGGTCCTAAGCTGCTTTCATCCTCTCACATACAAGCTGGACTTTCTCTGTGGTGCTCTGCACTACCTCTGGCCCAAGAGCACCTGTCTCACCATCCTCTGCCCAGGAAATGGGTGAACAACATGGCCTTCCATACCAAGCCTCAAACGGTGTCATGCCAATAGTAGAGTGGAAGCTGTTTTTGTAGGCAAACTCCACTAAAGTCAGGTGACGTACTCATGATCCTCCGAAATCCAGAACGCATGCTCGCAGCATGTCCTCCAACGTCTGGATAGTCTGCTCTGTCTGCCCGTCGGTCTGGGGGTGGAAAGCTGTGCTAAGGCGTAGCTGGGTTCCAAAAGCATGTTGTACCCCCTCCATACTCGTGAGGTAATCCGAGTATCCCGATCTGAGAGGATAGTCTTTGGAACTCCATGTAAACTTACCACCTCATTTACGTACCTCTATGTTAAGGTACTCACAAGGACTGACTCCTTAATTGCTAAGAAGTGAGCTGATTTCGTCAGTCGATCCACCACTACCCAGATAGAATCATAACCACCCTGAGCTCTGGGTAGTCCTGTGATGAAGTCCATTGAGATGTCATCCCACTTCCACTAAGGGAAATCTAAAGGGTGCAACAACCCACTGGGAACATGATGTTCATCCTTCACATGCTGACACACTAGGCATTTAGCCACAAACTTTTCCACTGCCCGTTTCACCTCGGGCCACCAAAACTGTTCCCCCAGGCCTCGGTACATTTTTGAAACTCCTGGATGTACTTCCAAGGATGAGATATGGAACTCACAGAGAACTCCCTCACACATTGTCTCCGGGACAAACAACCTTCCATGGAAAAGCATCTGATGTCGGCTATCCTCTTACCATCCTTCTGGAGCATTCCCCTGATCGACACGATCCCAAATCACTTCCACCTCGGAGTCCCCCCACTGGGACTCTTCCACCTGCTGCAACAAGGAGTATTACACCGTCATCTGAAACAAACAACCTCTAACACCTTCTACCATAGCATCCAAGTGCAAAGAAGCCAACTCTCTCATTGCCTTCCAAGCATCATCGGATTCCCGAACCACTTCCTGATGCGACTTCCTGCTCAGGGAATCAGCCACAACGTTTCCCTTACCTTCAGTTTAAGATATCTCAAAGTCATAGTCATGGAGAAATTCGACCCATCTCCATTTCTGTAAGTTCAGGTCACGCTGGGAGAAGATATAACACAGGCTCTTGTGATTTGAGAATACCAAAAAGCACTCCCCAAAGAGTTAATGTCGCCACAACTTCAGTGCGAACACTACTGCTGCATGCTCCAGGTCATGGGTGGCATAGTTACGCTCGTGAGGGAGTAACTCCCTAGACCCATAATAGATCACTCCCTTCTTCTACATCAGCACACACCCCAGACCAAGGCCAGAAGCATCACAAAACACCTCATACAACAACCCTTCCTCTGGAAACCTAAGTACGGGAGCACTGACCAACATCTCCTTCAGGTAGTCAAAATCTTTCTGGCACTGCTCACTCCATAGGAAGATCTGGTTCTTCCTAGTCAAAGCTGTCAATGGAGAAGAAACTCGAGAAAAGTCCAAAACTAACCTACGATAGTAACATGCTAACCCCAAAAAACTACGAACTTATGCCACGCTCTTGGGTGCTGCCCAAGAAACAATTGCCTCCACCTTCGACAGGTCCACTGACACTCCATGCCGAGACACTACGTGCCCAAGGAAGTGCACTTCTTGTGTAAAGGACTTACACTTTGACAATTTCCCGTAAAGCTGGTGGTGTCAAAGGACTCCCAAGACTGCCCTAAGATGGTCAATGTGCTCCTCCTCTGACCATGAGTAGATCAGGATGTCATCGATAAACACAACGACGAACTGTTCCAGAAACTCCCGGAAGACAAAGTTCATAAGTCCCATGAACACAGTCGGTGCATTCGTAACTCCAAACGGAATCATCAAAAACTTGAAGTGCCCATACCTGCACCTGAAATCCGTCTTCGATATGTCACTGTCTTTTACCCTCAGCTGATGATATCCAGATCATAGATCAAACTTGGAAAACCAACCTTCTCCCCTCAGTTGGTTAAAGAGATCATCTATCCTTGGGAGGGGAAAACGGTTCTTGACCATTACCTAGTTCAACCTTCGGTAGTCTATACATAGCCTGAGACCACCATCTGTCTTCTTCATGAATAAAACTGGAGCACCCCATGGCGATACGCTGGGTCGAGCAAAACTCTTCTCCATCAGATCGTCAATCTGAATCCGCAACTCCCGCAACTCCGAAGTTGCCATCCGATAAGGGGCCATCGAAATCGGACGGGCACCAGGCTGTAATTATATCCCGAACTCAATGTCACGTCGGGGGGGGGGGGGGTAGAGTCACAACCTCCTCAGGAAAAACATCGAGGAACTCCCCCAACAACATCCAGGACATCTATCATCTTTGTATCAGCTGGAACCACTGATATCCCACCTAACAAGGAAAGGAGAGGCTCCACACGCCAGCTTCCCACCTGATAGCTCCTCTCACCAAGAAAAGCTACATACTGCCCGTCCACGTCGAAGAACAAGACTCTTCTCCAGAAGCAGTCGATAACGAAACTAACAGAAAACAACCAGTCGATGCCTATGATGACATCATATGTCTGTATCAGTATCAGAAGAAGGTCCCCACTAGATCGATGTGGTCCCAACGTCAGCCCACATCCCAGGAAAACACAAGATACGCTGGTCTGGCCTTTAACTGGGGTACTCAGTACCAGTGGTATGGAAAGTCTCTCTACATCTAGTCCCAAAGCATGGGCTAGACCAGGTGCAACAAAGGAGTGTGAAGCTCCCGAATCGAACAAAGAAGAAACAAGAGTGCTGAGGAAACAAACTGTACCTCGCACCACCTCTGGTCCTGCCGAAGATGTCAACTCAACTGTGTGCAACTTTCCATGCCCAACTCCTTTGCCTCTCTGATGTCGACTAGGTGCCATAGTGGTACGATAAACAAAGAACGCATAAGCCTGAGTAGAAAAAACTCAAGGTTTTATTTTTATCATTTTATTTCAATTTCTTTCCCGGAACACCCAAATCAAGTAAAACACAATCATGATGATGCATGTACCTTCCCTAGGGTCTCTACCCTGCAGTCAATGTAGTCTCACTTGGTCGTTCGGTAGGCTTAGAGTCCTTGCATCGGATCACGGGGGCCCTAAAATCCCATGTCCTAGCCAGTCTTCCCTAGCCTATGTCACGCACCAAGATTAACTAACATTGTCGCCCTACCATCCCATGAAATCCTCACTGTGCCTAACTCCAGACTCCATCCTATCTATCAACCATCACCTCTGATACCATTCTGTCACGACCCCCTCCCACCAAAGATGCCCCTCCTGAGCTGGAAATGGTGAAAGGGAGATAATGACCCCAGAGTTCCGCCTCCAGTAGGCCCCAGGGTGGTGACTAGCACCAAGGGTATGAGTTTTCACAAATATGGGAGGCATTACCCTTTTTATTTATTTAGGATCGGGAAATAGGACAAGTCAAATGCCAAAAAGGAAAAGAACAAGGGTATAGAAATAAACCCAAACCAAGACCACATTCATGTTTAAAGAATTTTATAACAAGGTACAAGTACAAGAAAGCTAAAAGTACAATACCAAAAGAAAACAAAAGTACAACAACAGCAAAAACTCCAACTGTCCGACTAGTAGGGTCCCGCATGGCCCTGGTAGTCCTCCTGGAAACTTGAAAGTAAACATAGGGTGAGAATACAATTATTCTCAGTAGGGAAACCTAAATCTCTCGTGCACAAGTGGGGAGACATCCTAATGTCCCGTGAGAACAACAGAAGAAACCTAGCAAGGAATCCTATCCACCCAACCTCACCAGCCACACTCACCAAAAACACAATCACAATAGGTAGTAGTATATAAGAACAAGAGTATTGGGTACCCCGCACCATTTCCCTTTAGTTGGCTGCTCTTCCTAACGGCGAACGTCCTAATGCGGCCACACTCTCTCCACCCGCACACACCTGGGCCCCACAACCACGTATCCCGCCCACACACACCTGGGCCTCAGAACCACGTATCCGGCCCGCACAAACCTGGGCCTCACAACCACGTATCCCGCCCGCACACCGCTGGGCCTCACAACCACATATCCCGCCCGCACACACCTGGGCCTCATCCCGAAGATTCTTGTGAAAAAGTTGAACCTGCTTGAAGAGTCTTGGACTAAATCCACCCTAATCGAAACCTACTCGAAGAGTCTGAGGTGTAAGGTCGCCTCAATCCATCACAGCCTAGGGGAGAAGGAGCAGGAAGGAGCTAGTAACTAAGGTAAAACACCCTCTCCCATGAAATGGAAGTGTTCGACACTAAGTGTTCAACATGGGTGGGGTGCGATAAAACACAAAAGATACAGATATATATATATATATACCAACCACACAGCCCAACCTATGGCTTCTAAACAGAGAAAATGAGCACGTGCCTCGGCAATGCTACTACGAAGCATGCATACAACAAACAACCCCAACCCCATTTAGGTTTTCACGTTTCAGCAGAATTAGTTTATTTAGTTCCTTAACTACTGGGAAACTATCCACAACCAACCACATCGATCATTCGTAAAACATATCCCTACCATCCACAAAACAAGTTTGGAAAACACAAGCAACACAACCAAGTCCTTCTTATTAACCAAACAGCCCCATTGATTATTAACTCTGTTCCGTTACCACGCCCCACCATTCATTAACTCTTCCGCTTTTATTATTATTCACAACCCATAGTCTGTTCACATTCCAACCCATCCGTGTAGCCCCGCTGCCATCCACCATAACCACAACCGCACCGTACATCATTATCCCTTTAATACCATTTATCGTAGCCCCACTGCCCGTTACCAACAAAATATTCACAACAACCCACAACCAAGTCAACTGCAGCCCCGCTACTCACCCAAACCACAAAAACCCACAAAACACCCCCATCACATGCCATGTAACCAAGCCAACACCCACATGTTCATTATTCCATTTTGTTTAACTGGGGTGATCAAACAAGGGTTTGAGATTTTAAATCATCCAACTTTACGTAATTAACCAAGTTCCACATTCAACAATGTTCCATTCACAGAAACGGTCTAGAAGATAGGGAAACATTTAATTAAACAATCAAAGGCCCCCAACGACCGTGATTTTCAGTAGGCATAAGCCTATTCAATTCACAACATAATATCATAGGATATAAAGAAGTAACTACATTCACGAACTTCCCATCCCTGTTATATAGGCCAATTATTATCTTTATTAAACTGGTTCAAAAGTTTTTCACATAAACAAGTGAAAACCCACACTGCATGATGCACAAACTAGAGAGACGCAGGTAAGATCCCTACTTCAACAGGTTCCGATCGCAACGCTCCCCCGGATCAACTTTAGAAGACGTCCGTCAGCGTCCGTCACTTCCGTCGAGTCCCAGAAAAACCTTCTTAGGTGGATGTCGGAAAGGAAAGGCAGAAGGAAAGACAAAAGATCTAATCTTGGAAGTTCTGCCTTGTCGTTACGATCCTGTGGCCACTGACGGATCGTAAATCGGAGCTCGGACGAAGAAGTTATGAAAGAAAGAGCCTTCGAGTCTCTTGGGAGAGCTCTGCTCAGAGGAATGGGGAGGAGAGGAGTTAATTGAAAAGGAGGAGAGGAGTTAATTGAAAAGGAGGAGGGGACCCCTCCTTTTATAGGTGAGAAAAGGAAAAGTACACGGCATGTACTTTATGGTACATAGAGTGTACTCGGTTATTTCACACGGTCTCCATGCGGCTTCCAACACGGCTCCGCGGCCGTTGATTGGTCAACACACGGTTTGAGGATAACGCATACACGGGGAGGGACTACACAGCGTGTAGTTGGGACACACGGCGTGTACCCATTTATTGCACACAGCAAGAACATGGATCCAACATGGAACACGACCATTGACTAGTAATGCGTACGTGGGGACGGACTAGACGGCGTGTTCAACTGGACACATGGTGTGCACCTATTATTCCACACAGCAAGGACACGGCCTTCAACATGGGGTATACCCGGCAAGGTGGTACACGGCGTGTAGTTATACTACACGGCGTGTACTCATTTTCATCACATGACGAGGACACGGACTGCGACACAAGGTATACCCGGAAAGGGAGTACACGGCGTGTACTCAAACTACACGGCGTGTAGTTTCAAAATTCTGGAAAGTGTGGGAAAAGTCCATTTTACCCTCCAGAACACTTCTTGACCTTATTTTGACAAAGGAATGGGCAGGAGAGGTCCGGGCCATTACATTCAAATATTCTGGTAACAATTAAATCGAGTATAAATATATGGTGTGTATTATGAAATAATAAAGAACCAAAAGTGATGTAATCCATTCCAGAAAATGTATCCATGATCAAATATATGTTTTCCATTTAAAATAATATTACTATTAGTTTATTTGATTAATTTTATAAACCCTTTACAAATCCTCAAAATCCTATGTTATATTTTAATATAAATATGAATCACTTACCCATTAATAAGGGTATTATTATAATATTATGATTTCATGAACTTGTAAAATAATTAAAACCACTCATCTTTGGATGAATATCCATGTTATTGTTTATGGTCTTTATTACTTTAAATTATATAGTACAACATCTATGTTTAGGAATTAATAAAGAACTCACATATATTTTCCTGTACAAACCTACGAAATATACCATTTATCATTACTAAAAAAATATAGAGAACATATTTACTCATTAATTTCAACATCATATCCCTCCCATGTTTACACAAACCTCTAATGAATATCCTCCGGAGATTTTAGAAACACCCTCTCAAGGTATGGGATCCTCTCATTCTCCATTTTATTCTAGAACTTTCAATAATTTATATATTTTTATTTCCCATTACTAATGCCGGGATACGTCTTTCCACATCACTAATACAATAATTTATATTTTAATATTATAATATATCCATTTTTCTATGATTAAACATTTTTACTAATCTATATGTATTATCATTAGGCTGCCCAAAATTCAATGTAATTTTTCCTTCCAAGTAATTGTGATGTGAATTATCATACCTCTTTCCACTCAAGGGTATTAAGCAATATGAAAATATACTTATTTTATTGGATACTTCTATGAGTGTAATAAAAAATAATTGATTTTTGTGATAATAGAGATGAAATAAATTCTTATGATATACGATATATGAGATACATTTATGCATTTACATGATATGATTATGATGGTTGTGACAATATAGAATACTAATGAAATGGGTAATGTTTTAATCTCAGGATATTCCATGTGAGGTTCAAATGAGGTTATATTAATAATATTATGTTATGATGTCTTTGTTTCTAACCGTAACTTTTTCTAATTATTTCATGTTTTGGGTTGTTTCCACATTCCCATGATGCCTTTATGTTATCGTGTTATATCATGAATCACTAATCATGATTATGATTCTAACATATTATGTTACATTTTTATTCCTCTTAGATTACTTGTATTACTTTACCTTATTCCATTCCATTTTAATTACCTTTTTGGGCTTTATAGCTGACCCATTTCTTATGTACATCCTCAGAATATTTGTCACAGTTTTATAATAACTATGGATTTTAAGAGCATGATAAAGAAGACTTAAATAAAGTCTTTGTATCCATATTTTATGATGTTATGTTGTGTAACTAGTCTAATAAAGACACTAGTTCGGTAAATATTATGGGATTTATTAATTTATATTTATGTAATAAATTATAAAATAATGTGCAATAAAGATATGGGTTTCCATAATTAGTATAAAGGGAAAATTTAGTAAATATTGGGATTAAGATTTGAAAAATCAAGGGAATGTATTCGGGATAATACTAAAAATATAAAAATATACCTATGTTTTGGTAAATTATAGAGTAAGTGGTTTCCATGAAAATATTTTCCTTTATTCGATACTATAAGTGTTTGTGGATATAGAATAGATGTACCTAGTGTTAACATCCTCAGAAACACCGAATTGAGTTAGTAATGATTGGGAAATTGATTTTGATAAAGGGGATTCCTGAATAACTAGTTTGATACTCCCATGGTATATTATTTATTAAATTTACAGGATCATTACGAACACTTATCATGGAAACAAAGATGACCATAAGATTCTATTATACGAAATAGATCATCGATAACTTTGATTGATGCCTACGAATTCATAATTTAAGAAATATATTTATTTATGATTTAATCCATTAATTTTAATGGTTTTCCTATAAGTTAAAATTAATTATTTATAATTTGATCTTTACTTTAGTCAATGGATGGAAATTTGAAAACCTAAATGAACCACCAGTGTGAGGGGCAATAAGATGACTACCTAATGAGATTCCCGACCCGATGGGAGAAGGAATCATGATCTTATTGACTTCAATATCTAAACTGAATCATGTTTTTTTCAAAAACAATAACGAGGAGGAATTCATAAATACCCCTAGGAAATAGAATGTTGAAATTGATACATTTATTTGAAAAAGTTCTTCGACTTCTAGTGGATCTTCAAATAAAAAAATTGTGATAAAATAGATCATATCAATTCCAATAAATTCATTTTCCTTCAATACTCCAACTAAGAGAATTATATAATTGTTTTTTATCATATATAACTAGAAGATGATAAATGGAGTATGTTGGTCAAGAATAAGAATCCCTAGTAGGAGGTATGAATGATGTAGTTGAAGGAATTTTGACAATTTATTTTAGATAAATATTTTCGTCAAACTCTGTGACTAAGAACTGAGAGGTAATAACATAGACTTAATAAAGAGGAAAATGAATCTCTCTAGGCATATGTGTAAAACATTAAAAATAATACATGAATTTCCTATAGATTTTCCATGACTCCATGAATGTAAATTTGACTGGTTATTTGGTGGTTTGAATCCTATTTTATGAAAATGATTAGAGATTTGAGACATTGACATTTTTTCAAAAATTGTCTAACATTTCCTCAAATTCAAAATAGAGATCAACAAATCTCAAAGGTCTCACAGGGATATAAAGTTGGAAATGGAGTTTAATTCTAGTGCTATGATGGATAAATCATATAGTGGAAATAAATTCCAACATCCCACTTGTAAAAAGTATGGGAAGAAAAACCCCATAATTTCATGAAGTGAATGAGGAAATTCTTTAGGTTTGGAAAAGAAGGAAATAAAACTAGAAATAATTGAGGGATTTAGCCACCAATGTGATGAAATAAGAGGAATTATCATTTAAAACCTCATCCTATTTTCTATATATTCCATAACAAGGAATAAAAAAATTGCGAGAAACACTTCCCTAAGACAAGTGTTGTTGGTGAAAATCAATGCAAATAACCTCCGATGAAATAAGGGAGAGAATATTTCATCTATAACACCCCGAACCCAGTTACCTAGATTAGGTGCATTATTACGTAACATTGGCATTATCACAAAAGATCAAGTCTTGAAAGACAGATTAGTTTAGTAGCCTTGGAAACACTAGATACATTCATAAATGTTACATTACATCATAAAGTGAAAAACTACAATAACATGGTCTCCATAGTCCACACTCATATCCCCTTCCAACTATCCCTGCGTGTCATTCATAAAATAGTTCTTCACATCCTGGAAAAATTAAAACATTGAAAGGGGTGAGCTCAGATGCTCTTAAGGATAACAATATAGCTGAAACTTTCATAAATAAACATAAACATTTAAGGCAATGTATTACTAAAACAAAATCCTTTTAAACATGAACTTCAGAATAATATGGAAAAAGTAAAATGAAATAATTCCATTTACTTATTCACATGGATATTCTTCTAGTCGAATAATCACATGCAATATCAATAACCACATTCATAATGATGGAAAACATAATGACAGACTATCATAACCACGTAGCCAAGGCCTCGTTCCAAGACTACAAATAATATTTTGTCAAGGCATCATGCCAAGACACTAGTTTGTCTCATGAGACCTACTGATTCATCGAGGAGCTATAGCGAGCTCCACCCGTCACTTATTAAGTCCAATGCATTCCTCATATGAACGAGTTTAAACATATCATAAACTATAACATAATCGTATCAAATAAAACATGCATAAAGGAAACATAACATTTACACATTTAAATCACAATATATCAATACAACACATTGATATAATAAAAACATTATCAAAACCATTTTCAATACCAAAATAAAAGAAAAGTAAAACATGGAATTTATTTTTCATTTAAAAAAAGTTATGGCTTGTAGAGGAAGCCGAAACTCAAATAATGGTCACGGCGGCGGAAAAGTCGTTGTTGATGCATACATAAGAAAAAACATTCCTTTTGTAGTTTAGTAAAATTTCATTGTATAAAAATATTCCTTTTGAATAAAAGTAAAATTCAAAGGGGTTTATACACCGTATAAAAGAAAGTTGTGTATAAAACAAAATATGCCTCAATGAAAGAAGATTGAGACGAAGTCCCTTACCTCGTGTCCGACATGACTCGATCGTTCTTTAACATCCTGAATAATAAACTAGAGTTAATTTATACTTTCTTAAGAACCTTTTTCAAGTTCATAATTCCTTTTATATCACTTATTACCATGTTATGAACATTATGTAATTATTTAAGATAATAACGGTCGTTTTGTCGATCTTTGGTACTTGAGTCAAAAATGAACTTCTTATAATTACAAGTTGTTTATGCGGTAAAATATCCATTATCTCCAAAATTATAATCATGATTTAGATATCATATATATCATATATATCTAGTATATACATGCATTTATAATATCACTTAACATTTAGAGGTAAGAAATGAAATGCACCGTTCGTGGAGACGGTAAGTCGTACGTACGCATGAACACTACATTCATTTATATTTTGTTTTTAATGGAATGAAATCATAATGATATAAAGGTATATTTTAATTCTAGTATAATATCAAATATAATATCATTAACTTCATACTTTATATGTCCCACATATGGCATTAACGATTCTAATCACTTTGA
This sequence comes from Viscum album, assembly GCA_963277665.1. Lineage (NCBI taxonomy): Eukaryota > Viridiplantae > Streptophyta > Magnoliopsida > Santalales > Viscaceae > Viscum > Viscum album. The sequence goes on from OY728136.1 coordinate 1,295,184,488, forward strand.
GGGAGTGGTAGTCCGCACTTCCTAAAATGAAATTATCGTGTTTACCCATAATGGAAATCATAAAGGTATGCCATAAATGAAAAATACAGAAGCATAAGGAAAATATAAATATAATATATAAATATAGTGACATCTTAATGGCCACCATGATAGGTGTTAAAAGAAGATTGAACAATCATCTTTTTGTGAGGCAGTAATTCGCCACCTAGAGAAACATTATGTTCTTTAACCATTATACGAATGTGTGGATAAGTGTAAATCAAATAGTTCTCATAAAAACATCCTAGTATATTGAAGATACTTGTTTTCTTACAAAATAAAGGAATAAAAAGTGTTTAAGGGGTTGTAGAAGCAAAATAAAACAAAAGAACATAAAAGAAGACATTACCTTAAAATCTGGTAACTCTTTTTGATTTGAGCCAAAGGCTTACTTGGGAAGACTTCTGCCTAAAGTGAGGCTTCTAGGAGTAAGATAAGGAAGTCGAGAGAGTATTTCGGCAAAGTTTGGACGAGCCAAATGGCTTTTATGGTGTGAATAAGGTGGTAGAGGTGGGGGCCTTTTATAATAGGAGAGGAGGGGCACTCTTGGAATGTTATGAAATGTTACTTTATTATGAAATGATTTTAGGATTTTAAAGGTCCCACAATTATATATTTCAAGGATAAAGTGATGAGGGTTCTAAATATACTCATCCAATAGTTGTTTGAAAAGTATAAGTCTTATATGTTACATTATCTTTTCATTTCATTTAAATCGTTAATTAATGAGGTAATCGCTGCATCATCATGGTGTCATAAAAAATTTAATTTATTTAATGTCTAAAAATTATAAAAAAATATCCTGATGTAGGAAATCTTTTTATATTTCCAATTAATATTTATAGTTGAAAAGTTAACTTATATAACCCTATGTAATAATTTTTTTAGTAAAACAACACATGTTTGTGACAATTTTATTTTTACTTTAAATAAAAAGTTATTAATGTCATTTTCTTACCCAAGTGGATCCATTGGGTCCACAAGATGGCCCATGGATTTTCTTGGTCGGACATGACTCATAAAATAAGGGCAGAACATGTTTCATGATATTTTCATATTTTTATAATATCATTTTTACCTTAAATTTCACTAATTACCTTTAATCGCGATTAATAAAACTTAAAAGTTACTATTCACAAAAAAATTATTTTCAGCTCATTGAACCACATTTTTCTTCCTAATGAAAACCATGCATGTCGAATATTTGAAATTCAATACATAGAATTGGTAATGTTTCATTAATGCGAAAAATTAGTTTGTAAACTACCACTTAGTGGTTTCACTATTAATCAAAAATTGAAGTTTTTCAGAAAAATACCAAAAATTCACCCTAAGCTATAATTGATATTCTGAATTCAAAAATGATGTCTATTTTACAAAATTCGAAACATATAAGTTTCATTAATTAATTTTATAATTAATTCCCATTGTCAAAACAAATAGCGTTTTTTTAAGAAACAATAACAATCAAAAGATTGACAATTGTTTATGTCCAATTTCAAAGTGAAATTAATTTTAATGACCACCATTGGATAAAACGGTAAAATTATATTCTAATTATACTTTAAAGCCACTCAATGGTATAATTTACCACTATTAATTATTTTTATTAAAAAGTTGTTTTTAATTAAAATTTAGTAATTTTCACTATTCATCACAATATAAAAGTTATCCGAAAAGTTCCAAAATTTCACCCTAGGATAAATTCAATATTTTGGATACAAAAATGAAGTCCATTTTTAATTATAGTATTATTATAATTTCAAGAAGTGGTTATTACTATTCATAACGGCTACTTTGATTGGTCGATGTGTGTTAGAATCTCGAACTTGCATACAATGCAAGTTATTGCATTATTGAAAGAGAAGCGTACCGTGGAAGCTTGGGGTGTTACATTCTCCCCTCCTTCAATAAATTGCGTCCTCACAATTTGAAAATATTTTTCGAAAATAAAAGGTTGAAAATAGAAAATACCTTTTTGGAAAAACCACATCGGAAATAAGGTTAATAAAATTTATCCTTAATAAGAGGGAAAGGGAAATGAAAAAGTCACCACCAAATTATTATCTTGATTAAGAGAACATTGGTGGAAATTAGAGACAAATAATTGGAGGGAAAATGTAAATATTTGTAGGGAGTGATTGAGGTCATCAATCACAAAAAAGTGTAAAATTGAGGGCCTCAAAGTCATTAATATATGATGATTTAAAATATCATCAGTTCAACAAAACATAAGGTATTAGGATAACACATTTTTTTTAAAATCCCTTTCCTAAATTTTAAGAATTAATTTATTCATAGAATAAGGGAGAGGTATATATATATATATATACTTGACAAGTAGAGTTTCAACCTTCAACTAATTTCTACCACAAACTCATCTTTCCCTCAAAAAGATAATAGAACTCAAAAATATTATATTTATCATAATGGTAAAAGGTTATAAATATTAACACATACCCTTTAGATTAAAAAAAATATTTTGTAACAACCAAAGAATTCCTGTAGGCTAGTGGTAGGTAATAAAGGTCTGTCACACTATGGTTGTGGGTTCGATTCATGTAGCTTTTTCTGACGCGACGGGTTATCCCCTAACTTGCTGGTTGTCCTTTTCCTAAAACTATAGTATTATAATATTCCAAAAATAATCTTCAGAAATGTTTTAACCTTAAACAATACTATCCAAAGTTCAACTTAATCCATTCCAACCATTATAGTTATCCAAAATACCTCTTTCTAGACTTTCTCTAACAGGTCTCTAAATTTCCAAAATCAACTGTAACATCAGATTCCCCAAACAAAGTAAAGTTTCTCTTATTGTCACATACTAAAAATACGATTACCTTCATCATATTAAAACCTTAATGAAAACAACAAGTACTACAGTAAAATCCTTATATATATCACAATATTCTTATAAACAGAATATAAATCATGAGTCTAAAAGCACCAATACATTAATTATTCCACTTCAACTATAGTAACAGCATAAGATTTGCCTTGATCCCTTGGCCTTTTTTGAGGTAAGTTTCACTGATGCTTAGGACATTCATTTGCATAATGCATCATTTCCCTACAATTGTATAATTCAAAATTGATATCCTCTTTCATTACCTTGCAATCATGAGCCTGGTGACCTTTTTCTCAACATTTATAAAAAAACTCTCATTCCTTTTAGACAAGTACCGGGGTGATTCTTCCCACAATTATCACATAATGAAAAATCATTGTTTCCCTTTTTCCCTTTATCTTTCTCTTGTTCCACCGTTCTCTTCTTCACTTACATTACTTTATTGTCATAAGATTTAGAGAATTCTTTTTCTGTCTTGATAGCACATGAGACTATATAATCATACGTTGAGAAAGATTCTGATACAAAAGCTCGACGGAGAAATGGTTTTAACCCATCAGTGAAATGATCAATCCTACTTCTTGGATTACGTATATAATCTTCAGCATGCCTAGCTAACCTTGTAAAGTTAGCCTCATACTTTGCGACATTCTCATCCTCCTTCTACCTCAGACTCAGAAATTGCCTTTCCATATCTACTCGATGGTCATGTGGAACGTATTTTTCAATGAAAATTTCCTTAAACTCCCTCCATTCAATACTTGATACTTCTTCATCTTCCTTTGTGTTTTGAATCAGCGACCACCATTGATCGTCATCTCCAGTGAGGTGGTAAACTGCCATAACAACTTTCTCCCTTTCGCTACTCCCCAAGGCGTGGAATATTTTATCTAAGAAGTTTATCCATTGCTCAGATACTAATGGATTTTTACACCCATTAAATGTTGGCGGTTGTTGCCTTATGAAGCGGTCTAACATTGATCCTCCACGTTGCGAATCAGGGTGCTCCATACATGTAAGGTTATTATTCATAACCTGAGTGAGTTGTCCCAGTATGGTGATAAGGTGATTAGCACCAGTTGTATCACCAGATCCACTACAATTATCTGGAGTTGGAGGGAAATCCCTATATGGAGTGCGTGAATTGATACGGTTTCCATTCCTTCCACTAGGCGCCATTTCTAAACAATGTCATAAACTAGATTAGTTTATGAATCGAAATACATAATAAAAAATATGCCAAACAATTAACATAAATTTAACTATTTATGGATATAATACATAATCATAAAAATGTTTTCTTTGAGGAAGTATATACTCATAAACCTTTCATAATGGTTTGTAAAGAAAATGAGAATTATCCTAAGCATATCCCTTGGGAGTCTTGTAACCAAGAGTGTAGCAAGGCCCGTTGTTGTGCACCAGTTCCCGTTTGATTCTAGCTCAAAGCGGTGTTTTCCAGTTTTACCCCCAGGTACATCTGTGCCAAATCCGCCTCTACCTGCTCATATCCAGATAGGGATGTATTTATCAGAAAACTCACAAAAATCTATATAATACCAAAACTCTAGGAAGTTCTTCTATATTAATCCTCAAAGTCTATCTTGGGTCAATGTGCTCTAATCAGAGTTTATCTAAATCTAGCTTCCAAGGTTAGTACTAAACTTCCTTTGATACCAACTATAACTCCCCTAACCAAGTTACCCATAGTCGGTGCATTATTACGTAACATTGGAATGATCACAAAAGATCAAGTCTCAAAAGACCAATTAGTTTATTAGCCATGGAAACACTAGATACATTCATAAAAGTTACATTACATCATAAAGTGAAAAACTAAAATAACATGGTCTCTATAGTCCACAATAATATCCCCTTCCGACTATCCTTGCAGGTCATTCATAAAATACTTCTTCACATCTTGGAAAAATTAAAACATTGAAAGGGGTGTGCTCAGATGCTCAGTAAGGATAACAATATGGCGGAAACTTTAATAAATAAACATAAACATTTATGGAAATGTATAACTAAAACAAAATCCTTTTAAACTTGAACATCAGCATAATATGGATAAAGTAAAATGAAATAATTCCATTTACTTATTCACATGGATATTCTTCTAGTCAAATAATCAAATGCAATATCAATAACCACTTTCATAATGAAGGAATACATAATGCTAGACTATCATAACCATGTAGCCAAGGCCCCGTGGCAAGACTACAAATAAGATTTTTTCAAGGCATAGTTCCAAGACACTAGTTTTTCTCATGAGACCTACCGATGCATCGAGGAGTTATAGCGGGCTCCCCCGGTCACTTATTAAGTCTAATTCATTCCTCATATGAACATGTTTAAATATATCATAAACCATAACATAATCGTATCACATAAAACATGCATAAAGAAAACATAAAATTTCCACATTTCAATCACAAGATATCAATTCAACACATTGATATAATAAAAACATTATGAAAACCATTTTCAATACCAAAATAAAATAAAATTAAAACATGGTATTTATTTTGGATTTAAAAAAAAGTTATGGCTTGTTGAGGAAGCCGAAACTCAATTAATGGTCACGGTGGCAGAGAAGTTGTTGTCGCCGCACACGTAAGAAAAAAAGTTCCTTTTGTCATTTATTAAAAATTATTCATATAAAAATATTCCTTTTGAATGAAAGTAAAAGTCAAAGGGGTTTATACACCATATAAAAGAAAGTTGTTTATAAAACAAAACATGCCTCAATGAAAGGATATTGAGACGAAGTCCCTTACCTCGTGTCCGACTTGACTCGATCGTTCTTTAACCTCCCGAATAATAAACTAGAGTTAGTTTCTACTTTCATAAGAACCTTTTTCAAGTTCATTATTCCTTTTGTTTCACTTATTACCATGTTATGAACATTATGTAATTATTTAAGTTAATAACGGTCGTTTTGTCGATCTTTGGTATTTGAGTCAAAAATAAACTTCTTATAATTACAGGTTGTTTGTGCGGTAAAATATCCATTATCTCCAAAATTATATTCATGATGTAGATATAATATATATCATATATATCCATTATATACATGCATTTATAATATTACATAACATCATCCCATCATTCTTACTTGTGCCACAAAATAAACATACATCATTCATAATAACCCAACAAATTAAATGGGTTTCATAAACATCATCCCATCATTACATAATCTATATAAAAGAAATGGATGTCATTTCATAATAAGAAAAGTGAAACCATGTAAATCATAGAGACATTATAATTTAAATATACACATATGAAATAATGTCATCTTAGATGGAGAATGGTTTGGATAAAACACATAAAATTAATTCTTGAGGAAAATATCCTTTCTTCTTCAAAATCATTTTCTTTTCACAAAATGTCATGCAATTTTAAAAGAAAAGGATTTTGTTGAAAATAGTCATGAAATATTTTGGAGGAAGATTTATGAAAATAAGGCTTTATAAAACCATAAAAATACTTTCATTCCATATAAGTTAAAAAAACACTCTCCTCATACTTTTGTCGAAAAAGTCAAAAAGTACCACGTAACGTAAACAAAAGAAAGATTCCTTACATACCATGTAATAAAAGACAAAATGGGTAAACAGGAAATAAACATACATAAAAACACATTTAGAAAACATGGACTTGGATGATGACAATAACCCCAGCAAATACTTACGAATAAATAATCTCAGATAAGAACGAGATTGAAAAGGTTATCCCTTACCTTTGGTCTGATATGCTTCATACGTATCCAATCCTCCTCTTCTTCAACGCACCTCCTTTAAGCTTCCTCTTATGGAAGTATAGTTGGTATTTTGAGAATACCAAAACATCCAGAATGTTGCTATGGAAATGTAGAAGAGAAATGGGCAGGGGTTGGCTGAGCTTCAAGGCTCAAAAGGGTGTGAAGAGAAGAGGGAAGGGGTGCCCTTTTTATAAGGGAGGAGAGGGGCACCTTTGGAAAACTTAAATTATTATTTTATTATAAAGTCATATTCGGTTTTTAATCTCTCCAAATTAATTTCTTTTGAAACTAAGGTGGGTATGGGTCTAAATCCTCTCATCCAATAAAATTTGAACAATTTTTGGTCACTATTTTAACCTTATCATTTAGATTTAACTCTAAGTTAAATAATTTAACTTTTACTGTGTCTTTTTGTTTTCTTACACTATATGGTTAATAATCATAATATAACAAGACAAATGATCCCCAAGTTGTTTATTATTAATATATATAACCTTATCTAAGTCATTTGGACGAACCTTATATTTTTAGGAATAAAATAAAAATTAATAATATAATATTTGTTTTAAAAACTATTTTATGTCAATTTTTACACTATTTGGTTCTGGATTTTTGTGAAAATAATAACAGTATGATTAGTTCGAAAATAGTTACTTAAATCAATAATAAAATGTCATATTAACCTATAACATTAGTTAAATTCATCAAATGTCTCAAATTTCATTGATTTGGGTATTTATAACATCAATTATATTAATATTTCATTAATAAGGTTATTACTCTATCATCATTGTGTCATAAATAAATTAAATTATTTAATGTCTAAAAATTATAAATAAAATACCATTATGTAGGAAATATTTTTATCTTTATAATTCATATTTATATTCTAATTTATCTTATGTATAAACCTATATTAAAAATGTTTTAGTTATTGAACTTTGATTTTAACTATTTTAACTATTCTTTAAATAAAATAATATTAAATGTCCTAATCAAATCCAAGTGGGCTTAAATGGTCATATTTTATTCCTAAGGTTGTTTTTGGTCGAATTACACTTATCCAATAGAATTATAACATGTTTTAGCGTAATAATAATATCATTTTTACCCTTAATTACCATATTTACTTTTAACCGTGGTAAAAAAAAGGAAAAAGTTACTACTCACCAAAAATTATTTTCATCTCATTGAACCATATTTTAGTACTTGATATTAACCGTGTTTCTCGGATTTTCGAAATTCCAATCACAGAAGAGGTAAAATTAAGTTTTATGTAAATTTTTAAATTCTCCTAGGATGTGGGTAAAAGACGCTGAAAAGGTAAATAAAATTTTTATATATCTAAAATTATTATAAAATGACTCCAATGAATTAATTTGAACTTGTATAGGTATTATGTATGAATTTTGACCTAAAATAAATTTAAATAAAATAAATAATTATTTAAATAAAAAGTCGGTTTGTAAATAGTTACTAATTGTTTTCACTATTCATCAAAAATTGAATGTTTTCAGAAAAATACCAAAAATTCAGCCTAGGCTAATATCGATATTCCAAATCCAAAAATGAAGTCCATTTTGAAAGATAAAATTTATAAAATTCCAAAAAGTGGGTATTACTATTCACAACGGCTAGTTCATAGTGATATTATAATAATATATCGTTTAGTGAAACACGATATTGCATACTACACACGCTATCGAAGAAGGTATTGATTCCGTGTTATGCAAGACAAGTCATGGCTATGTGTAGTGAAAGCTCCATTCGGTGTTGCGTATAACACAATCAAAACATATTTCATTTATACATTAAACAAAATCTATAATTAATGTTGGGTAGAATAATTTCTATAGAACAAATTTGAAATTGTCTGTAACACTTGCCAAGAATAGTGTTTCGTATACTACAAGCTAATACAGTGTTGTGTATAGTAAAAACTAATCTTGGTGTACAATATAAAAATTAAAAAGAATATATCTCATAAAATATCGGGGTGTTACACCAAGACCAACCTTTGTTATAGAAATATATAGTTATATCGGATTTGCAACATAATATCATAAAATTTATTGAAACTTATCATGTTCTTCAATATACATGACCAAGGTAACTCATAAATGATTCATTTTTTCAGGAATGGATAATATGAGGAAGGATTTGAAAAGGTGAATAATATTCTAATCACGGAACCTATTCTCACATTACCCACCAATAGGGTAGGATTTGTTTTCTACAGTGATTAATATAAAAATTGAATCATGTATGTACTCATGATAAATTAAAAATTAATATCCTATACCTACCAAAATCTCAATAAAATGAGATAAAATAACCAAATCATGATCTAGAATTTTCTGTAGTGATCTTTGTATTAAATATTTAGTGGAATTATCTCTATGGATAGATGTATGATATATATATAGACCATAAAATCCTCATGTATATATTCAAATAAAATAAAGTAATACAATCCATTAGGGGTGGTTAGATCCATTCAAAGATTATGATTTTTCAATCAATTATCATTTCATAAAAGAAAAAAATGGATGATTCTCTAAGTCGACAGGATCCCGCAATTCTGTCCATGATGTGGATTTAAAGGGATACAATATTTAGGGACATGAAAAGGTTGGATATGGGAATAATAAAAGGATCATCATATAATATTTCTCAATTAAAATTTAAACCATTCATTCTTGAGAGGATTAGGTAGTCTACGAAATATAATTTTTAGCTACAGAAGAAGGTAGGTGATATTCTAGAGTTAAAATTTTCAGAGGATGGAGTTATATGGTTTAGAACATGGGACGGTGTCTAATAAATTCATGAACTGAAGAGTTAACTTCTAGATGATTCACATCATCTTAATTCTTTATCAATCTAGGAATAACTAATATTTATAGATATTTGAAGAAAAAGTTCTACTGGGATTACATGAAGATATAGAGAAATTACAGAGTTTGTATTTTATTGCTTGGTATACCAGCATGGCAAGGCTGAACAACATATGTCTGAGAGTATGATGAATTCATTTCCCATAATATTATGGAAATGGGAAAAAATAACCTTCCACTTCATTAGAGAACTCACGAGGACACTGAAAAGAAATAACCCTATTTGGGTGGTAGTCTATCACCTTACAAATTCAACACTTTTTGTTGATATGATGGAATATTTCTCTTTTGACACAATCAGCCTAATATATATATATATATATATGATAAGTAGTATAACTTCCTAATGTTTAAATCTATATTGTATATGATCAAGATCTAAGGGTTACCTTGATGTTTTGGAGAATCCTATAGAAAGAATTGAATATATAAATGTCAATAATAATTACTTATCACACATAGACAGATGGTCAGTCTAAAAGGACCATTTAAAACCCATAAGATATTCTAAGATAATGTTATATGTTTTTTCAAGGATTTTGGGATAAACACATTCCCATAGTGGGGTTCTCATATAACAATAGTTTCTATTTGGGAATTCAAATGACCCCTTATGTGGCTCTCTGTAGGAAGAGGTGTCAGACTCCGAAATGTTGGGATGAAGTTGGATATTGGAAGATTATGGGACTTTATCATATCAATTTGGATATAGATAATGAAAAAACCATTCATTGTCATATGAAATCTACACAAATTTGATAGAAAATATATTAAATCATTTTTCAATTTTACATGGAGTTGAGGTCGGTGATAACGTGTTCTTTTGTATATCACCATTGAAAAATTTCATGAGGTTTTTTAATTTGGGAAATATTATTCCTAGATACATTGGACCCTTTATATCCTTGATCCCAATGGAGTTGTGTCATATTGGCAAGAACAAAAACATAACCCATCTCAAGTACATGATGTTTTCCAAGTATCCCTCTTGAAAATTTTTATTTCAGACCCCTAAAATATATTAAATCTATATGTGGTACCATTTTCGAATTATCTTTTGTACAAGAATAAAATGATGATGTTCTTAGATCACTGGTATAAGGTTCTAAGAAACAAGACAACTCACTTGGTCAATGTGTTGTGGAATGACCATAGGGTTGAGGAATCAACATGGGAACTGAAATAGGTGATGAAATAGAAGTACACAAATCTATTATAGTGTATGAAATTAAAATTTCAAGGGAAAAATTTATGAAGGGGGGAATAATGTATCTACATGAAATTTTAAAAATGAAATTCTATTTGTGATTAAATTAAATGGCCTTTTATGTTATGTGGTTTTGAAAAACACAATGATTAATTTCGTCATTTTGTGCAATTATAAGTTATATAATATTTAAAATACTATTAATCATCATAATAATTGATGATATAGTTGTTTAACAGTTATATTTTTGTTCTTATATATTTGGTATATGATATCAATTGATACACTAGAAGTGATTTCCTTGACATGTAGGATCACACATTATAAATCTGAATTACCATAATTTTTGAAGAAGACAACATATTTTAGATTTTAGATTGAATAATAAAAATCCATGATTCAAATAATAAATAAATATTGAAACCATTTATTGGATATTTTTAAAATCATTGAGATCACAAACCAAACGATGTTCTCTAAACCACCCAAAAAATATCACCACTGCAGACCTTGAACATAAGGAATTCACTGGTTTTGTAAAAAAAGTGTATCCTGAACTTAAGAGCATGAATAATTATATATTATTTTAAGTTAAATAATAATTATATTTATTAATTTTTGATATTATTGTATAAATTACTAAATAATGAGTTTGATATAAATTATATTTCAATACAACAAAACTTGAAATGTATATTTTTGGTAAAAATATTTTTCAAATAAGAGATTTTTTTGTATAATTCATGAATTTTAAATATAAATTTTAATTTAATAAAATATTAATATTAAATATGTTTTTTAATTATGGTTTATAATATAAATTTATGAAGTCTAAAATTATTTTTAAAAGGGTCAAAATATAGTTACTGTAAAAAATCTGTATTTCTAAATTACCATGGATTTTTATTAAAAAATATAAATTACCATATTTTTATATTTACATGAAAGAATTAAATATTATATTTTTATTTATCACATAAAAATTACCTAACATATATTTTTTAAAATTTTGAGAGACTGTCAAATTTTTGGGTAAAAATTTAATACGGTATAAATATACAGTGTGTATAATGACATCATCATGATCGAAAAGTGATGTAATATGTGATATAAAATGTATCAATGACCAAATATATGTTTTACCTTTAAAATTAGGTTTCATTTAGGTTATTTTATTATTTTTATAAACCATTTATGATTCCTCAAAAACATAAATTTCATTTTAAGGTTTTAAAATCAATTCATTGTAAGCATGACTCACTTACACAACACCAATGGTATTATTTTAATATTCTAGATTCATGGAATTATCAAAAAATTAAAATTAATCCTATTTGGAAGAAACCATTGAAAAAACTATGGGGATTTTTTTTATTATATAGAGTTCAAAACCAATGATTGAGAAATAATAATGAACTCCCATCTCTTTTCCCTTATAAACCACCCAAGATCCCATTCATATTAAATATAAACCATGTAGAATATCCTTAATATATCCTTACCACTTTATAACCCTCCCATAGTGTCCCAAATCTCTCATGAAGCTCATCCCAAGATTTTTGAACATGCTCTCAATGTAAGGGATCATGTCATTACCTTATTTATTCAATAACCTTCATTAATTTATTCCATTTGATTTTCAATTCATAATGATGGGTTATGTTTTTACACATACCATATACATTCCATTTGATGAAATTAAATTTAGAGACCTTATTCTCTATAATTAAACCATTTTAATAATATTTAAGTACTCTCCTTACGATAACAAAATTTCACGGTGATTTTTGAAGACAAACATTTTTGTTGTGAATTAAAGTACCCATTCTACTCAAGAGTATTCACCTATATGTAACTATTCTAATTTTATTAGGTAATTACATGTATTTTACCCACACTCCCAATCATGGTATTAATTTTTTGAAATACATTCCTATGTCATATAATATATGTGGCACATTTATTCATGCAATAGATATGATTATGATAGGTTCACCCATATAGTGCTTCAATGCATTGGGTCATCGTTGAATCTCATGAGATGGAATGTATGGTTCATGGGATGTTTTTATTTCGTGGTGTTTAAAATTGAAATATTCTTATGATACCATGTTTTAAATCTGTTCTTAATACCCATGTTTCCTTCAAGCTATCATGTTATATCATGACACATTTTTCAGGATTATGATTCTCAACTATTATTTTACCTTGGAATTCCTCTTTCATCACATGTATTACTTTACCATATTCCTTGTTTTTTATTACCTTTATATTTTTTATAGATCAATCCAACCTAATGTATTTCCCCATGTTATCACATATAGTTTTAGAGGAATGATAAATTTTATGATCTTGTTAAGGATGTTTTCAATAAAGCCATTGTATCCTTGAATTTTGATGTTATGTTGAGTACATAATATCTCAATGTCACTATGTATCTTGATATTATGGATTTTATTAATTTAATATTAATATAATAAATAATGTATTAATGTGTAAAAATATAAGTGTTTCTGTTAAAAAAATCACCACGAAATGTGTCATTGGACTCCCTAAAACATATAAAGTGTATACATATTTATGATTTTTGGTTGGTACCTTAATGAATTCATTAAAAATATCATTTTTAGAGAATATTACTCTATTTTTCAGAATTATATTAATAAAAAATTAATGTTTTAAGGTTGTTTGGAGTACCCAATTCTATTTTGTCTCTCCTGGATCGATGGTTTACCTCGATGTTCCGGATATTCCCTTAGTAAGCTCTAGATATAGAGTTTTCTATCAGTAATTTATATCATTAGAAAAAATGATAATAATGAGGGAGAAATTAAAACTATATATGATATTTTGAGATCATTTTCTATGAATTTTTAAGAAATATTGGATAAACACCTTCATATAGTTGAGTTTTCTTACAACAATAGCATTTAATGAAGCATTCATATTGATGCATACGAATCACTCTAAATAAATATGTGTACAAGTCCAAAATATTTGATTTGATTTGTGGAAATATAGCTATTGGGACGTGATATATATAGGTAAAGAGAAGAGAAAGTCCAATCCATTTAACAACACATCAAGGAAACTCAGATTCAATAGAAAAGTTATTCTGAAAATCAACAGTGAGATATGGAGTTTGAAGTTAGTGAGGAGTTATTTAAACTAATTTTTCAATGTATAAAAGATATAATAATTGTGAGGAAAATAAAATTTTAGCCATATATATTTATATTATCTCTTTTAGATTCTAGATTAAATATGGGTGGTTTCTTATCTCTTGGTGCTTCCTCAAAACCTCTCTTAAATCCATGCTGAGTTCCATGTATCTCTACTAAGGAAGAACATACCTAATCCTTTAAATATTGTAAACAATGCATTTGAATTACTGTACTATTATATTTCATATGAATAAAAACCTTTATAGATTCTGGATCATAGAGAGAATTTTCTGTGAAATAATACCACTCTCTTGGTAAATGTTTTATGGTGAAATCACCAACTTAAAAGATCTATATGAGTACTTAAGGATTCAATGAGGAAGAAGAATACTCAATTATTTGTATCAGAGTGATTAAATATTGAAAAAAAATTAATTTTAATATAATAATATGTAACACCCCACGATTGTATGAAATATTTTCCCAAATATATTTAATTTCCCCTATAGCTTATGTTACACAAAACATGGTGTTTTAAAGAACCGTGATGAACTATTAATAATATTATTAAAAGATTATATTTATAAAATCTCTATTATACTCATTGGTATTAATTAGAATAAAAAAATTAAAAAAATTATTTATAATGGTTTTGTATAAATAAAATAAATTGTTGAAAATTTACTAAATTTGTAGTAATGTCTTTATATGCTTCAAAAAACAATTTCCTTATAAAAAATATTTTTATAGTTTTTTGTGAAAAAATAATAAATTCTATTTGAAATTCATTAAATTTATATTAAAAAATAAAATTCACATTTTGAATAATAATTTCATAATTATCATTGATTAAAGTTTCAGGACTTTTTCTGAAAAAAAATTAATTTTCTATTGAATAGTAGAAAATACATATTTTATTTAAAAAATACATTTTCATTTAATGAATTTAAATGTTCAATTTTTTTATATATGATTTTAAAAGTATAGTTATTTGAATTATATGTAAATTATTTCTATTTGGGTTATTTGAATCAGTTTCATAATTAATTTTGATATTAAAACTTTCTATATTTATTAGAGTGTTTTCTATGGATAACCGTTTTTTATCACATATGCGAGTTTAATTAAAATTAACATCCGACACTTCATTGAATTGAATTTGAATTTTTTTCCATATTTTGAATCTATATAATTATCATTATATAATATGGTAAATATTTTTTAAAACAATAAATATTAAAAATTGTAAAAACTAATTACTGCGGTTAAGGTTAGAAGAAGTTTATCGGGGGTAAAACTAAGAAAGATAAGAGTTAATATGACCTAAAAATATAATAAATTCTTATATTATATCCAATTTTTTTATATAAACTATTATTTTTTAATTTTCCACTTTCGATCGTTTTGAAATGTGTAAAATGTGGGATGAATTTTTTCTTTTCAAAAAATTTAATTGCATCCTATCTCTGACTTATAAAATTGAACCCCAATCCTCTCAACATCACAATTCTATATCCTTTTTGGAAATTACCTTCCCAAATACATTCTTAAATTTTATATAGAAATATTATAGGCTTTAGTTAGATTATGAAACCTTTTTAAGAAGGATCTTCTTGATAACCTGAAGAGATTGTTTCAAGAAGGGGTATTATTCTTATTAAAGAATTTTTATTATTATTTACTCTTTCATATCTCTTTAATATTCTCAAAATATGATGAAATTATAGAAAAAATATATTCCAACTAATGATTTGTTATTATTTTAATTTCATAACCTATACCCGTCTCCACTTTCATCAAATGAGAAAGAAAACTGTGGACAATGTGTATGCGGATTACGGTCTTGTGAACCAAAGTAATTCGTTTTCCATCACCACATATTAGAGATGAATATAATTATGTATTTAAAATATTTATATTAAATTTATTAAATAATTATAATTATATATTTTTAGTGTCATATATAACTTTATACTTTACAATTTTTTAGAAAATGATAACAGTACTCGTTCAAAAGTGAGGATTACCGCCTCCACCAAGCATTGTGATACATTTTTTATTTTATTTTGAAATGATTTTTAATATTGAAAGATTTAATGAATATTAAGGATATCTAAAAAGTATTAGTGATTCATAAAATTTCAATGAATAGTTTCCTTTATTTCGTTACATCCATTGAGTAAATGGAAGTCGTGTTCATGAGAAAGTACGACCTAACGTCTCCCTAAACGATGTAATATATTTTCTATCAGTAAATTTTATATATTACAGTTATAATTATATGATGAATATATTTTATATTTATATAATTTTTTAACAATATGGATATGATTTAACCATTTTAAAGTTAATTTGATCAGAAATACCAAGCAACCATAAACATGAAAAACAAATCAGTTATTACCCAAAACATGATTTTAACAAGGAGATGTTAATAAATTGGAAATAAAATATCAAAATTAAAACATAAATGGTATTATATATATTAATTTTGTTATTTAATATATTCATATAAAACTATATTTTTTATAAATGATTTTCTAACGAGAATGTTGGAATTTAAGACTTAAGGTACGCGATTTTAATCTCATTTTTGTTTATGTGGGACACATTCCATCTACCCTACTTGTTCCTTGTATGTGGTGTATATAATACTTCTGAATGTCACTTATTATTATTGTCATAAAAATTGTTTCATATAAATATCCATATAATTTTGTTTATTTCATGGGCCCAATGATTCATACATTACAAATTCGGTAAGGGGTTTATGTTATAATCTCATTATTTATCGAGATTATTTATTATTACCATTATTATAATGAAATAATATGGGATATATCTCAAGAAACTCAATAATTTTATTGAAATATAATAATATATGGAAATTATATTTTCCCTTTAAATTCACTCCCTCTAATTACTCATGATTTTGAAATATTTGTTTTGGGTAAATTTGACTTTATCTTTCAATTCGGTTGAAAATACTTTTTCTTTCATGACCATGTTTTATAAAAAAATTCTAATAAAATAGTTTATAATTATCCAATAATATTTAATGACATTCGTTACCAATGTTTTAGTTTTTACAATGAAAGGATCTTATTTTTAATTATTGAACTAGTATCTTTTGAGTTTTTACTGAAAACATGAATATGAATATTCATTTTATTATGAATACCATTAATTGTATTTTCCACCATCATGGAACCTAAATTATTTAAATATTCTATTTAAATTTTTGGAGGTTATTTTAAAATAAAATATTTTATTTAACATTTAGAATTTTATTTATTTTAAAAAAGTGTTTTCAATGTGGAAAGGATATTTTAATGATGAAATGTTATGATTAATATTTTGAAATAATTTTCTATCTAAGTTGAAATTCTTTTGATGTTACATAAAAATTTCTAGGGATATGATCCAACGATACCATCCTTGTTATTTGTCAATATTTTTTAGGATTATTATTAAAATATATTTATGGAACCCAATTATTTTCCTTGGGTTATGTTTGGGAAACATGTTTTTTCAACTAGTAATGCTATAATGAAATTATAAAATGTATATGAACCTCATTTATTTTTCCCATGTTATGTTATTAAAAAATATTTATGAAATTAATATTCAATATATTTCATATACTATGATTAATGTTTTATAATCTTACAGCTCACATTTGTATTATTTTAATTTTGTGTTGGGTGGAACCTATAATTATCTTGAGTGAATTGGGTATAGATTGTTATCATAAGAGATACATTAGACTAGAATATGGGTAATCCAAGTTAATTAATATAATTTTTCCAATATAATAGTATTGGGAGTAAACTTGGATAACTACAATAGTTTGTGGGGTGAACCCAATCCCCAACGAAAGCATCGGTAATGAGCCATAACTAATAATGAAATTATTTTCTATGCTTATGTATAAGCCACAAATATATTTCTTATGTGAATGTTATCTTCACATGTATTATTCTACCTAATTACTTTATGATTCATATATTATTTACAACCAATATTTAATCTATTACTCATTTTTATGATCTATTATGTCCAGGGTATGGTTTCTAATTGGTATTCTCATGTTTTCAAACCCTTATACTCAAGTTATAATGATATCTAAATTTTTACCCTTACAGAAAATCTATGATCACCCATTCTTATATTTCCTTTCCACAAGTTACGAAGAAATTTATTTTATATGATATGCATAAGAAGGTTTCTATTTATGAAAAAATTGGGGGGGGATTATTTAGTTAACTTATGAACCAGCTGTTTTTATATCCACGATTTTAAAGGTACTAGAGCTAATCGATTATTGTGTGGGTCATTATATTTTGTATTGAATTTTCATATATTCATATGTGAAATATATATATTATTGGAGTGTTCAATTATATCATAAAGGTTAATTTGGTATATGAAATTCATTTGTGTTGTCAGTTTGTACTATAGATCACTTTACCTAAGTTATTCTTGGTTATTTTTCCATTAGGATTTTTGGGTATGTATTTTCCCTCTTTGTATGTTATGGTTCATTCAATCATTATTATATATGGATCATAAAATTTTCCACATGAATTATATATGGAAATATTTTTTGATGACTATACTATATTATTATATCCTAAGTGGAGATGTGTGTTTTTACAGATTCATTAGGATAAGGCCTACCATAATGTGTAATATTCTTAATCATTGCCATTCATCATCTGATAGCCTATTAAATGAGAGCTTGAGGTTGGAAAATTAGCTTATTGTTTTCCATGGTGGGTCCATAGTTATTTCAATTCTTTTTTATCTATAATAATCTATTCATAATCAAGGATGAGAAGAAGATTTATAGTTAAATTATAAGTTCATTCTAAAATAAAAAATGTTCTTTGTATATGAAAAATTTAACCCTCCCATAATTTATCCTCAATAAAAACAATGAACTATTATATTTTAAAATCTGATACTACAATATCATTAATCCTAGATTTGAGCAAATTAATTATGGAGACTCTGTAGTGAAATCAAGGCTTTCACGGGAAAAATAGCTCATGTATCTATTACCCTCAATAATATAAATATAAATTGATCATGCGAATAATAAAAACTGTTGTAGGATGAATAAATAATACATTTTATCTATGATTAATAAAAGATGAATATGGGAGAAAAATTCTAAAACATTGCACTACATGACTATTAAATTTTTTTCACCATGGTGCATCTCACGAGGAATAGTTAATTAAGGATTATAAATTAAATAGAGATAAAAAAATCTATAGAAAAATTCAGCTTATTTTTATCGAACTGAATTACAATATATTATAACATATTTTAATATTTTATGATTATTATTATGACTAAATACTCTTGATGAGTATGAGGATATAGGTGAAGGGGGTATAAGAAAAGTGGGGTATTTTGTATAAATTATAGTGGAACGTAGAATACCAACCACTAGGGAAATTTATGGAATATCATTGAGTCTATTTTAATAAAAAAAATAACAAAGTATAACTAAAATAGAAATATTTTTCTATTTTAGATGGAGAAAACTCAATGAGCTATGTTTCCTCAAAATGAACTAATGGGGTAGGAACCCTAGGTTGGTCATCCAACAATAGAATAGTTTAATTTGGATATAAGGGACTAAATAATATTTCCATAAGGATTAACATTGATGAAAATAATATGTGGTGGTCCAAGTAATGGAAACCACCCCCACCTTTCTAGGATGGGTAACATATCAATGCTATTTAGTTATAGACATGAAAAATAGATTATTTAGTCAAAAAAGTATAAATCTCATGAAATAACCATTTGTTCTTATTTAACCAATGTTTTTTATTTTAATGGATTATTAATATTTTTTATTTTATTTTTGGTAATCCATATTAATATTATAATATTTTTCTAATTTTACCACTTGATATGGAAAAATATTATCCTTTTTCTTTAAATTATTTGTATTCTAATTTATTCTAATTAATCCAATACCTGAATGAAACGATTTGAATTATGTTGAGTCCAATAAAAAAAATTAGTGTTAGGGTAGGGATAAATCTATTATTAGGATTTTTTTATGAATATTTTTTTATTTTTATGTGATTTTTTATTTTTTTGAATATTGGAAGAATATTTTTTATTTTATCTAGATACAATGATCTTTATGAGGTAATACATGATAAAACAATTAAATTATTTAAGATTATTTATATGGTTTTCATTATTTGTTTTCTATTTTCAAGAATTGAATTAAATCATTGCTAATTATAGAATTCCATACCCATGAGTATCTATCTAATATATATTCATTCGCTAACCTTATTTAAATTATAATCCTATTTGATATAAACTTATTATAACCATATTTTAGATAATGAATTTGAATTATGTAATATTTTTTTTAATTTAAATGAGTGTATTTAAAAACTATTAAAAGTAGAAAAAAAAATTCAACATGACTGGGGAATTTTTTAAATCTTATCCAATCCATTAATATCCCCTCAACATATATACCCACTTTGTAAGACCTTAGAAACCATGGAAAACCTATTAAGGGAGATGAATTACAATCCAAATATTTCTATTATTTTCAATCTTTTATATATTATGCATGATTACACTTCAATATAAGTTTTAGTAGGAGGTATAATTTTTGATATACCAATGCCACTTTTATGTGATTTTTTATTTTAATTATGTATTTCCTTGAGTTTGGAGGGGTCCAAATTTAAAATATTTATATTTTAATATATTTGTAATGTTTTATTCTTGGTAAAAACATAATGAATCATGAATTGTGTAATTTATGATTCCATTTTATGAAGAATATTTGATGCATAATTACGACAATCATGTAGTCTAATTAAGTAGTTTTTGCTGTTCAAATCGTATGACTCTTTCAAATTTGGTGCACAATGGAAAATCATGTAACTAAACCATTATTATTACACAAAAAATATATTTTAATAGTTCTATTCGGTGTTTTTATTTAGGGACCCCTTTATCTTCTCTCTTATTTTCCCCTATCCTTTTTTGTAATGAACATTGTGGATGAAGCCTTGTTTATGGATTTTTTAAACATGGGGTTCCTAAGGCCTAGAGATCTTGGATATTCTATCCTTACTGTAAATTTTAATATTTATTCAATGTGGAGTGACTATTCTTGATTAAGTTAGGTATTTATGTACCCTTCAGTTTATTTGATAGGACCTTTGGTGCTTGTAGTTTTAATTTTTTTCCTACCTATATATATATTATATCTGTTACTGATGGTTTATTTATAAAAGCATCTTCATAATCAATATTGTTTTTAATTGATATAAAGGGTGAATTTCAAAACTTAAGGGCACATTTACTTTATTTATTTTTTAATGAATACTACATACTTTAATTTTTCTTAAACATAATTTATTGTAAAATAATTGAACGATAAAATGTGTTATCTTCACCTAATTATTTTTGAATTTTATGAATTCATGATTTTGGTTTTGGTTCCTTGAATAAAATTGTTTTTGGTGATTAAAATAATGTAAGAGTTTTTTTCTTTATTTGTCACATAATTATGATATTGATGGATTTTTTATTTTATACTATTTATAGTGTAATTTATTTGATATTTTAACCGTTATTCATATTAAAAATATTGTTATGGGGTTTCAATTTATATTCAAAAATCTAATTATCGTTTGGAATGTGTATAAAACATTTTAAATATAAATATGGAATCATTGGAATTGTCTCTCTTTTTTTAGATTGATTGATTTAGTGACTTGTGATGTATAAATGAATTCTTATTGATCAAAGTTATTAGAATGAGATGTTTCTTAGAATGGTGACTAGAGGTGTGATGTGGCTTACATAATTTTCCAAATTTTGGTGTACCCTAATATCATGATTATTTTCTCAGCTCAATGTAGAATACTTCATAGTAATCCTTGGTTATCTAAGTGGAATATTGATATACAAATGTTATACTTTTTTAGATTATGAACTGGATAACATACTCAAATAATAATTTCAATATGGATGTGGGTAGTACTTCATGATAAGGATAGTGGAGGTTATATTGGGGGTTATTTAGTTAGAAATTCTTCATAGGTTAATGGATGGTTCCCCCTAAGTACATCTAGAATTATCTCATTGAAACCTATTATTTTATCCGATGATTCCTAATAAATAACTTGTTTTATGAAATAAAACTTTTGATGCTTTAGTTATTTACAATTTGGATATATTTATGTTCATGGTAGAATTAAAATCTTTTTAATTTTGTTTTACATTTTTAATTGTTATCTAATTCATGGGTTTTTAGTTTATTTTACATTTATAATTTATTTTTCCATTTTATTAATTGACTACATTATGATTATAAGGTAAACGTTTTAAATTCCTAATTTATGAAAAATATCATTCTCATATTGTAACATTACTAAAACAAGATTTAATTTTCATAAAATCCTATATTACTTATTTTGCATTATATAATCCATTTTATTTAAAATCATACTTATAAAATGTTTATGAAGTAGTTTTTTTGATTTCCTGGAAGTAATGTATTATGGATCTTCATGGAAAGTATGTGGAATATTTTATGTGTTATTTTTGTCATCCAATAGTTGGAGAATAAATATTTTATATTCATTATTTCAAAACTATAATTTTTGGTTATTATTACAAAAGTAATGGTATGGATTATTGGTTTTATCCTACCAAGAATTGAATCAAACCCTATATACACACCATGGTGTGTATATTATCCTTACATCTCTATTCTAACATACATGTTTTTTCTTCATTACTAGATAAAAATTATATTTTTTTAGAATGTTGTGGTCATTTAGATGTTCAAGTGACTTTAAGACACATAGAGAAATCTTTTTTAGTGAATTTTATTCATAGAGTAGGTTGATTTGTATGCTGTAATGGAAATATTTTTCATCTCCTTTATCATTAAATCATTTTATTTGTAAATCATTCAAATCATGATTATATATTTTTAGTAATGTTTCACTTATGAAATATTTTTTATTTATTTATTCGTGTCAAAATTTGTTTGGTGAACATTATTTTAGAAAACTAATTATTTGTTTATCATGAGTGTTAAATTTATTAATACATTAGTCGAAATGAATATTAATTATCAAATTTTTATTTATCTATATTTTTTTAATGAAATAATTCAAATGATGAATGTTTGAAACCCTTGGGCTGTTGCAAACCCATAGGGGTTATGAATTTTCTGTGTCCATTTTGATGATCTTGATCAGGTGATATTATAGGTTGAGTTGGGCTGGTTCATTATAAAATGGAATCAATGAACTATTTTTATTTTAGGAGTATATGTAGAATGCAAATTGGATTATCAGTAATCAAGATATAATTATGGGGGAGTGTCTCTCAACTCTTTATTACCTTAATCCTTGAGTTACAATGTATGGTTGTAATTTCTTATTTATATTTGAGTATTATTTCAAAATATTATTAGATTTTATATTATATTTACTATTATGATGGATTATATAGAATTCATATATGTTCTTTTGGGAATATACAAGGTTTTGGAGTGAATGTGAGGAAATTTTCATTGGGAAAGGTATTTTCACATGGTTCTATAAACCATGCACAAATCATGAACATATTCCAAGATAACTCTACTAGGGTTTTAATGGTTATGAATTGACTTAGGGAAACACCTGACAAAAAAAGTAACTTTTAAAACATATCTAACTTATTTATATTTTATTCAAAAAAATTTGATATGATTATATTATTAAGTATTATTTATTTAAAATGAATCAAAGAGAGTTTTATAAGGTATTTATGTTTTTTTATTTATGACTTTCTTGATATTTTTTATTGATTTAATCTATTTTAAAGTATAAAAACTATATTCTGAGTGGAAATAGTGTTTCATATATTTTTTAATTTCATGATGGGGATTAATGAAATTTCACTTAAATGATTAAATATTTTTCATTTGACTTAGATATTTATAAATTGGATTTAATGATTTAATAAATTACATAATGAATTTTGAATGTATTCATGATAATTTTATAGAGGTGAATTTTATTTCGTTCGAAGAAATACATTATTTTTATATGAATTTTAGATTTATGGTCAAATTTATTGATAAAATGTGGGGTTTTCTTATATTAGGTTTTATGATTAACAAAATGGATGTCTTAAAAAGTATATGGTTTTATTTAAGTTATATTTTTCACCTAGATTTAATTTTTATAATAGATTGTTAAATTCTATGTATATTTTGGTTGAATATATATATTTTCTTATTATTTATAAAATTCCATTTTGAAAGGAGTTGGTGTCCAGAATAAATATAGGTTATAAGAATCATTTCTAGAGTAGTATTTGTAAGGAATCAAATGTATTCCTTCTATATAAGGCCCCAGCCTTAAACCTTACTTAATCTTGAGTTATTACAAGATTACACATTGAGGATCTTTTCGGGTTTAGAGTTTTAGAGAATTAGATCATAAAACTTTCATTACATTCCACATATAAACAAAGTGGTTACATAAAGATAGTATTCTTCATTCCCATCAATGGAAACACATTTAAAATAAAACATGGATTATTTCTTGACACATCCTTGACTCTATCATCTTATCATGTACCTTTCCCTTGACCTGTGAAAAACATTTCAAAAACTTGGGATGAGCATAAAAACTCAGTATGGGTTATAAAAAAAACATGGAAAGGAAACATGAGTTCATATATACATAAGAATGAAATCATACTTTACCCATAAAACATTGGCACTTTAACATACCTCATAAAATCATGAATAAATCATAGAAATCATAAGACATAAAGGTAACTTGAGGCATTCATAACATTTTTACGTAGGGAGTAACCCTCTTAGTTACGTTTGGAATACCCATCACAGTATATTCCCTAAAATCTCTTCGGAGAAACCTTAACGTTTCACTCCTTCGCGTTACCCAATGCATTGGAGAGCTATAACGGGCTCACCCGCCCTTAGTTTATCACGGAACCACCCGTCTTCATAATAATGCCCAAAAACCATAACATAATCATATCACATAAAACATGCATAAAGGAAACATAAAATTTCCACATTTCAATCACGAGATATCAATACAACACATTGATATAAAAACATTATGAAAACCATTTTCAATACCAAAATAACAGAAAATTAAAACATGGTATTTATTTTTCTTTTAAAAAGAAGGTATGGCTTGTAGAGGAAGCCGAAACTCAAATAACGGTCACGACGGCGGAGAAGTCGTTGTCGCCGCATACGTACGACAAAAACATTCCCTTTTGTCGTTTAGTAAATGCTTCGTATAAAAAAGATTCCTTTTGAATAAATGTAAAAGTCAAATGGGTTTATACACCGTATAAAAGAAAGTTCTGTATAAAATAAAATATGCCTCAACGAAAGGATATGGAGACGAAGTCCCATACCTCGTATCCGACTTGACCCGACCGTTCTTTAATCTCCAGAATAATAAACTTGAGTTAATATCTACTTGCTTATGAATCTTTTTCAAGTTCATTATTCCTTTTATACCATGTTATGAACATCATGTAATCAGTTAAGTTAATAATGTTCATTTTGTCGGTATTTGGTTCTTAAGTCAAAAATAGACTTCTTATACTTACATGTTGTTAATTTGGTCAAAGGTTCATTATGTCCATAATGGTATACATGATGTAGTTATCATATATGTCATATATATCCAGTACATACATGAATTTATAATATTACATCACATTTAGAGGTAAGAAATGAAATGCACCGTTCATGGAGACGGTAAGCCGTACGTACGCATGAACGCTACTTCCATTTCTATTTCATATTTTCTGGAATGGAATCATAATGATATAAGAGTATATTATAATTCCAGTATAATAACATATATAATATCATTAACTTTATCCTTTACACATCCCACATATGGTATTAACGAATCAAATCACTTTTAGGGGGCGGTAGTCCGCACTTCCTAAAATGAAGATATCGTGTTTTACCCATAATGGAAACCATAAAGGTATGACAAAAATGAAAAAAACAGAAGCTTAAGGAAAACATAAACATATTATATATCATATATAAAAATAGTGACATCATAATGGCCCCTTTTGAAGGTGTTAAATGAGTATTGAACAATCATCGTTTCGGGAGGCAGAATTTCACCATCCACGGAAACCGTATGTTCTTTAACCATTTGACGTAGTTGTGTGAGAGTGTAGCTAAAATAAATCTTATAACAACATCCTATTATATTGAAGATACTGGTGTTGTTACAAAGGAAGTAAATAAAAAGAGTTTAGGGGGTTGGAGAAGCAAAATAAAACAAATGAACATGAGAGAATGAATTACCTTAAAAAGTGTAACTCCTTTTGATTTGAGCCTAAAGGCTTCCTTTGAAAGGATTATTCCCAAAGGGAATCCTCTAGGATGAGGAGAGGGATGTGGAGAGAGTAAATGGGCAGGGGTTGGCCGAGCCAAAGGCTTGAAGAGTGTGTGAAATGAGGTAGAGGTGGGGGCCTTTTATAAGAGGAGAGGAGTGGCACTTTTGGAAAGTAAAGAAATATTACTTTATTTGAAAATGTGTTTCGGTTTTAAAAGGTCCCACATTGATATAATTCGTGGATAAGGTGATAAGGGTTCGAAATCTACTCATCCAATTGGTTTTGGACATGTGTAGTTCATAGATTTTACATTTTCTTTCCATTTTATTTAAATCGTCAAATAATGATGTCATCGCTGCATCATTATTATGTCATAAATAATTTAATTTATTTAATGTCTAAAAATCATAAAAAAAAATACTATGATGTAGTAAGTCTTTTTAGATTTCCAATGACTATTTATAATCAAATATCTGATCTTTATAACCCCATGTAAAAATTGTTTTCGTAAAACATATTATGTTTGTGTCATTTTTACATTAACATTTAATAAAAAGTTATTTATGTCATTTCCCAAACCAAAGTGTCTCCATGGGGTCCCCAAGTTGACCCATGGCTTGTCTTGGTCGGCAATGACACAACCAATGAGGTTGGGACATTTTTCTAGGTCATTTCATTTTATTAAAGTATTATTTATACCTTAAACTACCCTAATTACCACTAATCGTGATTAAGAACTTAATAAGTTACTATTCACCAAAAAATTATTTTAATCTCATTGAACCACATTTTACTTCTTAATGACAACCATGTATGTAGGATTTTCAAAATTCAATACACATTAGTGGTAAACTTTCATTTAACTGAAAAATCAGTTTGCTTGATTACCACTTAGTGGTTTCACTATTCATCAAAAGTTGAAGTTTTTCAGAAAATTACCAAAAATTCATCCTAAGCTATATTTGATATTCCGAATTCAAAAATTAAGTCTATTTTACAAAATTAAAATCATATAAGTCACATTAATTAATTTAATAATTAATTCCCGCTGCCAGGGCAAATAGCGTGTTTTTACAAAACAATAAGTATCAAAAGATTGACACCAGTTTAAGTCTAATTTCAAAGTGAAATTGATTCCAATGACCACCATTGGATAAAATGGTAAAAATATATTCTAATTTAACTTCAAAACCAATTCAAAACATAATCTAATCATATAAATAAATTAGATTAAAAAAGCAGTTTTGATGTAAAATGCAGTATTTTTCACTATTCATTAAAAAATGAACATTGTCAGAAAAATACCAAAAATTCACACAAGGTAAATTTTGATGTCCCAATCATAAAGAATAAGTTTATTTTGACAAAAATAGTTTATAAAATTGTCAAAATACAGATTCAAAAATGGTTTTCCATCAAAAGGCAGTAAAACAATCTTTTAAGAATATTAGTGTATTCCATGCATAAGATTGTATTTATTTTCATTTTAAGCCTCTATGACACTATCTTAATGATTGATAAACATAGATAAAAATATCTATTATTCATTACTTACTTGGGATGTTACATCCTTCCCCCCTTTAGAAAATTGCGTCCCCGCAATTTATTTACTTATCAAATAAATGAGGGTACTAATCCCTCATTGCATTTTCAGATTCCCATGTTGCCTCTTCAATCATGTGGTTTTTCCACAAAACCTTTACCTGCTTAATCACCTTATTCCGTAACACTTGCTCCCTGTGGTCAAGAATCTGGACCGGTTGTTCCTCATAAGATAGGTTCTCTTCCAGCTGAACTACCTCTGGACTCAAAACATGAGATGGATCTGGCATATACTTTCTCAACATCGAAACGTGAAAAACATTGTGTACCTGAGATAAACTCGGAGGTAAAGCCACTCGGTATGCAACTGATCCAACTCTTTCCAGAATTTCGTATGGTCCAATGAACCTTGGACTCAACTTTCCTTTCTTACCAAATCTCATCACACTTTTCCAAGGAGAAACCTTGAGAAAAACATGATCACCTACCTCGAAAGATAGATCCTTCCTCCGGTTATCCGCATAACTCTTCTGCCTGCTCTGAGCTGTTCTCATGTGTTTCTGAATCAGCTGAACTTTTTCTGCCATCTCTTCTACCAATTCTGGTCCCATCAACTTCCTTTCACCCACTTCATCCCAGAAAGCTGGAGTTCGACACCGCTTCCCATATAATGCCTGAAATGGTGCCATCTGTATACTGGAATGAAAACTATTATTATATGAAAACTCAACCAAAGAAAGATGTTGGTCCCAACTTCCCTGATAATCCATAGAACAAGCTCGTAGCATATCCTCCAATGTCTGAATTGTTCATTCTGACTGCCCATCTGATTGAGGATGAAAAGCTGTACTAAAATTTAATTCAGTACCCAACGACTTCTGAAGGCCATTACAAAAGTTAGAAGTAAACCTGGGATCACGATCCGATACAATGGAGAGAAGAACTCCATGTAACCTGACTATCTCTTTAAGATACAAACGGGAAAGTTTATCAAGAGAGAAAGTATCTCGTATAGCAAGGAAATGAGCAGATTTGGTCAAGCGATCAACAATAACCCAGATTGCATTATTACCTCGAGATGTCTTCGGTAATCCAAAAACAAAGTCCATGGATATATTCTCCCATTTCCACTGTGGCACTGGTAAAGGCTGAAGCATCCCTTTCGTTAACTGCCGCTCTACTTTAACCTGCTGACAAGTCAAACACTTCACAGTAAAATCAGCAATATCTCTTTTCATTCCATCCCACCAGTAATACTCCCGCAGATCTCTATACATCTTAGTACTGCCCGGATGAACTGAAAACGGAGAACTATGAGCTTCACATAACAACTCTCTCTTCAACTGTGAATCACAAGGCACACACAATCTCTTCCCAAATCTCAAAACACAATCATTATCAATGTTGAATTCAGGCAACTTACCTTTCTGAACCAGCTCTACCTTTTTCTGCAACTCACTGTCTTGCTTCTGTGCTTTCTTGATTCTATCTGATAGAGAAGATCTCACTGATACCTGAAACAAAACAGAAGGACTTCCTGCACCAACGACTTCTATGCCAAAGTTCATCAAATCGTTAACCAAAGGATCACGTTCCAAACGCAACATTGTTAATGAAGCATTACTTTTTTGACTCAAAGCATCTGCCACTTTTTTTTCTTTTCCCAGATGGTAATGAATTGTACAATCATAATCCTTTATTAATTCCAGCCATCTCCTTTGTCTCATGTTTAACTCTTTCTGAGTGAATATATACTTTAAACTTTTGTGATCGGTATATATTTCACACTTTACTCCATACAAATGATGCCTCCAAATTTTTAAGGAAAAAACAACAGCAGCTAGATCCAAATCATGTGTAGGGTAATTTACCTCATGAGTTTTCAATTGTCGTGAAGCATAAGCAATTACCTGATCATTCTGCATTAGGACGCAACCAAGTCCTTTCAATGAAGCATCACTGTATATAACGAACTCACCATTCCTGGAAGGTAGTACCAAAACTGGAGCATTCACCAATCTTCTTTTCAATTCCTGAAAACAATCATCACATTCTTTTTTCCAGATAAACTTAACACCCTTCCGAGTTAGCTTAGTCATTGGACTAGATAACCGTGAAAAATTTCTAACAAACCTTCAGTAATAGCCCGCCAAACCAAGGAAGCTATGAATCTCGGTTACATTTTTGGGTCTTGGCCATTCTTCCACAACTTTAGTTTTTGCAGGATCAACAATTATTCCATCTTTAGAAACAATGTGACCAAGGAAAGAAATTTGTTGCAACCAAAACTCACACTTGCTGAATTTCCCATACAGTTTCTTTTCTTTTAAGGTTTGCAATATAACCCTTAAATGTTTTTCATGCTCCTCTTTACTTTTAGAAAACACCAAAATATCATCAATGAAAACCACCACAAACTTATCCAAGAACTCATGGAAAATTCTATTCATTAAGTCCATGAATACAGTAGGTGCATTGGTTAGCCCAAAAGGCATTACTACAAATTCATAATAGCCATATCTCGTACGGAACGCGGTCTTCGGAATATCTGCCTCCTTTACCTTCAGCTGATGGTACCCCGATCTTAGGTCAATCTTTGAAAAAACTGAGCTCCCTAGAGCTGATCAAACAAATCATCGATAT
Organism: Viscum album; assembly: GCA_963277665.1. Lineage (NCBI taxonomy): Eukaryota > Viridiplantae > Streptophyta > Magnoliopsida > Santalales > Viscaceae > Viscum > Viscum album. The sequence continues at coordinate 1,295,215,011 of OY728136.1, forward strand.
GAGGCAAAGGATATTTTTTCTTAATAGTGATATTATTCAAGGCTCTATAATCAATGCAAAGTCTCATAGAACCATCTTTCTTTTTAACAAATAAAATAGGAGCACCCCATGGTGATGTGCTAGGTCTAATGAAACCTTTCTCTAATAAATCTTGCAATTTCTCCTTCAACTCTAAAAGTTCAATTTGTGCCATTCGATAAGGGGATTTTGAAATTGGCTTAGCATCAGGAACTAAGTCAACAGTAAACTCAACTTCCCGATCTGGTATTATTCCAGGCAACTCATCAGGAAAAACATCAGGATACTCATTTACCACTGGAACATCATTAATCTGAACAGTTTCTTTATTTTCAACGACGTGTGCAAGGTAACATTCATTTCCATCTTTTACAAGTTTCTCGGCCTCTTGATATGTTATCAAAAGTAAGGGTTCATTTTTGTAAACAAACTGAAATTCTTTCTGAAAAGAAACTTCTTTAGCTCTATAGTCAATCTTAGCATGGTAAATAGAGAGCCAATCCATACCCAGGATAACATCAAACTCTACTAGAGGTAGAACAATAAGGTTTGCAAGTAGGTTCTTTCCACAGATAAGGATAGGAAGATTCTTATAAATTCTTTTTGCCTCGACACTTCCCCCAGGTGTTTTTACCAAAAGTTCAGGAGTCATTTCTTGAGATGGTATTCTCATTTTACTAGAAAAGGTTTCAGAGATGAAAGAATGTGTAGACCCCGAATCAAACAACACACTGGCATAATCTGAAAAAACAAACAAAGTACCTGATACAACTTCATTTGATGGCCCGACATCTGCTGAAGTAGTTGCAAAAGATTTCACCACCCCTTTCTGCTTGTAGTCTAACTGCTTCCCATCACTAAAGCTCCTTGTCGGAAACACGTTTGCATAGTGACCCATCTCATTGCACTTATAACACTTCACTACATGTAAATCAAATTTGTTCTTACCTTCAGCTTGATCCTTTTCAGTGCAATCACGAGCCTTATGTCCCATCTTACCACATCGGTAGCACTTTCCAGAATTCAGAAGACATTCCCCAGCATGCCTTTTTCCACATTTATCACAAACTGGAAACTTAGTTTTCTTACCATCAGACTTTTTTGAAGAATTCTTACCTTTCTCCTGCCACCTCGGTCTCTTCTTCTGCTGGTTGTTATAGAAAACTTGGTCATCGGCAAACTCCATTTCCACCTTCTCAGCACATCGAACAAGCTTTTCATAACTTTTAAACTCACGAGAAGCTAATGCCCTTCGATACTTTGGCTTTAATCCTGAGTAAAAACGATTGATTTTACTATCAAGGTCCCGGATAAAATTTGGAGCATACCTTGCCAATCGAGTGAACCTTTCTTCATAGGCAGCCACTGAGTCTTCCTCTTGCCTCAATTCCAAGAATTGCTTTTCCATCCTAAGTCGAACAGCCTTAGGAAAATACTTCTAAAGAAACATACCTTTGAATTCATCCCAGTCAAGAGCATCAATCTCCTCGGCATCCCTGATATTTTTAACCATGGACCACCACTGATCTGCTTCACCCTCCAAACGGTAAATAGCAAGACTAACCTTTTGATTGTCTGAACATCCCATGACATCAAAAATCTTCTCCAGTGCTTTAATCCACCCTTCAGCTAGCACAGGGTCATATGATCCTCTGAATGATGGTGGATGTTGCCTCATGAAATGTTCCACCACTGACATGTTCCTCTGTGGTTGTTCTGGCTGATCTCGTGCATGGATACCACCGCCATTTATCGCTTGAGTCAACTGCACTATTATTGCAACAAACTGTTCAGTTCCAATTCCGACCATTTCTGGATGCTAATTCGGAAGGTTATTTCCTTCTGTATGCCTTCCTAGCACTGCTTCTCTGTTTCCTCTGCGGAAAACCATTCTGAACAAACATGTCTTAGATGAAGCAACATGGTAATCTTTAAATGATATATCATTTCAAAAAAATATTTTTGGATAATCATTTAATAGAATTCTAACTCCTAAAGTTATCTAAACCGACCTCTGATACCAACTATAAGGCCCTAGCCTTAATCCTTACTTAATCTTGAGTTATTACAAGATTACACATTGAGGATCCTTTCGGGTTTAGAGTTTTAGAGAATTAGATCATAAAACTTGCATTACATTCCACATATAAACAAAGTGGTTACATAAAGATAGTATTCTTCATTCCCATCAATGGAAACACATTTAAAATAAAACATTGATTATTTCTTGACACATCCTTGACTCTATCATCTTATCATGTACCTTTCCCTTGACCTGTGAAAAACATTTCAAAAACATGGGATGAGCATAAAAACTCAGTATGGGTTATAAAAAAAACATGGAAAGGAAACATGAGTTCATATATACATAAGAATGAAATCATACTTTACCCATAAAACATTGGCACTTTAACATACCTCATAAAAACATGAATAAATCATAGAAATCATAAGACATAATGGTAACTTGAGGCATTCATAACATTCTTACGTAGGGAGTAACCCTCTTGGTTACGTTTGGAATCCCCATCACAGTATATTCCCTAAAATCTCTTCGGAGAAACCTTAACATTTCACTCCTTCACGTTACCCAATGCATTGGAGAGCTATAACGGGCTCACCCGCCCTTAGTTTATCACGGAACCACCCGTCTTCATAATAATGCCCAAGAACCATAACATAATCATATCACATAAAACATGCATAAAGGAAACATAAAATTTCCACATTTCAATCACGAGATATCAATACAACACATTGATATAAAATCATTATGAAAACCATTTTCAATACCAAAATAACAGAAAATTAAAACATGGTATTTATTTTTCTTTTAAAAAGAAGGTATGGCTTGTAGAGGAAGCCGAAACTCAAATAACGGTCACGACGGCGGAGAAGTCGTTGTCGCCGCATACGTACGACAAAAACATTCCCTTTTGTTGTTTAGTAAATGCTTCGTATAAAAAAGATTCCTTTTGAATAAATGTAAAAGTCAAATGGGTTTATACACCGTATAAAAGAAAGTTCTGTATAAAATAAAATATGCCTCAACGAAAGGATATGGAGACGAAGTCCCATACCTCGTATCCGACTTGACCCGACCGTTCTTTAATCTCCAGAATAATAAACTTGAGTTAATATCTACTTGCTTATGAATCTTTTTCAAGTTCATTATTCCTTTTATACCATGTTATGAACATCATGTAATCAGTTAAGTTAATAATGTTCATTTTGTCGGTATTTGGTTCTTAAGTCAAAAATAGACTTCTTATACTTACATGTTGTTAATTTGGTCAAAGGTTCATTATGTCCATAATGGTATACATGATGTAGTTATCATATATGTCATATATATCCAGTACATACATGAATTTATAATATTACATCACATTTAGAGGTAAGAAATGAAATGCACCGTTCATGGAGACGGTAAGCCGTACGTACGCATGAACGCTACTTCCATTTCTATTTCATATTTTCTGGAATGGAATCATAATGATATAAGAGTATATTATAATTCCAGTATAATAACATATATAATATCATTAACTTTATCCTTTACACATCCCACATATGGTATTAACGAATCAAATCACTTTTAGGGGGCGGTAGTCCGCACTTCCTAAAATGAAGATATCGTGTTTTACCCATAATGGAAACCATAAAGGTATGACAAAAATGAAAAAAACAGAAGCTTAAGGAAAACATAAACATATTATATATCATATATAAAAATAGTGACATCATAATGGCCCCTTTTGAAGGTGTTAAATGAGTATTGAACAATCATCGTTTCGGGAGGCAGAATTTCGCCATCCACGGAAACCGTATGTTCTTTAACCATTTGATGTAGTTGTGTGAGAGTGTATCTCAAATAAATCTTATAACAACATCCTATTATATTGAAGATACTGGTTTTGTTACAAAGGAAGTAAATAAAAAGAGTTTAGGGGGTTGGAGAAGCAAAATAAAACAAATGAACATGAGAGAATGAATTACCTTAAAAAGTGTAACTCCTTTTGATTTGAGCCTAAAGGCTTCCTTTGAAAGGATTCTTCCCAAAGGGAATCCTCTAGGATGAGGAGAGGGATGTGGACAGAGTAAATGGGCAGGGGTTGGCCGAGCCAAAGGCTTGAAGAGTGTGTGAAATGAGGTAGAGGTGGGGGCCTTTTATAAGAGGAGAGGAGTGGCACTTTTGGAAAGTAAAGAAATATTACTTTATTTGAAAATGTGTTTCGGTTTTAAAAGGTCCCACATTGATATAATTCGTGTATATGGTGATAAGGGTTCGAAATACACTCATCCAATTGGTTTTGGACATGTGTAGTTCATAGATTTTACATTTTCTTTCCATTTTATTTAAATCGTCAAATAATGATGTCATCGCTGCATCATTATTATGTCATAAATAATTTAATTTATTTAATGTCTAAAAATCATAAAACAAATACTATGATGTAGTAAGTATTTTTAGCTTTCCAATGACTATTTATAATCAAATATCTGATCTTTATAACCCCATGTAAAAATTGTTTTCGTAAAACATATTATGTTTGTGTCATTTTTACTTTAACATTTAATAAAAAGTTATTTATGTCATTTCCCAAACCAAAGTGTCTCCATGGGGTCCCCAAGTTTACCCATGGCTTGTCTTGGTCGGCAATGACACAACCAATGAGGTTGGGACATGTGTCTAGGTCATTTCATTTTGTTAAAGTATTATTTATACCTTAAACTACCCTAATTACCACTAATCGTGATTAAGAACTTAATAAGTTACTATTCACCAAAAAAATTATTTTAATCTCATTGAACCACATTTTACTTCTTAATGACAACCATGTATGTCGGATTTTCAAAATTCAATACACATTAGTGGTAAACTTTCATTTAACTGAAAAATCAGTTTGCTTGATTACCACTTAGTGGTTTCACTATTCATCAAAAGTTGAAGTTTTTCAGAAAATTACCAAAAATTCACCCTAAGCTATATTTGATATTCCGAATTCAAAAATTAAGTCTATTTTACAAAATTAAAATCATATAAGTCACATTAATTAATTTAATAATTAATTCCCGCTGCCAGGGCAAATAGCGTGTTTTTACAAAACAATAAGTATCAAAAGATTGACACCAGTTTAAGTCTAATTTTAAAGTGAAATTGATTCCAATGACCACCATTGGATAAAATGGTAAAAATATATTCTAATTTAACTTCAAAACCAATTCAAAACATAATCTAATCATATAAATAAATTAGATTAAAAAAGCAGTTTTGATGTAAAATGCAGTATTTTTCACTATTCATTAAAAAATGAACATTGTCAGAAAAATACCAAAAATTCACACAAGGTAAATTTTGATGTCCCAATCATAAAGAATAAGTTTATTTTGACAACCATAGTTTATAAAATTGTCAAAATATAGATTCAAAAATGGTTTGCCATCAAAAGGCAGTAAAACAATCTTTTAAGAATATTAGTGTATTCCATGCATAAGATTGTATTTATTTTCATTTTAAGCCTCTATGACACTATCTTAATGATTGATAAACATAGATAAAAATATCTATTATTCATTACTTACTTGGGATGTTACATCCTTCCCCCCTTTAGAAAATTGCGTCCCCGTAATTTATTTACTTATCAAATAAATGAGGGTACTAATCCCTCATTGCATTTTCAGATTCCCATGTTGCCTCTTCAATCATGTGGTTTTTCCACAAAACCTTTACCTGCTTAATCACCTTATTCCGTAACACTTGCTCCCTGTGGTCAAGAATCTGGACCGGTTGTTCCTCATAAGATAGGTTCTCTTCCAGCTGAACTACCTCTGGACTCAAAACATGAGATGGATCTGGCATATACTTTCTCAACATCGAAACGTGAAAAACATTGTGTACCTGAGATAAACTCGGAGGTAAACCCACTCGGTATGCAACTGATCCAACTCTTTCTAGAATTTCGTATGGTCCAATGAACCTTGGGCTCAACTTTCCTTTCTTACCAAATCTCAACACACTTTTCCAAGGAGAAACCTTGAGAAAAACATGATCACCTACTTCGAAAGATAGATCCTTCCTCCGGTTATCCGCATAACTCTTCTGCCTGCTTTGAGCTGTTCTCATGTGTTTCTGAATCAGCTGAACTTTTTCTGCCATCTCTTCTACCAATTCTGGTCCCATCAACTTCCTTTCACCCACTTCATCCCAGAAAGCTGGAGTTCGACACCGCTTCCCATATAATGCCTGAAATGGTGCCATCTGTATACTGGAATGAAAACTGTTATTATATGAAAACTCAACCAAAGAAAGATGTTGGTCCCAACTTCCCTGATAATCCATAGAACAAGCTCGTAGCATATCCTCCAATGTCTGAATTGTTCGTTCTGACTGCCCATCTGATTGAGGATGAAATGCTGTACTAAAATTTAATTCAGTACCCAACGACTTCTGAAGGCCTTTCCAAAAGTTAGAAGTAAACCTGGGATCACGATCTGATACAATGGAGAGAGGAACTCCATGTAACCTGACTATCTCTTTAAGATACAAACGGGAAAGTTTATCAAGAGAGAAAGTATCTCATATAGCAAGGAAATGAGAAGATTTGGTCAAGCGATCAACAATAACCCAGATTGCATTATTACCTCGAGATGTCTTCGGTAATCCAACAACAAAGTCCATGGATATATTCTCCCATTTCCACTCTGGCACTGGTAAAGGCTGAAGCATCCCTTTCATTAACTGCCGCTCTGCTTTAACCTTCTGACAAGTCAAACACTTTACAGTAAAATCAGCAATATCTCTTTTCATTCCATCCCACCAGTAATACTCCCGCAGATCTCTATACATCTTAGTACTGCCCGGATGAACTGAAAACGGAGAACTATGAGCTTCACATAACAACTCTCTCTTCAACTGTGAATCACAAGGCACACACAATCTCTTCCCAAATCTCAAAACACAATCATTATCAATGTTGAATTCAGGCAACTTACCTTTCTGAACCAGCTCTACCTTTTTCTGCAACTCACTGTCTTGCTTCTGTGCTTTCTTGATTCTATCTGATAGAGAAGATCTCACTGATACCTAAAACAAAACAGAAGGACTTCCTGCACAAACAACTTCTATGCCAAAGTTCATCAAATCGTTAACCAAAGGATCACGTTCCAAACGCAACATTGTTAATGAAGCATTACTTTTTCGACTCAAAGCATCAGCCACTTTATTTTCTTTTCCCGGATGGTAATGAATTGTACAATCATAATCCTTGATTAATTCCAACCATCTCCTTTGTCTCATGTTTAACTCTTTCTGAGTGAATATATACTTTAAACTTTTGTGATCGGTATATATTTCACACTTTACTCCATACAAATGATGCCTCCAATTTTTTAAGGAAAAAACAACAGCAGCTAGTTCCAAATCATGTGTAGGGTAATTTACCTCATGAGTTTTCAATTGTCGTGAAGCATAAGCAATTACCTAATCATTCTGCATTAGGACGCAACCAAGTCCTTTCAATGAAGCATCACTGTATATAACGAACTCACCATTCCTGGAAGGTAGTGCCAAAACTGGAGCATTCACCAATCTTCTTTTCAATTCCTGAAAACAATCATCACATTCTTTTGTCCAGATAAACTTAACACCCTTCTGAGTTAGCTTAGTCATTGGACTAGATAACCGTGAAAAAATTCTAACAAACCTTCAGTAATAGCCCGCCAAACCAAGGAAGCTACGAATCTCGGTTACATTTGTGGGTCTTGGCCATTCTTCCACAACTTTTGTTTTTGCAGGATCAACAGTTATTCCATCTTTAGAAACAATGTGACCAAGGAAAGAAATTTGTTGCAACCAAAACTCACACTTGCTGAATTTCCCATACAGTTTATTTTCTTTTAAGGTTTGCAAGATAACCCTTAAATGTTTTTCATGCTCCTCTTTACTTTTAGAAAACACCAAAATATCATCAATGAAAACCACCACAAACTTATCCAAGAACTCATGGAAAATTATATTCATTAAGTCCATGAATACAGCAGGTGCATTGGTTAGCCCAAAAGGCATTACTACAAATTCACAATGGCCATATCTTGTACGGAACGCGGTCTTCGGAATATCTGCCTCCTTTACCTTCAGCTGATGGTACCCCGATCTCAGGTCAATCTTTGAAAAAACTGAGCTCCCTGGAGCTGATCAAACAAATCATCGATATGAGGCAAAGGATATTTGTTCTTAACAGTGATATTATTCAAGGCTCTATGATCAATGCAAAGTCTCATAGAACCATCTTTCTTTTTAACAAATAAAACAGGAGCACCCCATGGTGATGTGCTAGGTCTAATGAAACCTTTCTCTAATAAATATTGCAATTTCTCCTTCAACTCTAAAAGTTCAATTTGTGCCATTCGATAAGGGGGTTTTGAAATTGGCTTAACATCAGGAACTAAGTCAACAGTAAACTCAACTTCCCGATCTGGTATTATTCCAGGCAACTCATCAGGAAAAACATCAGGATACTCATTTACCACTGGAACATCATTAATCTGAACAGTTTCTTTATTTTCAACGACGTGTGCAAGGTAACATTCATTTCCATCTTTTACAAGTTTCTCGTCCTCTTGATATGTTATCAAAAGTAAGGGTTCATTCTTGTAAACAAACTGAAATTCTTTCTGAAACGAAACTTCTTTAGCTCTATAGTCAATCTTAGCATGGTAAATAGAGAGCCAATCCATACCCAGGATAACATCAAACTCTACTAGAGGTAGAACAATAAGGTTTTCAAGTAGGTTCTTTCCACAGATAAGGATAGGAAGATTCTTATAAATTCTTTTTGCCTCGACACTTCCCCCAGGAGTTTTTACCAAAAGTTCAGGAGTCATTTCTTGAGATGGTATTCCCATTTTACTAGAAAAGGTTTCAGAGATGAAAGAATGTGTAGACCCCGAATCAAACAACACACTGGCATAATCTGAAAAAACAAACAAAGTACCTGATACAACTTCATTTGATGGCCCGACATCTGCTGAAGTAGTTGCAAAGGATTTCACCACCCCTTTCTGCTTGTAGTCTAACTGCTTCCCATCACTAAAGCTCCTTATCGGACACTCGTTTGCATAGTGACCCATCTCATTGCACTTATAACACTTCACTAACTGTAAATCAAATTTGTTCTTACCTTCAGCTTGATCCTTTTCAGTGCAATCACGAGCCTTATGTCCCATCTTACCACATCGGTAGCACTTTCCAGAATTCAGAAGACATTCCCCAGCATGCCTTTTTCCACATTTATCACAAACTGGAAACTTAGTTTTCTTACCATCAGACTTTTTTGAAGAATTCTTACCTTTCTCCCGCCACCTCGGTCTCTTCTTCTGCTGGTTGTTATAGAAAACTTGGTCATCGGAAAACTCCATTTCCACCTTCTCAGCACATCGAACAAGCTTTTCATAACTTTTAAACTCACGAGAAGCTAATGCCCTTCGATACTTTGGCTTTAATACTGAGTAAAAATGATTGATTTTACTATCAAGGTCCCGGATAAAATTTGGAGCATACCTTGCCAATCGAGTGAACCTTTCTTCATAGGCAGCCACTGAGTCTTCCTCTTGCCTCAATTCCAAGAATTTCTTTTCCATCCTAAGTCAAACAGCCTTAGGAAAATAATTCTCAAGAAACATACCTTTGAATTCATCCCAGTCAAGAGCATCAATCTCCTCGGCATCCCTGATATTTTTAACCATGGACCACCACTGATCTGCTTCACCCTCCAAACGGTAAATAGAAAGACTAACCTGTTGATTGTCTGAACATCCCATGACATCTAAAATCTTCTCCAGTGCTTTAATCCACCCTTCAGCTAGCACAGGGTCAGATGATCCTCTGAATGATGGTGGATGTTGCCTCATGAAATGTTCCACCACTGACATGTTCCTCTGCGGTTGTTCTGGCTGATCTCGTGCATGGATACCACCGCCATTTATCGCTTGAGTCAACTGCGCCATTACTGCAACAAACTGTTCAGTTCCAATTCTGACCATTTCTGGATGCTAATTCGGAAGGTTATTTCCTTCTGTATGCCTTCCTAGCACTGCTTCTCTGTTTCCTCTGCGGAAAACCATTCTGAACAAACATGTCTTAGATGAAGCAACATGGTAATCTTTAAATGATATATCATTTCAAAAAAATATTTTTGGATAATCATTTAATATAATTCTAACTCCTAAAGTTATCTAAACCGACCTCTGATACCAACTATAAGGCCCCAGCCTTAAACCTTACTTAATCTTGAGTTATTACAAGATTACACATTGAGGATCTTTTCGGGTTTAGAGTTTTATAGAATTAGATCATAAAACTTGCATTACATTCAACATATAAACAAAGTGGTTACATAAAGATAGTATTCTTCATTCCCATCAATGGAAACACATTTAAAATAAAACATGGATTATTTCTTGACACATCCTTGACTCTATCATCTTATCATGTACCTTTCCCTTGACCTGTGAAAAACATTTCAAAAACTTGGGATGAGCATAAAAACTCAGTATGGGTTATAAAAAAAACATGGAAAGGAAACATGAGTTCATATATACATAAGAATGAAATCATACTTTACCCATAAAACATTGGTACTTTAACATACCTCATAAAATCATGAATAAATCATAGAAATCATAAGACATAAAGGTAACTTGAGGCATTCGTAACATTCTTACGTAGGGAGTAACCCTCTTGGTTACGTTTGGAATACCCATCACAGTATATTCCCTAAAATCTCTTCGGAGAAACCTTAACGTTTCATTCCTTCCCATTACCCAATGCATTGGAGAGCTATAACGGGCTCACCCGCCCTTAGTTTATCACGGAACCACCCGTCTTCATAATAATGCCCAAGAACCATAACATAATCATATCACATAAAACATGCATAAAGGAAACATAAAATTTCCACATTTCAATCACGAGATATCAATACAACACATTGATATAAAAACATTATGAAAACCATTTTCAATACCAAAATAACAGAAAAGTAAAACATGGTATTTATTTTTCTTTTAAAATGAAGGTATGGCTTGTAGAGGAAGCCGAAACTCAAATAACGGTCACGACGGAGAAGAAGTCGTTGTCGCCGCATACGTACGACAAAAACATTCCCTTTTGTCATTTAGTAAACACTTCGTATAAAAAACATTCCTTTTGAATAAATGTAAAAGTCAAAGGGGTTTATACACCGTATAAAAGAATGTTGTGTATAAAATAAAATATGCCTCAACGAAAGGATATTGAGACGAAGTCCCATACCTCGTATCCGACTTGACCCGACCGTTCTTTAATCTCCTGAATAATAAACTTGAGTTAATATCTACTTGCTTATGAATCTTTTTCAAGTTCATTATTCCTTTTATACCATGTTATGAACATCATGTAATCAGTTAAGTTAATAATGTTCATTTTGTCTGTATTTGGTTCTTAAGTCAAAAATAGACTTCTTACACTTACATGTTGTTAATTTGGTCAAAGGTTCATTATATCCAGAATGGTATACATGATGTAGATATCATATATGTCATATATATCCAGTACATACATGCATTTATAATATTACATCACATTTAGAGGTAGGAAATGAAATGCACCGTTCATGGAGATGGTAAGCCGTACGTACGCATGAACGCTACTTCCATTTCTATTTCATATTTTCTGGAATGGAATCATAATGATATAAGAGTATATTATAATTCCAGTATAATAACATATATAATATCATTAACTTTATCCTTTACACATCCCACATATGGTATTAACGAATCAAATCACTTTTAGGGGGCGGTAGTCCGCACTTCCTAAAATGAAGATATCGTGTTTTACCCATAATGGAAACCATAAAGGTATGCCAAAAATGAAAAAAACAGAAGTTTAAGGAAAACATAAACATATTATATATCATATATAAAAATAGTGACATCATAATGGCCCCTTTTGAAGGTGTTAAATGAGTATTGAACAATCATCGTTTCGGGAGGTAGAATTTCGCCATCCACGGAAACCGTATGTTCTTTAACCATTTGATGTAGTTGTGTGAGAGTGTAGCTCAAATAAATCTTATAACAACATCCTATTATATTAAAGATACTGGTGTTGTTACAAAGGAAGTAAATAAAAAGAGTTTAGGGGGTTGGAGAAGCAAAATAAAACAAATGAACATGAGAGAATGAATTACCTTAAAAAGTGTAACTCCTTTTGATTTGAGCCTAAAGGCTTCCTTTGAAAGGATTATTCCCAAAGGGAATCCTCTAGGATGAGGAGAGGGATGTGGAGAGTGTAAATGGGCAGGGGTTGGCCGAGCCAAAGGCTTGAAGAGTGTGTGAAATGAGGTAGAGGTGGGGGCCTTTTATAAGAGGAGAGGAGGGGCACTTTTGGAAAGTAAAGAAATATTACTTTATTTGAAAATGTGTTTCGGTTTTAAAAGGTCCCAAATTGATATAATTCGTGGATAAGGTGATAAGGGTTCGAAATCCACTCATCCAATTGGTTTTGGACATGTGTAGTGCATAGATTTTACATTTTCTTTCCATTTTATTTAAATCGTCAAATAATGATGTCATCGCTGCATCATTATTATGTCATAAATAATTTAATTTATTTAATGTCTAAAAATCATAAAAAAAATTACTATGATGTAGTAAATCTTTTTATCTTTCCAATTCCTATTTATAATAAAATATCTGATCTTTATAACCCCATGTAAAAATTGTTTTCGTAAAACATATTATGTTTGTGTCATTTTTACTATAACATTTAATAAAAAGTTATTTATGTCATTTCCCAAACCAAAGTGTCTCCATGGGGTCCCCAAGTTGACCCATGGCTTGTCTTGGTCGGCAATGACACAACCAATGAGGTTGGGACATGTTTCTAGGTCATTTCATTTTATTAAAGTATTATTTATATCTTAAACTACCCTAATTACCACTAATCGTGATTAAGAACTTAATAAGTTACTATTCACCAAAAAATTATTTTAATCTCATTGAACCACATTTTACTTCTTAATGACAACCATGTATGTCGGATTTTCAAAATTCAATACACATTAGTGGTAAACTTTCATTTAACTGAAAAATCAGTTTGCTTGATTACCACTTAGTGGTTTCACTATTCATCAAAAATTGAAGTTTTTCAGAAAATTACCAAAAATTCACCCTAAGCTATATTTGATATTCCGAATTCAAAAATGAAGTCTATTTTACAAAATTAAAATCATATAAGTCACATTAATTAATTTAATAATTAATTCCCGCTGCCAGGGCAAATAGCGTGTTTTTACAAAACAATAAGTATCAAAAGATTGACACCAGTTTAAGTCTAATTTCTTAGTGAAATTGATTCCAATGACCACCATTGGATAAAATGGTAAAAATATATTCTAATTTCACTTCAAAACCAATTCAAAACATAATCTAATCATATAAATAAATTAGATTAAAAAAGCAGTTTTGATGTAAAATGCAGTATTTTTCACTATTCATTAAAAAATGAACATTGTCAGAAAAATACCAAAAATTCACACAAGGTAAATTTTGATGTCCCAATCATAAAGAATAAGTTTATTTTGACAAACATAGTTTATAAAATTGTCAAAATATAGATTCAAAAATGGTTTTCCATCAAAAGGCAGTAAAACAATCTTTTAAGAATATTAGTGTATTCCATGCATAAGATTGTATTTATTTTAATTTTAAGCCTCTATGACACTATCTTAATCATTGATAAACATAGATAAAAATATCTATTATTCATTACTTACTTGGGATGTTACATTCTAGTTATAAACTCTGCCTATAATCAAATTGAAGAGGAAGTGATCAGTCTATCTCAAATATATAGACAATGTTCAGATGTTTTTAAATCATAATCTGAGTTTTTTTTTCAAATCAAGGCCCTGATGTTTAAGTGAAATCGATGGAAAATATAAATAAAATATATGATTTTATAGGAACTCCTAAAAATACTAATGTGAAAGTTTTTATAATCTAGATTGATAGAATGATTTTGGAATGTCGGAAAACAATTATTAAAGCTCATCCACAAGAGTAAGTTTCTTATTAATATTTAAATGAAGTGTTCATTTGGCGATATTTCCAAATGTATGTGAACATAGAGAAGGTGATTAAATTCACAAAGCTTCAAAAATGGGTTCACACAAAGGAAGTGTATGTAAATCATTTCACTAAATTAGTGACTTAATCCCCAAATCTAGTTAATAATGAATCAATAATTACACATTTAATTTAAATAATTATACATCATGATCTCAGTTTAACATTGTTTATTCTAAACCTAACTATCTATGTATAAGTTTTGAGAAATTTTGTTAACAAAATGGTGTTTCTAGTAGGAAAGCCTTTGAAAATAGGTTCTCATTTTCATCAAAAGAAAGTGAGGGTGACCAATTTTTTGAGGAACACATGTTTGAGAAAACCAAAAAGGATGTAATGATAATTCAAGGAAATATTTCCTTCCTCATCAAAAATATATAGTATATATGTGATCCATTGTGCGTTATCAATGTGAAAAACCCAAGGAATTATAAGCCCCTACATTCCAGATATTTAATAATATATTATTGGCGTGTTCATCTATAAACTCCAAAATTATTACATAAGTTGAGTTATTCATGAATAAAGATGTATCATACATAACCTGAATCAAGGAAATTGTTTACGTTGGAGTCTATATAGATAAATTAGTAAATTATATCAAAGAAAAATATGGTACCATGATGTGAAATTTTATTGATTATTTCTTTACCATGCACACAAAACACTTATATAATTTTTTTGACATGGATAGTAAATTCTGAATTTCAATGTCCTTACATTGGGGAATCTCTTGTATCATGTGATCATTTTGAATCAAATTTAGTTTTCTTGTGAAAAAATTTTTATATGTTAGTATTATTTCCTTACATATTTTAACTATTTACTAGGAAGGTAAATTTTTCTTAGGATTTATTATGTTCATGATAATGTATTTTAATTTATTCCACAACTATAATTTGAGTTCTAAATTTCATGGATACCTAAAAAAATTCTTAGTTTCCTTATATGTTTCATATATTTATTAAATCATTCACAAAATTAGTTATGATTAATAACTTAATTATAAAAATTATTTTTTATGAATTAGGAATGGAACTGGTGATATTATCGATGAATCATGGGGTTATTTTACTAATTATTGAAATGAAAAAGGTGAACATCCACTGATGGAATTAGTTATATTGTAGTAAAAGTAGTTTTATAGGAATATTAATGTACTTTAACTTGTGTATTCATAGTGGGAGTATCGTCTAATTGAAATCTAATTTCATTCATATTTTAGAAATGGTATAAAAATATAGAATTCCATAAAGTATTTCATTTTTATGGAGCTTTATATATGATTGGTTTTTAATTATGAAATTTGAAAAGGAAATTTTCATAGTGAGATAGACTATTCATATTATGAATTACAAGAAAAAAGTAATTTTAATATAATCCATATTTCTTTCTTGATTTTTTCCCTTATTTTTTAAGTCACCTTTGGTTTATTTAGTATATAATATTGTACAGTAAGGAGAATTATAATTATAAAATATCATTTTTATTTGTTAATTTATTTTCATTATTAATTTTCTTTCTTTGGAGGAGTCCAGATATATAAATTTTATAAAAATTATAGTTTTATAATGTGTCATGGTTGTTAAATAGATAAGGAACCAGGAAACAAAAAAATTGTAGTCTATAATGTTACATTAAAGTAGCTAAGTCTTGGTTTTAATGTAATTAGATGAACTATGAATCTTATTCATGTGTTATCTATAGTTGAAGTTATGCATCACTAGATTGGTTTGTGAATGTTTTGGAAAATCATGCAATCAATCCATGATTTCTACTTGGAAATTCTATTTATCTTATTTCTTGGGTATTTTTCGGGACATCTTTATCATATACCTTTAATTTTGGAGGCATTCATGGGGATACATAGTCAATTCACCTTTCCTTCATCTTGGTTTTATGATGATTAACTTTAATATTCATCTTGATTCTATAGGGAAATCCCTGGTATTCCACTTTGTTTCTCTCATGTCATCATTCTTTCCTCTTATCCTCCCTCCTCATTTTACCTAACAACCAATGTTATCATCCCATTGTATAGAGTTTATCAATGTCAATGTATATTAAATATTCTCTCATTTTATTACTCTCCAATATTTGATGAAGGAACACTGATCTAGAATGATTAAGGTATGTTTTTCATACCCTTCTATTTGTTTTAGAATATCTAGGATACATAGTGTCCTAAAATTATTTTACAACCAAGGTATAAGTGATATATTATATCTATGATTTATTTTTTAAAGTAATTCACAATATCAACTTATTTCATTTGAAATGAAGAGTGGTTTTCAAAACACCAAGGCGCATTAAAATCATGTATGTTTCTATAAACACTATAAGTTCCACAAAAAATGTAAACATGAGTTTCTTAAAAAAAATTAAATATAAATGGGGATATATTTGCTTAATTATTTTCCAATTTTAGGTATTCGTGATTTTAGTTTTAGTTCCTTGATGAAAAAGGGAGTGTTTAGTGTATAAAATAATATATGTGATTTTTTATCTTATTATTTTTATTTTTTGAAATTTATTCTTTCATTAGATTTGAAATTTATTAAAGTGGTATTTAAATAGTGTTTTTATTCTAAATTTTTCTTTGAATTCTTGTTATTTGGTTTCAATTTCTTTTATAAAAAAAATGATTCTTTTAGAAAATGTATAAAACATTTTAATTTTATAAATTACAACTATGTAATAGTTTCCCACTAATTTTTAATTGATATATTACTAGACATATATTGTATGAAGGATTTATTAATGAGAGCTTCTATTAGGAGGTGTAATTTCTTCAATGGGTGACCAAAGATTATATATGGGGTATGTGGTGCTTATGTTAAATTGTATTATGATATCATTATTGTTACATAAAATCCATTTATGATACATCATGGAAATAATTTGGTAGATAAATGGTATGTTAAAATAAGGGTTCCATGATAATTTATATTAATATTTGCATAGAATCCAATAGTTATCATTTCAATCTATCCATAATGTGTATCACCTATCACGGTCAATGGATAGTGAGTTAAGTATTATATAGTTAGGAATTCAATATAGTGAAACAAATGGTTCCACCAAATCATATATATTATTCTCTCATTTATACCTATGGTGTTGGACAATGATATATAATATATTAAAAATTTATATTCCATGACTCTTTTGATGTGTTTCTAATTTCCCCTTTTAGTGTATTGATGTTTATTATTTAATTGCTGTTTATCTATCTATTATTGTATTATTCATAATTTTATTAATTTATTATTGTTATTTTATTCGTGGTTGATTAATTTATCATAATTTAACAATATCTTACTGCATTTTCTTATTTGACTATATTTTGAATTTAATGAAAATGTTTCCAAGGGTTGAAATAATAAAGAAATGTTTATTTTTATATACCAAAATTAATAAATAAGTATTTATTTTTTGAAAACTCTTGTATTACTTCTTCATTATATTTATAAAACTCATTTTTCTTTCATGTATTGCATTAAAAAAAGTTATTTGAAGGTGTTTTTGATATTTATGAATGTAATTTATTTTCTAACCTCATGGAATGTCTGTTGAAATTTTTCTTTCTTTTTATTGTCATCCAAAATTTATATAAGAACTATTATAGATTCATTATTTTTAAAATATAATTTTTGGTTTATTTTATAAAATTAGTGGTATGTGAAATTCATATATGATTATAATATAGATATATTGTATATATGTTTTCAAAATTGTGTTATAAATTCTAGAAAGAAGTTTAATGTAATAGTTTCTTAAGTAAAGGATGCAATGAAAAGTTAATTGGATAGTGATTCTAACAAATATAAGAGAACATTGTAAGATGATGAAACCCTATCCATATCATGTGAAGGTGAACAAGTAAGTTACATTAGATAATATGAATTAATATGTTCAGGAATATATCCTTATGGATGATTTGAAAGATTCGATATGATGTGCTTGTGGTAGCGATTCACATTTCCATAACCCTGTTAAGAAAATTTTCTAAAGTTGAATTATGATATTCAATTAATTAGGATCCAAATATCATGAAGATTATAATGATATAAGATGAATTAATAAATATTATTTCAATAGATATAAGTTTAATAGTTTCACCAGACAAAAATCACTGAAAAAAGTGATCAGATGTAGGCGTAGTAGATTTTCAAGGTTGATAAAGGTCATTATTACCCGTAAGACCATAACTATTGCTACCAAATATAAGATGGAAGGAATTCTAAAATAATTATTTTTATAATTTTTTTATAAAGGGATAAAATATAAAACTCTATTATTGTATTTGAAATGGGGTGAGAATATTTATGATTAAGAAACAATGAAAAGATGAAGTTGCAGTACCAGAAGGAGCAAGATGTTGAAACATGAAATGGGGGAAAATTATTGTGAATGTGGTCATTAAAATTTGTAAAAATGTTATTAAATTAGTTTTGAAGGAAAAAGGATCATATTAAATTGATAGCGAGTTTATATGAAGTTAAAGTGAATAATATTTATGTTACAAGATATATAAAACTTGATATTGTGAAGTAAAAGAGTACGCTACTTTTTGGAGGCTGTCAGATCATGTATGTTGGATGAAGATCCGTCAAAACATGTTCTGTATGACAGAAATTTATTCCCTATAATATAATTAAATTTCATTTGTATCTTTAAAAAGTTCAATAAATGGATAGGTTCAAATTTACACAAGATGAAGTACTTCAAATATTGACAGATCAGGAATTCATAGATGTTCTATTTGAAAAACATTTATACAGTTACATATAACAATGATTTATAAAATAATTTAATAATGAAATTTGAATTTTTCGCATAGTATAAGTATATGTAATAATATAAATTGAATTTTTTTGTTCAATAAGAGTTAAAATTAAAAATGTATTACTAATTCCTGGAATATATTGTTAATCGGTCAAAGAAGTTGATTTATGAATGATTTGGTAAGATGATTTTAGCAAGCTATAATGACTAGCCAAAGAGCCTTCAAATGTAATATCATTAGAAAAATGATCTTGAAGTTATCGAACAATAAATTATGAGTTTATCAAATCTAGAACTATATGACATTTCATCTGATGAACGGTGATCATATTGTGGGACACCAATTTCACATTTTTTTAAATGATTTAATCAGATGGTGAATATGATGAGCACATATTAAATAATATCACAGTTCACCATAATGAAGTAATAGGCTGAAGTAGATCATATATATGTTAATCATCAGATATATAAATATCATATGCACATAATGGATGTGATGTTCCCCCAAAGCAGTTCTTAATAATTTTATAACAAACATATTCAAAATAGAGTATTGAAGAGATCTATAATATTTTTTTAATGACTTTATCAATGTTTATGATAATATTATCCTTCAATGATTTTCCACTATTAGATATAAGGATGTTTTAAGAGGTTTTCTAATTCATAGTTTAATGAATCTTTAAGAATTTTGTAGATCCTAGAAATTACATAAATCATTAAGAATATTCTGGATGAGTTGAGAAGGATCCAATGATGATGAGATTAGTGGGAACTTAAAATGGAAATTGAGTTGAGCTAAAAACATATTTTAATTCCCTCCATTTCCATAGAGGTTTACCTTTATAAATGAAGATATGTACATATCGTAGTAACACTATTAATGTACTAATATATTCCAAAAGTGTGATGTTTTAGGATTATTTAGTGTTCCCATCAAAGTAGATGATTGGTTGAAGAAGAGGTACTAGAAAGATGTACCAATTAGAGGTGTACCAGATAGTTGATTTGATTAGAGGATTCAAATAGAGGTTTTTTTTCTCATAATTAAAATAAACTGAGTTCTATAAGACAAAATTACAAGTCTGATATGTATTGATTTGAAGTGTACCATAAAAATGAATACTAAATTAAGAATGTGGCATAGAATTTTGAGGTGAAAAGTCAAAGGTTCACTGGAATGAGGAATCCTAATAAGAGAGTGAGGATCCTTAGATAAAATCATACTACATGAAGGTTGAGGGACACTGAGTCACACTAGATGGATTTATCAGATGGATAATTTTTTGGATGAATTTTTAAATAACCTTCTTTCTTGTTTATCGAATATTGTATTAAAATTTAAGAAATGGTTGAATTTAATAGGAATTAGTATAATTTATTATCAAGATAATGTAATTGAATTTTTTTATAAAGCTCAAATGTTAGAAGTAGTATAAATACACTTACGTTTAATTGATAAAACTATTGTTTGTGGAATAATTCATGGATTGATCAGAGAATCCATATAAATAATGTATGTTCTCATACGAAGGTTAATACTTGTAAAACTAACTATGTGTTGATTTAGTTATATCATATGAACAAATAAGGGTAACATAGTGAGGAAGAATTTCTAAAGATCCATATATCATAATAGATCACTGGTGTTTGATCCACTTCACATAAGAAAGAGTTTTATGTGAATTTGAGTAGTTAGAGTTGTTCAACATTGATTCGCCACCTACTCGTGGTGACTAAACGATCCACCGTGAAATATCAATTAGCATAATATAGAAGGATATATGTTTTTGGATCTATAGGTTTTTCACCAATGGGTTTTAATTATTTTATATGAAGTGAAACATTCAATGACATGAAGAATTTTCCGCACTAGAAGACAATAGTTTTTAGCCTAATATGATGAATATAAAATGTATTTCTGGTTGTATAAAAATGTATGTTTTGGATAAAACCTATAGAAACTATAAAATGAATGAAACTCATAAGAAGAAGATATTATCCTATCATAGCTAATTGATGGAGGACCCATCACTACAAAAATTAATGGTGTGTGGAAAAAAATCATATGAAAATGGGAAAAATTAATACTCTAAGAGAATATTTCTCAAGATTTGATTAATATGATTCAATAGTAACTATTGAAGTTTCTAATTTAAATATAAAATATTGAATTAAAAATTTAAACATTAATGTTAATACATATCTATATTTATATATTGGGAAACAATAGGATTAAATATCACAACTAAAATAGTTACTTCATAATTTTTATTTAGATTCAAGAAAGTAGCTACAAGAATGTTAATCTCTTACTGAACTCATTAAAGGAAAGGAAGAAACAACATTTTTTCTTAATAAAAATTCCACATTTTAAAAGAAATATTATATAATTTTTGTCACAATGTTTTTTAAGGAAATTAATAATTATAAATTCCATGCACTCGAATCCACTATTCTTGTTAAGAATACTCTATTATTTTATAAATATAGAAGAGTAGAATATATTGAAACAATATTCATATAGAGGGTAAAATTCATTAAGAATGATTTTATAAGAATCACATGTTTGATTAATTCACTAAATCAAGTGAGATTGATGAAAAATAAACTTTTTTTGATGAATAAAATATCAAATTTATGGAAGAATCATTGAAGAGGAATACAATTAAATACCATGTGTAAAAAATGGATTCAAAGAAAAGCTCCCTGCATAAGAAGAAACTAAAAATATAATTATCGATGTTTTGAATGCTCTATTAGAAATAAAAAAAAGTCGTCTAATGTAAATTCATATTTTCTTGAAATAGATGTGTAAGGATATTGATAAAAATATACAAAATATAGATGTGTTATATAATGAAAATATAAGAAGTATTGAAATCGATAATAACACATTAATTGTAAATTTCATTGAGAAAGTGTTGAGATTGAAATATATGGAAGCTACTCATGTTTATATTTCAAAAAATGTTGAGATAATAATATTTTACAAAATTTATAAGGAAAATATTAATTTACAAAATAATCTATCCAATGGGTGGAATAATTTGAAAGCAACAGAATAAATATATTTCATAAGATATTGAAAAATGTAATCCCATGCTCTGATTAAAATGTTTGTAGTAACTGAAAAACCACTAGTTAATGTTATAATTCTAGAAAAACGTGTAAATAATGTTGTGATACTCACATATTCTATAAGGGTGTAAGTTTAAAATCAAAAGGGTCATATTTTTCCCATATATTTATTGGGCCTCCTCTAGTTTTAATTCTCACAAATAATTCTTCATAATGTTAAATTATGCTTAACCATGTTCACTATTGATTACATATAATCATAATCAGTTATGTTAGTATTTTAAATCATAATATATGTTATTTAAATATGAAAAAGTACGAGTCACTATTAAGATGGACTCACTACTGGAAATCTCACTAATGTAGAAAATTAGTTTACTATGAGTTACCATTAAGGTAGACTCACGGTTAATATATCTCACTTTCAAGTGTCTCGCCGTCAAAAAAGATTCCAAATTCTAAAAAAGGATGAGACATCATTATTAAACATATATTCAAAAGCTTCTTAGAGTTTTTAAAAAGTATGAGTGAACATAAAATCAGTAGACAACCAGTCTCAATTCATATTTTTCACAATGTATGAGTTACCATTGGCATGAGTCACCACTAAGTCAACCTACGTCCAGATACAAGACACTATCAATTTGACCTACCACAAGAGTGACTTACTTATACTTGACTCACCATTCCTGAGTCACTACTCCAATGAGTCACCATTATAAGGCAGACTGTAGAATGCATTAAGTATGAGTCACCACTTCTAACCCACTACTATTGAATTAACAATAAGTCCAAGACACTATTCCAAGACACCATTCAAAGACATCGTCTGACCAAATCTCCATTCAGAGAATTCATAAATTATTCCTTTGTCATTTAAATTCAAAACTTTCATAATATACATATATGTGAAATTTAATGCAACTAATTAAATTAATGACCTTTTCTAGAGAACATTAAAGTCAATGTAACACTAAAATTCAAGGTATGAGGTACTAAGATATGATCAAGATCATGCTCCATGTGAAATCCAATGTATAAATAAAATAAATTATTAAAATTAAGGCATCCAAGTTGTGAAATCGTGCACTTTAGAAAAACATGAAAACTCGTAGATATGGATACAAGAGGACACTGCTGTGAACTCAAACTGAAGAACTTTTTTTCAGAACCAAACTAAGAGAGGAGAAGAACCAATCGAGAAAATAAATACCTCACTAAAAATAGAATACATAAGCTCTCATGATGCTCTATTTTTCTATCAATTTTTTAACGTTGAATCATTATGAACATCAAGCTCATTTCCAGGAGTCGTAAGATGCATCACTAATAAAACATGGATTTCAGAATCTCTTCTCTATAGTTTACAATGTCTGTGTACTAATTTTAAATTACGAGTATTGTTTTTCTATATCTATTCTATAAACACACTGACTGCTATGAAAAACTGGAACATAGACTGATTTATTCACAATATACCTTTAAAAACTTAAACTCCCATGAATAAAAATGGAATAGGTCCCTACGTGGCTTGTTAATTTTTATAATCCCACAAAACATTGGAATTGGTCTTGTTGACCTAGAAAACTGTGTATACTGTTGTTTAACATGATAAATGGTGTGGATCAAATTATATATATATATAATAGTTTGATGAATTTGATTTCCAAGTGGATAGTAAAAAGTCTGAGCTTGATACTAGACCTCTTGTTTGAATTACTCTATGTTATATCAGGTATATTTTTCTATGATTGAGTTTATTGAATTCAAAAAACATCACTCTAATTTGATAGTTAATCATAGATAGTGTACAGATTAGAATATTCATTAGTAGATTGATTACAATTGTTAATGTAATATTTAATATTTTTCACATGAGAATTAATCGCTCTCTATGAAATCCTTCATATTAAAAAATATTTTCTAAACTCCTCCTTTAGAAACTAGAACATTTTTCTTTCAAAATGGGCTACTATTAAATATATATTTTTGACAGATATTTTTATAGGAACTAAATTCACTCCCTATTGAGTGTCATAGTCTGACCAACATTTGGTAACAAAGGTTCATACCTCTTGCATTTCAATGTTTTTATTGTTTCCAAATATTTTAAAATGCGATGTTAGTTGTGTTTTAAAGACCTCAAAATTTCTCTCAGTTCAAAATTTGTACTTCATTAAAACCTATTTTCGTTCATTAAAATGTATAATATATAGTAAGGTGTTGCAACCCATTTTCCTATATATTTCAATAGAAAAAATTATACTTCAATGAAAATAAAAATAAAAATGAATTTAGAATTCATGGGTTTCGTAATTGGTATTCAATGGTATATGAATATAAGATCCTAGAAATAGTTATAAATATATGGGATGACCCAACTAAGGAAGCCTATAATAATATTTGAAAATCTATGAATGCATTTTTTTTATTCTCTATGGGATGAGTACTTCAGTAGGATTTTGTTGTGTAAAAGAACCTTTGAGATTTTGGATACTTTAGTTTTTTCACAAGAAGGTTCCACTATTGTTAAGGAATTGAGGCCTAACAAATATACTATTAAATATGATATCGTCCAAATGAGGCCATGAAAACCTATTCCTGACATGTACATCAAGATCTCTGAGATTTTTAATACAATGAGTTATATGGGAAGGCTAATTAAATTCAAGTAAAAAATCATATGTCTAATGAGATGTTTACTAGAAAGGTGGATAGAATCTTTAGTATGATTAATAGAATCCTACGAAATCAGTACATCTCTTGTTAAATAATTAATTGAAAAAATGATGATGTACGAGGAAGAGATGAATGTTAATCAGAATGCAGTTTTTGAACCAAAAAGAAAGTCAGTGGATTTCGAAACCACTACTTCCAAACAAAAATTGAAAATTCAAGTTCATACTAAAAGTTCAAAAAATGAAGATTCATAAACTAACAGTGATGAGGAAATGGATCATCTGGACAAGAGATTTACAAATTTCTATAGAAAGAAAGAGTTTTTTAGATATCATAGATATAAAGGGAAAAATGAAAATAAATGTAACTCAAAAAAGGATTAGAAAATAAGTGAGAATATGAATGAGATAATATTCAATTAATGGAATAGAAAAGGGTGTGTTAAGTATGACTATCCAGAACTGTAGTACAAGAAGAAATATGAGGACCAAGATAAAAAAATACAAGAAGGATTTAATGTCTACATAGAGTGCTTCTTAGGATAGATCTAGTGAATCTGAATCATCCCATGATGAAAAGGATAAAATATCCAAAATTTGTTTTATGTAAAATGCATCTGATGAAGCTTTAGTATCACTTGCATAGAATTATTACTATTCTACAGTTGAATCTGAATCTGATGATTCTAAAAACATCACCAATATGAAAATGTCTGAAAAATAAAAAATACTTGAGGATAATTTTAATGATCAAAAAGATAAATAAAACTATCTAAAGAAACAACATTTGGTTTCAACTATTATTAAATCTAAACTCACTATATAAAATGAGAATAATTCTCAACTGCTCAATGAGAATTATAAACTTAAACATTCTAATAACAAATTAATGAGTGATCTAGAAAAATTTATAAATGGTAAAACTACCATAATTAAAATTCATGGAAAAAAAGGTTCCCCTAAATATAATACAATCATTGGTTATCAACTTGGAAAAAAATTTGATAAAAATAATTTTATATCCAAATATGGAATATTAGTTTTTATGACCAGAACTGAAAAATTTTCTACAACTTCCAATGATGGAAAATCATTCACTTATTTTAATTCCTCTTGCACTAATAAATTTTATTTTTAAAAAAATATTCCAATTTATTATCTAAAAGCCATGAAGAAATTATGGTTTCCTAAATCCTTACATACTAATTTTACTAGACCCAATCAAATCTGGGTACCAAAATATTTCCTTTTTTAAACTATTTTTTGTAGGAAAGCTATCTGAAGAGTTCCTATAATAAATTATTGTACATGGATAGTGGGTGTTCATGAAAGGTTGCAGAGGACTACTCTAGCTTCAAGAACCTCATAAAAATTGATGGTGGACATGTCATCTTTGGTTATAATGAAAAAGATAAAAATATTTCCCAAAAAAAATTAGAAAAAACTATTTAGTTTTAATTTCTAATGTTCTTTTGTTGATGGTGTAATGTAGAATTTTCTTAGCATTTCATAGTTATGTGTTTTTTGTTTTCTTGTTAAATTTAAAAATTATTCTTGTAATGTTTTCACTTCTAATTGTGATTTAGTCATTAATTTATTTATAAATTAAAATGTTTATATTGTAAATCTAGATTCTTTAGTCATTTTCTAGAACATTTCTAATAGTGATTAGACACGGATATACATAAACAAGAGTTTCGAAATTATAAATTCATTAATCCTTTAAAAAAAGGAAAACAACATAAAATCTCATTCTAAACAAAGAAATAAGTTTCAACTTCTCAATCTCTTGAGTTGGTTCACATGGATTTGTTTGGAAAATCTATATTTTCAAGTTTAAATGGGAATAACTATGTCTATGGTCTATTAGTTAACTTTTAAAGGTTTAAATGGACCTTCTTTTTAGCTCACAAAAGTGAGGCATTTTATTATTTCACAATGTATACTAGATCACTAGAAAACTTAAGTGAACATAGATTCAAAACCCTAAAAAGTTACCATGGTTGTGAATTTTAAAATCACTAATTGGAATGTTTTTTCTCAATGAAATGGCTATAGAAATATCTTCTCTTATCATAGGACACCCCATTAAAATGGAGATTTAGAAAGGAGAAATATAACCTTAAATTATATAGCTTTGAATATTCTAAATAAATATGATCTACAAGTTTATTTTTGGGTAGAAACTATGAATACAACTTTCTATATATTCAATGCAGTCTTAATTAGACCTATCTTAATGAAAACCCCCTATGAGCTATAGAATAATATGACACCAATGTATAGTTACTTCAAAATATTTGGTTCTAATCCTTTATTCTTAATATAAAAAATAATATTTAAAAATTTTATTCCGAGAGTGATGAAGTAATTTTCCTAGGTTATTGAATCTTAGTAAAGCCCATAAAGTCTTCAATAAGTGAACCAAAGGTATGGAATAATATGTTCAGGAAAATTTTGAAGAAATAGATCCACATGAATCAATAACCTCATTAAAAAATATTGAGTACAATATATCAAATTCGAAAATTATTTTAAATTGTATGATTCTATTGTTAAACAAGAAGTAAAAATTTCATAGTCTAGAAAATTTCCAAATTCTGACCAAAAGGAAATTGAACATATTAATTATCCTAAAATTACCATACCTTATTTTTCTTGACCTATTAGAACTCTTATAAACCATATTTTAGACGTTTTAGTTGGAGACTTAGACAAAGGAAGCTGGACTAGAGCTTCTCTAAGAAACCATGTTGAACATCAGCCATTTTTTGTTACAACTTGATCCTAAAAAATCATTGATTAAATCAATGATGAATTCTGAATGATGTCTATGTAAGAAGTATTAAACTAGTTTCAACAGAAGAAATTATGGAAACTTTTTGTTAGAACCAAATAAAACATAACTATATAGACAAAATGGGTGTTTATAAACAATGTGGATATAGTTAGAACTATAATAATAAATAAGGAAAGACTACTAGCACATGTTTATATACAATACGAAGGAATATAATATAAATTAATCTTTTCACATGTATAACTACTTATATACATTAGAATATGACTTACTTATGCAGTACATCTAAATTTCAAACATTATCAAATGAATGTCAAAATTAAATTCTTGAATGATTATATAGTTGAGTATGTTTTTGTTGAACAACAACCCTGTTTTACAAATACTCATTTTCCAAATCATGTTTTCAAGTAAAAATAATAATTTTAGGGTTTAAAATAACCTACAAGAGCTATGTAGGATAGGTTCAACTCATATCATATTTCAAAATGTTTTTCTAATTCTATATTTGATCATACTATTTTTATTAAAATAATTTTTATTGATTTTTCAGTTGTTCAGAAATGTGTTGATGATATTATTTTTGGATATTCATAAAGTTATTTATGTATTTTGTTTTCAGAAATGATGAAACCTGATATTGAAATTATTTTAATTGGAGAACTCAAATTATTTCCTAGATTTCAAAATTTTCAAAATAAGGAAGGTATTAATTTAAATAAGAGTAAAAATACTAAATATATTTTAATTTTTTTTTGTCATGGATAGAACTAAAATTAGTGATACTCTTATGAGTACAACATGTAAATTGGATATTGATGAAGATGGAAAATCAGTGGATCAAAAAAATCACAAAGGTATGATTACAAGTATTATATACCCAAATTCTATCTAACCTAATATCATGATTAGTGTATGTTTGTATACTCTTTTCCCAGATAATCCTAAAGAGTCACACCTTATTGCAGTCAACAGAATTTCTAAACACCTCAAATATAATACCAAAATTAAGAAAATTATACCCTAAAAGATAATCATTTGATTATGTTTTTTATTGTGATTATGATTTTTATGGTTTCAAGTTATATAGAAAAAGAACATCTGTAACTTGTCACTTTTTTGGAAAGTCTCTAGTTTCATGGTATAATAAGATACAAAATTTAGTTTCATTATCTAATGATGAAGTTGAATACATAGATGTTGGTTGTTTTTGTGCTCAAATTTTGTGAATGAAACACACGTTACTAGATAATGGATGTCAATTTTGGAAAGTCCATATAAAACATGAAAGCAATAGTTTTATTAAAATTTATAATAACCAAGTTTCTCATACAGTAATAAAGCATATTGATGTAAGACATCACTTTTTTGGAGATCATTACCAAAATGTGATTTAACTCTTCAATTCATTGGCAAAGAACATTATCTTGTTGATATTTTTTTAAAGCCATTAGAATCTGAGAGAATCAGTTACATCAGTCAGGATTTGGGGACAATCAATTTTAGATGACTCGCCATTAGGAATCATCATTGATGAATCTCCTCTAGGACTCACCATGGATGAATCACTGTTAGGACTCACCATTGGGACTCACCTTTGATGACTCACATTTGGGACTCACCGTTGATGACTCGCTATTGGGACTGACTATTGATGACTCACTAGTGGGACTCTCCATTGAGAATCACCATTGATGACTCACATTTGGGACTAATCATTGATTACTCACCATTGGGACTCACCATTATGTCTTATAGTTGTTTAAATTTCCATTTTCACTCACATACTTAAATAATCTCTTTTATTTATTTCAAACTATTTTATTCTGCACTTTTTATTTAATATTTTAAAATCAAGAAACTATAAAAAATGAATCGATCCAAATCACTTTTCACTTACTCTTGCACTCTTCTCTCAAAATAGAACCATTCTCTCCAAAACCTATACATCCTTATTCCTTCGAACAAAACCCACTGAATCTTCCAAAATGGATCGAGTAAATCATTTCTCTGAGACACCTCTGGGAGAACATTGTCTTTAAAAGAATAAAAAAGGTCACTCTAGTGAACATAAATACGAACATGTTAAAGTATAACTTGAAAACTGAGTAGAAATTCGAGAAAAGGAAGTTCATGATGACTTTATTTTATTGTGTAAGTCTCTTGTGTTGAATGTGTTTAAAGAATAAGGTTAGTTGAAATGGTGCTCCAACAATAAAAAACCTTTATATATGAGGCTAGTTCACATGTTTTATCACTATACAATTTTCATTCTCGCGTTAATAAATTAATATTAGATAAAGTCCAGAATATGTGGACAAAGGATTCCCTTTTCTTCTATGAAAATGGATGAGTGTTTGAATGTACCTCTTGGTGGTATTTATTAAGATCACCGAGTTATTTCTCCACCTACAGGTAATATATTTCATTATGAAAAAGCCTTAGTAGATCTAACCAGAGATGGGATTACAATAAGACCCATAGATAGTGAACATTAAGGAAAATAAAAATTGTTGTTTAAATTTATTTAGCTTAAAATTTGTCCACTAAAAGGTGTATTTGACTCTTTAAAATATTAAATTGTTTATTTACTGTATCTTATGAAACAAGGATTCAAAACAACATATGTAGATACCTCATGGTTTATATATGTGATATGATAGAGCCTATTCAAATTCATAATACCTTTTATATTCAAAGTTTATTTCTACCATGTTTAAAGCTAAAGGACTGGTGAATGAAGGTGAGAATACTATCACATATTGTGATGAATTTTTCATTACCAAGGATATATTTAAAAAATGAATATAATCTAGAATATATAGAAGAAATAGTGGACAGAAGACCATGAGAAAATCTATGATTATTTTAATCCAATTCAACGCCCTACAATACCAAAGGATATAGTTGATCATAGTTCAGGAATAGATGAGATTATAATGTATTCAGATGATGAGGAAAAATAAACTGAGGAAGATACAGAAAAATAATCCTCTCTTGATGATACAAGTGATCTTGAAATTTTAGGAATTACTAAAGGAATTACATATGGATCACCAAGACCTCCTGAATATCATACAATAAGAGAAACTCTCCTAAGGGAATATGATGATAAAGCATAAGAATATTAAAATGTTTAATATGCTAGTTGAATTTGAATCCAAGAAGGAAACAATAATTCCAAGGAATAAGAAGTGAATTATAAAGAAGGGGAAGAAGAATAAAATGGGGGAACTGATTGTGGTTTTGATCATCCTAATAGTGACTAAGTTCATGATGATGAACCTGAAAATTGTTCTCAAATCGGTTTAGTTAAAAAGGGATCGGTCTTGGAATATTGAAAGGCTCTAGACTTAGTTTTAGTTGATCATGCAGCATCAACTATTCAATTTTAATATCATTTTTTGGTTGAAAAGGCAGAAACTCTTGGGGGGAGAAACAGTCTCATAGAGTTAAAGATTATACACTTACTCCTTTTGATTTTTTAGTAGTGGTTAAATGGGAAATATATCCTCAATGTGTCATTTCAGTTTTGAACTATCTAGACTCTAATGTTGAGGAATATGATACTAATGGATCCATTTTTGAATAATTTTAACTTTCCCAAGGAGTTCATGTTTGAACAAATTTAGTTGTGGATTCTACTCCTTCAGTTCAACTTTTTCCTACTGATTATATGAGATAGAATGATTTCAAAGATTTTAGAGAAAAATAGTTCTTAGCTATCCATAATATCCTTAAAACTCCACTAACACCAATTTCACGTCTTAGTGAATAAGATCTTACTATTTCTTCTAAGAATTTTATCTCACAGAATCAACCTCAAACAGTTTCTAAACATTAGGAAATAATATTGTAGAATAAAATGGAAGAGATATTAATGAGAAAATCTCATTCAATTAGTTAATGTAATGACATCTATGAATAGAGAATCGCTGGAAAATGTTGTAAAACATTTTAGAGATACATATTTTCAGTCTTCTCAAGATGATTCACATCATCTTATAGTACTTGAGTGGGATATCTTATGATTAGTTATCAGAGGCGATTTAAAGGGTTAATCAACATCATCTTATACTCTTTCTCAGACACTTGACCTTGATATGATCATATCAGTGGAACAGTATGATATTTACTACTTTTAATGCGGTGTTGATCAATCAAGATTTAGTAAAATAAAAAAGAACAGTAATCAAGTGCATGACATGATAAGAAATTTCATTAAATAGGTTATAGCATATTAGGATTTCATCATAAATAAGTTGGACTATTACTTCTCTTGAATTTAAATGAATCCTCATCTAAATTCTTATTTTAAATACTTGAATGAGAATTTCACGATACCCCTTTTCACGCAAGATTTCATGGAATGGGTTAGATAACTCAAGGATCTTACACTTTCAATTCAAATGTTCATAAAAAATAAATATGACTTTAATAAAGAAATATAGAACTATTGGAAGACCATCATGGGATTTATTATCCTCTTTATTCTATATTTCTATGATCCGATTACTTCTATTATCGCTTCAAAGGCCTTCCCAATTCAATTTTCACTGATAATCTTCCATAAAGTTCCATCTACCTTTCATTCGATCCTCAGTTAAAATATTCTTTCACTCAAGAACCTCTTCCTCCTATTAATCCAACCCTTCATACTTTTACTCTCTCTAACTTAGGCACTTCTTCATATGATTCCTATTATCTATCAAGAACATAAATCTCTTCCTACTACTAGTCAAATTCATAACTCTGCAGTTCATTCTATAGTTATTCTAACTTCAACCAGCACCTCAACCAATAATCATCAATTATGTACCTCAACCACTTATGTAACATATCTTTCTTCACCATATTCTTCTTATTGTGATAAGGGAAATGTAGCTCTGGATCCTTCATTGAAGGAATATTTATTTTGTTAGGATTTTTCTTCTATAGGGATGTATTTTGAACAGTTTTGTTCAGACCAAAATTATGATGAATGTGTTTGTTTTAATGTGTTGTCTTTTATTGTTAGTTAATTATTTTTTGAAGAAATGTATTCAAATAACTTTGTATTTAGTTGAAAATCAGAATCATCATGTTCAATAAAAAAATTATTGAGAAGAGACTGTATAGTTTTGATCGGTCAACCCCCGAGCCTAGAATAGAAAGTAGAGATGCTTTACAAATTTTTATTTCATATAAATCATAAGTAAGTGGTAAAACATATGAAGCAAGTTTGATGGAAAGGAAAGGTTGATGGTGATAGTATTTAGTATAATGGAATTCTAGAAAATCATAATTAGGATCATTATGAAAATGATTAGATCTAGAAATGATCACACCCAGAATAGATTATACCTAGAAATGATCATACCCAGAAATGATCGGACCTATAAATAATCAGACCCACAAATGATCATATCAAGAAAGGATCATACATAGAAATGATTGTACTCAGAAACACTGTAGCATTTTATCATCAATAGTATGCATAGAAAGCATTACGTACCCAGGATAATCATTCTAAGGCTCATGGAATGAAAAATTGGACATGGATTTATAAATGAAAAATTAGACAAACTTTTTTGAATGAGAAATCAGGCTAGGATTTCTGAATGAAAAAAATCAGACTGGGATTTTTGAATGAAAAATTGGACTGGGTTTTCTAAATGAAAAATCAGAATAGGTTTGAAGGAAATAGGCTCAAATATATTAGATAGGTAGTTTTTATAAAGTTAAATTGTAAAATATTTTTGTTACAAGGTATATAATGCTTGGTATTGTGAATTCGAAGAGTATCCTACAGTTTAGAGGCTACCAGATCCCGTATGCTAGATGGAGATCCATTAGACCATGTTCTGTATGAGGGAAATATTTTCCCTCTAATCGAATGTATTTTCATATTGATCTTTAAAAAATCCATATATAGATATATTAAAATTTTCACTATATAAAGTAAATCGAATATTGAAATAGTCGTTGTTTTTGGATGTTCTATTTGACAACTTTCATAGAGTTACACCTAACAAATATTTATAAAATCATCGACTAAAAAAATATAAATTTTCTCCTCGTAAAAAGATATGTATAAATATAAAGATGATTCTTATGTTCTATAAGAGGTAATATTAATTTTTTTTTACTAATTTAGGGAATATATTGTTCACCCATCAAATAAGGTGATTTATAAAAAAATTTCTAAGATTTGTTTAGCAATCCAGAATGATCAGTAATAGATCCATTATATGGAATAACATCAGAAAATGGATCATGATAGTATCTAACATAGAATTTTGAGTTTATCAATGATAGAACAATATGAAGTTTTTGATTAGGAAGGGTGACTAGGTGGAGGGATACTGATTCATCCAATGTTTTATTAATGATTTAATCAGATGAGGAATATGAATAGAACCTCTTGATGAAGATCAGAGTTCACTAGAAAATTTTAATTTGTTTATGATGATCCTAGAGAGGTGAATCACGAGATATTTAACTATCATACAAACATAATCAATGGGAAGTTCACCAAATGTGGTTTTCAATAATATCATAACAATCATATACTAAACGGAGTACTTAAGAGAATTATAATATTTTTAAATTCTTTATCAATGTTGATGATAATCTTATCCTTCAATGATTTTCGTATATTTGAGATAAGCATGTTTGAAGAGGTTTCTTAATGTTGGGTTTAATGAATATTTAATAAGGTTTCATATGCTAGAAATTTCATAAATCCTTTAGAATATTATAGAAGGTTTGAGAAGGATCCAATGAAGTTGAGATTAGTGGGAACTTAAAAAATGGAAATTATGTTGAGCTGAAAAATATTGTTTAATTCCCTCAATTTTCTCTATAGGAGTAACTATATAAATTATGGTATATACGGATTATGTTAACTCTATTCATGTACTTAAATATTCCAAATATGTTATGGTTTCGGATTATTTAGTGTTTCCATCAAAGATAATTGGTTGAAGAAGAGGAACCATAAAGACGTACCAAGAAAAGGTGTACTGAAAAAATGTTTTGATTAGAGGAATCAGATAAAGGTTTTTTTGGTCATTATTAATATATATTGAGTCCTATCAAAAAAATAACAGTTATATATGAATATATTCGAGGGGTACCAAAAAAATGAATATCGAATGAAGATTGTGGGGTAAAGTTTTTACGTGAAATGTTTGAGGTTAACTGGAATGAGGAAAACTAGTAATAGAGTGAAGCTCATCCAACTAAGTCATAATGGATGAAAGAAGAGGGAATATGAGTCCCCCAAGATGGAGTTATCATATGGATTATTTTCTAGATGAATTTTTAAACATCCTTCTTACATATTTATCATATATTTTATTGAACGTTAAGAAAATGATGAAACTATTAGAAATTTGTATAATTTACTATCATCATAATGGAATCAAATTTTTGAATATAGCTCAACTTTTGAAAGTAGTATAAATACACCTTGCTTTTAATTGAGAAAAATATTTTTAATGGAATAATGCTTGGATCAATGGGAGTTTCCATAGAAATGATATAAGTTAGCATAATATGGTTAAACCTTGTAAAAATAACTATGCGCTGATTTTGTTATATCATATGCATAAAAATGTTTAATGTAGTAAGGAAGTGTTTATAAAGATCCATATAGCATAATAGATTATAGTTGTTAGATCATCTTCACATAAGAAATAGTTTTAGTTGAATATGAGCAGTAATAGTTGGTCAATAACTATTCACCCCTATCTTTGTTATTTCACGATCCACCCTTGAATCTCAACTGGCATTATATGGAAGGTTACATGTGTTTGGATCTATAGTTGTTTTCCTCAGTGGGTTTTAATTATTTTAAATAAAGTGAAACTTTACATGAGATGAAGAATTGTTATCTATAGAAGAAAATAATTTTTAGTATGAGGTGATGAATATAAAATTTTTTTCTCGTTTTTTGAAATTGGAGGTTTTGAACGAATCCTTGAGAAACTGGAAAATTAATGAAGCCCATGTTCAAAAGATGTTATCCTATCATAACCAATAGATGGAGGATCCATCAATACAAAAATTTATTGTCTGTGGCAATAAAACATATGAAAATAGAAAAAATTAATACTCCAAAGAATGTTTCTCAAGATTGGAATAATTGATTCCATATTAACTATGAATCATTTTTATTTTAAAATATAATATCGAATTAAACATATTCATACTGAAATATACTTTTATATATTGGGAAGAAATTGGATTAAATATCACAAATAAAATCACAACATCCTAACTTTGGGAAAGCATCATGAAATAAGCATCAAGAATGTAAATATCTTACTAAATCATTAAAGGAAAGGAGGAAACAACGTTATTTCCTCAATAAAAATTCAACATTTCAAAATACAAATTATATATTCTTTTTGGAATGTTTTTTATGGAAGTTGTTATGTAATGATATCATGAATTTGAATCAAATATTCATTTTAAGAATTCTCTATTAGCTTACAAATCTAGAAGAATAGAATATATTGAAAAAATCATATAGATGGAAAAATTCATGATGAATTATTTTAGAAGAAACACGTGGGTGATTCCATAGTGCGATTAAGGTACAATAAACATATTTTCATTAAAAAAATAACATATTTATCAAAGAAAAAATGAAGAGGAATAAAATTAAATTGGATATCTAAAATTGGTTTTAATGAAATGATATATGAACAAGAAGAAACTAACAATGTAATTTTTTATGTTAAGAATACTCAATTGGACACCAAATAAAATAATATAAATTAACAATATATTTTATAGAAACAAATCAGTAAGGATATTGAGGAAAATATATAAAATTTAGATGTTTTTAGTGAAGAAAATTTGAGATGCATTGAAAATGAGAATAACACATTAAATTTAAAGCTCATTGAGTAAGTGTTGTGATTGAAAAACATGGAAACTGCTCAAGTTAATTTTTTACAAAATATTAAGATATGAATATATTCCACAGTTTATAAGGAAAATATTAATTTAGGAAATACTCTATCCAATGGGTGGAATAATTTAAAAACATTAGAAAAAACATCTTTCAATAAGATAATGAAAATAGGTAACCCCATGATCAGATGAATTTGTATTCACTAATAGAATATTACTAGTGCATGTTATAATATTGGAAAACATGGGTAAAAATTGTTGTGAGACCCACATATTCCAAGAGGGTGGGAGTTTTAAATCAAAAGGAAATGATTTATCGCATATAGTTTGTTTGCCTCCTCCAGTTTTAATGCTAAAAAATCATGCTTCATAATGTAAAAATATGTTTAAATATGTTACCTCATGTTTAAATTTAATCTCAACCAGTTATGTGAGTATTATACATCACAATATAGGTTAGTAAAATATGAAAAAGTTTGACTTACTGTTAAGATGGTATCACCATTGGAAATCCCACTGATAGAAAAATATCAGTTATGTATAAGTTACCATTATGGAAAACTCACTTTCGAGCTATCTCACATTAATGTTTATCAACATAAAAATAGATATTCAATTATGAAAAATGATGAGACACTATTATTCAACCCATAGTCAACAGCTTCTTGGAATTTTCACAAATTATGAGTCACTATAAAATAAAGCTACCATAAGACTCAATTCAAAATTTTTGTAAAGTATTAGTTACCATTGGCATGAGTCACCACTAAGTCAACCTACATCTAGATACAAGTCACTATTGTAACACCCCAAGAATACATGG
Organism: Viscum album; assembly: GCA_963277665.1. NCBI lineage: Eukaryota > Viridiplantae > Streptophyta > Magnoliopsida > Santalales > Viscaceae > Viscum > Viscum album. The sequence continues at coordinate 1,295,252,278 of OY728136.1, forward strand.
TACATTTCTCCTTTAATAATACAATTGCGTGTGTTGTACACAACTTCGAGTTCTAAAACACCACAACCAATCAAACTAGCCATTATCAATAGTAATACCCACCTTTTTAAATTATATAAATTTTATCTTTCAAAATGGACTTCATTTTTAGATTCGGAATATCGAAACTAGCTTAGTGTGATTTTTTGTTATTTTTCTGAAAACTTTCAATTATTGATGAATAGTGAAAACACTGAGTTATTGTTTAAAACAAATTTATTATTTAAATAATTTATTATTTTATTGAAATTTATTTTAGGTAAGAATAGATACATGATACCAATATAAGTTCAATGTAATTCATTGGAGTCAGTTTTTAATAATTTTAGAGATATAAAAATTTTATTGAACTATTTACTGTCTTTTACCCACCTCCAAAGAGCATTTCCAAATTTACATAAAACACAATTTTACTGATTTTGTTAGTTGAATTTAAAAATTCCTAAAGACACAGTTGATATCAGTAAGTAAAATGTGGTTCAATAAGATGAAAATAATTTTTCGGGAATAGTAACTTTTTATTTTTATTTACCACGGTTAAAAGTAAATAGGGTAATTAAGCGTAGAAATGATATTATTATTACCCTAAGACAAGTCCTAATTCTATTGGATAAGTATAATTCTACCAAAAACGTCCTTAGGAATAAAATATGAACCTCTTTGGTACACATGGATTATATTTGGACAATTATTATTACTTAATTCAAAGAAGTGTTAAAAGAGTTAAAATCAATGTTTAATAACTAAAACATTTTTAATATAGGGTTACATATATGATAAATTTGACTATAAATATTCATTAAAAAGATAAATATATTTTTAACATAATGGTATTTTATTTTTATTTTTTAGACATTATATAACATAATTTATTTATGAAACAATGATGATGTAGTAATTACCAAATTAATGAAATATTAAAATAATTGATATTATAAATATACAAATAAATGTAATTTGAGACTTTTTATGAATTAAAATAATTTTATAGGTTAATATGACATGTTAGGGTTGGTTAGATAAACTTTTTTCGAAGTAATAATTCTGTTATGAATTTAGCGAAAACAAAATACCAAATAGTGTCATGATTGACCTGAAAGATTTTTTAAAACAAATATTATATTATTAATTGATATTCTATTCCTAAAAATATATGGTTCGGCCAAATGACTTATATAATGATATTAATATCGTTAATTAACCACTTTTGGTTCGATTGGAAGTTTATTGTATGTTTATTAACTATATAATAAAAAAATAGAAAGAGACAAGATAAATGTTAAACTATTTAACTAAGAGTTAAATCTAAAAGATAAAGTTAATATAGTGACCCAATCCTGTGTAAAACTGATTGGTTGAGTGGTTTTCCACCCACCCCCACCGAAGACTTTAAATAATTTATTTTTGATCCATTTGAAACCAAAACTAATTTTATTATAAAATAATATTTCTAGCTTTTCCTAAGGCGCCCCTCACCCATCTTATAAAAGGGCACTCCCACTTCTCTCTAATTAACACCTTAAAATCCTTTTGGTGTAACATACCAGGTAAATAAAGAATAAATAATTTTTTTATTTATTAATATTTATGAATTAAATATTAATTTTACTTTAATGTGGTTGCTATGTCCGATAGCATACCCGATACGCAACGATGAGTTCCTTTGAAAACTTACGTTGCACACTAGAAATATAATAATATTATTTTAAATGGTAGTTAGCATGTAGTCGTTGTATTAGAGGGAATGGATAGAAATTACTAAAATATGATTATATATGTTTTTTAAATGTTTTTACATTTATCCAATAAAATATAAAGGCTTAAAATATGGAAAGAATTCAATTTTAGGCGTATATGCCCTAGTTTTCACTAAAGGTTCACTTATCGCCTTTTGATGGAGAACCGTAATTAAATATAGTTTTGTTCACTCTTATACATTCTATTGGACCAAATGAAACTCTTTTTCGGAATCGGGACATCAAAATTTACTTTGTGTAAATTTTGGGTATTTTTCTGATAAAGTTCATTTTTTAATGAATAGTGTAAAATGTTGAATTTTAATTCAAAACTGCTTTTTAATATAATTTATTTATATGATTAGATTATATTTTGAATTGGTTTTAAACTGAAATTAGAATATATTTTTACCATTAAATCCAATAGTGGTCATTGGAATTAATTTCACTTTGAAATCGGACTAAAACTACTGTCAATCTTTTGATACTTATTGTTTCATAAAAACACGCTATTTGCTCTGACAGCGGGAATTAATTATTAAATTAATTAATGCAACTTATATGTTTTGAATTTTGTAAAATGGACTTCATTTTTGAATTCGTAATATCAAATATAGCTTAGGGTGAGTTTTTGTAATTTTTCTGAAAAACTTCAATTTTTGATGAATAATGAAACAACTAAGTGGTACTTATAAAAACTGATTTTTCGTTTAAATGAAATTTTACCACTTATGTGTTTTGAATTTTAAAAATACAACATAATTGGTTGTCATTAAGAAGTAAAATGTGGTTCAATTAGATTAAAATAATTTTTTGCTGAATAGTAACTCTTAAGTTCTTAATCGCGATTAGAGGTAATTAGTGTAGTTTAAGGTAAGAATAATGTTTTAATAAAATGAAATGACCTAGACACATGTCCTACCCTAATTGGATGTGTCATGGACGACCAATAAAATCCATGGGTCAACTTGGGGACCCCATGAAGCCACTTTGGATGGAAAATGACATAAATACCTTTTATTTAATGTTAAAGTAAAAAATGACACAAACATGAAATGTTTTACTAAAACAATTTTTACATGGGGTTATACAAGTCATATTTTTGACTATAAATATTAATTGGAAAGATAAAAATATTTCCTACATCAAAGTATTTTTTTGTTATAATTTTTAGACATTAAATAAATTAAATTATTTATGACATCATGATGATGTAGCAATGACCTCATTATTTAACGATTTAAATAAAATGGAAAGATAATGTAATATCTAAGACCTAAACATGTAAAAAAACCTATTGGATGGGTGTATTTCTAACCCTTATCACCTTATCCTCTAAATAAATCAATTTGGGACCTTTATAATCCGAATCTCTTTTGAAAATAAAGTAACATTTTGTAACTTTACAGGAGTGCCCCTTCTCTCCTCTTATAAAAGGCCTCCACCTCTACCTCCTTACCCACACTCCCAAAGCCTTTGGCTCGGCCAACCCCTGACCATTTTGTCTCTCCACTTTCCTCTTTTACTCCTTGAAGCCTCACTTTGGGCAGAAGTCTTCCCAAGGAAGCCTTTGAGCTCAAACCAAAGGGAGTTACCCGATTTTAAGGTAATGTCTTCACTTGTGTCTTTTTGTTTTATTTTGCTTCTCCAACCCCCTAAACTCTTTTTATTCTTTCCTTTTGTAACAACTACAGTATCCTCAATATACTATTATGTTTTTATAAGAAGGATTCGAGCTACACTTACACACACCTGCATCTAATGGTTAAAGAACATACTGTTTCCGTGGATGGCGAATTTCTGCCTCCCAAAACGATGATTATTCAACATTCTTTTAACACCTTCAAAGGTGGCCATTAAGATGACACTATATTTATATATGATATATAATATGTTTATGTTTTCCTTAAGCTTCTGTATTTCTCATTTTGGGCATATCTTTATGGTTTCCATTATGGGTAAACGCGATATCTTCATTTAAGGAAGTGCGGACTACCGCCCCCTCAAAGTGATTTGATTCGTTAATGCCATATGTGGGACGTATAAAGGATGGATTTAAAGTTATTATATATGATGTTATACTTTAATTATAATATACCTCTATATAATAATTATTTCATTCCATTAAAGTATGAGATAGAAATGAAAGTAGCGTTCATGCATACGTACGGCTTACCGTCTCCATGAACGGTGCATTTCATTTCTTAGCCCCAAATGTATTGTACTATTATAAGTATATGTATATAATGGATATATATGATGAAAGATACATCTAAATGATGAATATAATTCTGGAATTAAAATATACATACCTCTCATTTAGTTTTAATTCCATTAATATGACAAAGAAATGAAAGTAGCGTACATGCGTACGTACGGCTTACCGTCTCCATGAACGATGCATTTCATTTCTTACCTCTAAATGATTATGTAATACTTTAAATACATGTATATTATGGATATATATGATATATATGATATCCAAATTAGGAATTTCATTCTGGATATAAAGAACCTTTGACCACACGAACAACATGTAATTGTAAGAAGTCCACTTTTGACTTAAGAACCAAATATCGACAAAACAAAAATTATTAACTTAAATGATTACATAATGTTTATAACATGGAAATAAGTGATATAAAAGGAATAATAAGCTTGAAAAATGTTCTTAAGCAAGTAGAAATTAACTCAAGTTTATTATTCAGGACGTTAAAGAACAATCAAGTCAAGTCAGACCCGAGGTAAGGGACTTCGTCTCAATCTCCTTTCATTGAGGCATATTTCCTTTTTTACACAACTGTCTTTTATACGGTGTATAAACCCCTTTGAATTTTACTTTTATACAAAAGGAATCTTTTTCTACGAAGCTTTTTACAAAACAAAAAAAAGGAATGTTTCTTTTAACGTACGCGGTGACAACGACCTTTTCTACCGCCGTGAGTATTATTTGGTCTTTGGCTTCCTCAACAAGCCATAATGTTTTTTAAAATGAAATAAATACCATATACTCTTTTATGTATTTTGGTATCGAAAATGGTTTTTATAATGGATTTGTTATGTCAATATATTTGAGTGATATATTGTGATCAAAGTGTGGAAATGTTTTATTTCATTTATGTTTGCTTTATGTCTTATGATTTTATAATGGTACTTGGACATTTGACGGGTGGTTACGTGATGAACCATATGACGGGTGGTGCCGTGAATACCAGGACGGGTGGTTACGTTATAACCTCCAATGCATTGGGTATGGAAGTCGGCCGTATGGCTATTCCATTAAGTATGTATGGAAGTTGGTCGTATGGCTATTCCATTAAGTGATATGTGTGGAAGTCGACCGTATGGTTATTCCACTTAAGTATGTTTATGTCCCAAGTTACCTTTATATGTTATGTGTTCCTTTTATGGATTTTATGGTAATCTTTTGGTTACAAAAGGGTATGTAATGATCTTTTATTCAGTGAATAGTTTTTACTACTTCATAAAGGTGAAAATTATTACTTTGATAAAGTATACGTGGTTTACTTGATGTTTGAAAAACTAATAGTTTTCATTCTTTGTGTATCCCTTGCTGAGCTTTTTATGCTCACCCCAAGTTTTTTTTTGAAATGTATTTCACAGGACATAATGTGGAATAGGGTCAAGGATGGGATCAAGGGAAAGTCATGCTATCTAAAACATGGAACTAGACATGTTTCCTTTTAAGAGTTTTTATTTTATGGGAACTTAGTAGAAGTGTCTAATTTGTAATCTTTTGAGATGTAATAGTTATGTTCTAATTCTCTAAAACTCTAAACCTGAAAAGATCATCAATGTGAATTATTCATTTAATTCAATATTAAGAAAGGTTTAAGGCCGAGGCCTTATAGTTGGTATCAAAGGTCGGTTTAGACAACTTTAGGAGTTACAAAATTGTTAAATTATAAATTAATTTATGGTATGATTGAAAATGATATAGCATTTGAAGATTACCATGTTGCTTCATCTAAGACATGTTTGTTCAAAATGGGTTTTCATGGAAAAAACAGAACAGATTTTCTGGGAAGGCATATAGTGGGAAATGACCTTTCAAATCAGTATCCTGAGATGGTCATAATCAGAACTAAATAGTTTGTTGCAGTGATGGCTCAGTTGACTCAGATGAAAAATGTTGGTTGTTTTTATTGATGATATTTTGGAACTGAACATCATCTTACTGATAGTTTTACTAAGACATTAAATTTTGAGAAAATCAGTTACATCAGACATGGGATGGGGATAAATAGTTATATATGACTCGCAATTGGGACTCACTATTTATGACTCACCGGTAGGACTCACAATTGATGACTCACCATTGGGAGTCACTATTGATGACTCACCGATGAGACTCACCATTCATGAATCATGTTTGGGAATCACCATTGACTAAATAGGATTTGAAATCACCATTGATGACACACTATTGAGAATTACCATTTATAATCACCATTGATAACTCACCATTGATGACTCACCTTTATGACTTACCATTGGGTCTTATTGTTCGTTAATTTTCCATTCTTCTTGATCAAACAAAAAAATCATAGTTATTTATTTCACTTTAATTTAATCAGAATTTTTTATTTAGGATTTTGAAATCCTTAAATGATAAAAACCAAATCTATTAGAATAACTTATCACTTAATCTTTCACTCTTCTCCCAAAACCAAACCGTTCTCTCCCAAACCTTTAATGCCTTTTTCCTTCAAATAAAAACCTCGAAATCATTCAAAATTGATCAAGTAAATCATTTCTATTAGACGTATCTGGGGGATCCTCTTCATTCAATGAAGAAAAAAGGTCACTAGAGTGAACATAAAGATGAACTTGTTGTCCCCAAACTTTAAAAATGACAAGTCATTTAAGAAAAGGAATTTATTGAGGACTTGATTTTATTGTGTAATTCTCTTGTGTTAAAAGTGTTGAAAGATCAAGGTATGTTGGAATGGTTCTCCAACAACAAATATCCATTTTATTTGAGGCTAGTTTATGAGTTTTATCAATATATTGAGTTCATTATTTAGGTAATAGATGAATTTTGGAAAAATTCTAGAATGATTGTATAGATGATTTCATTTTTTTATATGCAATGGTTTGGGTGTTTTGACGTACATCATAAAGGTATTTATGAATATCACCATGATAGTGGTCCATATACTTGTTATATATTTCATTATCAGGAACCCTTAGCTGAGCTAACTAGAGATGAAATTACAATAAGACACATATCTACTAAAATTATTGGAGAATATTGATTGTTGTTTAAATTTCATGCACATCAAATTTTTCCCCAGAATGGTGACTTTGAAATTTTAAAATATCAAGATCTTTATTTATTGTATCTTATGAAAAAAGGATACAAAATCAACATATAAAGATACCTTAGAGTTCATATATATAATATGGTATTACCACATTAAATTACAAACTCCCTTTTCTATTTAATGTTTATTTCTTCCATATAGAAATAAAAAGGATTGGTGAATTAAGCTGAGAAAACTGTTATAGATTATGATGGATTTTTCATTACCAAGGATATATTGAAAAAATGAATATAAGATAGAATCCTAAGAATAAATAGTGGGTATATAAAAATGAGAATATCCATGAATATTTTAATCCAGTTAAACACACCATAAGGCCAAGGGATATAGTTGATCCTAGTTTTGCATCAGATGACCTTGAAAAGTATTGATATGATAAGGAAAAATAATATAAGGAATATGTAGAAAAATAATTCTCTCTTTAAAACAGAAGTGATCATGAAATTTTACGAATTTATAAAGGAATTACATACGATTCACCTAGCCCTCCAAAAGATCATACTATAAGAGAAACTCTCCAAAAAGATGATGATGATAAATCAATAGAATTTGATGATTTTGAATATGACAGTGGAAGTGGAATTCATGAAGAAAAATATATTTAATAAGAATAAGAAGAATAGAATTGTGATGAATAAGAAGAGAATTATGAATAATGGGAAGAAGAAGAAAATAAGGAAACTAATGGGGGCTCAGATTATCTTAATAGTGATCAAGGTAATGATGTAAAACTGGAAAATCATGCTAAAACTGATTTAGTGGAAAAGGAATAAAATTAGGATCTCAAAAGGCTCAAAACTCAGGTTTATTTCACGATACAATATCAAATGTTCAATTTTAAGATGATTTTTTTATGAAAAAATAACCTTTCAAGGGGGAAACAGTCTCATAGAGTTAACATTGATACTCTTACTCCTTTTTATTTTTCTATAGTGGGTGAATGGGAAATATTTCCTAGATATGTCTTTATGGGTTTGGACAATCCAGACACTGATGTTGAGGAATCTGATACTAAGCGATCAATTTTCGAAGAATTAGTTCTTTTTATGTGAGGCCATGTAGGAATAGATCTAGTAGTGACTCAAACTCCTTTAACTACAAATTTTCCTACATATTAAGTGAGTTATAATGATTTAAAATATTTAAGAGACTAATTTTTCGTACCTATTAAAAATATACTTCAATCTCAACCAACACCAATTTCATTTCATAGTGAAAGCAATTCCACAATGCTTTTATAGATATTTAACTCACAACATCTACCTAAAATTGTTTCAAAACAATAGGAAATAAGTTTTGAGAATAAAAGAACGAGTGATAAACTGGACTCTCACATCCCATTAGTCAAAGGCATGGAATTTGAATATAAGTAATCACAAGAAAATGTAGTAAAAATTTTATTAGATACTTCTTCTGATTCTTCTCAGGATGCTATACCTCATCCTCTAGTACTTGAGTTAGATTTTTTAAGATCAATTATCAGAGATTAATTAAAAGGTGAATAAACCTCCACATCTCATACTTCTCAGACTCTTGACCTTGATTTGATCTGATCAGTAGTACCAGAATAGAATTAGTCCTTGATAGGTGTTGTTTATAAAATGAGATTCAGTAAAATCAAAAAAAAATATTAATCATGTGCATGACATGGTACAGAATCTCAATAAAGAGGAAAAATAAGAATATGAGGACATAAAATATAAGGTATATTATTACTTCTCTAGAATTATACACTTTGAACAGGCTAAATTTTCATTATAAATACATTAATGAGAATGTAATGATGCCCCATTTCACCCAAGAATTCAAAGAACAGGTTAGATATCTCATGGATCTTACACCTTCCACAAAAATGTTTATGTAAAATAAAGATGACTTTACTAAGGAAACTGAGAAAGGAAGAAATACCATCATGGATTTTATTAACATCTTTAATCCTCTATTTTCATAGTCATATTACTTACATTTAAGCTCAAGAGGCCTTAGCAATTCAACTTGTCATTAATTATCCACCATCAAGTTCCATCTACAAGTATTTTGATGATTAGTTCAAATATGCTTTCACTTGAGATCCTTATTCTCATATTCATCCAACCCCTCAAAATTTTCCTTTATCATTAGGTTAGTCACTTAATTATCAAAGACTAATTATTTATAGAAAACATACATCCCCTCCTACTTCTACTAAAATTACAAACTCTGTAGTGCCTTTTCGAGTTCCTATCCCTTTAACCATCACCTCAACCAACATTCACAAATTCTACACCTCAGCCACATCTGTAAATTATATTTCTTTAGATAATTATTATTCTTATGATATGAGAAATTAATCCATGGATAATTCCTTGAATAAATTTTGATTTTTTATTATTCTTTTTTAGGGATGTATTTTCCCTTTTTTGTTTGGAAGAAAGTGATGATGAAGTTTTTTTTTTCTAGTACTGTATTTTATTATCAAATAATTTTTTTTATGAAAGGAAATCACCTCAATTTTTATTTAGTTGAAAATGAAACTCACCTTGTTGAAGAAAGGACATCATAATGACAATAAACTATATTGTTCTCATCGGACTCACCTTGAGTCCAAAATAGAACATGGGTATGAATTTCTGATTTTTATTTCATATATATCATAATTAAGTGGTAAAAGTTATGATGAAATATTGATGGAAAGTAATGGGTGATGGTAATAATATTTAGTGAAAATGAATTCTCAAAAATCTAACTTTGGTTTAGGAAGAAGATGATCGGACACAGAAATGATCAGACCCAGAAATGATCATACCCATAAATGATAGTACAGAGAAATTATATGACCCATAAATCATTATAATTGTAAATGATCATACCTAGAAATGATCTTACACAAAAATGATCATACCCTGAAACACTCTAGCATCTTATCATCCATTGTATGCAGAAAAAAATTTGTGTACTCAGGATGATCGTATGTAGGCTCATGGAATGAAAAATCAGATAGGTATTTCTGAATGAAAAAATTAGACTCAAATTTTTACATGAAAAATTGGATTGGTATTTATGAATAAGAAAATCAGATTTGGACTTCTAGAGGAAAAATCATACTGGTATTTCTGAATGGAAAATCAGACTGGGATTTCTGAATGAAAAATATAACTTGGATATCTGAATAAAGAATTAAATTTGGTTTTCTAAATGATAAATTAGAATAGAATTTTTGAATGAAAAGTAGGACTGGGATTTCTAAATGAAAAATAGGACTAGGATTTCTGAATGAAAAAATCCAACAGGTTTTTTTGAACGGAAAACAGTACTAGGATTTTGTATAAAAAACATGTTCTTATGTTTGTTTGGAATGTTTTATTCATTGAATAGGTCAAAAATTAAATTAATTGTAATTGAAGAAGACAATGATTGATATGCTAATTAAGTATATTTGAAGATTTTGGAAAGCATTGAAGAAGTCAAATATTGACCCCTGATTTTTGGATCAATTGAAGATTTGAGAAGATTAGTGAAGAGAGAAAAAAAAATTAGAATCCCACCTAAACTATTTTTTCGATCCTATAAAAATAAGAGAACACATTGTGTGTATTTTTGTGTGACATTCATTTCCTGAAAAAGAGGAGAAAGAGGATCCTCATTTATAGAAATTGAAGAAGGTTTCCAGGATTGTTCTTTCTTAGATAAGTTTTTATTACAAGACAAAAGAGAAGAAGATTGTTTTTATCTGATCATTGTATTATAATTGAATGAAAATCAGACTGATTTTTTCATAACACTGGCTAGGAGGTTATTACCAGCTTATGGGTAAGAAATTGAAGAACTTTTTTTCAAATGAATACATGTATGGACATTAAAAATAAAAACATGTAACATGTTTTGTTACACAATTATTACATTACCCTGTTTGCTATAAGAGGTTGAACACACACTATTGGATTGTTTACATAGTGATATATGAATGATATCATACTCATCGTAATCTATGGAAATTTTTTATAGTGTATTGTTCGGTAATAAATAATTTCTATATAGTACCAAAGACATAACTATTCAAATTGAATACTGAACCTTAAAAATTCTTATATTTGTGTGGATGTGTTTTGGTTTTGTTTTCAGTAGGGAAAGAAATATTTAACATGAGGTGGCTGTTGATTCAATTGAAAGTAAATATAAATGAAAACGTATCACAAATTTACACCTCCCCTCTTTGTGATACAATTTCACTTGATGGGAACTTATTAGTGGTATCATATATAAAGATTCCCTTCGCTTATTCATTGATAAAGCATTGATGAGAAGGCTGATGGGGAATTTGAATTGTGTGTATAGTAAATGTATTCTGGATTTTTATGGAAATAATTTTCATATATATAAAGATAGAATGTTTCCATATGTCCTTCCTATTGAATATAATGTTCTTGAAGCGACAACAGTTGGGTTTACATTTATATATGATAAATCACCACTTACATCAGCTGGTAAGAAGAATCCTAAGAATGATGGAAGGGCCAAGAATTCTATATAATCATCTCTTTTTAAATGTTAATTCTTAAGGGTGAATGGTGTTTCTACAACTAAAGTTATAGAGGATAATTTTTGCAACATATATGAATTCAACACTAAAGTGAAGAAGGAAAATATAAAAATTTGGTGATTGAAATATAATGATTTAAAGATGGGTGATCATGAATCTATTGGGGACTTTTTTACTAGATTAAATGAAATTTTGAGTACAATTATATGTCTTGGTAAATAGTTAAATGAATGATTTTTTTGATTATCTTAAAAATCAGTCCATATAATTTTTATGAATTTTTTTATTGGAAGGAAGATATCCTGATGAATTATCTGTTGATGATTTGGATAGTACTCTTATCACTTATGAAATGATAAGGGATACTGTTATGAAAATAAATAAATAAAAATTAGTTAAATTTATATCAAGGATTCAATGAAATAAATGTTAAAGAATATTCTTATTGAATTTGAATCTAGTGAATCTGATTCTCAATGTAAGGTATATAAAAATCATGATTCAATTTTATCCATTTTCTCTAAAAATGTGAAAATAGGTATATATAAATAAAAAGGGGAACTTCCCTTGAAATGTTTTAAATATGGAGGCATCGTTCACTTTGCCCGTAATTTTCCTCAAACAAAGAATTAATAGAATAATATTGAAAAAGAAATATATCCAAGAAGATAATGGAAGAAATATGTTGATAAATGAAAATCATATCCCAAATGTAAAGAAAATAAATTCTCTAAATCCAAAATAATAAGTTTCTTATCTAAATATGAATAATAAGAAGGCAGTGATGATGACTCTAAAAAACGAGTTGAGTATAGTATAGAAAATTATTTTATTTCAATAGTGAATGAAGAAGTATCCATAATCAGTATTTCTGAAGAAGAAGAAATTAAACGTTAAATTCATTTGAAAGAATATTTGAATGAATATCTAAGAGAGATTAGAAGAATTGAAATAAAAAAATGTTGGAAGATTAATGTTACTGAACATGAAATCAATAATATTTTTTTGATGAGAAAGTATATATGGGGAATGAGATTGATGATTTGATGAAATATCTTGGGGAAGAAAATAATTGTAATGAGCATCTGTAGGGTAAGATAAAGGTAAAAGAATAAGAGTTGTAACTTATTCAACAAAAAACTTATAAAGATGAATAGAAAGGTAAAAGTATCAAAAACTATATCAATGATGTTGGTGAATGTTCTCATAATAGAAAACCTAAGAAGTTACAAAAAGGGATATCTTCAATGGGTGAAAAGAATATTAGAATAATTTCTAAAAATAATATTTTTGGGAAAGTTATGTATGTGGCCTTGTCCATAAATGTTTGTAATTCATAATTCTTAATGGACCCTAAGTCCAAAAATATTTTTAAAGAATCTGAATGTAGAAATTTTAAAATACTTCTACTTATGATAATACAGAAAAGAAAAACAAGAATTGAATTGAAAATGAAAAGGTTGGTGGATCAAAAAAGAAATATTAGAAAGATAATCAGGAACTTATTCATAACTCCTATCAGTATGGATGTTTCAGAGGAAAATATTCTTCTTATGGATATTGCTGGTATTGTGGTGGATTCAGAAACATAGAAAATAAGTTTTTGTTCAACCAACAAATTTATATTATCCCGTAGTATTTAGATGTTAAGTGTTGAGGGGGAGCCAATCTCCTCAAAGAAATAATTCTAAGGAAGTTGTTGTAAACAAATCAGAAAAGGTAAAAATGAATAATGAAAATAGTTACCGACCCCTAGAAACAATTTGGGAAAGGTGTGAATAACTTTGATACCCTGAAAAATATTCCATGTTTTGTTAACAATACATCAAAATGTTCTTAACAATTCTCAAAAGGTTTGATATGGGGAAATAAAAGAAACGATAAAGAGATCTTGTTATTGAAACTACATTGAAATCCATAAAAAGAGAATGAACTTGGATTCTCGATATTGAGTGTTCTTCTCATAAGAAATGATATTTTAATTTTTTTAATAATATTATGTATTTTGAAGAAGTAATAGTGACATTTGGAAATTATGAATTCTTGAAAATTAAAGGTGTTAGATCAACCATCATTGGAAAAGAAAATATGAAATCCTAGAAAAAAATTTATGTTGATGGGTTAAAACATAATTTTCTAAGTGTTTCACATTTTTTTGATGACGGTAAAAAATTTATCTTCATAAAATATGGGTTTTTTGTGAAATGAGTATAATATGGAATTATTGTAATAAGAGGGCAATGAAATGAAGGATTTTTTCCCAGATTGGTGAGATTCAGAACTCTTGTCACATTATTATGGATGAAGATAATCAATTGGGAAATAAAAGAATAGGGGAAATGTGTCAATGAAATATGATAAAGTTATCAAAGAAAGATATTGTCTGAGACATTCCTAATATTCCAAAAAGAACAAATTGGTTTTGCACAATTTTTCAGAAAGGAAATATTAAAAATACCGTACATAATAATGTTGAGATTTGTTCAAGAAAACCCATGGAGATAATTTTTTTTGATATTTTGGCCTGATGTGAAAGAAATAAACAAATGGAGATAAGTAACTCAAACTTTCATTGATGATTTTACTCACATTACATGTGTTATGTATATGAAACAAAAATCAGATTCCTTGAAAATGTTCAGATGTTTCCGAAGGAGAGAAGAATTGAAATGTTAGTATTCAGTGAAGAAGTTGAGAACAGATAATAGTGGTGAAAAAAGGTGAATAATTCAAATGTTAGGTTGAAAAACATAGAATTTGGCATGACTATAGTTTCCCATCAACTCCTCAAAAAAAATGTGGTTGCTGAAAGAAATAATATATGTTTTATTGAAATCGAAAGAACTGTGTTACTTGTAAATGATATTTCTAATTAATTTTCATGAAAAGACATGGGTACTTTTGTTTATATTTGAAACCATTGTATCTATATGCCTCAATGATATATGACTTCATATGAGTTAATTTATGGAAGAACTCTATGTTTGAAACACTTTTGATTTTTTAGGAGTGCATTTATTATAACAAAGAAAGGTGGAAACTATGGAATGTTGGAGAAAAAAGGTGAGGAATGATTTTTTCTTGGATATTCCCCAGAAAAAATAGGATATAAATGTTTCAAAAAATAAAAAGGAGTAATTTTTTATTCATTGTATGTGAATGTAATTGAATGGTCTGAGGAAGATGAGAATATTCAGGAAGATAAGAATGTTGAACATGAAAAGGAATGTTTTGAAAACATTTCTAAAAAGGATAAAAAATCGTAATTATACTATAGAAGAAGAATGAAACTGAGCTATTCCTAATGATGAAGAAATACTAGAAAATATCATCCTTAGATGTGGAAGAAAGTGTATTCTTAAAACATTTTTGGTGATCAACATTAAAAGGATCAAACTAGAAGACCAACAAATTCCATTATAGATACTTCATTTTATTCAAAAGGGGGTCCGAATGACGCAAAATAAGATTTTGAGTATCTAGAATGGGTTCAAGACATGAATTAAGAGCTGGATCAAATTGAAAATAATGATACATGGTATATTGTACCCAATCCAAAAAAAAACATAATGAGCATAAAATTGGTTTTCTGGAACAAGTTAAAAGAAGAAGGAGAGGTAATAATTATCAAATCAAGACTGATTGCAAAGGGTATTGACAAATTGATGGTATTTATTTTGATGAAACCTTTTCTCCAATGTGAAAATTATAAATAATTATAATCTTTCTTACAAATATTTCACAAAAAGGTTACAAGATCATTCAAAATGATGTTAAATATAAATTCCAAAGTGGTGATCCTAAAGAGGATGTTTATATTGAAAAAATGTATGGCTTTATTAATGGGAAAGATGAAAGTTATGTGTAATGATTGAAAATGGAATTTTATGGGATAAAACTAGCTCCAAGTAAATGGTATTCAAAATTTCATACATATTTAAGGAAGATGATTTTTAAGTATGGAAGAGTGGATAACAATCTTTACATCAAAGAATGTCGAGGGAATTGTATCATTATAATTGTTTATTTTGATGACATTATCTTTACTGGGAATGATGAATGACTTTATGAAGGGTTTTCAAGAGAAATGAAAAAGTTACTTGAAATGTACATATTGGGGGAAATGAAATATTTTATTGGGTTACAAATATAACAAAGTAAGAAAATCATTTTTATATCTCAAGAAAATTATATAAAGTAACTGCTTAAGAAGTTTGGCATAAAAAAACCAAACCTATTTCTAAATTGATCTCTATAGGCACAAAATTGTCAAAAGATAAAGAAGGAAAAAAATTTAATCAGAAAGAATTCTAAAAAACGATTGGATGTTTTTTTTATTTAACTGCCTTAGGACCCGACAATGTTTATGCGGTTACTTTATATGAAAAACATCAGAGTGCACTAGAATAATCACATTTACTTGCTGGAAAAAGAAATATTAGATACATAAAAAGCACGAAAAAATTACGAATTATCTATGATAGCTCAGAATGTTTTACTTTTTCTTGGTATTCAGATACTTATTGGGAAAGAAATGTTCAAGATAGAAGATCCAAATCTGGTAGAGGTTTTTTTCTGGGAAAGAATTATGTTAGATAATAGTCAAAGAAGTATAATTCAATAGCTCTCAATACAACTGAATCTGAGAATGTTTCCTCCACTTAAGTGGCTAGTCAACATATATGGTTGAAAACTCAATTCAAATATTTACTTGTTTAAGAAAAGGTTACCCTTTATCATGGATTTTGATAATTAAAGTACATTCAATCTTATCAGGAAGATTGTTCAACATTCTCATTTAAAACTTATTAATATCTAATATCACTTCATCAATGATATTGTGAATAAGAATGAATTAAATCTATAATATTCTTCAACATGAGAATTCATTTCTGAAATATTCACAAAACCTTTACTGAAGGAATCCATTTCTAAATTGAGGTTGAACATGGGTGTTCAATTTATTTCTCATCAAGTTAGAGGTATTTATTTTTGTCCCTTATCTCATTTTACCTCTGTATTGTTTTTTTAAGTGGGAGAGTTGTTTCAAAAATCAATTATTTTGAATACTTGTATAAAATAGGAAGTTGTGGGTAATATGGGAATTCATATTTTATTTTTAATGAACTATTTTTACTATTTGATGGAGTGGTTATAGAAAAATAATTGTACTGTTTTTTTCCAATAATAAAGAAGAGCTTAGAAATAAAGATAGAAGAGTTTTTCATAATCTCTTCTTTTGGATAATAGGGTTTTGATATCAATTAGTATTTTTTACTATAATTATTTATCTCACATAGGATTAAAATTGTTGATATGTGATCCATTTATTAAGGGTACACTATTCATTGATTTATGAAAATTGGTTGACAACAAAATATAAAAGGAGAGATTACTAAGACCAAGATAATGATGAAGGTGTCTGTTTTCAAGTGTTGTCTTTTTATTATCAAAGAATGTTTGTTTGAAGAAAAAAAATCAAATCATATTTTATTTAGTTGAACATGAGACCCACTTTCTTCAATAAAGCCCATATTAATGAGAAGAGGTTGTATGGTTCTGATCAGACTCACCTCGGGTCCAGAATAGAATGTGGAGATGCTTTGTTGATTTTTTTCATATATATAACATATAAGTGGTAAAAAAATATGATCCAAGATTGACGAAATGAAAATAATTATGGTGAAATTATTTTAGAAAAATGAATTTGGGAACATTTTAATCAGGCTCAAGAAGAAAATGAATGAACATTAAAATGATTGAACCCAGAAATTATCATACACAGAAACGATCTGACCCAGAAATGATTGTACCCAGAAATGATCGGTCCCAAAAATTATCAAACCCAGAAATGAGCATACACACAAATTATAAGACCCATAAATGATCACAACTATAAATGATCATACCCAAAAATGATCATACTCAGAAATATTGTACCATCTGATCATATATCATATGCATAAAAAACATTACATACCATGGATTATCGTACTCAAGATTATTGAAAAAAATAGGAATGTGTTTTATAAATGAAAAAACAGACTCAAATTTATGAATTAAAATTAGAGATAGAATTTATCAACGAAAAAATTAGACTGGGATTTATGATTGAAAAATCAGACCTGGATTTTTAATGAAAAATCATAATTGGATTTCTGAATGAAAAAATGGACTGGGATTTATGAAAAAAAAAATTTACTAATATTTCTAAATGAAAACCTAGATTGGTATTTTTGAATAAAAAATTAGACTGATATTTCTAAATGATATATTAGATTTCTATTTTTGAATGAAAAAGTCAGACTATTTTTATGAATGAAAAAACTATACTGGGATTTTTAATGGAAAAATAATACTTATGTTTGTTAAGAAGGTTTAAAGTGTTGAAGAAATAAAAACTCAAATTTAGTGTAATTGAATAAGTCAAAGACTGATCTGAGATTTATGTTTATTTGATGATTCAGGAACTCATTGAATAAGTCATAGATTGACCAGATATTTTTGGATCAATTTAAGATTCATGATGTTTTGTGAAGCGGTAAAATTATTTTTTGATTCCTACATAAACTATCTTTTCAAGCCTATAAAAGGAGGATAACACTTTTTGTGTGTTTTCTTGTTGATTTCATTGTTTTTGAAAGAAGATATAAAAACTCCACATTTATAGAAAGTGAAGAAGGTTTTACAGATTTTGGTTTCTTAAATAAGTCTTTATTACTAGACAGAAGAGGAGAATATTGTTTTTAGCTGATCATTATATTATACTATATTGAAAATAGGACTGTGTTTTCCTTAAAAGGCTAAAAATATCTTACTAGATATATCGTATGAAAATAAATAACAATTATTCAATTTAATACTTTTGTGTAAATTGAAATGATTCGCATGTAACATGTTTTGTTAAACAATCATTGGTTCACCCTATTTTTTCTTAGAGGGTGCACACACACTCTTAGATTGTATATATATTGCTATATAAGTGAAAGGGAATTTCCTACTCAATGTAATACAAGTATTTTTTTTCTAGTGGATTGTGTGGTATTGGATCATTTACATACCATACCAAGGACATAACTATTCTTATTGAATAGTGAACCTTGTTAAATCTAGTTTTCCTATGGTTATGTGTTTTTTTAGTAGTGAAAGAAATCTTTAACAGGAGTCAATGGTTGTTTCAATTGAAAGTATCCATAAAAAAGTATCACTAATTTACCCCCTTTAACTATTATTGATACAATTACATAAACTGGGAACTTACTTCTTTACCATCCAATATATTATCTTTTTAACATCTAATATATTATCTCTTTTAATCAAATTTAATTTCTATCACTCTTGTTATTTGATCTATTTTTGATAATCCCAAAATGTAGAGAATGTGTACGAAATTTAACCTGAGAATGAGAATATGTATGGTATTTAAGTTTATTTAATTATGTTTATGTTCTAATTTTATATCTCATGATAACTGTCACAGGTTAAGGAGAAAAGTTTTCATTTTTTACTTTGATAATTATGAATGACCTTTTGTGTTGTTTATAATTCCAGGATTTATGATAATCAAACAGGGGGCATTGTTGGCCTCCTGTAGTTTTAATGCTCCCAAATCATGCTTCATGAAGTTAAATTATGTTAATCTATGTTTACTCATGTTTATATATATTCTAAATCTATTATCTTAGTATCTTACATCAAAATATAGGTTGATAAAATATGAAAAAGGATGGGTCAACATTAATGTTGAGTCACCATTATGATGGATAAAATTTTGAACATCTCACTAACGACTAGAAATCAGCTAAGAATGAGTCACCGTTATGGGAGACTCACTATTAAGATGACCCACTATCAATTGTCGCACCTATAGCTCATATGATGAATTCTAACAAAGGAAGAGACACAATTATTCAACCCATAGTCAATAGATTCTCATAATTTTTTTAAATTATGAGTTACCAGGGTCACGAGTCAATGCTATGTCGACCTACTTCCACATAAAACCCATTGTCGAGTCGACTTACCATAAAATCTATTACCACTGCAAGACTCACCATTCCAGAGTCACCACTCCAAAGAGCCACTATTACAAGACCTATAGGAGAATGAATTAAGTATGTGTCACCACACCGGACTCACTACTCTTGAGTTACTTTGATGTCAAAGACACTCTTCCAAGACACCATTTTAAGACATCATTACAAGACACAATTCCAAGACATTTTTCAAATACACCATAAAAAAAAGTCACCATTTAGATACTTTTATAATGTTACTCATTCATTTAAATATGAATTTCTCCCTAACTATCATATTTATGAAATTTAATAAAACTAATTAAATTTATAACCATTTATAAACAAAGTTAAAATCATTATCATACTGCAGTGTGTGTTATAATGTTCCATGATACGATCGAGATCCTGCAATTTTTCAGGTGTAGTTTATAAAGAAACTAACTAATCAAAAAGGAAGGTGTCCATCTGATGAAGTTGTGTGCCTGAGAAAAACATAAGAACAGCTATCTTAGGATATAAGAATATACTGCTGATAACTCAAAGAAAAGTACATTTTCTCATCAACAAACTAAGAGAGGAGAATAACTCATCGAGCTAATCAATACATCACTAGAAACATAAAACATAATCTATTAAGACCCCTTGTTTTTTTAGTATTTCTAAAACTCAACTCAAGTTTCACTTCTAGATAACTTATACAAGTCGCATGTTGTATCACCTATCATATGTTTCTTTCTAACTCCCTTATCTCTATTATTCTATACTTATGTAATATTTTTACTTTATAAGAAGAGTTTTTATATCTCTATTCTATGAGCACACACTAAATCCTATGGAAAACAAGATATTAAACAAATATGTTCAGAATCTATCTTTTACACCCTACACCCTAACAAATAATAGTGGATGAGTTTAATGTGTGGCCTTCTTGTTTTTTCACTCCCAAAAAATTATAGAATAGGTCTTGTTAACCTGGAAAGCTGTGTATGATGTTGATTACCCCGATCTAGGGTGTAGATCAATGTTTATTTATATAAACTACTTGTAAGGAGATGATTTCCATGTTTAGAGGATTAAGTCTCACCTTGAGACTATACCTCTTGTTTAAATTCAACTTTTTTTCTTTCATGTTTTGTTTTTTTGTTTCTGTTTCTTTAAATCATAAAACATCACTTTTCTTTGATTGTTAATCTTAGATAGTGATCATATTATAATTTTCATAAGTAGATCGATTTCAAATGTTAATTTAATAATTCATATTTTTTTAACTGAGAACTAATAAATATCGTAGAAATCCTATGAATAAAAAATCTTTTAAGTGATGTTCCTTTGGTTAATTGGGCCATTTTTATTACAAAGTGGGGGTCATTTATATAAATATTTTTTATTGAAATTTATTTAGGATCTGAATTCACCCCATTTTGAGTTTCCTACTCCGACCAATATATTACATTTAGAAAAAACACATAATAATACAAAATGTAGCACAATGAAGGAATCATAGGTTCATTGGTTACTTTTAGTGTTATGAAAAGTCCTAATGCATTGATATAGGTTAATTGAAAAAAAATATTAAAAGATATGGAGACCAAAAAATAAAAATTTATTGTGGGAAATTGAAAAAGAATGGAAATTAACCTAACTTTATCCAACCTTCCAAAAAATTATAACACCAATATATTTGGATATAATGTAGATTTTAGTGAATGTTATAGAAGAAACAGCCATGGTTTATAATAGATAAGGTTTTCTTCTACCAACCACAATAAATGTAATTTTAATGGAAAATGGACAGAAAATATAGCTGAAAATGTAAGTAAGATGAACTATAAGTTTACCATGAGGTTAAGAAAAAGAGTTAGAGAAGAATTCCACACCTATGAATAATGTTTCAAAAGTTGATATACCCATAAAATTATGTTACCTCTTTAGAAGAAGTGGAAACTTAATGAAAATATTTATTCAGTCCATGGATGTTCAATATAATAGAAGGAATATAAAATGAAATGTTAATCAATGTGGGAATGAAATAAAAAATTTGGGATGGTGAAAGAAATATCTGACTAAGATGTAGATGTTTATAAGAAGTTACCCCAAAAGAGTAAACTACAAGAAAAAAATAAGTTGTGTAGAAGATATAAGTTGGTTGACAATTATCCTAAACAACACATGATATTATTATCAATATAGATGAATTTTTTTAAAAATAATGGAAAATATTTATAAATAAAACGTGGTCTTGTATAGAAATTGACAAAAAATGAAAATTGGATATATTATAATGTTTTTTTTGGTTGTATGTTTAGAATAGTTGGTGGACGAAATGTGGTTCTAAGATGTTTAAAACAATAGAATTTCATATTCCATTTTAGATGATGTTTTAATGATTCCACTACATAATGATGAATTTGGATATAAAGATATGAAATGTATGTATCTTGGAAAGATCAATATGTAGAAAATCAATGGAAACACCTGAATAAATCAGATGAAAAGAGAGTTTCTAGGTCAAAAAAAATTTATTAGCCCTATTTCACAATCTAATAATTTAATAAATTTCCATCATATTTTCATGAATGTTCTATTATACATTTTTTAATAAGGGGGAATTTAAGGTTCTGATAATCATGGTAGAACTAAAGAATAGTTTGAGCTATTTTTTCGACAATCTAACATAGAGTGATGTTGAAAGTAATTCAATCAATCCTAGGTGTTCCTACATTAGATGCTAATAATTTGATGGGTTGAAGAATGAAGTATGTGAATATTAAAACCGTTGATGATCCATAATATTGAAAGGTTCTCCCATCCTTGAGGAATGTTTTATAATCCCATATTTAATAAAATGGGGTAGGATTTTAGACTTATATAGTTTTTTATTGACCAATAACAATGGAAAAAATGGATATAATTTTTAACATAGAAAACATTATCAATAAACCTCCTCATTTTAAAATTCTCATGACCATTCCATTAGTAGAGGACCGTTTTCATATGCTTATGGTTCAATAATTACCGTCCCTCATTCATCCATCTAAAATTTCAATACTCCCTTTTTATGAATATCCCCATATCTAAATTTTGGTTCCTCACTACCTTCTCCCCCCAAAAAGAAGTCTTTATCCACAATTTCCCCATATTTCCTTTGATCTACATTCTTTCTTGAAAATTCCATTAGAGGAGATCCACTAGTCTAAAATAGATCTTTCTCTTATGTCTGACTTCCCTGTGAATTCCTTATCAAAAGATTCAGGCATGCATGAGTGGATAATAACAACATGGTTCGAGCTATAGAAACCATCCATTCTATTGTTCTAGTCCCTTAGAGCCTCTTGGTAACTCTATTCTATAGTTAATGTCTCATATCTCAATAGAAAATCCTCTTTCATTTTGCTCTCTTCCAAATAGGATTTTGTTAAAGAGTGACCCTCCTAATCTAGATCATGAATTTATTAGAGATTTTATTTATTTCTATGGTTAATGGAAGTTCATTCTGGATGATATTTTTATATGTTGGCAGTTTGGATCAACCTTTCATGGATTACACATTGTTTAGACAATGGGTTTTTACTCTAGCATATTGGTGATTCTTTCAATTCATTCATTTTCATGGATAATAGCACAATCATTATTTTTTATACTTATGTTCCATGAATATGTGTGGAAATCAATCACTTCTATCCTTCTCTAGATCACATTTATTTTTTGGAAGGTGATTCATTCTCTTGGTGCAAAATACTAGTTTCTCGTACCCAACATGTTTCTCTAAATTTTCCATCATCGTGGTCAGTAAACATTATCTTTTAGGAAGAATCATGCTAGAAAGAACCCATAGTCTATCTCAATTCCTATCTCATCATCATTTTCTCAGAAGGATTTAGCTATGTTATGATATTCTTCATAATCCTAGGCCTTTCGCCCAAAATAGGTTTATTCTTTCCTCTATCCCAACTGTGTTTTTAGGGTCCCTCTCCTCCATCTCCCTCTCATACCTCATTCTATCATTTCCATACCTCGTATCATTCTATGGTGGTTTACATGATGTGGAAGTTTCCCAGTCCTCTGAATAAGGTTTTTAGGTCACCTTATTGATCAGACATTTTTGGAATCATTTCCCTCTCCCCTAGTTCCTATGGTGCATCAAAAACACTTGGGTGTATCTCCCCTCTATTTTTATTACATATTTTTGATTCTCTCTGAGGTTTCTCTAGGTCAATTGGAATCGAGGTGTCACTCCACTATGTCTATTTGTTCAATTTTTAATGCTTAGGAAAAATATCAAAAGCGAGTAGATTTATATTGTTACCTAAATCTCTACCAAGATCTATCATCATCTAGAAATAAATCTAGGCACTCTCCCTTCATATGGGTTCTTTAACTATTTAGAATGCCTACATCCTGGGCATAGAGGTTAAAACCAAATTCATTTCCAACTAACATTGTAACAGCAAAATATATCTTTTAGCAGTGTGGGTAGACAAAAAATATTACTTTCATACTAGTGAGTATGATCCCACAATAGGCCTATATGATTCCATTATGGGTATTCTGACAAATATCATATTTGTATTTTTTTTGTAAATCTATTATCAGTGTGGAAAAGGTTGACATTTCATATCAATTCATCACAACCAAGGTATTTAAATGAGTCTAAATCTAATGTATCTCATTTTTATATGCTCAATGATACCCAATCACGAGATATGATATTTGTCATGATCTCAAATACATAAACCTAAGAGAAAATGTATTATTTGTTGGTGGGGACTTCTACATGATTTTGGATAAATCTAATAATAATGGAGGTGTCATCTATTCTCGAAAATTGAGGACAGATTTCATGTCCTTCATGGAAAATTCTAGTCATCCGGATCTGGGATTTGAAGTGGAAAAATATACCTGGTGTAATAATTAGAAATTAATTAACCAAAACTAGTGCCACCATGACCATTTCCTAGAAAATATCCATTCCATCTTGTCATACCCGTCAATTAAGGTGACTCATCTGGTGAGAGCGATCTATGATCACTCTGCAATTTTGATGTCTAAATCGAGGAGAAAGGAAAATTTCCCATGTTTCTTGTTCAGTAAATGTTAAAAATACATTCTTGGCTACTCCTAGGTTGTGAATTTATCATAGAATAAACTGTTGTAGGGTAGAGGATGGATTTATTTTCATAATAAAGTTATATTTCTCAAGGGATATCTTCTTTAGTGATTTAAAAGGACAAAACCCAATTTTAATCGATTATCCAAAATAAAAGTTATGATTGACCCTATAGAGGCCTCAATAAATGAAACATGGAATGAAAATATCTAAATTTCTATTTTCCATAAAAGATATATACTATTTGAGTTTCTTATATAATAGGAGTACATGGTACATGATTTTTCCAAAGATATATGTCTAAAAGAGGGAGACAAAAAAAAACCTATTTTCATCCCTCTATAATGTAGAAAAAGAAAATATCGTGGCCAAATATCCTAATGGACAATTTATATTTTACTAATGATATAGGGGTGGTGGGAGGTATAGCTAGATGTCTTTTTAACTGTCTTCTAGGCGACCGTGACCCCCATATGGAGGATGGGTGTTTGATGGGATGGTCAGAACTATTTAATGGTATTACCTATGTGGTTTAAGATGGTGAAAATGATATAATTTTTACTTTAACAGAGGAGGATAATATCAATGAGGCTATCAATTCTCCCATCTAGGAGAGATCACCCGATTTGGATGGCTTCTAAGGTACCTTTTATGTAGATTCGTTGAATACTATGAAGGTTGAGCTTGTTGAGTTTTCCATGATTATTTTTGTAGAGACCAAATTAATTGATTTTATAGTTATATATACCTTGTTCTTATTCTGAAATTGAACCACCCCTGGACACGTATCAAATATATTCCTATTATTATTTGTAATTTTCCCCACAAGGGTCTCACGTGCATTCTCAATAGTAGAATCTCCTTTTATCTTCCATCTTGGATATTTAGAGATAAAAATGGATTTATTAATAATCTATCTAGAAATGTCATTGTTGGAATTACACAATAAATGATATTTGATATTGATAAGAAAACCTCTCATATCAGACATTTCCATAAATTTTGACATGGAAAAGGCATATTATACACTTGAATGGTGCTTCATTTTGAATGTTTTATTATGATTGGGATTCTCATCTTGGAATTCAAATTTACTATTTTTATAGTTTATTTTTCCATGTATTTATTTTTTATTTTTTTGAAGGAGTTATGGTTATATAAAATTCATTCAAGGTCACATATAAGGGGACCCTCTATCTCAAATTATTTTTATTTTTTGTTTTAGGATTCTCTCTGTAGGATTATAAGAAAATAATGAGAAGGGAACTATCATTTCCTACAGATGATCGTATCACATTAATGGATTTTCCTGTATAATTTATTTCAATGATATTATAAAATTTTCAAATGGAATAAACAGTTCTATTATAGGTATGAAGAATACAGTGGATGGGTGCTATAAATAGAATGGGAAAATCCGTAATCGTAGTAAGAGTAGTGTCTGCAATTCATGAAAATTCTTGACGAGATGGGAAATTTTATTGATTCAATCCTTTTAATCCATAGAATTTATTTTCCAATTTATTATTTAGGTTCACCCTTTTTTTCTGGCCACTATAATATATATAAAATTTATAATTTGCTGGAAAATACTTCAATTAATATTAGCAACTATAGAAACTGATTTCTATCGTTTGGTGGTAGAATCACATTGGTTTGTTGTGTATTATTCTCAATACCAATTAATATTCACTTGGTTTACAACATAAAATGATCATTTTCATGGAAATTAAAGCTATCTTGTTTTATTTTATATGGGATTCCCATTTAGAGGAGAGGTTCCACTGGGAATCATGTAAGAAAATTTTTAAACCATACGATGATAGGGGTATCCACATCAGGTTCATGGAAGTTATTATGAACATCTTGTATGCAGGGCATACATTTAAGATTGTCAATGGTGGGTGCCTCTAGGTGACTTTCATAGTATAAAGATATCAGAAATGTCTTCTTCACACCAAAAAACAATTAATACTATGGATTTTTCTTAAATATTATACCTTATTTCTATAGTGCCTTGGATGGTGAATAATTGGACAAGTTGATATAAATTTCAAGGAATATAAATGGGTTTGAATATGTTAGAGATTTTATTGGTTTCCTAATCAAAACAAGTCCTTCAAATAAGCCTACAATTGACCTAATTTTATTCAGTCCATTTCTAACAAAGATCAACTCATATTTTTCAGTCTTATTTCCCTGAAAACTGAAATGGACAAATGTATTATCACGGGTAATACTTGGACTTCACAACCAAGGACTACAACAAAATGGTGTTTGATTATAATAACAATGATACATGGGATGTGAATTGTTGGTGAAAGAAGATTTTGGTGAAATTATTTTTTTACCTCGAGGATTCATAACCAAGAACTACCCACTGATGATTCTATCCAATGTAAGGGGAATCATTTAGATTATAAATATTTTTGTAGTAATAGCCAGAAATAATAATGAATACTTCATTTATTTAGTGTTGGTTGATGGGAAGAGAAATTTTTCTGTATAGTTGGAGATTTTATTTGACGGGCAGATCATGTCACAATCAATGAGGATCTCATGTAGCAATGGATTTATGGTACTAACAATAATCTCTAGGAATTAAAGGTGAGGTTTGTCTTTATTATTTCATATGTTGGGGTATCTTGAAAACCAGAAATAAATCCTATTTAGAAGGTGTTTCGAGCTTGAGGATGGATCTGGTTGAAAGGACCGAATGTTTGGTATAGGACTTAGCCAACCTTCTTAAAAAATGGGATCATTCTCTATCACTCAAACCTTTCATAATTAATTTTATCATTTTTGGTCTCATTATTTGATTCTATTCCCATGGTTTGTGGATTTGTGGAAATTCTCTAACAAATGTTTTACAAATAAATGTTTATGGTTCATTTAATTAGGGGGAAATGTGAGGTAGACGTATTGTTTGTGACAAAAAATGGTTTTATTGTTCTTGGGTTAACCGTTTTTTAGATATGATATTACCTCATGAAGGATGCTTGTTCCATAATGAAAGGCCTAGATCAATTAAACATAAAACAGATTGTATTAGTGAATATGGAGACAAATTCCCAAGTTATTCACCAACCTCTTTAGGGGAGTATTTTCATCTATTGGGATATTCTCCAAAACATACGGTAGGGTATGAAAATTATCATTAATCGAGTTTGGATCCTCTATAAAATGAATGAAGGAATCCACGATGTGTACTATCATTAACCTAGATCTTCCGAGGATCATTCACATTGTTCATTTACCATCACAGGTTCCCTTATGCGTATGTGTGTGAGTATTGTCTCGTGGATTCTATTGGACTCCATTTTTTCAAACCCCCTTAATAAAATTTTATTCTATATTGAGTTTCACTGAGTTTTTTTCATCCCCCCTTTTGAATAAAATATTCTAATGATTGTGTGTGTGTTTGAGGTATGATTATAAAAATGAAATTTTTTTATTGGTGAAAACATTTATCTCATAATGAAAAGTAGGATACATACATATATTTTTACATAAATTTTATTGATTTTTTTATTAATATGGATGAAGGAAAGTAAGATAAATTTAAATCAAAAGAATTTTTCCCCGATTCTTTTTGGAAATATCTACATCACTTGAAAAAAGAACATGGAAATAATTAATTTCAATTTAATCACTTTTGACATCTACATCGAGTATAAATCACGTAGAATTAAAATATTTAATTTATAGATTATTCATTTAATAAAAATTATGCTTTCATTGTTTGGATAAGATCAATGTTTATATTCCATTCTATAAAAAAATTAAGAGACGAAGAAAATTTGTAATAAGGTTCCTCCTATTCATAATTATTCCACAAAACGATAGATTATAATTCTGATCATTAATGGGAAGGGAAATTTTTTCCCTCACCTAAAGTACTTTTGATACAGATACATTGAAATCATTTTCATTTAAGGGGATAAATATCTCATTTAATGTAAATAGATTTTTGTTTTTAAAAAAAAAATAAAAGGGGGGTTTGGAGTTATTTTTGGTTGAGGATTTTGATATATTTTATATGTTGTTAATATATTTTTGCAATGTGAATGAGATTGTTGATGGAAAATAATCCTTAAGTAAGGTTCTGTAAGAATTTTTTGGGATAGTGCTACTAACATGGATAATAAAACATTGAATGATAAAAAATCACTATCTATTTCATGTGATACTGAAGAATTATTAGTAGATAAGATTATTGATGTAGTTTTGGATTATATCCCTGTGGTAGATAAATGTTTTCCAAATGTCGTGCTAGGGAAAGTTAAAGAATATTCCTTAATTATGATAGGAACTTTTCAAGAAGTCGTATGATGGTATTCCATTCTTTAAGTTCCTAACATCATGATTATTTTCATCCTCCAAGATAAATTTATACACATTTATACAAGGGAGATATGTAAAAATGTTTCACCAAATGTAGATCAATAGATAAAAGTAATCTGACATAGATGCAACAAATATCCAAGATTTATGCTACACACTATTACCTGATTGAATATGGATGTTTCTACTAATTAGGGGATGGAAATAAGTCAACACTATAGAATTTTTTTTACATATATACAAATGGAGAATATATGAATCTATATTAAAAGTGGTTTAGTTGTGCGGGAATTTTGATTATTGAGAAGAAGTACATTGTTGAAGCTATAATACCGAATAGAGCTGGTTATTGTAATCAAACAAGGTTGGATATTATTTTGTGACAGATGTCAGTAGAAGTTCAAATAATTGTATTAGACAAGGATAAAATGTTACCACATTAGGGTATATTGACCAAAATAGTTGTAAAAATTTTAAGTTGAAATTATTTATTCTACAAGATGTATGATGTTTGATGTAAGAAAGTGATACAATGTGGTATTGTTTTGAGGATACTGATTCATTTCCATCAGCTGAAGATCCATTGAAACAATTTTTATAAGAAATAAATGTTTTCCTACCATTAGATTGAAATTACAATTAAATATTTACAAAGATAAATATATGGATAAGTTTAATGATGCATTAAATGAAATACATTGAAAAAAGAAAGGGTTGGTGTTCATAGAGGTTCCATTGAACATAATTTCATAGGGTCACATTTGAAAAATATTTATGATGTCATATTCTATATAAATATTATAGTGGTACAAGAATATAAATATGTATATTAAATTAGATTAGTGTTGTGTTTTTTCATATGGACCATTAAAAAATTATTTCCAATCCTGAGAATAGAACATTTATCATTCAAACAAGATTTTTTATAAAAGAGATGTTTGGATCAGTTTTTCAAGTTAGAATTATTACTCAAAGAGACATCAGATAGAATCATATTAGAAAAAATATCAAAATTTTATCAGATTTATGATTTGATGTTTTTAAAACTAATCACATATGAAGTTTAAAATGATGAATGGTGACCAGATGGAGTGATGATTATTTATTGGGAAAACATTTGTGAATCTCATAATCAAAAGATGTATATAAAGAGAAATGATCAAAAAAGATTTGAGTTCACTAAATTGAATTAATAAGATGAATCAAATCATGGAGTTGTGAATCACTAGATATAGAAATATCATATACAACAAAAAAATTTATAGTACATCAAACACATTTCTTAAAAATATCATTCTAAAAACATATTTCAGATGGAGTATTGATGATATATACAAGATTTTGTAAAATTATTAACAATGATGATGTTTATATTCTCTTTAAATGATTTTCCTCAAGATGAGATATGAAAATTTGAATAATTTTTTAATGATAAGGATATGAATTATTAAGGATGGTTTTATTTGTTAGATTATTTAAGGGTCATTAAGAATATTCTATAAGATTTGGGAAGTGTCCAGGGATGTTGAGATGAGTGAGTTGTATGAAAATTTGAGTATGTGTAGTGTGAGAAAAATATTTGAGTTTCCCATCCTTTTCACTAGAGGCATGTATAAATAACTGAGATCACAGACATATCATAGTAAAAAAAATTATTCACATAATGAAACCAATTTTATGATGATTTTGGATAAGAGACAGTTTTTTTCAAGGAAATATTTGGTTGAAGAATATTCTTCGAATAAGGGTATCAAGAAGATGTGTAACAGTTATAGTTTTTCATGAGGGGCATTGTTTAAAGGTTATATAGTCACCTATAAAATATATAGAGTTTTATTTGAAAAACAAATATCAGTAATAGGGAAATTAATTTGATAAAAAATAAATATAAGGATACAGGATAGAGGTTTTCGAACAGATTTTTGAGGCATATTGTTTAGAGGCTCTTTGAATGGAGGTATACCGGATATTGGGCGATGTGAATCAAATGAAGTAATAAATGATTAATATAGAGTCACAAAAATAGATTCACATCTGATGGAGTTTTCTGATGATGATTTTTCTAGATGAGGCTTTCAGTGATCTACTAACATGTTTATATTATGTTGTCTTGAAGGATAAGAAAAGATTATAAATTATGGCAGTCAGTATAATTTATCATCATGAGATTTCAAGATATTTTTGAGATATAGATCGACTGTGGGATATAGTTTAAGTGACAATCACTTGTAGTTTATGGAAATATTATTAGTGGAAAAAAGCCATAGACTGATGAGTGACTCCCTCACAACTCTGTAATTTATCACATTTAGTCTAATCCCTATAAAAATATATGTGTGTTGTTTTCTTTATATGATCTGTATAGAATAAGATTAAAGTAGTGAGGAATATTATTAAGGATATATACATATGAACCTACAATATAGGATCAGTAAAATTAATTTAAGAAGGATAATTAAGTTTAATATAATCAGAAAATGTTGTTCAACAACGATTAACCCCTCCTCTCCATGGGACTGTATGATCCATCTGGGAATCTAATTAAAGATTCTTGGTGGTATCCTTTTTGGGAATTGGATCACACCCAACATACAAACCTTGGTGAGTATATAATACTCATGTTATTTTAATGGTACACATGTTACGTATTTTTTTGGATATCATAAAATTTTTAGTAGCTTTTATACATTTAGATCTAAAGTGGGCCTTGGGTTATATAGTGGTAACTTGTGTGGTATCTTTGAGTTTTAGAATATGTTGAGTTTTATTGTATAAGGGACAAAATAGCCTCCACCATTTTGTTTGAATCTATAATTTTATATATCATATACAACTAGTTTATTTTTATTGTAATATTTCTCTTGTGAGAAGTTAGAAATTTTTTACTGGTGTTATGTTTTTTCGAATTGGATCATATTTGACAAACAGTTATTTGATTATTATGAATGGTAACCTAAAAATTGGTCATTATTGATTCTTAGTATGAGTTTTTGTTTATTCTTTTATAATAAGAGGGTGAATTCATTTAAAAAGAATATTTTTGATGCCATTACCACATGTTACATTCCCACATAGATCGAGATAACTATTTAGTCCTTATGGAGAGCTTGATCACGTGATTTGGAAGGTTGAACCAAGTAGTTTTGTTACATGTTTCTTGATTTCTTTGTGGATTAACAGAAATTCATTTTGGTGGGTGTAAGTTGTAGTGACATGTTTTTGGATAATAATGTTTCATAATCTTATAGAATTATAATTATTTTTTTATAAAAAAATACTCCTCAGACTTGGTAGGTATGCTCCCTTTATGATTTAGTGGTTTTTAGGAATAAAATTGTGATTTTTTCGTGATATTTCCTTAAGAATTATTAGTTACATGATTCCATGGACCATAAAACAAAAAATTAAAATAATGGTAGGGTGGAAATTATATGTTCATGGGTGGTTTCATGGTTTAAGGGAACATTAATCCAAACAACACATTCTAGGTTTTACTAATAGGGATGCCTGCTTGGTTAGGCACACTGTCCCCCAGACCATATGGTGCAATCATTTATTCCGGTGTAGGATCATTTTTTGATATTCAAAACCATTATTAGACTATTTTCCATAATTAATACTTTACTATGTATTTTTATGAACCTATGTTTTCCTGGGATCAATTTTTGGGATTCGAGAACAATAAAAGACATGATCCTTTCAATGACTGAATTGTTTGATATTAAATCAAATAGAATATCTCTCTGATATCATAAATTCTCAAATATATATATATTTAAATTTTTCTATTTTTATCATTT
This sequence comes from Viscum album, assembly GCA_963277665.1. Lineage (NCBI taxonomy): Eukaryota > Viridiplantae > Streptophyta > Magnoliopsida > Santalales > Viscaceae > Viscum > Viscum album. The sequence goes on from OY728136.1 coordinate 1,295,285,189, forward strand.
TAGATATACTGATCATGGAATATTAGATCTATTTTGATACAATTGTAGATCATTAATCATTAATAGTACAATTATGATATCATGTCTTAATTCGGGGTTTTTAGTGATTGGATAGTATTTTTTGACACCATATATATTTTTTAATGAATCTTTGAGTATTCTTCATTTACTATTGATCAATTTCATTCATTCCTTGGGGTATTGTGATCCTTTTTAGGGTTTTAGGTGATTTTTGGTTCAATGCCTAATTAGAATTGTTATCATATAATTTCATGGAACTGATTTGATAAAATTTGTGTCTTATATATATTTCAGAACCTTTTTTTGGATTCTAACCAAAATACTGGGATTTGGTTAATAATATATATATTTGGCATATCTAAAATTTTAATCTAAAATTGGATGAATTTAAGATAATTTAATTCGATGGATGAGTGTTTGGAATAATATTTTGGGGGAGAAAATGATTTTTCAAATTAATTTAATCTAGGTATGAGTACTGAATATGTATTTTTGGAATAGATATAAGATATATATAATTGTACTCATATGTGAAGCTTCATTATATATACTTTAAACAAGTTAGAGATATAATATATGGAAATAATTTTTTGGGTTATGATCCACAAAAGGTGTATGTTATGATCATAAGTATTTATTTACAGTATATACTTCATATTTCTTAGGACACAAGTAATTTTGATGGATAATAAATTTTTTTACATTTTGGATGAACAGAGATGGGTTACTCTACTTTAGTATAACAATTTGGTATATGATTTTTTCTTATACCGACTTCTTTTTATTTGGAATTTATGGGGATATTATTTTATTTTAATCTATGATGAATAATTTTAAAAGGGATTAATTATATATTTGGGAGTAGATCCTGAATGGGTATAAATGGGTTTCATATAGGAAAATACAACTCAGTATTCATGTAATCACAATTTACCACACCTCTTTATGTGGATATTGATATATTGTTTCCTTATAATTGATAGTAAAAGACTTTGATGTTCAATTGGAAATTGATATTAGGTTCTATGATCCATATGGATGTGGTGATATTAAACAATACATTATAGGGGTTTTTAGATTATCCATGATAGATATGCCTCATTAAATAGTTTATTTTTCATTTTAGATATGTTTTTACTTCTACTTAACTATGTTTATAATATGTCTTTACAATAAAATAGTTAATTTAAAAATGATGATTTTTGATTAAAAAAAACTAAAATTACATAAATTTAGTTCAGTTCATTATTTAAACTGAAATTCGTTCCTAATAATGTTATTATATACCCCATACCTATTTTCCATCTTTCAATGATTCCTAGAATGATTAAGGCCCTATGATAATCTTACATAGGTTTATGGTTTTGTGTGTCTTAGTTAGGTTGGTAAAAAATAAAATCATATCCGTGTTTTTAAATTTGAATCTTGGTATGTATGTTCGGAATGGAGAATAAACAGTTCTAAACTAAAGAGGTTTCCATAAGAATGAATAATTAACCTATTTCCTGGTAGATTGGAGTTTATAGATAAATTAAGTCAGAAATGTAATCTGAGTATCCATTTAAAGAAATTAGTTATTCATTCTCTATTGGTGTTTGAATATTTTTTTTGGCCAAGGTAGATTTTGTGTTCATCCATTATCATAAGGATGTATAGAGATTAAATAAATGTGATTTTTTTTTTGAAAATAAATTCATTACAAGGAATTAGTTTTTAAATTTATTTAAATTGGTTTCAATACATTTTGATTTCAAAAATAATTTTTTTTAATTATTTGTGAATAGTTTTCTTATACTTGATAATAAATAATAATGAATCACATAAAGGTGAATAAAGATTGTTAGAAATAAAACTAGTATCCTTTGTTTATATTGTACACCCCTGTGATCTAGGTAGAAAGAATTTATATATATCTCTTCATTATATTTTCTTTAGTAATTTTTTTAGATGACTCTATATAGAGAGACTAATTATATTATACATTTGAGGAATGTGAAAAATATTCTTGAAATATTCTATTCATTGGACCATGAATTAAAACTATATAAAAAATGGATGGATCAAGATTTATCAAAAGAGATGGATTATAACATAGAATTACAAATTATATTCTTATAATATATTAATCCCATGTTGAATGATATTTTTGTAAAGTGAAAATTTCTGATATGTGCAAGGAACCCCAAGAAAAGGTATTTTCGAATAGATAGTTGGAATATGTGATGAAAAGAAGGGGTGAATGTGAGAAGTGTTTCCTTTTGTTTTTAACTCATTGAATATATTATTTAATTAATGAATAATATTCAATATTAAATTTTACATGAGGTTACAGTTGCAATGAATCTCATATTGAATCTTGGAATGTGTATAAAAGATTTGTAAAACTGAGAAGATAGAATTTTGGAGAAGTAATGGTGCTACTTATGAGATCTTGTCCTAGTTATCATGGGTACATAATAATGGAAGATTCATATGATTAAAATTATATGAATTAAAATTAAATAATTATGTAACCTAAGTAGTAATGAAATGTTTAGAGTCTTTAATTTGATGATTTTTTTGAAATATTTATTCATGACATGAGATTCTTACCATGAGTAAAAGGCCATGATATTATTTCACATATGTAGTCCCCATTACAAGGTTAAATTATGTATTTTATTTGATTTTTTAAATTTTATTTTTTTAATATTTTAGGTGTATTATAATGAATCTTGGGAAATATATTGTTTTTAACTCTTAGGATTCATGGTGCAGCCTCTGGAGCATGGTGTGACATGTTATATTTTTTACATAGAGTGTTTTCATATCTCTTTGAGTGGGAAGAGTGGCCATACCAGTTCACCCCAATTTGGATTCACCACACTATAGAGAATTCGAAAACATCATGGAGGACCTTGTAGGGGATCTCTATGTCTGATTCCTTAGAGGCCATGTCATAGATTTATTGGGTGAAGCATTAAATTTCCATGACCCTTATGACCATGACATGATGTAATATTATAGAGAGAATAAATTGAAATTATAATTCCCCCCATAAAATTTTAAACCATTAAACCCCTCATTTATCCCCTTTTACAGGAAGTAGGTTCCTCAAACCAAGCCTCCCTCCACTTACTTTATCCATTTGTTGTCTTCATTTATTTATATGTTCTCCCATTCTATTTGAGTTTCAGAAAATTAGAAATCCATGGGGGAAAACCTAGGGTTACAGTTGGGTTGTTAATGAGGATGATTAATTTTTTAGGTTTTTTAGGACCCATATTTCCCATCTCAAGTTATTTTAAATGAATTCATAATGATTTACTAAACATTAGGTAAGAATCTCTGTATGATTAATATTTAATTATTAATACCCAATGTTCATGATTTCAATTATTTCTAATACCATGATTGAACATGATTCATGTTATTATGGGATTATTATGACTGTTTGATTTTATAGATGGGATATTTCAATTTCAAAGTCTAACTTCATAAAACATTTCCAAAGGAGAAGTTTTTATGTTTACAATGTGTTTGAATAAATGTTTCCATGGGATATTTAGACTTCAATGTAAATTTAATGAAAGTATTCAATTGAAAATTGTTTTTATTTAATGTTCTAATAGATTAAGGGTATTTTTATTATATGATTATGATGCCTATAAAATTATTGATAAATTAACATGGGATAAATTGTTTTTATAGGATTGTTAACGATATTAATAATATGCAACATTTTTTTATTTATATATTATGATAAATGGGTTATACGTAACATTGATTTACAATTTATGGATAGGTCATACTAGATTCATAAGAGGGTTCCGTTTATTTTTTGGGATTATGAGTGTGAAACTATTCCCAATGGTTGTACATTGACCCCTGGCTGATTGTTGCAAGCCCATATTTATATAGAATGCCCTTCTAGTCTAGTGGAAATCCCAATTGGATGATGTGTTAGGTAAACCCAGGATAGTTTATTAAAAAATGGTATCAAATACCTCTCATTATTATGGTATTAAAGGTAAAATGGAGATAATAACCTCATATATTCAGAATTAGGTGTAAGGGAGTGTTCAAATATCTATTATTTTTGTCAAGCCTCACATTTACATCAATTTTAGGGATTAGTATCTTAAGTTTAAGCCCAATTTATGGATCTGAATGATTTTATTTTATGTAATTTTATATTGATTATTTCTTAAAAAATTAAAATATTATATAGATTGAGTTTTATTATTTCCTTTTTATAGACCATTCCTCCTATAATGTCCCATACGAACAAAAGAGAGAGAGTTATAGACCATATACCCATGGAAAACCCTCCAATGGAAACTTCTATTTCTATATCAGTAATCTATATCATTAATTCATTTGGTCATTTGGGTGGAATAGATCCATCATAAATAATGGGATATGCTCAAGAATATATATAGTATAACCCACTAGTGTTTTATGGTGATAAATGGACTTAAGGGGCTTATGAGTTGATGGAAAAGGATTAAAAAATATTTTTTTCATGAAACTAATGACCTATAATGTTGGTTTCACAACTTATATATTACATGGTCCTGGTTGAAAGTGGTGGGAATTTGTTGTGAAATACATGATGTATAAATTTGTCACATGGGATATGTTCTAGAAGATACCCAATCAACAATTCTGAATAATGAAATTGTGTTTGGATATATCTCAGGAGTTTGTGACCTCAGACTGTGGGAAGAATTCTATAATGGTGTATGATATTTAGTTTTTTGAGTTTTATTATCTTTATACTGATCTCATAATGAATGATTATCACAATGCTCAATTCTTTGATATGGGGATATAACCTAATATCATATCATGGTTCATTCATCATTGATTTCAAACCATTGGATATGTTTCTGAAATATATTTGACATAAGAGGCTAATATATCTATATTTACAAGCCTCAATGGTACCCCATTTGTAGTAAGGGTAGTTATAGATCTTTATTCATCCAGAAGAGGAAGCAAGTGTAGTCTCATTAGAGTGATGGAATATACATTCAATATTCATTAGACATTCTTCAAGTGGGATCATTTGGGTGAAATAAGGTTGATTGTTTTTAGTATGGGAAAATATGCTACAATAATTAATATTTTTAAGAGGAACCCAATATACACCACTAGTACGGATTTGCAGGCCAAATCTAGTACCTTTTCAGGATGCCTAAGAAGGGAAACATAGTTGAAAACTCATTCCCACAAGGTTCATAGGTTTGATTATATGAATATAATTATCTGTTATCCCATTATTATACTAAATGGGATTCTTACTTAGCTATGACGATATAGGGTGGGATTATGTTTGGATGTTTTTATATAGTTGAGCATGTTCTTGATCAATCAAATACTATATGATCTACCTTGATAAGGATGGTCTCTGTTGTTTACTCAATGGTATTGATACTTTTTTACACAACTTCATGTCATTTATTTATTACATAGAATTGGATTGATTATTTGGTAATAAATTTCAAGATAATGAATTTTGTGATAATATATCAACTTCATTGGTTATAAATAAGGATTATGACATCATGTTTGTAGAGTATAGGGTTATTACTGATTTTTTAGATTATGATATATTTATTAGTCATTGGATATTTTCAAAATCATTATTTTCACATACTAGATGTTCTTTTTTAAAGTAAAGATCAATTTATATCATCATATTTTTTACAACCAATATCCATATGGGATTACACATTTCTTGCAGGGTTAGAATGGTACTAGTCCTGGAAAATAAGGAAATGGTGTTCTAGTTATTGGATTCATCTCTTTAAAATTATTCATTTTCCTATTTGATTTGATTGATAATTTTTTAGTTTTTATGCTTTGAGAGATAGTGTAATTGTATAACAGGGTATTTCTGAAAGATTTCATTGGGTTTCTAGCCTAGTGTGTAGTGGGGTTATAAATTTATTTATTTATTTCAATAAGTTATGTATCCTTTCTATCTTACTCGGAGTATATCTTCAGAAAACATTATTTGAAATTTCATTGAAAATATAATGAAGTAAATGTATTTATTTGAAAAAAGTGTTCCACAATTGGAATCACTAGTTCTCCTCACATATATTGTAGACTAAATCCTATGAATTTTCAACAACTTCCAAAAACATAACCATGTTTCCATCAAGAACAAATACATGTTGTACCAGATTGACAATCTATATGACCATATCAAGAAGATTAGTGGTTTCAAAAAATTTATTTGACATCAGTCTATGATTATATTAAGGTTTTAGAATTTAATAATTTTAATACCACTTTTAAGATAAGGTATGACTACTATTATTATATGGTTATTCCATTTGGTCTAACCATTAATAGAGCATTTTTCATTAATTTACTATAACATATTTTAAACCCCAATATAGAATCCTTATTAATGATGTTTTTGGATGATGTATTTGTATACTTTAATAAGATTTATGAGCATTAAGGTAATATATACCATTTTGGAACCTTAAAGGAACAAATATTTTATTTCAAACTGTATAAATGTATTTTTTTGATCTAGATTGTCTTATTTTTGGTCTGTATGGTATTTGATAAAGGAATATATGTGTCTCATAAGAAAATCAAAGTGGTGATTCTTTGGGAGTATCCCAATATTTTTTTCATCATTATGGGATTCCTTGGTAAATCTAGGTATTATAGGAGACACTTTCTAGACATCACTAAGCTGGATTCATCTTTATAAATTTTGACCCGAAGGGGTTGATGTTCGATTGGAATGATAACTGTCAAAGTATATTGAGGACTTAAAAGTGAGGTTGAATTTTTCTCCAATTATAATCAATTATAATCTAGTTAGGGGTTATTTTTTGTATTATGATGCCTTAGGTATAGGGTTGGGTTGTGAGATGACGTAGAGTGACTAGGTAATGAATTATTTAAATAGGAAATTAGGTTATAGTAAGAATAATTTCACCACTCATATCCAAAAATAAGTATTTATAATTAATACTTTCAAAATATTATTTCAATGTATTTTATATAATCTATTTATAATTTATTTAAATCAAAATATTCCAAATTATATTTTCACTTAGAGTTATCTGAATTGTCATTAGAGGAGACTATTGGAGTATCACTAAAATTTTTATTCTGGTATAACATACACCCCTAGAAGGGGGAATGTGGTGCTTAATGCCTTAATAAATAACGTTTTCTCCCAGGATGTCAGAGAATCTAAGGATGAATGGATATTTATAGGTTTGTTTATAGAGATGTGTCTATATGTAGACCATGAATGTGAGATGGTCTGTTCAAATTTCATGTAAACCATGTATTTCCTCAAAAATTTAATTCAAATCATGAAGGAAACAAATATTGAATAATGAAATGTTAAACAAGATTTATATGGTAGGGTGACCATGTATGAATTATCCCAATGTCCTCATAATTCTCTTGTTTTTTGGATAGTCCTTATCATCCTTTCAATATTGAGGTATGAGTTTATGGATGACGAGCTTCATATCGGTTGGGCTATACACCACAAGGCCGCCGAAACATACTATGAACTAAAACATCAGTACTTGGTGGCCTAGGATGAGTCATTTCATTGAAAATTTCATATCTCAGTGTCTCACCTATCAGAAGATCAATGTCATGCATCATCGAGAAACATGTTTATTGCATCCCCTACATAATCCAATATATAATCAGAATATGGTTTTTATGGATATTTCATTGATTTCCTCATACTTAGAGTAGGAAGTATACTATTTGGGTGGTCATTAGTTAGTTAAAAAACTATTCCTGCTCCCTTACCATTGGTGGTTTGAGGAAAAAGGAGGATTTTATAAGCCCATAAATTCAAGAAGACATGCGAATCCATGGATTTCATTCATATATCATAGATGATCAAGACCCACACATAAATTATTGGTTTTGATGAATTTTTTAGGAATTTATGGGATCTTAGATGAATATGATCATGATATATCACTCATATAAGTATATTAAGACAACGTGGGGTATAAAGATCCTTGAGGATACACTTCAGGTTTGTGTGCATAATTTTAATGGTTCTAATAATAAACATATATCATTGGTTTGATTTTAATATAATAATATATTTCTATATTTTATCCACATGGAACCTTTAGTGTACATTTATGGGAAAAATTATAAATCAACTATGTGGTTGAACAGATTTATTTGAGTACTTTTTATTATGGTTTGGTCTCTTCTTTGAGATAATAGAGAAGATGTAGTTAATAAAAAATTGATTTTAAATTACTCAAAGTCATTACATAACATAATCTAAACATCAATTTGTTCTTCTATAATTTATAGATAGTGATCAATTGTTACTAAATATTTCTCCTTAGTTGTGATATTGTCTGCTATGAATGCAAGGTAAGCTAAAACCAAGTTATATCGATATATTTGAGATCACAGAGTTTGTAATAGTTGGATATTAAATTTTTTACATATTTCATTCATGATTTAATCCATGTATCCCAAATGAAGATGTACCATTCATACATATCCTAGTTGATTTAATAGGATGATCAAGAAGTGGAGTTGGATAAATCGTTTATTGAGTGGCCTTTTGTATCATGGATTATTTGAAAAAAAATAATTCATTGGATATTTATTAATTTTTCCTTTTTTCGGTGGTATTATATCTAATATATCCAAGACACATTGGATATTGAGGTGTGGGTGAAAGAAAAGTTACCTCATTTTTCAGAATCGTTAACCATAATGACTTTTTGGGAAATGAATCTGATATGGTGAGGACAATTGTGTAACTATTCAACTCACTGGTATATGATTAAATTATTTATTTTAGATAAAAAATTATAATTTTAGGTTTTTTTATTTTAGAGTTATGTGTGACATTTTTGAGTGGTCAAAAGTTTCTAACATTAGGGTGTCACGTTGAAACCTATGAATTACATCATAATGGTTCATATTTTTTCAGATATTCTTTCCCTCTATTTTTAGAGGGATGAGTGGACATAATGTGACCAATGTATTTTCACTACAATGAAGTTACTATATGCGGGTCTATGTTTTGGGGGAAAACTCCATGTCGTTCAGGGATGAGTGTTGGGCCAACTAGGTTTTCTCAATAAGAATTCTCCATGTCATGGAGTATTTGGTTTCACTATGGAAAAATTAGCAAGGTATATCCACAAAGAAGTCCCTAGACTCCATTTTATGTAGAAGTTGGGTAAATCATTACAACATTATGGCCCATATGGACACATCGTGAGGTTCCATTCAAGACTAAAAAATGTAAAATTAAAACTTTTCCAAGATCACATTTAAACAATATAATCCATTATTTCTCCCTATTTCAATGATGTTGTCACATCTATCCATGTTTCATTCCTCCTTATTTGTCCCTGAGTTGTCTATTTTATTCTATGTTTTTTTCAAGGTTGGCCTTGATTTATTTGTTTCTATGCTCTTTCATTCCTCCACCATGATGTTCTCTTATTTCCATTGAGTTTTAAAACTCTAAAAATAAATATGGGAGAAAATAGGATTAGAGTGCATTAATAATTAATTTTAATGTTTTTTAGGTTCTTTATGACCCCTCATTATGATATCTAGTGATTTTAAATAATGGTGATGAGATTTACAACCTTTTGAAGGAAGTGTCTCTACATTATTTGTATTTCTATTATTAAACTATATGTTATTGATTTTCTATTAGTTTTGGTCTGCTGATTGTAATTTATTTTGTTTTTATGGGATAGCTATGAATTCTCAATTTCATTCTTATTATTTTTTCATTTTAATGGTGATTTCATACAAATTTTCCTTATAAAATAGTTTTACATATAAAATTTGTTTGATTAAATGTTTCAATAGTAAATTTTGACATTAATGGAATGTCCAAATAATGTTTTCAATTATGAATTTTATTTTTTTAGTTTTTTTTATATTGTGGTAATGTTTAAAATATGATTTTTTGGACAATACAATGATGGATAGAGGGACATGGGAGAACTTTGTTTAGTGCATTTCCAAGACTAAAGCATCCCTAGTGTAAATTTTTTGTTGGATTAGAAAAAATTCAAAATTAGACTATATGAGATACTGGGATGGTTTATATTACCCAACACTGATAGATTATGTGGGCTATTTAGTTTATTATGTCTTTCTATTATAGTTATATATTTATGTATATTGACTAGTGTCCATGTGCCAAGTCCAGGTTTTCTTACACTCATAGGTCTAATCCCATGATGCCTATATGGTTTTGATTGATATATGTGACTATTTATTTGAAAATTTAACCTATTTATGTCTCTAATCATTATATTTCATTTGTTATTACAAAATTCATTTCATTCCAAAAACAATGGTTATTTTAAATAATTCAATGTATTTCCCCAATGGTTTTAAAATAAATATTATTTAAAACATTTCATTCAAATAAAAACAATTGGTTTTCATGGTGAAAGGCATTATGTAGATTTATAATACCATCCTTTTAGGATTTTCCAATAACCCTGCATATACTGATGGGGTATATATAGATATGGTTTTGAATGAAGCATGTATGTGAAAGAGATCTATGAAATTTGGTAGCTCTTCTTTGTATTTATCTTCTATACTTGGTGATGGTGACCATGGTTCATGAGGTTCTTGGTCTATGTGGAGTATTTTAAGGGTACATTGTGATGTTTTGGTGATTATTTGTCCCAAAATATTTTGACTTTTTTTGGATCATTTTGGTGTATGTATTTGGATTACTAAATTTATATTTATCATTGGATGTGGATGAGTTTTTGATGTCTATTGTTTTATTATACCCTATTTGTTTGTTCTCATATTTTTAAAACTCGTTATTAGCTACATGGGAATCAAACTTATAGATTGGTAATATTTACTTTATGGAGGAATCCATGTGATAGTTATTTCTACTATCATGGTGAAATCATTATCATTTTTGGTACTTTGATAACCTAATGCTTATGGATAGCATGTGGTTATTAGGAATGTGCATTTTGATTTGTTAAAAGATGAATTAGGTGATGTGTGATATTTACATGGTGCAGCTCATTAAAGTTTCAAAATTCTTTCTATTTTGGTATATGTGGGGATTTCATCATGAAGCTTCTATCAATGCCTCAAAGAACCTTGATGAGGACTCAATTACAATAAGAAAGAAATGATTTCCCAATAAAAGTGTGGGTTTTATCGCAAGTTATCAAATCATGACCCAGTGATCAGGCCATTAATTTTTTTCGATTCTCTAGAAAAGATGATGTATTCTTTCATGCCACAATAAATAATATCATGATAAATTTCATAGATAGTTTATTAAATGGTTAAAATAAAAATATATAGTTGTGCTGTGAAGCTTTTTTTATGCCATGATTTTTAGTATCAATCCAAAATAAGTATGGTCACCCCATAATTTTTTCTATAAGCTATAATTTCAGTATTTTGTTCACATGGTTCAATTAGTGACTCAATTCCTTCTATTAGTTGAATATCTATTTCCAATTATATTATCTAAAGGTGGATAAAAATATTATATTAATAAAATGGTTGGTAAAGAAATCAAATCAGTTGAATGAATTTTTTTTGCTTGAATTTTAATTTTTTGAATTAATATCTAAATGAAGGGAGACATATAATATATGTGACAATGGGTGATGAATTAATGGAGAAGAATAATGGATTGAGTGTGTGTGAAATGGGTACACACAAAGAATAGAGATCTGTAATAATAGTTAAAATAATGGAAGGAGAAGAATATAAATATGAAGAAATATAAAAATTAGTTGATTAACTGATAATTTGTTCGAAAACACTCCTTTTCTGACTACTCTATGTCATATATAATTTTTATAAAGGATCTATTTACTTAAGTAATAAGTTTTATTTTGTATCATGAGTTTAATGGTAATCCATTTTCATATATAAGATACGATTTTTAGGGTATTTTTTGATTATGGTTATTAATTAATCCTTTCGAAGATATAACAATTCATTTGGAGTGGTGAGTCATAACAAATCCGTTATTCTTATTTTAGTTTTTCATTTTTTAGGTGTGTGGATATTCAATAACTATCAAAACATTTAGTTTAACTGTAGAAGTTTATATCATGAAGAAATATAAAAAGATTTAGATTCACTCATTCACCCCATCTTAGTAAATTATCACTGATATTATATGTAGATTTTATGTGGTATTACATATTTTTAGGTTTCATTAGAAATTTTTTTTATTTAGTTTATGGAAAATACTTTCCATTATGATACCAGTTATTTGGGATATGAATTTTTATTTTGAATATAGATCACATTAATCTAATGAACAATATTGATACACAAAATTTTTATGAAAAAATTCTATATATTAAAAAATAATATGTTAGTGAATCTATTATCAATCAGTATAGATATAATGGATGTTGTTATTGATGATTTTAAACCATGTTTTGAAGGTTCAACCGTGAAAATAGATCAAAGAATGATTTTTTTTAATTATAGTTGTTCATGGAATGTCATCTCTTCATCACATTCAAAAATGAGTTTCTCAAAATTTAATAGATTTGAATAGCAAATGGATTTTGAAATAAATTAATAAATATTAATAGTTGTAGTGTGAAGGTGAATAAATTCAATTAAATATTTAAATATTTATATTTGATGATATCAAGATGAATATTGATGAAACAATAAATGATTTCATTTCAATAGTTAATGAAGTTGTGGGCATCATCACATGTTTTTTTGAGATGTTAAAATATTATATGGATGTTTAAAACATACTATGTATCATATAAGAAAAATTTGAAGCAATGGTTTTGGATGATGAGGATTGTGATCTTAATACACTTCTATTGCATTATAATCAGAACATATAAATTAACCATAAAATGAGGAAAAGAATTAATTTCAAGAAAAAGATTAAATTATATATAAAAATTTACATTTAATATTCTAAACAAGAGAATATTCGAAAATAAAATTTTAAGATGAAGAATATTATGATAATGATGAATATTTTTAAATAAAAATTTTAAAAATAAAACCATTAATTTTAAGAATATAGAGAAGAAGAAAACGAAAATATTGAGGGTATATCCAACTATAATGTTTCAGGTGTGGATCTATTTTATATTTTTTAGAACATTTTCAAATTTTGATAGAAGAATGAGACAATAAAGATCTGTATGTAAATACAGAGACTTTCTCAAAGTAGAAAGAATCAAAATTTTATAATAAAAAAATTATTCAAAGGGAAATTTTATAAAAATTACACAACATATAAGATAAATTAATTATATATGTTTGAATACAGTGATAATAGTTTGAATGGATAATAAGTTGAAACATCAACCAATGTTGGTAAAAATATAATAAAATTAAATGTAAATGGCGAATAATTTAATAGTTATGAGAGAATAAATGAAGGATGAAAGTAAGAAACATAAATGGAGTTCATGGTAAGGTTATAACTCATGGAATTTCATTAATATAATTCAAAAATTAAATATGATGAATAATAATTTAAATATACATTCTTAAATAATTAATAAATAATAAATCTTTTGATTCTGAAATGAATTAAATGTTAAAAATAATATTGATAACATAAATACTGTACTCAATTAATAGACAAATATTTATGGTGTCATGAAAGATAATGCCATAGGAACTGAGAATGAAACTGATTTTTTTCAATAAAAATTAATGTATGTAGAGAATTAATTGAGGAAGTTCGAATCTAATTTTCCAAATTCTATTCAATAGGTTGAATAAAGGCATAAAAATATTATCATTTTAATAGAATATACAAAGACATAGTTTTATAAAGTATATTTAAAATAATTCCTATAAAAAATTTAATTATCAGGATATAGAATAATCACATGCAATACAGGTTGAACAACATGTACTATTTAAGATAATATATTCATTTTATTGTTATTTATGGTATTTTAGAGGCTTTAAGAACCTGAAAAGGTGATATTTGTTCAATGAAACATATCTTTATTAACCGAGAAGATATAGAAGCAATATTTTGAGCATAAGTCAACCCACTCAGAGATGAAAAGTTTAAAAAAAGTTTGATCATTTTGAGATGAAGGTTGATAAATAATTTCAATAATTGGAAGAAGATTTTGTAATGGGTGACTAACTATATCACTTTATTATAAAATAAAGCACTATTATGCCTACCAAACTATGTAACATTCATGATATTATAAATAATATTTATAAAAAATGGAATGTTAATGTCATTAGTTTTAGATATGGAATTAAAATAATCCAAAAATAAACTTCCCTTGATCTTGGATAGTGGATTCTATTCAGATATAAAATGATACTTTAACCTTTTGTGGGATTTTGAAAATTTAAAATAAGAATTTAATACCTTTATAAATTATATATCACACATTAAAATAGGAGATTTTTGGTCATTCGAGAGGAAAATTTGAAGTTGAAGAAAACATTATTTTTAGATGGGTTGTAGAAGAACATGCTAAATGTGGTTTAAAATCTTGATGAAGGAAAAAATTGGGTATTTTGAGAGGAATAACTCTTGGTGAGAAGGATTAAATATTGATGTGTATTCACAAGTGTTCATTGAACATGAGAAAAATAGTTTTATGTTATGGAATATAAAATTTCATTCTAATTGATCTTGAAGAAGAAAATCATGTGTGGTTTCAATGTCTTGGCCACATGAGTAAAAATAATATGATAAATGTTTCCAAAGGAAAGGATTTTTATGATTTTAATATCCTACAGAGTGAAAAAATTTGATATACCCTACATTCTAAAAGAAAAAGACCACAAAATATTCTATCAAGAAAGTGGAGATTCAATCATCTCACCCATATAAGATTATTCAATCAAATTTTTGTGGTATTATAGGATATAAAATGAAAAAAATTATAAGTATTGTATTTCACTTGAAAATAATTTCACTTATGTTATAATAATTATGTTCATGAATCATAAAAAAAATGCAATGAAGTTGTTTAAGAGTTATAAAATAA
Organism: Viscum album; assembly: GCA_963277665.1. Lineage (NCBI taxonomy): Eukaryota > Viridiplantae > Streptophyta > Magnoliopsida > Santalales > Viscaceae > Viscum > Viscum album. The sequence continues at coordinate 1,295,300,218 of OY728136.1, forward strand.
GTGTATAAATAGATTTCTACTTCTCCTTGATGAATATTTAGATAGATAATGGTGAATAATATAAAATTGCAAATTTAAAGAATATAATAAAAAATATTGGTATTCTTAATAAATGAAATGCACCATATACCCCACAAAAAAATAGTTTTCTTGAATGCAATAAAAATGGATTTGTGGAAATGGATCGCACCATGTTGGAAGAGCAAGATAATTGTCAGTTTAGTTTGGAGGAAATCTATTAGAACATTGGTTAATATTTAAAATCATTACTTATATTTTTATAATTAAAATATTTATAAATAACATATTTATTAATATAAGATCATAATCTTGAAATAATTTATTTTTTCGGTGACCATTGTTTTATAAAGATCAATGTACAAAACATAATAATGTTTTATAAAAGAGGATTTGAAAGTATCATCTTTCGTAATCCACCAAACGGAAGAGGATTTCATTCTTATAATGAATAAACATTTATTATTATGGATATTTATTAATTTAAATGTTCTATAAAACTCAAAAAATATATTTACACATCATGAAGAATGTTCAAAAAGTTAATAAAATGAATTTAAATTTTTAAATAAGTAAGATACCATTTTTGAAAAAATTGGCAATTTAGATGAAACAAATGCTGATGGATAATATTTATCCATTACTAGTTATGAATATAAAAATATCATAACACATAAATTTTTTAGAAAGTAGGTGGAGTTACATAATATTAATATATATCAAGAACCTTGTATTCATAATAAGACAACATGGTGGAAAAAAACCAATAAATTATTGTAATATCTTGTTGTGAAAAGATATATGAATGAATTTTTATAGAATCAAGTGTGAATTTATACTATTAATGACGATTCATGTTATATAAAGAAGAATAATACTTGAGATTCATTATCCAAACTAGCTAATAAAACTTTATGAAAATAGGTTGGGTATTTTATAAATAATTAATTGGATTAGGTGATGTGATGAGAAATAAGGAAAGGCTTATGTTTTAAGGATTTTAACATATGGATTTAATTTATATCAAGGGACATTCACATTAGATTACATGTGCTAAATCATTAGTATTTATAATCATATCAATGAAAACAGATGATATAAGATCTATCAAATAGATGTCAAGATATCCTTCCTCAATGATGAGATGCAAGAGGAAGTGTACATAGAGAAACCTGATGGATTATTTCTTAAAAAAGATGTAATATATTAATTAATTTTAAAGAAAACTATTAAAGTGTTTCAAAAATTTCAAAAAGTATGTTATTATATGTTAGAAACTTTCATTAATTTTTTGAAATTAAAATTGTGAAGAGTTAGTATCACACCTAAATCAAAGAATATGTAGTTATTTATTATTATTAATATGTACCTAGATTATATAATCATTATTGGAAATATTTTTTTTTTGTTTCCAAGAGTTTTATTTAGAGATAAAGAAACTAATCATGATTTATATTCATAGAGATATTAAATATTTAACTGGATTTCAAATTTCTCAAAATAATGATGATATATTTCGTTCAAAATATAAATATTTTTGGGAACTTCTTTATATGTTTGTATAGAAGGATTCAAAGATTGTTTCTAGAAAAAATTTAGTGGTAACCATTCTATAAAATAATACATATAGAAATATAATTTCATTTATGGTGGTTTATAAAAATTTTTGGCAGATTTCTCTACATGAAAAATTCACTAATATTTATAGTGTTTATTATTACATTACGATCCATATTTAAAATTTCTCTATTGAAATTGCATATTTTTTATAAAAAGTGTATTACTAGACTCATCAATGTCATTATCCATTCTGAATTAATGTAAAAATTAAATGAAGGATCAATCCATTTGGATATGAATATTCCTAATGGTATAGAAATATATATAGTAGAATACCAATATCTAGTGGGAATTTAATTCATAGAGATAATTGTGTGGCATGGAATATAAATAAGTATAATTTAGTGACCTTTTGTCATAAGGATGCATAATATGTTTTTAACACATAAACAACCCAATTAATATGTATAAAGACTCAATTAAAAGATCCCATGTTTTATATGATGTGTCACTGGTAATGAGGTATGACATTCAAATTAAAAAAATATAATAAATATGGTTTAATATCCCCAATAAAATCAAATTGATATATAATATAACATTATTAAGGAGTTTGTGGATGAATGTGTGTTTATGTAGGAGTTTATTACAATTAAGGAGATAATAGTGGATGTATTCACTGTACCATTGGCAATAGAAAAATTTTAGAAAATGATGTCGACGATTATATTTAAACCTTAATCCACTCATGGATAAGATATGGTGCTTCCATCGCCTATCATATAATATTTGTATTTTTATTATCAAAGGTGGGGGTAAAAATATAAATATAAAGAATATGTTTTTCATTGTAGGGATATATTTAAGGGTAATTTTTAAAAGGGTAAATGTTTTTATTCAAAATTTGTGTTACTGAAGCATGTGAAAAACTCTAATTATTTTTATGATAATTTTTGTAGGATATTTTTTCTTTCCACATATAGGGAAAATTTTAAACAGATAAGACAATAAAGGAATCAAAAGTATTAAAGAGCTATTTGGAAGTAGAAATTAGTTACCCTAATGGATAAAGTTTGTATTATTATTCAATGTTCTTGTTTCCAACCTATGTTTTCTCATGTAGTAGATAATTATTGAATTATGATTCAATGGTTTTTAATAAGGGTGATATATATTTTATGGACAAAAAAATTTTTATTTATGGTTGACAATAAAATCTACAGGTGAGATTATTTAAACCATGTTGAGTAGAATTTTTATACCAAACATTTTTTGGACAATGAAGGAACCCTAAGAAGTTGAATTTATTGGGGGTAAATGTGATGTAAAGAATAATTTGGAGAACCAAGTGTAGTTTTTTATAAGATCCTTGAAATATTTATTTAATGAATGGGTAATATTTAATTACATGTGACTCATGGTGTTTTAGTTGAGGGGATGTTTTTTAATGTTTGGAAAGTGTATAGAAGAATAATTAATCTATAAAGATAGAGTTTTTGAGATGTTATAGTGATATATATTAGGTTAAATCATAATGAATATGTTAATTACAGAGATTAAAAATATATAATATTAAATCTAATGATTAATATTAAATAATTTTTAAATATATGTAGTGAAGTTTGATTTGTTCTTAAATTTAATAATGTTTTTAAACATTTCATTTATGACGTGGCGATCTTGTCATGAGATTGAGGACCCAATTTTCAATTTTTTCCTATTTTTGGTGATGTGATGATTGTGTATTGTAGAATATAGATATTTTATAAATAAATTAGATGATATAATAAATTGGAACAATCAATAGAAGATTATTCCATGATGGTGGAGGTTGTGGTGTGAATTACAAAATCAAAATGTAGTGATCAGGATATGAATTTTTAGTGCTTCTATATACTGGTATGATTTTTCAATCACAATACAATGAATAAGATAATATAAAAATGAATATATAGTTTGTGAAATGGTTGTAGGAAAATTGGACACTCATGTTGTGAAGCATTCCGATTACCTATCATTGTGAGTCTCTTATAACAATAGCAATAGATGCACCAATATTTTTTCCCGAAATATAAAAATCAATTCTTTTACTAATGTGGATAAATTATTAATTCAATGTATACTTCATATAGAATCACCATGTACAATATAATATCTTCTAATGGTTACTAGAAAGTCAGTACTGATTCGATAGATACATTAGAAGTATGAGAAGTTGAATGGAAGTTTCTCAAATGAATTGGAATTTTTAATTTATATTTTACTGAAGAGTAATAGATCAAAATAGTTGAAGACAGATAATAATTAATAGAGAAAAATAGTTGATTGAAAGTGTGTGCAGTGGGTGTTCATAAATATTAAATTATAAAAACTAGGTAAATTTAAATATAAGAAGTAAAAGAGAAAGTGGAATAAGATAAAAAAATATTATGAAAGACTACTTTTGATAAATAATCCCTTGTATCTTCTACTAAAGATTATATATTTTTATTTATGTAAGAGAGAATTATTTATTCTAGGATACATATTGTATATCAAGAGTTCAAGGATAATCCCAGTTCATTTGTAATCTATAAAGATTAGTTGATTTTATGATTAATGTTTTTTTGAAGTATAAAAATGATGGATCAATTCCTATTCAGTAGTGAACCAAATAAAATATTATTTCATACTTTTTTACTCACTTTTATGTGCATATAATAATAAAAATTATGAATATACATAAAAATATGTGAATTCAATTATTTAACCCCCATTTCAATGAATTTTTATTTATATTATGGGGATTTTCTTGGTCATTATGATTGACGATTGAGAGGAAAATGGTAAGGATTAGTTGGATATCATCAATAAAATATTCTATTTTCTTTAAGCACATGATACATAAAAAGTGTAACAAGGGATTAGATATCCATCTTTTTTCATTATAATTAATTCTATAGAGATTCATAGGTATTATTTTTTATAGAATTTAATATATATAGAATCAAAATTCAAATGGATTCAATGGATAAATTCAATGATCATGTTGATTGTTATAGACATTGGGTTTCCTTTACTTCACCTAATGTATGTATTCACACTTCTTGGAGAGGGAGGGGAATTAATGTTATTTGAGATTGATTTTTTTAATTATCATGGATCTTTAACACGTGTTCTTGTTATGATTATTCTTATATACTCAGAATCTATCAATTAAATATAGTTAACATCTATGGTGGAAATAATTTCAGATTATTTTTTATTTATTTATCTAGAATTCCACTAAATATAGATCTAGAGTTCTCTATTGAATTATTTTATAAAATGAGGTCGGTCTTTTTTCAATGATACAATGTAGAAGGTACTTATCTATTAAATATGAATTTCATGTTACTAAAATTTAGAGGAAAATATATTTATTCATATGAGTATTTTTACTATGGTGGTACAAGTTCTATATACGAGTGAGGATGATAGTTGGTTTAGTTATACATTAGCTATTAAAATTTGGATCATGCGAAGATGAAGAATAAATACCCTCAAAATCGTAATAATAATTTTTTCAATTTTTCAATGAGAGTTAGGTGTTTTTCAAAGTCCAAATCAATGTTGGTATATCAGGTGGTAGGGGTTAAGGAGGAACATTCCAATATTATCATTTAGGAGTAGGAATAGTTATTCAGACATTTTATCTTTGAGACAAAAAAATTAGTTGGCCTATAGAAAGAAAATGAAATTAAATTCATGGTGTGGACCAATAATATCATCAGTATTTTGACTTTCCAAATATTGATAGGATGTCTCTAACACAATCTTAAAGACTTCTCAAAATTAGAATCCTTGATAATGATCTTAATAGAGACGGTAATTGATATTGAGGGGGGACCAGAAGTGTTAGGTATTTTTAATGATTAAAATAGTTGAATGTATTCTGTGACACTGTTGACCTTTCCCAAATCCATTAAAGGATTTTGTATTTATTATTTTCCTTATATATTTGGGTTGTGGTGTATATATAGACAAGGGGTAATGTGGGAGTGTATAGTTAAAAATAGTTATGACAACATAGTAAGAGTAATCTCATGCATGATCTAGAGTTAGAAATCATTTTTACAGCCTTGAATAGCTAGATACATTTCTTTTTGGGTGATATATTCATAGTGTATTCATATCATACTATTCCAAATAATAACATCGAATGGTTTTATGAGAAATAACTACGTTAAAATGTTATACAAGAAAACCGAAAACCATATACAATATCAAATAGAAGTGAAATCAATAAAATGAAATTTAAAATCATTAAATAAAGAACTCCTAAATATGCATGATAATTTAACCATAATTGTGAGTTTTATACATAAAAATCTATAACATCATATATGAAAATACCTTTAATGCTACTCATCATCCATGAAAATCACTAGATTCATTGGTTGTACACCTTTCTCTTTTGAATGTGTAAAATAACCTCCTCTATAAAGTAAATTGTTTTAAGGTATTATCAATACTATAGAATAAATTATTGTGTTAAAAATTAGGCCTACAATATCTATTTATAGAACTCCTTTATTGAACTATGGATCTAACTAGAGTTTTAATTTTTCATATGTTATTAAATAACCTACCCCTAGGATCATTTGTTAAAACTATTTACAATAGAAACCCCATTAATTAATTGATTTGTTAAACACATTTTATTATTTTCATTATCCCCAGATTATTATATAATGTGTCACAGTCAAAATTAACATATTATTATCATTATAAATGAATTTTATGAATGATATCCCGTATAATTTTAAATGGACACCAAGGTATGTTATAAAAAATTTAACATCCCTCAATCCAACACCCTCTCACATGGCTACAATGGGTTGGTTATGAGACCTCAAGAATGTATCCCCATATTCTAGAGGATTCTAAATTCTAGGGGATGATAGGTATGTTGGGGAGACTATAACCCTTAGATTCAGTGTTTACAACATAGCAGAAAAATATCTAATAACAATAAATATCAGAGTGCATTAGTAATGGAAACAATATAATATAACATAATCCAACAAAAAAACAAAACAATGCATTTAATACTAAAAGAATAATGTAATTATTTGATGGAACGTAACTAAATTTCATACTAGAAACAATAGAAGTAAAATACTAGAACACATGAATAAAGACACAAAAGTACCCAATTGTGAACCCCACATTGCTCCAATATACAAACTACAACGCATCCACCATGATAATAAACAACTTGTTCAATTTCTTCTTGTCCAAACCTAAATTCACTATATCCTCTCTAGTACCACGCAATGGCCTAAATAGGGTGTGACTATAACTCACCATGTCAACATCACCATTTCAAAACAAACTAATCTGACATGAAGTTCATGAAATAAAGTAATAAACACGTGTATCAATTTATTCAACAATTAATAAAATAGATGAAAAACCCTCTTAAACATCATGATGGAATATCTATGAGTGAATCTCAAGACCATTTCAACCACAACCTTATAATAACGGTAAAACAACCGCTTCAGATTCAGGTGATAATATATCTGTGTAAGTCTCAAAACCATTCCAACCATGACCATAAACACAGTATACCATAACAACCCTAGTCAATGGCCTATAATAATTACAACATTTGGGTCAATTCCCTATAAGCATTACACTATATGGTTAAAATTCACATGAGAATTGAAACATGGGATTGGGTCATTCCCTCTCACTAAAATCATTACAATAAGTGGTTGGGCCGAGCCCACTCAATATAAACATTAGAACATGTATGTGTTAATGTTTGTGGGTCATGAATGATATAAAACCAATTCAGAATGTATCACAAAAAATTTCTTGACAACATGGATATCATAATATCACATCATATTTATCAATGGTTAATTTTATGAATTACCATTTTTCATTCAATTTTCTTTACATTTATATCACAATTGATCAGATGTATAATAAAAATGTAGTAATCCCTAACTTAGAGATTCTATATCAAAAAATAACATGTGGTATCATGTCTACTAAACACACTATATTACATTATCAATTGAATTATATTCAATGTTCTCTCACCCAATGGGTAGCCACAATCGAGGTCAAACCTGAATTAAAGCCAATGAAATATATGAAATAATCCCCTAAATTATTCATCTATTTCAGAGCACATTATGTTCGTACAATAAAAATATTTCATATACATGGAAATTACCAAACCATTGGGTTAATATTTAGACAATCTACATTTAACTAATGAATAAAAAAATGCCTCAAATGGAGAACACCCCCAAGGAATAATAAGTGGTTGATCTCATAGAGGATCCTAGATCAAAACTGATCAATATCATATCCAACAACGTACCTGATCAAAGGATTTCACTAAAATAGTTTGAGAACTAAGTAATATAAGGGAATAACCATAAAAAATGTCTTACAATAGATTTATCACAAAAACGTGACATCCAAGGGGTACGTTAGAACTCCAAAATCTCCTAGACAATTCCCTAGGGTCGAGAGTAGTATGTTTCAATGAGTTAGAATTGAAAAATCAGCCACATGAAATAAATTAAAATAATATTTCAGGGAATTAAATAATGTTTAATGTAGTTACACATCAGGTAATTCATTTTAAAGGGATACAATGAAAACTCACATCTCCTCATATTAGTTTACTAAAAACACACGAACAATAAAAGATGTGTGATCCATTTACATAACGTGTATATTTTATTTCGATGTTTTTTTATCCCACTTACTTATCAAAAAACCCAAACTCCCTTTAAAGATTCTCCACTAAATAGTAAACCATCATAACAGTTAACTCATTTATACCCAGACTCCATTAATTGAAAAAAAACATACATCCCTATACATTAAGTCATTTTCCCCAACAAAGACTATCCACATGGATCCCCTCTAATTCTTCTCAAGTTCCCCCACAAAAGAAGACTGTGTTTATTCAAACTATAGACACAAATGATAAAAACAAACCCACCAATGTTTGAATAAGAGGAAAAAAATTAATGAAATACGTTTAAAATATCATAGAGCGAGATGCACATAGAAAAATATGAGATCTTACAACTCCCCACCATATCATAGACTGCCTCTAAGATAATCGAAACATCACTGTGAGGTCTTATAGATCAGGTTTGGATAGTGTGTTATCATATCATCCTCCCTCTCCTAGATCACCTCATAAAATAACCCATGCTTCCACTACACAAAAACCAATGTTATAGTTCTACCCCGAATAATTTTCTCACTACGATCCACAACCCGTATAGAATGACCCTCAAAGGATGAAGAAAAAGTCAATGTTCGATGCATACTACATCTATCACATGGGATGTGTCTGGATGTAATCTCCTATGTTTGGATATGTGTAACACGTCTTTCATGGAGTATTAGTGAAATGTATGGTCTAAAAGGTATTTCACTTGACAAACCATTTTTGCTATCTCAAATGGCCTGAAAAACCTAGGCACATTATTTCCCTATTTCCTGATACAAAATTGAACCAATATTAGTGAAAATAAAAGGAAAACATAATGAACAACCCAGAATTACATAGGTCATCTCCATTCATTAGTATATAATTTTTTCCTACTCTGCACAGTGACCAACCACTTTCTGATCAACTAACCTTGCTCAGATGTTTCCTGCCCGAGACCTGGCCCAACAAAGGACGAATCACCTTATTCTAGCATAAAAAGAAGAAAATGAGATGAACATCCATAAAAATATTTAAAATTCTCCATATAGATATAGTTATGGAATAAATTATTAAATAAAAACTCAACAAGTTTCATATTTTTTTCCAATAAACCACAAAAATCTATAACATAGGCTTCTAACATATTCTCGAGAGCCTGAAAAGTCTACTTTGTTTGAACATTAGTTGGATGATGATTACATATTCTCAAAATAGAATATGATCACAGATCTTTGAAAATACCCTTCCAAAAATGAGATTTGAAATAAGGATATCTATATGAAATGATACTCCTCAAAACTCCATAGAAACGAACAACATTACACATATAAAAACTGCTTGGATCGTCAACTGTGATGGTCTCCCTAATAGGTAAGAAGTGATATAACTTCCTCAGTTGATCCATAATCACATATACATCATCATTCATATGGGTTTTCATAGGAAATTATGTCATAAAATCCATATTTACACCATCCCATTTCCACTAGGAAATTGGAAAAGGCAGCAAAAGCCAAGCTGGCCTCTACTGCTCGGTATTCACCTACCCACAAGTGAAGATTCTATCCACGAATCCTTCTAATTCCTTCATCATTTAAAAAAACCCAGTACCATATACAATGATTCTGATACATCTTTTTCAAACAAGGATTCACCGCACACCAAGATGAATGAAACTCTTTCATCAACTCCTCATGATAGCTCATAAGACCCCACACTCAGACATGAATTATAAGATAATTTTGAATTCCAATTGTCCATCTTGTAGGAGTATCCCAACTGTAAAAGTTTTCAACCATATCTTATCCCTATGGGTTTGATATCTTCTTGGTCTTGATATAGACCACAATCAGGGGTATAATAAATGTCGATGTCAGAGTCACTCAAGGTTGAAACTCTTGGACATAAAGATGAACACCTGAAAATAGAGCCATTATCTTCCATTGATTGCAAGACTCTCATTCTGTCGTGATCTATATATTTTTACTAACTGAATTGGAAATTAAATTTCCCTTTCATGGTGTGAAAAACCCCATGTTTTTTTTTGAATTTTTGTTTTTGAATTAATTTAATCTTTTCAATATTTTTAAATTTCATAAAACACTTGTTATAGCTTGTGCTATATGAATGTGCGGAGTTATTATTTCATTGTATGAAACACAAATTCAATCTTGTGCGACATGAAAAAAATAATTTAGATTATGGTACATACAACACTATGTTTGGTTTTTTTTACACATAATTCTGAGTTCCTTCGATACATTTCATGATACACAAGACATAGATTTTAGAAACTACAACATACTAATAATATTAATATTAAAATATTATTATAGTTTCCACCAATCCATTAGAATGGTTTTTGTGAATAATAATAATAATATTATGAAAATATGGTTTACACATGTATATAAGAACAATTATTTTGGGACAATTTAACTTGAAAGGAAAATAAAACACCTTTGACAAGATAAAGATATATTTTATTGGAATACTTAATTTTGGAACACAAACATGTTTTATATAAATAAATAAATTAATAAAATAGTAATATATGATTTAAATAATATAGATATATATATTATATTTTGTTAACTATTTAACATTCATCTTATTTTTTTTCTAGACAAGTGATAATAATAAATCCAATTTTATGTAGAAAGATATATGTTCCCTTTAGAAGTTAATTTTACAGCATTTTAATGGTAGAATTTTATTAAATAATTTCTTTTAATGGTTAATAAATTTTATTTTAAAAAAAATTAATTTAATAAATCATAGTATAGAATTTTATTTTGGGTAAATTTTATTAATTTTATGAGGGGTTTCAGTTTTTGATGAATAATGAAAAACACCAAATTTTAATTGAATACTTCTTTTTCATCAATTTTATTTATATAGAAAAATTAAAATTTTTCTACAGGATAACTAGATTAATTATAGATAAATTAATCCAACACAATTAATTGTATTCTATTTTACATTTAATGTGGATAATACAAAAATTCAATCTTTTGAAATTTTCACTTAAAAAACATGTCGTCTCATCAAGTTTTTAGGATTAATATTAAATTAATTTATACCACTTATGTGTTTATTATTTGTTAAAAATTATTCCTTAATTTTATTAATCATAATTTATATGTTCTATTATGTTATACATAGTGTTTACCAAAGATATTAGTGAAATAAATTAAAATGAATTACATCGATTAACGTAAAACTAGTTTACATAGTTGTTAAACTTTATCATAAAGGTCCAAATAACCTAGAAAAATTTCCAAAATCCATTTTATGGACATATATCTACCATATCCTCTATTATTTATAAAATTAACCATTATTGGATTCGCATGATGTATGAGAGACATCTCAATAGTGTTTTTTTATATTTACAAGAATGTCACTCCCCCTCCACTATAAAAGGGAACACACACCCCTCAATTATTAAAACCTATCAAACCCTTTGAAGCAAGAAAAATATTACAAAATATCCTCCCATATTCCATTCAATCATCCTATAGGCCTCACATTGCTCATAAATTTAACCACAAAATACCTTTGGTGGAAACCAAAAGTAGTTACCCAAAGAAGATGTAACATCATTACACAAGCACATTTGTTTTATTTATTTTCCAACCCTAAATTATTATTATTAGATTACTGTATAATTACCAGAATATCTTAAATATACCTAGAATTAATTATTTTTGGGGTTAATGGTACACTCACAAACGCTTCTATAAAATAGGATACACATTCATCGTCGTGTGTACGAAAAACTACTCCCTCACGAACTAATGTCATTCTCTATTCCAATACCACCATTCAAGGGTGGAAATAATTATGGAAGAACTATTTTTATAATATATATATGATATTTATGATTTATTTATTCTTATTTAATTATAATATAACACATACATCATTATTTACATTTAGTGGGAATACGATAACATTGTTTTTGGACGTGTGGACTATTGTCTCCTCAAAGCGATTTGATATGTTCACATTTTACATGGAATGTATTAATGAAGGGATTAATAAAGGTATTTATATATAAGAAATAATAATTATACATTAATTATAATATATATACTTATATTTTATTTACTTTTTTCATTCAATATGATAAGAAAACAGAAACATCCTTCATGTGTACGTACGACCTACTATCTCTATGAATAGTGTATACAATTTAATATTTCTATATATTATATATTATTATAAATAATTATATAATGAATATATGTGATATTTAAATAATTTTTTACCTTTTTAAATATGTAAATTGAGATATGTGTAAGAGGATCAAGAATAACAAGTCAAAACATATAGAAACAACCCAAGTGGTTATTAATCAAAATGTAACTTTAACATGAAATTTTTAATAAATGGGTAATATAATCTCACAATAATTTAAAAAAAGGAATTATATATAAGAATAATATACCATTATATTTATAATAATTATATATTTACTGCACATGAGGTTTTAACATATATGAATAAAGTCAATACTTATGGTAAGGGTTTTCTTATCTCACTTTTATTTCATTGAGATATATGATATATTCACAACTTATTCTTATTGTGTGGTGTGTATAATAATATATGAAATTTTATATTTTGAATTTACTTTAATTAATTATATATAATGTTTCAATTTATGTTCTAATTTCATGGAACTCATTATTCAAAAATTACTCAAGTGGTAAGGGAACTTCTAGTTTCACATTTATTTTAGAGAGACATATGCCTTATTCACCACATATTTATTTTGTGTGGTGTGCATACTGAACATGAATATATTATTTTATTATTAATCATAAATTTATGGTTATTTACATATCCATTTTTTGATATATATTTTATCTGGTTTACAATTCAAAAGTTACCGAATCTTAAGTTATTTTAACTCAATTTTTCTTATTTGAGACACATGTTATGTCATGCACCTATATTATATTACATGGTGTATATACAAGAAATTGGCATGTTTTCTATTGAATATCCTTAATTCATGATATTTTAGGATTCATTTAATTTTCTTATTTCATTTGGATTATGACTCAATGTTACCCAAGTGTTAATAGTTTAGTGCCATAATCTCTTCATTTATCGAGATTGTTTACGAGTATGAATCCTTTGTGAAATAGTATGATCCATATCCTTGGAAAAATCATGAATTTTATTCTCATATATTTAATCAATATAGTTTCATTTATTAGTGACATTATATAACTATTTGGGACTTATTATTATTAGGATGTTTTTCAAGAAAATCTATCTTTATCTCCCTCTTTGGTTGGAAATCTGTGTTCCATCAAAACCATTTTTTGTAAAATTTTATTGAAAATAATTCTACTATTATTATATTATTTTTAATATTATTTTTACCTATGATTTATATTTTAAAAAATGATTTAAAAATATAATATTCTTATCATTTTTTGATCTCGACACTTTTCTAATCTTTTTTATGATGAAAATGGAAAATTCGATGTGTACAAATTTTACTGCTATCATGAGCATAATCTCTTTGAAGATTCATTTTCATGTTTACAAGATTATTTTTATAAGAAACATGTATTTCATAATATTATGGATTTTATTTAATTAGGTTTACAAAGGTAATTGATTCTAATTTTTTTCCAAGCTTCCATTATTATTTTTCAAACAAATAAATTTTAAAACTATTTTCATGATTACAATATTAGTTTTAAAGTTATTTTAAAATAATAATATTTGAAATTTTTTTCATGCTTCTTGTAAAGTTTTATATTCTATTTTCAATTAAAATGTTACTTAAAATTTTTTCAAGAACTCAATATATGTTTTCAAGGGAAAAGGTTTTCAAAAAATTTTAAACCTTCCTTTATAAGTTTTCAAATTTATTTTCAAAGAAAAAGGTCTTAAATATGTATTTAATATTCATTTATATGTTTTTAGGTAATATTTATTAAAAAAATCATGTTTCATTTATATGTTTTTATGTAAAAATTTATTCGAAATGTTTTCCATCTTCCTTGTATAATTTGTTTTTTTATAAATCCAAATTTATTGAAGCTTCCTTTTTAGGTTTCCAAAATAAAGTTTTTAAAACTATTTCCATGATTCCTTATATTATTTCAAGGTTATTTTTAAATAAAATTGTTCTAAAGATGTTATATATTTTAAAAAAAAAATTATCAATTAAGAAGGGATATTTTTCTCAAGAAAAGTTTTTAAAAAAACTATCAAATTTATTTTACACTCAAAAGTAACTCCTTCGATGTTAGTCATGCCTTTATTGTAATATGTTCCAATGGATACATTAATATTATTTCTATTAATGATTTATGTTTTGATTTATAGACATTTATGAAACATATTTCTCTTTTATTGGTTATATGTTTAGGAAACTCATTTCTCTTTGATGGGTTATAAGCTTATGAAACCTTTTTTTCATGGTATATGCTTTAATGAAATTATTAGTAAACCTTTCTCTTTTATAAAGGTTAATATATGATGACATGTTTATGATACCAATTTTATTTCAGGGGTTATGATTTGATTGTTTATTATCTTGTGGTTCATGTCAGTATGATTAAATTCTGAGATTGATGGGACCCATATCTCCATCAAATGCATTGGGTAAATATTTATAGAACGTGAGATAGATATGGATGGAATGGGGAGTGAAATCATTTGATTAAAGGACATTGTTTTAGAATATGGTCTTGTGAGTGAAAATTGACTACTATTGTGATTATTGGAGTGAACCTTGAATACCAATATAGTTTGGTTATTAAACTCATTCTACTACGATTTCCTTGTAATTATTCATTTACTACTATGAAAATCATTTTATATGCTTATGTGTCCTCCACAATTACATGTATTATTCTTATGTTATGATTTCTTGGAATATTCTCGTGATTCCCTTATGATTCATGTCTTATGAACAACTAATATTTATTCGATGACTCGTGATTATGATCATTGATACGTGGGTTATGATCCTCAAATGTTATGATCATGTTCTCAAACACTTATGATCATTAATATTCTTACATATCTCCCTTGTATACCCTTTATGAGCATTTTATATCACCATTTTGTATGTTTCCTTTCCCTAGGCTATCAAGAACGGTTTTGAGTAGGATTACTAAAGGGGAAGATATTTCTGGGAAACATTGAAGATATTTCACAATGTTAGAAGATTGTGTTCCAAGATTCCAAAGAAGCTAAACTATTTTGGTTCTCGGTCATGTACTTTTGCAATTTGATGGATATTCATCTAAAATGATGTAATTTCCATGTATGTTATTCCTTGGATGCAATAGTTGGTATTAATGAAAATGTTTAGTCAACCATTGGAAACTAGTATGAGAAAACATTAGTGACATACCGATAGATATTTCTAATATATATATATATATATGGATTTCTATAAAGATAATCCTAAGGTGTTATAGATTTAAAATTAGGTGTGATGATTTAGAAATCTTATAAGTAATTTTTCATGATTACGTGGTTTACTACTACGATAAGTGTTTCTGAAACAATGCTTTATGATCACAGTCAATAGTTGGAACATGATGAAACGTAGTTAACATTGAATGTTTCATATGTGAAATGTATATGAATTAATTAAATCAATTTATTATATGGAAATATCATGATGATTATCAATAATGTGGTATGAGTATTTGTTATACCTCGAAATATACAGAGAAAAAATTTGATTTGAAAGGTATGGTATGTTCTAATTTTATTTTTTACATTAAACATAAGATGAATTATTTTATTGAGTTTGAAAAAACATAAGACATGATTCTTATTTCATATACTCGAAAATGGGTGTTAAAGAATAAGATGATGAATCATGATAAATGGCTTTGGAATAATGATAAATGATTGAGGTGTATATTTTATGGAATTTAGAGATTATTTGATATCAATTATAAAATATAAAATATATTTTAGTTTATGTTTTTATATAAGGATTTATAAGAATTTTTTGAATGGTTCTAATAGACTATTAAAATATATTTAATGGAAAGGTTATATTTTTGGGAAACAGATAGTTAAGGAAAATATGACACATGATATATTTCTCATGTTAGGATAATTATTTTTTGATAAAGAAAATTTGATTGTACAAACTAACATGGAACTGAATAATTAATTTTTTGAAAAAGTGTATTATGCTATAATTGATGATATTTGCATCATTTTTTGTATTTACGGAATAAATTCAATAATCACATGAATAAAGAAACATGAATTTTTTTATATGTATTAATTTTAATTTATGTTATTAACATTTTTTACGGAAATAAATGATGAAGGTATTGGTGAATTTGGAATGTGACCAATATGATCTAATTTTTGATATATGGGCGATCAATGTTAATGTGAATTTGAGAAATTTAGTGACCTTATTTAAAAAGTTTTGTACTTTCATATTTCAAAAGGGTTATAAGGTTAACCATTTATGGAGTTGTTTGTTTTGAAATTTGGGTGATGTTTTAGAATATAATGTATTATCTCTACATATAAGGATTTTTGAATATTAGATACCTAATGCTAACCATTTTGTTATTATAAAGAATTTTGTAATTAATTATTATTATATTTATGGATCTGAAAATCTACTAATTATTTAGTAATGAAAAATTCATTTTTATTTCTTAAAATAAGAGATTAAGAATAAATTGATCAAGACAAAATAAATGGTGATATGGTGCTAAAATCAAGTAAGACTATCATCTCATGAAGATTATCCAACATTAAGAAAATGGAATTGAAATAATATTTTGTCAAGTAATCATAATTTTTATGATATAAATATCCTTTTTCAATCAACTTTTGGGTATGGGGTTTTATCATTAACTATCTCTATATCACCCACTAATGATGATCAATTTTCTCTATCACTCTCCATCAAAACATGATAGTTAGATTTATATTCCTTCTCTATTTTTTGGAATTTTAATTTTTTTTATCCTATGTGGAGTCCTAGTTAAGAGTTACTTTGGGTAACATTTATGTTTCCAACATTATGTTTTTTAAAGTGAGTTTTAGTGTTTATTTTTACAATGCGAGTTTCGATGAATGAAAATTTCAAATATTAATCCATTGATAACCTAGAAGGATTTTCCAGTAAAAATTTACTTTATGGGGTGAAGAATGTTACTCCTTCATATTTTGTGAAATATTTTTTCTAATTAACATAATCTTTTTGATATATTTCTATTTCACATAATATTGATTATAGGTTATGTTTTATGAAAACCCCAAGATATTTTTTCTTTGAACGCAAAAAATTCTGATCTACTTCTAAAAGAATCACATAGATTAACTTTTTATACATGAAATACTATGTTTGAAATTTGTTACATAGAATTACCTGTTAATTAGATAACATGTATGACATGCTAGACCTAGATTTACCAATCCACAATGTACTGTTAATATTATCATTAAAATATTGTTATATTTGTCACCTATCTGTTCAAATGGTGGTTGTGAATAATAATAATTAATTTATGAAAATATGGCTTACACATGTATATAAGAATTATTATATGGTGACCAATTAACTAGAAATGAAAATAAATATTATTTTATAATATAGTAAATATTTTGATAGAAAACTATATTTACGCAATCAAACACGTCTTACCTAAATAAATAAATTAACCCAAATTTTATAGATGGTAATTGTGATATATATATATTATAATCAGTCAACTATTTTAAATTTATATTTGGTCCTTTCTAATTAATAGATAATAATAAATCCTATATTATTCATAAAGATCTATATTCTTCCTAAATAGTAATTTTAAAGACTTTTTATTGCCCACCTATTTTAAATATAATTTTTGGAAAATTTTATTAATTTTTTTTGAAAAAATAAACATCATTTTTGAAAGATTAATATGAAAATTCTCATTTGGTAAATTGTTGGTCTTTTTCTAAGAAGTTTCATTATTTGATGAATAGTGAAAAAAATAGAATTATAATTGAAAATGCTTTTAGTATATTTTATGTATATAGTTAAACTATATTTTAATTTGGTTTTAAATAATAAATAGTTAAATTATACACAAAGAAATCAAATTTATTCCATTGTAACCAATATTACATAGAAATTGGATATAAAAACATTTCAATCTTTTGAACTGTTTCACTTTTAAAACATGTTGTCTCATCCCGTTAACGGGATTAATTTTAAATTAATTTCATCCACTAATTTGTTTTTAATTTTTAAAAATGGATTAAATAATTTTATTCAAAGTAATTTATACAATATATTAATGTAAAAATATTTTTTGAGCAACAATTTTTGTTAAAATAATTAATATTAATTATAACAATTACGGTAAAAATGAGTCCATTTAGTGGTTAAACATCAACTTAAGGGGTCCAAATGAACAATAAATATGTCCTGCATCCATTTTCCTGCCATATTTCCACCATATAATCCATTTAATGAAAACATAACCATTATTGGAGGCACATGACATAACATAGACCACTCAATAGTGTCTACCTTTTATATTTACAAGATTGCCACTCCCCCTCAACTATAAAAGAGAACTCACCCCCTCAATTATTCACACATCTCAAGCCCTTTTTCTCAACCAAAACATACTCCAATATACTACCACATTCCCTCCCTTAATCCTATAAGAATAAGTTGGGGTATAAATCCATCCAATGAATCCCTTTGGTGTAAACTAAAAGGAGTTACCCAAACAAGAGGCAACATCCTTCCACATGCACTTCTTTAGTAGCTTCTTATCTACCACCTCAATTATTCTTAATAAATGACTATATATTATAATCGGTGTCCTCTATATACCAAGAGGTTTTCATGTTATGGTTTCAACATACACTCACACAAACTTCTATCAATTGGGATATGTAATCATCGTTCATGTGCATGTAAAACTACCACCTTGAGAACTAATGTCATGTGTTCTTCCATTAAAACATTTCAAGATTGGTAATAATGATGAAATTAATATTTTTATATGATATATAAAATATTTTTTTATGTATTTATTCTTGTTTAATTATTATGTAATACATACCTTTAGGATTTCCATTTTTTAGGAAAATGATAACTTCATTTATTGACGTGTGGACTACTGCCTCCTCAAAGAGATGTAATTCATTAAAATTTTACATGGAATGTATTAAGGATTAGTTTAGTAAAATTATATAATATATATTACATAATAATTTTATTATAATTATAATATAAATATATACACATATATGTCATTTACTATATTTATTTCAATATGATATGAAAATAAAAACAATGTTCACACGTACGTACGACCTACCGTCTCCATGAGTTGTGAATTCCATTTAATATTTCTATTTCTTATAGAATATTATAAATAATTATATAAAAAATATATATTATTTTTAAATAATTTTTTACACTCTAGAAACAATTAAATCATTATCTAAGTAAGAGGATCAAGAATAACAAGTAAAAGCATATACCAAAAAACAAAGTGGTTATTACACGAAACAAATCATTAACATGAAGTTATTAATAAAAGGGTAATATGAAGTCATCATTATATTATATATGGTTTGATATATATGAATATTTTTATTTAGTAGAATTATAAAAAAATATATATTTATTATACTGGTGTTTTGAATGTGTAATAGGAATGTAAAGACATAAGGTGAGGGGTTTCTCGTCTAACCTTTATTTCTGTGAGATATAAGATATATTCACCACTTATAATTTTTTATATGGTGTATATAATAACATATAACATGTTATATCATTAATCTTATTTATCTAATAATGTTAAATGTTTCAATTGATTTTCTCTTTCAAGGATCTCCTGATTGAAAAATTACTATGTGGTAAGGGGATTTCTAGTCTCACATTTATTTCTGCGAGACATAAGCCTTATTCACCAATCGATTATTTTATGTGGTATTTACACATCCCATGAATGTATTCAATGATTTTTTACCTAAATTTATGGATTTTTATATATTCATTTTATGATTTATATTTCATAGGTTTTATTTTTCAAAAGTTACCAAATCATATCATAATTTTCCTCACAATTTTCCTTCTTTGAGACACATGTTATGTTATGCAGCTACACTATTTTACGTCATGTATATATTGAAAATTGACATGTTTTATCATATACCTACTTATTTTATTATATTTTTAGGTTAATTTAATTTTATTCTCTCATGTGTATTATTTTTCAATGTTACCAAAGTGGTAATAGTTTATTGCTAAAATCTCATCATTAATCGGGATTGTTTATGATTATGCCTCCAAATATGAAATATTACAATCTATATCTCAATAACACTTAGGAGGTTTCTTATCCTTTGGTTATTCATGATATCTTCATGTAATGGTACAGTTTTTTCACTCTTTAGTATATAATATAATTAAAATATGTTTTTAAAAAATTTGGGCCTTATCTCTCGGTTCGCTCAGGAATATGTGTTCCTTCAAATATTTGTTTGATAAAAAAGTATTCAAAACAATTCCAATATTATCCTATGGTATAAAAAATAAATGTCTACCCATTTTTACCTTTTAAATAAAATTCTATAAAAAATGATCTCATTGTCATTTTCCGATCGAGGCACTTTTCTAATCTTTTTACGGTGAAAAATAAGTGTATGGAAGGTATAGATTTATCCATCATCATTAACATCATCTCTTCAAATCTTATATTGATAGTTTAGAGGAATTTTTCATGAAATGTTTTTCTCTATGATTTTGTGCTTTTTATAACATAGTTTTTCTTGAAAAAGGTTTTGAAAATTGTCTTAATGAGTCCTTTAGAAGTATTCTTGGAAAATGGTTTTCAATATGTTTTTAGCTTTATTTATAATTTTTCATGTTTTTTAAAATGAAAAATATTCTCAAAATTATTTCAAGATAAATTTATAAGTTTTCATGGATATTTTTAAATGAAAAGTTTTATGAAATATTTTCAGGCACCCTTTCTATGTTTTCATAGAAAAGTGATTCGATTTGTTTTCATTATTCTTATATATTTTTAAGGTTGTTTTTAAAGAAAAGGGTTTCCAAAATGTTTTTATGATTCCTATATATGTTTTAAAGGTTATTTTAAAGGAAAATAGTTTTAATTTTTTTTAATATTTCATTATATATATTCAAGGATATTGGTTTTCAATAAAAATTCCCGCATCCTTTATAAGTTTTCAAGAAAATAATTTTTATAAAAATAATCAATAATCTTTTATATGTTTTTGATGAATTTGGTTTTCAAAATTATTTCAATATTTCTTTATAAATTTTAAAGGTAAGTGTTTTAAAAATACATTCAATATTCCTTTTTGTGTGTTAATTTTTTTTTAATGAAAATGATTTTCAAATGTTTTTAGTTTTTATAATTCATTTTCATTCCCAGATGAATGGGTATTTTTCCAATAAATGTTTTTAAAAAATACTTCAAATTTATTTTCCATCTAGATGGTTTCTGTTTCTCTTACTCATTCCATTATCACAATATGATCAAGGGTTTCTAATCATATTCTTTCTCTAAATGTTTTTTTGACGATATTAATCAAACATTTTTCTCATTCACATGTTAAATGTTTGTGAAACATGATTCCCATTAATGGGTTGTATTCTTATGAAAAACACTTCTTACCAAGAATTATGCTTCGTTGAAATGATTATGATACCTATATATTTTCCATTGGTTATGATATAATGACATGATTTTGATACCCATATCATATCATGCTTTATGATATGATTTTTATGATATTGTATCACACTTATGTGTTATTTATTTTTAAGGTGTGTGGGACATATATCTCAATCCAATTAAATGGGGAATGATTTATATCTCAAGATGTATAAATTGTTAGAATAGGGATTGAACATGGTTCGATAAAGAAATTTTTCTACTAATATTCCCTTAGGAGGGAACATTAACAAATATATCATCATGGGAGTGAACCACGACTACCAAGATGGTTTGCGGAGTGAACCCATTCCATTTAAATGGCCTTGGAATTATGTCTTCTCTACTTTAGAAATCATTTTATAGAATTATTTGTATTCAAAAATTCCATGATTTAATCCTTTATTATGCATTAATGTATTATTCTCTTGATTACCTTAGGATCCAATGTTTAAAAAATTTTAATATTTATGTCATGACTCTTGATTATGATATTTTTTATGCATGATATGATATTCTAATGGTATTATCATGTCATCAGACCCTTATGCAAATTATTATGGTTACATTTCTCCCTTGTTTACCCATACTGATAACTTTTTCTCAGCCATTGACATGTTTTCTTTCCCCATGCTATGAGGAACATTTTAGAAAAGGATTAACAAAGGGGGAGATCTTTGTAGGAAACATTCAGGATCATTCACTAAGATAGAAAATTGTGTTCTATGTTTACAAAGAGAATATACTATTAATGTACTTAGGCATGTACATTTTTAATGTGCATAATATTCACTTAAATTGATGTAATATCAATATATTATAAGCTTAAGTTTTTATAGCTGGTATCAAAGGATTGGTTTAGCCATCCTTTGGAAACAAGAATGAGAAAACTTCAGTAAAATTCCTAGTTATATTTTTTTATATATGTCATGGGATGTCAGTAAGTATTATAATAAAGAGATAAAGATTTAAAATTATGTGTCATAATTTATTCATCCTATATATAATATTTCATGCGTATGTGGTTTCTTTAGTTTGATTAGTGTTTCTCACACTATTGTTTTTGGTCTTAATCAATAAGGGTAAATATAAGGAACTTAGTAAACATTAAAATTTTCCAATGTGGAATGTATGTACTTTATAAAAATCGATGTCCTAAGTGGAAATATCATGAAGAGAATAAGAATAGCGGTATGATAATTGGTTATACTGGTTATGATAAAGAGATCATAAATGACATATGAAGGGTATGTGATGTTATGCCAATATTGACTACATTATATGTAATAAGCATGATTTGATTGAAGTTGATAAAAATTAATATAAGGTTAATATTTAATATTATAAGAACAAGGTATTGAGGAATAAGATTATTAATCCTATATAATGGTTTAATAATAATGTTGGATGATTAAAGTATATATGTTTTGTAATTTAAAGATTAATATGAAGAATTATGAAATATATAAGGATTGTTCAGTTTATGATTTTCACAATGTATATACAATAATATGTCGAATGGTTCTAATGGACAAGAAACTTTATTTGATAGAAAGTTGATATTTATAGGGAATGCCTGAATAAGGGAAAGATATCTCTTAATATGTTCACGGTGTTAAGATAATTATGTTTTTATAAAGTAAATTGGATTGTACTTATTACCTTGGAACTAATTAATTATTATTTTTTGAAAGGTCGTATATGATACCATTGATGAAGTTTAAATTATTTCTGGATTTATGGAATATATTAAAAAAAAATTAGAATAAGAAAACCTGAATTTTTTCAATAAGTATATATGGTAATTAAGGTTATTACCATATTTCAAGAGAATACATGATGAAGGTATTCATATGTTTGTTATGTGACAAATAAGAGATCCTTCATGATATATGGGGGATCAATGGTAAGATGATGTTGAGAAATTTATTGACCTTCTTAATAAATTTTTAGACTTTCATCTTTTCGAATGGTTATAAGGTTAACTATTTATGGAATTTTTTATGTTTAACATCCAATTAGGTTTTATAAATTAATATATTATATCTCCATATGATGATTTATTCATATTAGATAACTAGTGTTAACCATTTTATTATTATAATGATATATAGAATGTCAATCATTATATTTATGGATCTCATGATCTTCTAATTATTTAAGAATGAAAAATTCACCTTCATTTCTTAGAATAAGAGATATTGTGAAAATTTATAAAGGCACAAAAAAGTGTACAATAGTGTGAAAATCAAGTAAGTATATCTTATCAAGAAAATTCTTCAACATTAGGAAATGGGACTTATAGTAATTTTTCCCATTATCATCACTTTTTATGATATCAAAGGTCTTTTTTCAAGCCTCTATGTGTAATGGGTTTTTTATCGTTAAATTTCCCTAGATCACCCACTTATGTTGATTAGTATTCTCATTCACTCTCTATTAGATCATAATAGTAATATTTGTATTCCATGTCAATAATTTCCCATTCCACCTATGTTCTCTTATTTGGATACCGAGTTATTAGTTAATTTGGGTAACCTTTATATTTCCAACTCTCATTTTTTAAAAATTGGTTTAATATTCATTTTTACAATGTGGGTTTCTATGAAAGTACCCTTAAATTATTAATACTTTGATAAAAATGATGAATTTATATGAAAATATTCATTTTCACGGGAGGTATAATGTAACCACCCTATATCATGTGGAATAATTTTTTAAATAATTTATTCTTGTTGATATGTTTTCATTTAACACAATACATAATATAGCTTACATTATATGAAAGAACCATGTTCTTATTTATTTATATACAACAACATGTTGATATTACACTACATGAATCAATTAGATTAACTTGTGTTACACACACAACTGTGTTTGAATTTTGTTACACAAAATTCTGAATTCCTTCAGTAACGGTCATGACATACAAACCTAGTTTTACCAAACTACTTTGTATTATTAATATTATTATTAAAATATTATTTAGAATGGTGGTTATGAATAATATTGATTAAAATATAAAAAAATATTTTTCATGTGTATATAAGAAGAATTATTTGGTGACCAATTAACTATAAATGTAAATAAAAACCTTTTCATAATATAGGAAATATATTGCTGGAAAACTATATTTATGAAATAAAACATGTTTTACCTAAATAAATTAATTAAACTAATTTTGATAGAATACTTTAATGATATATATATATATATTTATGTAAACTATTTAAGAAACATATTATCTGTTATTCAGAAAAGAGATAAGAGTAAATTCAATTTTACGCACAATGATATATTGTATTTCTAAAAGGTAATTTGGCTTCCTTTCAAAGGTGGACATATTTTAAATATATTTTTTTATCTTTTATAAATATTATTTAATAAAATAAACACTTCTTATTAGAAAGTAACATCAAAATTTACTTCTGATTTTTTTTTGGAGATGATTCATTTTTTGATGAATAGTGAAAAAACATTTAGTTTTAATTGAAAAATGCTTTTCTGTATAATATATATATATATATATATATACAGTTAAATTTAGTTTTATTTGGGATTTAAGAATAAATATATCCATAATACATAAATTAATCCCATTTATGCCAATTTTACCAATTTATCATTGAAATTAAATATAAAAACATTTCAATATGTTGAGATTTTTTACTTTAAAAACTCAATGTCTCCTCTCATCCATAGGATTCATTTTTAATTAATTTAATCCCATTATTTTTTAGTGATTTTAAAAAATAATTTCCTTAATTTTAATAAGAATAATTTATAATTTATATTATGTTAAAATTTTATTTTGATAAAATATATTAGTGAAATTAATTAAAATTAATTATTATGATTGGGATAAAACATGTTTACTTAGTGGTTAAGCATTAACATAAGTGAAAAATAACAAAGAAACATGTAAAAAATAAATTATATATATATATTTAGATCATATAAACACTTTTATATAAAATAAATTAATATTTTTAGAACATTATGTAAGGGAGACCTCTCAATAATGATTATGTTTTTATATTTATAAGAATGCCACTACCCATCAACTATAAAAGGGAACTCACCCACTCACTTATTCAAAGGTCTAAATCCATTTTGATCATCCAAACCATGCCCAAATAACCTCTCAACTTCCCTCCCTTAATACTAGAGAAATAACTTTGGGAAAAAATCCACCCCAGGAATCTCTTTGGTTCAAACCAAAAGGGGTTACCCAAAGAAGAGGTAACATCTTTCCACAAGCACTTTTTTCATTCAGTTTTCCAACCTGTAAATTATTAATATTAAATTCTTATATAATAACCTTAGCATAAAAAATATACTTATATGTAGTTATGTTAAGTTTTATACTCACACTCACACACAATTCCATGAAATGGGATACATAATCAAAGTTTGTGTGTACGATAGACTACCACTTCGTGATATAATGTTGTCCGTTCTTCCATTAAAACCTTTAGAAGTTTGGAATAATGGTGGAATTACTATTTTAAATTAAATATATGATATTTATTATATAATTATTCTTCATTAATTTTTATATAACACATTACATCTTGCTTTCCATTTTTTTGGAATACTACAACATTGGTTGTGGTCTTGTGGATTACCACCCCCTCAAAGCGATGTGATCCCTTCACACATTACATAGAATTAATTAATGTTTGATTTAGTAAAATTATATGATATATATGAAATAATAATTCTGTTCGAATGATAATATATATATTTATACATATATGTCAATTTATTTCATTCATTCAATATGATAAGAAAACAGAAATAATGTTCATGCAAACATATGACCAACCATCTCCATGATTTTTGTATTCCATTTAATATTTCATTATTTTATATATTAATATAAGAAATAATATACTATATATAGGTGATATTCACATCATTTGTTTATAGTCTGGTAATAATTAAATGATAATCTATGTAGACAGATCATGAATAATAATCAAAACGTATATATAAAAACAAATTGGTTATTACCCAAAATATTGCATTAACATGAAATTATTAATGAATGGGTGATATAATCTAAAAATAAAATAAAATTTTGATGGGATTTCATATAAGAATATCGTTCTTTGGTAGTTTTATAATTAATATATATTCATTATATAAATTTTTTTCACGTGTACAAATAACGGAAAGACCTAAGGTGTGTGTTTTCTCATATCACGTTTATTTGTAGGAGATATATGATATATTCACCACTTATTATTATGGTGTTGTGTATAAACTACCATATTTTCTAAAAACACAAGAAATTATAAAATTATTAATTTTTATTATATAATTAAATAATTAAATTCAATATAGTTTTTTAATTAAATAATTGATACATAAAGAAATAAAATAAATTATACTTATGAAATAGTAACATGACCTTAAGAATAGTAACATGACCATTTTGAATAGTAATATTGAAAATAGAATAGAAAACTCAAATAATAAATTATAAATAATGTTTATACATCCTATAAGTGAAAATATGTTATATTTATATCATTTAACAAGTAAATAATTTTTCTAAAAAATCATAAATTAATTATTGGTATTTTTTCTTAATTTATATTTTATAAAACTTTTATGAAAAATTTAATAATTTAAATGAAAATTTATTTCCAAAAAAATTAATTATAAATTATTATTACTTTTTATCTTGTGGTTAGAAGATAGGTTTTTGAGACCTTGAGTAATTTTTCAAGGTGTTGCAGAACCAATTATCAATTTAAAGTTGTTTTTTTCGAATAAAAATTATTTTATTTAAAAATTAAATTTACCATATTTATAAAATTATTTTGATAAAATTTATTCCATTTTTTAATTCTCCACTTCAGAAAATGGTTGGAGTGAATTTTGGGTATTTTTGGGAAATACATGAATTTTTGGTGAATAGTGAAATATGATATTTTATAAAATAATATAAGTACATAAATTATTGATTCATGGATGATTTTATGGTTAATTGAGAACCCTTAGTTCAAAATAATATACACTAATTACTATATTTAGCCATAAGAACGTACATTATTTATTTACGTGGGGAAAATAATAAAATAATGATTAAAATAATGGACCCCCCCCCCTTTTATACTATATATACCACTCCTCATCCCCTCTTATCCTCACACATCCAAATCTTTGATCATTGTCCAAATTATAAATAATCCTCTTCAAAAGACTCATTCCCACGTTCTAGACCTTATGGTATCACCAGATGGCCAAAACCAATGGCCTTAAAAAGGTTCTCAACGAGGATAATTCAAGAGGTAAAAATCCTCTTTCTTTTCATTTTAATTTTTTTTCAATACTTTTTATTTTATTATACTCTCTTCACATACCCTTATCCAATATGAATGAAAAATTAGTTATCATCTATATACTATAATTTTATCTTGTTTACGGAAAAATTAACCATCACACTTTTTCTCCTCTCTCACCTATTCTAAAAATAAAATCACCTTCTGTGATGTGTTGATTTACCGACATTGAAGACGATGTGATTTCAATTTCAATTTTCATCTTCATGGATGGTCATAAATCTAATTTTATTGGGTATAACATATTTTAATCCTTGCAATATTACTTTTTTTGTTCTGGAATTATAATATATACATAATATTAAATTATATAACGAAAATAGTTCATGATTATCTAAGAGCTTCAATAATATCTAAATGAATATTATTAATGTTTTATGTAATGATTAATCATCATATATGAATAAAAAATGATTTATAGTATCATTTAAAATTCCAAAAAAAATATAATACCATTTCATTTGACTTATGTAGTTTCAATTACATTCGACAGGAAAATCCATTACAAATTGAACATGGAAACCATGTAATGAAAACTAAAAGAATATTGAAAATAACAAAATATAATTAATAATTGTGTGGAATGATATTATAAAATGATCGTATAAGGTTTTATAAAAATAAATATATTTATATAAAATATAAATAAAATTATTTTAACAATTATAATAGAGTTTTAAAAACATTTTATATAAGAATATCCCAATTTAAGGGAGTTCATAACCCAATTTCCATTCATTGGGATAGCCTTCTACTTCATTTATCTTTTAAGGATAATTTTATTTATGATTTTAATTTTTAACATATTATGTTTTATTATGTATATTTTCGGTGAATATATAAATTCATATCATTTTATTAATTCTTTCTTCAAATATATGGTATATTTAAGGGTCTCCTCTTTAAAAAGAAATATTTAAATATGTATTTTTACAAAAAATAAAAAGGAATTTTTTTATGAAAATATTCGTGTTTTATGACTATATTATAGTTCATTGGAATTTTTTATGATGAATTATGGGACCTATATATCCCTCCAATGCATTGGTTATGTGTATGATCGAGGTCATCAGTAAGGTTACACAATGTCTAATTGCGATGGTTATACCATAAGGTATCTGTGAGGGTAACAATGTAAGGTTGTCATGAGGGTTACAAATAAAAAGTTAGCCATGAGGGTTACAATATCATGTAATTAAATTAAAAATATTCCCTTATGATTTTATGTTTTATGTAAGTCTTATGTTTTATAAAGTAAGTGTGTGATACTTTATTAGTAATAAGTATGACATTATGAAAATTATTTCTTATGTTTATAAGTAATCATGTATTAATACTTTATATACGTATTTTTATATCACTTGATGAGATTTTTGTTCTCATAACATGTTTCAAAATAATTTTCATAGGGTTTAAGGATGGGAAATATAATCTTAGAGTCCAAAATGAATGTTTTGAAGAATTTTCATGAAAAGATTTTATGCATCTAGTAAAAGAATTTGTGTTGTGAAAAAATGGATATTATTTTAATTATACCCACTCTATATACATGTGGGTTGATATGTATGAATTATTTCCTAACATTATAAATCTCTAATCTGAAAAGATCTTTTGGAATGTAAAAGGTGAATTCAAAAAGATCTTACTATATTATGTAATGCTGAAGGGTGGGTCTTTATAGTTGGTATCAGAGCACGGTTTAGATAACTTTATTAGTTAGGATGATGTTAATAGAATACCATAAAGTAGATTTAACTTGTTTTTATGTAGATATGATATAGAAATTAAAGATTACCATGTTGCTTCAACTAAGAGATATCTGTTAAGAATGGTTTTTTATAGAAGAAATAGGGAAGCTGATGTTAGAAGGAACCAAGAGGCAAATATCTTTCAAAATCCAAAACCTCCAACGGTAAGGATTGGAACTAAGTAGTTTGTGAATGAAATGGAGAAGATAATATAGGAAATATATGTTATTGGAATCCATGTAAGTGAATAACTTGAACAACCACAAAGGAACATGATTATTGTAACGCCCCGACCCCAGTTACCCAGAGTCGGTGCATTAATTACATAACATTGGCATGATCACAAGAAAGATCAAATATCGAAACACCGATTGGTTTAGTAGCCTTGGAAACACTAGATATATTCATAAGTTTTACATTACATCATAAAACGAAAAACTACTACAACAACATATTGTCTCCATAATCCACACTCATATCCCCACATAATATCCCTGCAGGTCATTCATAACTTACTTCTTCACTTCCTGGGAAAAATAAAACATAGAAAAGGGGTGAGCTCAAATGCCCAGTAAGGATAACAATATAGCAGAAACATTCATAAATAAGAATAATCATTTAAGGCAATGTATAACTAAAACAAAATCCTTTCAAAATTGAACTTTCAACATAGTATGGCATAAATAAAATGAAATAATGCCATTTACTTATTCACATGGATATTATACTAATCAAATAATCACATGCAAAATCACTAACCACTTTCATAATGTTGGAATGCATAATGCCAGACTATCATAACCACATAGCCAAGGCCTCGTGCCAAGACTACAAATAAGATTTTGTCAAGGCCTTGTGCCAAGACACTAGTTTGTCTCATGAGACCTACCGATGCATCGAGGAGCTATAGCGGGCTCCACCCGTCACATATTAAGTCCAATGCATTCCCATATGAAAAGGTTTAAACATAACATAAACATTCGTATTAAAAATAGCATACGAAATGTCAATACTTTCACCATAAACTATGAATGGTATAAAAATAGCACATCCACAGTCAAACATATCACAAAACCTTCAATACAATATAGAAGTTTTGTATTATAATAAATCAACTTCAAATAATCTTAAAATCCATCAAAGGATGTTGACATAGATGAAATCAATATTCTTTTTAAAGAAATATCTCCTTCTATTCTGAAATCATTTAAGATCCGTATAAAATAAAACATTTTCTTTGAAAATATTCTTATAAGCTTGTAAGGGGAGCTTTGAAGATTTTATAACGGCGGAAAATAACCGCACCCGCCGTATAAGTTAAAAAAACATTCTTACCATAATTCTGTCGAAAAGGTAAAAAAGGACCTTGTTTTGAAAACGACCGAAAGATTCCTTTATAAACCACTTATAAAAGTCAAAAAGGGTATAAATGAATTTAACTCATATTCTAGTAAATAGTAAAAATGTTTTGAAATACATTTTTAAGAAACATGGATGTGGATGATAAAGAGATCCCAGTAGATTATTACGTATAAACAACCTCGGATAATGAAGAGATTGTGAAATAACCCTTACCTTGTACTTTTACTTGGTTGGGGTAGGTTAACTTCCTGTATAATGGTGAAATAATTTTTATTAAATTATAAAATAATCATATAGATTATTATGATATCATATATGATCTTTTAATATTGATTTGATAATAATATCTTAGTATTATCGTTGTTTCGGGTGTGAACTTACTTGTTTTCTTTTGTATGTTTTGTTACGTAAGACATGTTTGTAAAGGATAGGTTGTATATTATTCATATACAGAATGATATCAAGTCTTTAAACATCATTTTTAAATCATCAAATGATAATTATACTTGAATGGATACGATGGAGAATGAATCTCATCGCATTCGTGGAGACGGTAGTCCGTACGTACGCACGAGCGACAATATCATTCTTTTGATATTAAAATAATATATAAATGGATGGTATATCATATATAAAGAATCATTAACATGTTATATTTATTATTTACATGAGTTACACATCATTATTATACCCATCCAAATAATATTATATTGAATAACAATTACACCACAACGTGGAGACGGTAAGTCGTACGTACGCACGTATGGTGACATGTTATTAAAAGGGTGGATAGAATACTGAATATGGTTGTAACATATTTATAATAACATCACAGTATATGTGAGATACTGGAGTTATTATTTTAGAATGGTAAGAACAAAGAAAGAAGAAGTGGAAGAAGAAAGGAACTTGAAAAGGGGTGGTGAAAACATTACCTCTTCTTCGGGTTCTTCCTTTTGATTTGATCAAAAGGGCTCCTTAGGTTGGCTTTCTGATCCAAATAATGCCTCTAGGTTGTAGTGAGGGAAGTTGGGAGAGTATTTGGGCAGCGGTTGGACGAGCCAAGTGGCTTGAGAGGTGTGAGGAATGAGTATAAGTGGTCTCCTTTTATAAGGGAGAGGAGGGGCTCTTTAGGAAAGAGTGAAAGTATTACTTTATAATATATTTATATTCGGTTTATAATGGTCCAAAAATCATTGAGGTCGAATATAAGATGACTCATTTTCTAAATAACATCAACCAATAAGAATTGGACAGGTTTTAGATAATATTTTAATCTTTATAATCTTATTTATTTAAATGATTTATTAATGAGGTAAACATTGCATCATTATTGTGTCATTAATAATTTAAATTATTTGATGTCTAAAAATTATAAATAAAATATAATTATGTAGGAAATCTTTTTATATTTCTAATGAATATTTATAATCTAAAATCAAACATGTATAACCCTATGTAAAAAAATTTCTTCTAAAAGATGTAAGCTTATGCCATTTTTATTTTTATTTTAACTTTATTAATATAATGTGTCCCTACCACATACAAGTGGCTTTAAGGGGGTCCCCAAATCGACCCAAGGATGCCCATGGTCGGGTATGTGTCCACCAATAAGGTTAGGACACGTTTTAGGGTAATTTTTTATTATTATAATATTATTTTTTAACCCTTATTTACCGGATTTACCCTTTAACCATGGTAAATAAAATATTTACCGCAGTAATTATTAAAAATGTGTAAAAATAAAAGTTACCTATTTACATAATTTGGACATCCTGATTCCAAATATGTAATCCATTTTTCCAAATTCAAAACACAGAAGTGGCAGAAATTAATTTAAAATTAATTCCCGTTGTTAAAATAAAAAGCGTGTTTTTAAGAGATAATAACTATCAAAAGATTGACACTTGTTTATGTCTGGTTTAATTGTGAAATTATGTCCAATGACAAACATTAAATTAAATGGTAAAAATATATTCTAAATATACTTTAAAACCACTCAAATTCATAATTTATCAATATTAATTATTTTGATTAAAAAAGTTAACTTTAATTAAAATTTAGTAATTTTCAATATTCATCAAAATATAAAAGTTATCCGAAAAGTACCAAAATTTCACCCTAGGATAATTTCAATATTCTGAATCCAAAAATGAAGTCAATTTTGAAATATAAAATATATATGATTTCAAAAAGTAGGTATTACTATTCACAACGGCTAGTTTAATTAGTTGTGGTGTGTATTAGAACTCGAGGTTGCGTACAACACACGTTATCGCATTATTCGAAGGGAAACATACCGTGGAAGCTTGGGGTGTTACATTCTCCCCTCCTTCAAATAATTGCGTCCTCTCAATTTCTAGGGTATTACTGCATAAAAAGACTCGGGTGGTTCTTCATCATAAGTTCCTTGGGTTCCCACGTTGCCTCTTCCATCTTATGATTTCTCCACATAACTTTTACCAGACGCGTCGTCCGGTTTCTCAGTACTTGTTCTCTTGTATCAAGAATCCTGACAGGCTCTTCACAATAAGACAGATCGGGTTCCAATTCTAATTCTTCATAGGTGAGTACATGCATTGGGTCAGGCATGTATTTTCTCAACAGAGATACGTGGAACACATCGTGAACTTTGGAGAGACTTGGTGGCATTGCCAATCGGTAAGCTACAGCCCCAATTCGTTCTAGAATTTCGAAAGGTCCAATGTACCTGGGACTCAATTTACCTTTCTTACCAAAACGTATGACTCCCTTCCATGGAGATACCTTCAGGAAAACATGATCACCGACTTGAAATTCCAAATCCTTCCTTCGATTATCGGCATAGCTCTTCTGCCTACTTTGAGCTGCTTTGATGTGATTTTGGATTACCTTCACCTTTTCCACCGTTTCCTCCACCAGTTCTGGGCCTACAAGTTTTCTTTCACCAACCTCATCCCAACAGGTTGGTGTACGACATCTCTTTCCGTATAACGCTTCATATGGTGCCATCTGTATACTCGAATGGAAACTATTGTTATAGGAAAATTCTACCAGTGGTAAATATTGATCCCACATACCCTGAAAGTCAAGTGAGCAAGATCTCAACATGTCTTCTAAGGTTTGAATAGTCCGTTCTGATTGTCCGTCTGTCTGAGGGTGGTAAGCAGTGCTCAAATGAAGTTCAGTATCCAGGGATTTCTGAAGACTTTTCCAAAATCTTGAAGTAAAATGAGGATCACGATCAGAAACAATTGATAAGGGTACCCCATGAAGTCTCACAACTTCATTAATATATAGTCTTGCTAGACGTTCCAGGGGTAGATCTTCTCTTATAGCAAGAAAATGTGCTGACTTGGTAAGACGATCAACAATAACCCACATTGCATCATTCCTTATAGGAGTCTTTGGTAGCCCCATGACAAAGTCCATCGTAATATTGTCCCATTTCCACTCCGGTATGGGAAGAGGTTGCATGACTCCTCCAGGCTGTTGCCTTCCAGCTTTCACTTGTTGACAAACCATACATCTTGACACAAAATCAGCAATCTCCCTCTTCATGTTGTCCCACCAAAAATGTTCCTTCAAATCTCTATACATTTTGGTGCTCCCAGGGTGTATAGAGAAATTGGAACTATGAGCATCATCCAGCAATTCCCTTTTCAGATCAGGTAAATCGGTAACACAACGTCTCTTCCCGAATTTCAAAATTCCATCTTCATACACAAAGTCTCTCAATCTCCCATCATTCACAGCTTTAATCTTCTTCTGAAATTCTTCATCATCGGTCTGAGAACTCTTAATCCTTTCTAGTAAAGATGGTTTGGCAACCATTTGAAAAATCATTGATGTTTCACCTTCCCTGGTTATTCCCATGTCCATCTTCACTAGATCCATGAAAATTGGATCCCTTTCAATTCTCATCATGTTCAAAACTCCATTGTCTTTTCTGCTCAAAGCATCTGCCACCTTGTTTGCTTTCCATGGGTGGTAGTGTATCGTGCAATCATAATCCTTGAGTAATTCAAGCCATCTCCTTTGCCTCATGTTGAGTTCTTTTTGTGAGAAAATGTACTTCAAACTCTTGTGATCAGTATAAATCTCACATTTTTCACCATAGAGGTAGTGTCTCCATATCTTCAAAGCAAAGATCACAGCTGCTAACTCAAGATCATGAGTAGGATAGTTTTTTTCATGAATTTTCAACTGTCGTGATGCATAGGCAATAACTCTATCATTCTGCATAAGGACACAACCAAGTCCTTTCTTTGATGCATCACTATAAATAACGAACCCATCATTCCCCGATGGTAGATTCAATATAGGAGAATTGACTAATCTTCTCTTCAGTTCTTTGAAAAATTCTTCACACTCTTTTGTCCAAACAAATTTAACCCCTTTACGTGTGAGCTTCGTTAATGGGTTAGCCAATTGGGCAAAATTCTGGATGAAACGTCGATAATAACCTTCCAAACCAATAAAACAGCGTACCTCAGTTATACTCGTAGGTGCTGGCCATTCTTGTATTGCCTTGGTCTTAGAAGGATCAACAAAGATTCCATCTTTAGAGACAATATGGCCATGAAAAGAAATATCCTGAAGCCAGAATTCACACTTGATAAACTTCCCATATAATTCAGGCCTCCTCAGAGTCTTCAAGATAATGCGCAAGTGATTTTCATGATCTTCGTAGGTTTTGGAGTATACCAAGATATCATCAATAAATACCACCAAAAATTCATCGAGATAATCCTTGAAAACTCTATTCATCATATCCATGAATACAGAGGGTGTATTAGTCAATCCAAATGGCATTACAGTAAACTCGTAATGCTCGTACCTGGTTCGAAATGCTGTCTTCGGATTGTCTTCCTTCTTCACACACAACTGATGGTATCCAGATCGAATGTCAATCTTTGAAAAGTATTGAGCTTCATGCAGTTGGTCAAATAAATCATCAATACGAGGTAAGGGATACTTGTTCTTTATCGTTATAGCATTGATCTCCCTGTAGTCGATACATAACCTCATAGATCCATCTTTCTTTTTAACAAAAAGAACAGGGTCTCCCCATGGAGAAACACTAGGGCGAATAAATCCCTTATTACTCAATTCCTCTAGTTGTTTCTTTAGTTTGACTAATTCTACAGTGGCCATTCTATAAGGGGTCTTCGATATAGGCCTTGATCCAGGAATCAAATCAATGGAAAACTCAACTTCTCGTTCTGGAGGATGTCTAGGTAAATCTTCCGGAAATACATCTACAAATTCTTTCACAACAGGTACATCCCCTATTTGAACATTCCTTTCCTCACCGACAGTTATTTCATTCTCTTCCTCCCCAATAATTGAATTAAGTTGAGCTACTGGGGGTGGATCTAAATAAGAATTAGGTGGCGACGATTCTGCTCTAAAGATAAGGTGTTCCTTATCATTATCATCAATAATCGTAGCCTCTTTCTTCTTACAATAAATCTCCGCATCATAGTCCGAAAGCCAGTCTATACTGAGGATTATATCAAACTCAATCATAGGTATGACGATGAGATCAGCAGATAAAGAAAATTTATGTGCTCTAATGGGGACTGATTCCCAAAACTTTGTTGCAATGATACTTCCCTTAGGAGTTTTAACTGACAACTCCCTTGTTAAATCAAATTGGAAATATCTAGTTTTCTTAGAAAATTGGGAAGATATGAAACAATGCGACGATCCAGAGTCAAAAAATGCATTTTCTAAACTTGAGGAAACCATTAAATTACCTGCCACCACGTCTTTTGGAGCTTCTACCTCTGCAGTAGTGATAGCATAATCCTGGCCTTGATCCCATGGCCTTTTCTGAGGTAAGTTCTCCTGACACTTAGGACATGCATTTGCATAATGCCCCATCTCCCTGCAATTGTAGCACTGAACGTTGGTAGCTTCCTTCTTCCCCTTGCAATCATGAGCTTGGTGGCCTTTTTCACCACACTTGTAACAGACTCCCATTCCCTTCAAGCAAGTACCAGGATGTTTCTTCCCACATTTACCACAAGATGGATATTCAACCATTCCCTTCTTCCCCTTATTTCCATTCCCAGATTGATCAGCTGGTCTCTTCTTCTCTTGCTTTGCTGTAAAGTCATAAGACTTAGAGAATTCCTTTTCGGTCTTGATAGCACATGAGACAATGTCTTCGTACGATGAAAAGGATTGTCAGACTAATGCTCGACGGAGAAATGGTTTTAACCCATCAAAGAAACAATCAATCTTACTTCTTGGGTTGCGAATATAATCTCTAGCATACCTCGCTAACCTTGTAAAGTTATCCTCATACTTTGTGACATTCTCATCCTCCTTTTGTCTCAGACTCAGAAATTGCCTTTCTATATCTGCTCGATGGTCGCGAGGAAAGTATTTTTCTAAAAACAGATCTTTGAACTCCCTCCATTCCATATTTGATACTTCATCATCTTCCTTCATGTTTTGAATCAATGACCACCATTGATCAGCATCTCTAGTGAGGTGGTAAACTGCCATGATAACCTTTTCCCTTTCATTACTCCCCAAAGCCTGAAATATTTTCTCTAGGGAAAATATCCATTGCTCAGCTGCTAAGGGATTTGTACTCCCATTGAATGTTGGTGGTTGTTGCCTCATGAATCGATCTAACATTGATCCTCCACGCTGCGGATCAGGGTGCTCCATACGGGTAAGGTTATTATTCATAACCTGAGTAAGTTGTCCCAGTATGGTGATTAGCTGATCGGCACCAGTTGCATCACCAGCCCCACTATAATTATCTTGAGCAGGAGGGAAATCCCTACATGGAGTGCGTGCATTGATACGGTTTCCATTTCTTCCACTAGGCGCCATTTCTAAACAATGGCATAAACTAGATCAGTTTATGAATCAAAATACATTATCCCATACTTATAAAACACTCAACATAAATTGAACTATTTATGGATATAATCCATAATCATAAAAATGTTTTCTTTGAGGAATTATATACTAATAAACCCTTCATAATGATTTGTAAAGAAAATGAGAGTTAGCCTAAGCATATCCCCCGGGAGTGTCGTAACCAAGAGTGCAGCAAGGCCCATTGTCGTGCACCAGTTCCTGTTCGAGTCTAGCTCAAAGCGGTGTTTTCGGGTTTTACCCTTAGGTACATCTGTGCCAGAGCCGCCTCTACCTGCTCGTATCCAGACAGGGATGTATTGCTCGGAAAACTCACAAAATCTCTACAATACCAAAATTCTAGGAAGTTCTTCTATACTAATCCTCAAAGTTCATCTTAGGTCTACGTGCTCTAATCAGAGTTTATCTAAATCTATCTTCCAAGGTTTGTACTAAACTTCCTCTGATACCAACTGTAACGCCCCGACCCCAGTTACCCAGAGTCGGTGCATTAATTACATAACATTGGCATGATCACAAGAAAGATCAAATCTCGAAAGACCGATTGGTTTAGTAGCCTTGGAAACACTAGATATATTCATATGTTTTACATTACATCATAAAACGAAAAACTACTACAACAACATATTGTCTTCATAATCCACACTCATATCCCCACATAATATCCCTGCAGGTCATTCATAACTTACTTCTTCACTTCCTGGGAGAAATAAAACATAGAAAAGGGGTGAGCTCAAATGCCCAGTAAGGATAACAATATAGCGGAAACTTTCATAAATAAGAATAAACATTTAAGGCAATGTATAACTAAAACAAAAGCCTTTCAAACTTGAACTTTCAACATAGTATGGCATAAATAAAATGAAATAATGCCATTTACTTATTCACATGGATATTCTACTAATCAAATAATCACATACAAAATCACTAACCACTTTCATAATGTTGGAATGCATAATGCCAGACTATCATAACCACATAGCCAAGGCCTCGTGCCAAGACTACAAATAATATTTTTTCAAGGCCTTGTGCCAAGACACTAGTTTGTCTCATGAGACCTACCGATGCATCGAGGAGCTATAGCGGGCTCCACCCGTCACATATTAAGTCCAATGCATTCCCATATGAAAAGGTTTAAACATAACATAAACATTTGTATTAAAACTAGCATACAAAATGTCAATACTTTCCCCATAAACTATGAATGGTATAAAAATAGCACATCCACAGTCAAACATATCACAAAACCTTCAATACAATATAGAAGTTTTGTATTATAATAAATCAACTTCAAATAATCTTAAAATCCATCAAAGGATATTGACATAGATGAAATCAATATTCTTTTTAAAGAAATATCTCCTTCTATTCTGAAATCATTTAAGATCCGTATAAAATAAAACATTTTCTTTGAAAATATTCTTATAAGCTTGTAAGGGGAGCTTTGAAGATTTTATAACGGCGGAAAATAACCGCACCCTCCGTATAAGTTAAAAAAACATTCTTACCATAATTCTGTCGAAAAGGTTAAAAAGGACCTTGTTTTGAAAACGACCGAAAGATTCCTTTATAAACCACTTATAAAAGTAAAAAAGGGTATAAATGACTTTAACTCATATTCTAGTAAATAGTAAAAATGTTTTTAAATACATTTTTAAGAAACATGGATGTGGATGATAAAGAGATCCCAGTAGATTATTACGTATAAACAACCTCGGATAATGAAGAGATTGTGAAATAACCCTTAACTTGTACTTTTCCTTGGTTGGTGTAGGTTAACCTCCTGTATAATGGTGAAATAATTGTTATTAAATCATAAAATAATCATATACATTATTATGATATCATATATGATCTTTTAATATTGATTTGATAATAATATCTTAGTATTATCGTTGTTTCGGGTGTGAACTTACTTGTTTTCTTTTGTATGTTTTGTTACGTAAGATATGTTTGTAAAGGATACGTTGTATATTATTCATATCCAGAATGATATCAAGTCTTTAAACATCATTTTTAAATCATCAAATGATAATTATACTTGAATGGATACGATGAAGAATGAATCTCATCGCATTCGTGGAGACGGTAGTCCGTACGTATGCACGAGCGACAATATCATTCTTTTGATATTAAAATAATATATAAATGGATGGTATATCATATATACAGAATCATTAACATGTTATATTTATTATTTAAATGAGTTACACATCATTATTATACCCATCCAAATAATATTATATTGAATAACAATTACACCACAACGTGGAGACGGTAAGCCGTACGTACGCACGTATGGTGACTTTTTATTAAAAGCGTGGATAGAATACTGAATATGGTTGTACCATATTTATAATAACATCACAGTATATGTGAGATACTGGAGTTATTATTTTAGAATGGTAAGAACAAAGAAAGAAGATGTGGAAGAAGAAAGGAACTTGAAAAGGGGTGGTGAAAACATTACCTCTTCTTCGGGTTCTTCCTTTTGATTTGATCAAAAGGGCTCCTTAAGTTGGATTTCTGATCAAAATAAGGCCTCTAGGTTGTAGTGAGGGAAGTTGGGAGAGTATTTGGGCATGGGTTGGACGATCCAAGTTGCTTGAGAGGTGCGAGGAATGAGTATAAGTGGACTCCTTTTATAAGGGAGAGGAGGGGCTCTTTAAGAAAGAGTGAAAGTATTACTTTATAATATATTTATATTCGGTTTACAATGGTCCAAAAATCATTGAGGTCGAAGATAAGATGACTCATTTTCTAAATAACATCATCCAATAAGAATTGGACAGGTTTTAGATAATATTTTAATCATTATAATCTTATTTATTTAAATGATTTATTAATGAGGTAAACATTGCATCATTATTGTGTCATTAATAATTTAAATTATTTCATGTCTAAAAATTATAAATAAAATATCATTATGTAGGAAATCGTTTTAGCTTTCTAATGAATATTTATAATCGAAAATCCAACATGAATAACCCTATGTAAAAATTGTTCTTCTAAAAGATGTATGCTTATGCCATTTTTATTTTTATTTTAACTTTATTAATATAATGTGTCCCTACCACATAAAGGTGGCTTTAAGGGGGTCCCCAAATCGACCCAAGGATGCCCATGGTCGGGTATGTGTCCACCAATAAGGTTAGGACACGTTTTAGGGTAATTTTTTATTATTATAATATTATTTTTTAACCCTTATTTACCGGATTTACCCTTTAACCATGGTAAATAAAATATTTACCGCAGTAATTATTCAAAATGTGTAAAAATAAAAGTTACCTATTTACATAATTTGGACATCATGATTCCAAATATGTAATCCATTTTTCCAAATTCAAAACACAGAAGTGGCAGAAATTAATTTAAAATTAATTCTCGTTGTTAAAATAAAAAGCGTGTTTTTAAGAGATAATAACTATCAAAAGATTGACACTTGTTTATGTCTGGTTTAATTGTGAAATTATGTCCAATGACAAACATTAAATTAAATGGTAAAAATATATTCTAAATATACTATAAAACCACTCAAATTCATAATTTATCAATATTAATTATTTTGATTAAAAAAGTTGATTTTAATTAAAATTTAGTAATTTTCACTATTCATCAAAATATAAAAGTTATCTGAAAAGTACCAAAATTTCACCCTAGGCTAATTTCAATATTCCGAATCCAAAAATGAAGTCCATTTTTAAATATAAATTATATATGATTTCAAAAATTAGGTATTACTATTCACAACGGCTAGTTTAATTAGTTGTGGTGTGTATTAGAACTCGAGGTTGCGTACAACACACGCTATAGCATTATTCGAAGGGAAACGTACCGTGGAAGCTTGGGGTGTTACAATTATAGTGGAATTTTTTATGAGGTAGCAGCCTCCCTCTTTAAGTAGATATTTTAACCCAGTGGCGACTGAAGGATGGATTAAAACCCTAAGAATGATATTCTACATCATGAGGTGTTAGGGTAATCAAAATTTTGGGCTTTCTATTTTTTTTGGTTTTGAAGGTGAAGCTGAAAAGTGGTGGTAAATGGTCAATAATGTCATGTATAACAAGCACATTGATTCCATGGAATGGTATGAATTTAAAAATCTTTTCCAGACAACCTATTTTCCAAATGCTATTCGACATTAGATGGAAAATAAATTCTAAGAATTTAATAAAATGTAGGAGGATTTAGTGGAATTGAATGAAGTAAACGTCACCTGATTGGAAAGGTTCCCTCCAAATCTTATTTTGGATATTGACAGAAAAATAAACCATTTCTATTCAAGACCGATGACAATATATCCAAGGGAATTGGCTTACCATGAATTTAGAAATTATGAGAAACTTGTTTGATGTGTTGAAAGGATAGAAATTTAGTTTTTCGATGATCAAATGTTCTTTGAGAAAAATCAGAAAAAGCATTCTAGATAGAAATATATGGGTAATAATCAATCAAATAAATATTATGGTGAGAATGGATAGTTTCTAGTTTTTGAAATGTGTGGTAAAAAGTACCCTAGGTAATTCCTTACCAAAACAGGGAAGGGATTTTAATGTGGTAAGTTTGGAATATAGCCTCATATTGTAATTAAAATTATATTAATATTAATCCTAGTAATAAATCAATAATTTGTTTTAAATGTGGTGATATGGGTCATTATGAAATAACATTCCCAAACAAAGATCTGAATGAAGGAAAGCTGCCAGATTATAAGAAAAAGGTGCAGTGAGATCCTATTCATCTACATCAGTAAATGTGAGTCCATGTAATGGAGTGGTATTATGTACATTCTTTGTCTACAGATATTTTTAAAATTTCCTGTTTGATATGCAGTCCAAATATTCGATTATTTCCAAGAAATTTTATAATAAATTGTAAATTTTACCTTATGAAATGAGACAGAATTGTAACAACCCAAGATTTTATAATATATATTCATTTTAATTTCTTTCATATCTTCTGTTGTACGCTACGCCAAGATTATCTTGCGCTATGCGCAACACCGTATTAGCTTGCAGTATACACAACACTAATCTTGGATCGTGTTACACACAATTTCATGTTTGTTTGATAGTAGTTATTCTACGAAACATTGAGTATATATATATATTCAAGGTATTTTGTTATACACAACAACAAAGGAGTCGTGCACTACACGCAACCCTAACTTGGCTTGCATTACACGCAATCGTGACCTTCCTCGATAGCGTGTGTTGCACGTAATACCGAGTTTCCCTAAACAACGATATGTTATATAATCTAGCCGTTATGAATAGTAATACCCAATTTTTGAAATTTTATCTTTCAAAATGGACTTCATTTTTGGATCCAGAATATCGAAATTAGCCTTGGGTGAATTTTTGGTATTTTTCTGAAAACTTTCAATTTTTGATTAATAGTGAAAACACTGGGTTACTATTCAAAAACTGACATTTTATTTAAATAAGTATTTATTTTATTTAAATTTATTTTAGGTAAAAATTGATACATAAGACCTATATAAGTTCAATTTAAGTCATTGGAGTCATTTTATAATAATTTTAGATATATAAAAAAACATTATTGCAACTTTTCACCGTCTTTTACCCACCTCCTAGGAGAATTTGCAAATTCACATAAAACATAATTTTACCGCTTCTGTAAGTGGAATTTCGAAAATCCGAGAGACAAGGTTAATATCAATGACTAAAATGTGGTTAAATGAGATGAAAATAATTTTCTGTGAATAGTAACTTTTTACTTTTTTTAACACAGTTAAAAGTAAATAGGGTAATTAAGGGTAGAAATGATATTATTATTACCCTAACACATGTCCTAATTCTATTGGATAAGTTTACTTCGACCAAAAACAACCTTAGAAATAAAATATTACAATTTAGGCCCACTTGGATTAGATTATGACTTTTATTATTAATTTATTTAAAGAATGGTTAAAATAGTTAAAATCAAAGTTTAATAACTAAATAATTTTTAATATAGTATTATAAATAAGATAAATTAGACTATAAATATTCATTAGAATGGTGAAAATATTTCCTACAAAATGGTATTTTATTTATAATTTTTAGACATTATATAATTTAATTTATTTATGACATAATGATGATGTAGTAATTATCTTATTAATGAAATATTGACATAATTGATGTT
Source organism: Viscum album (assembly GCA_963277665.1). Lineage (NCBI taxonomy): Eukaryota > Viridiplantae > Streptophyta > Magnoliopsida > Santalales > Viscaceae > Viscum > Viscum album. The sequence goes on from OY728136.1 coordinate 1,295,344,733, forward strand.
ATAAATACCCAAATAAATGTAATTTGAAAATTTTTATGAATTAAAATAATTTTCTAGGTTAATATGACATTTTAGTATTGATTTAGTTATCTTTTTTCGAAATAATCATTCTGTTATTATTTTCACAAAAATAAATTACCAAATAGTGTCAAAATTGACATAAAATAGTTTTTAAAACAAATATTATTAATTGTTATATTATTCCAAAAAATATAAGGTTTTCTAAATGACTTAGATAAGGTTATATATATTAATAATAAACAACTTGGGGTTCGTTTGGCTTGTTATAGTAAGTTTATTAACCTTATAGTGTAAGAAAACAAGAAGACACGGTAAAAGAAAAATTATTTAACTTAAAGTTAAATCTAAATGATAAGTTTAAAATAGAAACCTAAACTTTTATCAATTCTATTGGATGAGATTATTTCGACCCATCCCCACCTTAGATTTGTAATAACTCAATTTGGAGCTATTAAAAACCGAATATGACTTTATATTAAAATAATATTTTTAGTTTTTCCAAAGGTGCCCCTCTCCTCCCTTATAAAAGTTCACCTCCTCCCTCTCTTCCTCACACAAATTTGAGCCTTCAAGCTTGGACAAACCTGGAAAATTTCTATTCTCCACTTCCCTAGAAACATCCTAGAGTTTCAGGTCTTCTTCAAAGACCAATCTTAGTTCCCTAAGAGGAGGTTTCAAAAAGGCGTGTCGAAAGAAGTGGTAATATCTGTTACCGATTCTTTCAACTTTATTTCTTCTTTAGTTGTTTCATTATGATGTAATAACATCAGTATCACTCATATACTGATATGTTATTATAATTATGAAACAACCCTATTTCACCATCTATCCATCCTACGGAAAATGAAATCACCGCGCGTGCGTACGTACGGAATACCATCTCCACGCCGTGGTGTAATCTGTTTTCGACCACCAACTTACTTGGATGGGTATAATGGTGTAAATAAATAACTATATATTATTATTGAAAAGTTATATTGATTCTAAAATATTATACATAAACTTCAATTTAATTCCATGATCATGGGAATGATATCATCGCTTGTGCGTACGTACGGACTACCGTCTCCACAACGCGATGAGATTCATTCTCCACGTTAACCATTCATGAATGATTATAAAGTATATATTATAAGTAATCATGAAATATATGACATAATAATGATACTGGATTTATGTGTATATATATGTATGACATGTACTTAATTTCATTCAATTCAATAAGGAAACGAAAACAACATTAATGCGTATGTACGACCTACCGTCTCCATTAACGGTGTATTTCATTCCATTTAATCGATCTATCATATATATATATATATATACTAAATATATATTATATATAAATAATTTTTTACATTCTAGAATTAAGTAAATCAGGATATAAGTAATAATATCAAGAACAACAAGTCCAAACACCTACGATAAATAAAACGATTTAACCCAAAAACGCTGCTTTAACATGGAACATACAAAATAATGGGTAATATAAAGTCATAAGTGAACCATATAAGATATCATAACAATTAATATTATTCTTTAATAAGTAAATTACATTATCTAAATCATTATACAGGAGGTTCGGATACATACGAAGCATATCAGACCTAAGGTAAAGGAAAATATCACAATCTCATTTTTATCGGAGATTGTTTATACTTCAGAATTTACTGGGGAATATTTATCATCCACTTCCATGTTTCCTCAATATTTAATATTATTTCCATCCACCTACAATTTTCTAAATCCAATTTTACCCTTCGGTGAGTTTTTAGTAAAATATATGAAAGGAATCTTTTGTCGTTTTTCATACGAGGTACTTTTTGACGTTTCCGGCCATATATGAGAAGAATGTATTTTTATAACTTATATGACCTGAATGGAATTTTAGAACATTACTTCCATGAAGATTACTTTACATTTTTTCAAGTTTATTTTTAATCAACTTCTTTTAGTTTAAAATTATATGACATTTTAATAAAGGAAAATGTTTTTGAAGTAGAAAGGATATTTTCATCAAGAATGGAGTTCAAGTGTTTTATCAAAATTATTTTCCATCTAAGATAATATAGGGTTCTGTTTCTATCCCTACTTTTATATTTTTTGATTATTTTATGATGGAATTATTTTTATGATGTCCTTTTATATTATATGGATTTTTTTATTATGGCATGATGATTAAGAATCAAATTTTTATTAGATGGGTTATGCTATGATTTATTTTGTGGCACACATAAGAATGGTTTCATTATGAGATGGTTGGGACCTATATCTCCCTCCAATGCATTGGGTAAAGATTTATATCTCATGAGATAGACATGGCTGGAACAGTAAGTTAATTCAGTTCAGTGTTACAGGACTGAAACGAGGAGTAAACTCGATTCAGAAAGGGACTTTATCCACTAAGATGGTCTTGGCAGCAATGCCTTGGCTACTATGGAAATAATGACATGTGCTAAATGGTTTCCACAATTACATGTTTTGTTCCCATTATATTTTATCATGATTGATGTTCCATTATGATATATTCCTTACGTACTTCCATGATTTATGTCTTTGCTCAAAATTTTGATGTTTAAATTTCATGTTCAAGTTTTTTCTTTCAAATGTTTATGGATTGTTTTATGTTCCCTATGTTTGCCCTTACTGAGCATTTGAGCACACCATTTTTATGTTTTCTTTTCCCCAGGATATAAGGAAAGGTTTTCGGTAAAAAAAAGGAAATATCTTTATGGGAGATGTTGACGATCTTTCACCAAGATTAGAAGATTATGTTCCAAGTTTCCAAAGGAACTAAACTATTACGGTCCTTTGGTGTCTATTTTTGTTATGTATTGAGTATTCCGAAAAATTAATTTAATGTCCATGTACGTCATGCTTTGGGTCTCTATAGTTGGTATCAAAGGAAAGGATTAGTCAACCTTTTGGAAACTAGGATGTGAGAACTTTAGTGAGATCCCTAGAGATATTTCTAAGGTATGTCTAGGGATGCCACTAAGGTCAAGTATAAGTATAGGTTATAGTCCAAGAATTACGGTAACGATCTTAGAATTAAACCTAAGATGCCAGATATTGAAGGTACTCCCCATTTATTATGTTGTTTTCCCTAGCATGATTTTTTCCTCTCACACTATTCTTTTTGGGTTTTAGACAATGGCTGGAACCTGAAGGAACTGTGTTGATCAATGTAATGGAAAATGAAATGATTTTCCTCCTAAACAAACAAAATTTATGGGATAAGGAGTGAAAAATCTTATTTCTATACTTACACAAGATATAAATCATTCTGGACTTCCAAATGAGCCGAGAAGGGAATAATATTCTATTGAGTCCTTCATGAGGCAATGTCCACCTTCTTTCAGTGGGTCTTCGGATCCACTTGTTGCTGAACAATGGATCAATACCACTGAAAAGATATTTTCAGTTCTTCAATGTTCTGAACATGATAAATTCATCTTATCCGTATATCGTTTGAAGGTGAAGTTGATCAATGGTGGAATCTTATCAAGAATACAAGGCCAAGAGATGAAATTGAGTCCATGGAATGGGACGAGTTCAAGAACTTATTTTTCAATAAGTACTTCCCTAGTATTATTCGAACAATGATGGAGAAGGATTTTCTTGCACTAAAGCAAATGGATGATGAATCTGTTGGTATATAAATTTTACAAGGCTTGCAAGGTATGCATCTGGCATTATCATCCAACCTGAATGTAAAGTTGATCGATTCTTCAGTGGCTTAAAACCAAATCTTCGAAGGACATTAGATATAAGAGACTTCAGTAGCTATGAATAAATTGTGCATTGTGCTATCAAGGTAGAAATGGAAGTTGGTGTTACATATCCATCTCATGGTTTTTACAAGAAATGAAATATGGAGTTCAAGGAGAAATCTCAGAACAATTGTGAAAAGAAGATGAATGTTTCTTTATGCTCAAAGTGTGGAATGAAGTATGGTGTAGATTGCCTAAAAGGTACTTGAAACTGTTTTAAGTGTGGAAAAGAAGGTCATCGAACAGTTGATTGTCGAAGTAATGGGAAAAAGGTTTCTAATGATGTGAATAGAGAAAAGACTATAGAGAACTCTCCACCAACACTTCAATGCTTCAAGTGCAATGAAATGGGGCATTATTCTAATAAATTCCCTAATCAACGGGTTAATGATGATCAACGAGAGATACCTCTTAAAGCAATGGATAAAGGGAAGTCTCATGCGATCACTATTTGTGATGGTGAGTATGAAAATGATGTTGTGTAATGATTAAGTTTTTATTTAATGGGATTTCAAAATAGTATCATGGAATCTCATTTATGGTATTGTGGAATTTTGTAATATCTATGTATTGGTTTTCAATTATTATATGGTACTGGTAACCATGAAAAAGTGATTGAAATATTTTTGGAAAGCAGATGAAATGCGCATATTGAAGGGATAAGGAGAAAATAATATGATAGTAATCATGAGCTCATGACTAAAATAAGGGAAAAGTGATATTATGGTTTGAGTATATAGAAATTTTGGGATTTTGGTATGTGGAAAGAGTTAACTTTTTACAGCACTCATTTTTTCACTAAGATTCAATGGGTATTAATTTTTCAAGAGAATACATGATTAAGCCCTTCGAATGTTTGGAATGTGACAAAAAAACATATCTTATGATATATGGGGATCAACGATGGTATTAACATGCTTGTTATATGAAATCTCTGGTAATCGTTTTCACTATAATATGAGAATGGACTGCAATATTATGGATAATCCTAAAGATTGGAATGGATTATGTTGGAGATAAGTTAGTATTGTATTTTATGAAAAAAAAGGACAACCGGCAGAACGGGCGACAACCCGTCGCGTCGGACAAGGCTGTGGGAATCGAACCCACAACCGAAGTGAGACAGGCCTTTATCGCCTACCATTGGCCTTCAGTAAGTCCCTGGTTAGTGGAAAGTAGTTTTATTTTATTAAGTGGTATGATAAATAAAGTATAAGGACATTTTTGGAACCATATACGATTAATATCACCATAAGATGGACTTATAACTTTTGCTAACCTTTTGTTTGAAACAAATGGAATGACCCATCATTCTATCACATTATCTATTAACACTTCACGAATAACAAATTCAACTTCATTTCTTTAAGATATGAGGTGGAAAATGTTCAAAGCACAAAAAAAGTGAGATTGTACCAAAATCAAGTAAGTATTTATTCTAATTCAAAATTTTCAACTTTAGGGAAATGATATTGAAAACCAAAAATGTTGTCCTAGTGCTCTTATATCTAATGAATCAGATGGTACCTTAGATCATCACAAATTTATGACTTTGTGATTGATGGCTTTTTCATAGCCATGTTCTCTACCACTCTCCATCAGAACTTGATTTTTAGATTTCTCTTCCATATCCATATTTTCACCTATGTTCTCCTATATGGAAACCCAATGATGAGTTAATTTGGGTAATATTTACGTTTCATACTTTAGTTTTTAAAATTATGTTTTAGTATTCCCTTTTACGATATGGGTTTCTATGAATAGTAAACGATTTATAACCCCGACGAATTTCGAGGGCGAAATTCATTTTAAGGGGGGTAGAATGTAACAACCTGATATTTTATAAGATATACTTGTTTTAATTTCTTTCATATCTTCTGTTGTACGCTACACCAAGATTATCTTGCTCTATACGCAACACCGTATTAGCTTACAGTATACAGAACACTAATCTTGGATCGTGTTACACACAATTTCTTGTTTGTTTGATAGTAGTTATTCTACGAAACATTGAGTATATATATATATATATTCAATGTATTATTCATATGAAACAACAAAGGAGTCATGCACTACATGCAACCCTAACTTGGCTTGCATTACACGCAATCGCAACTTTCCTCGATAGCGTGTGTTGTACACAATACCGAGTTTCGATAAAAAACGATATGTTATATAAACTAGCTATTATGGATAGTAATACCCACTTTTTTAAATTTTATCTTTCAAAATGGACTGCATTTTTGGATTCAGAATATCGAAATTAGCCTGGGGTGAATTTTTGGTATTTTTTTGAAAACTTTCAATTTTTGATGAATAGTGAAAATACCGGGTTACTATTCAAAAACCGACTTTTTATTTAGATAATTATTTATTTTTTTTAAATTAATTTTAGGTAAAAATTGATACATAATACCTATATAAGTTCAATTTAATTCATTGGAGTCATTTTATAACAATTTTAGACATATAAAAAAAATTTATTGAACTTTTCACCGTCTTTTACCCACCTCCTAGGATAATTTGCAAATTCACATAAAACTTAATTTTACTGCTTCTGTGAGTGAAATTTAAAAAATCCGAGACACATGGTTAATATCAAGGACTAAAATGTGGTTCAATGAGATGAAAATAATTTTTGTGAATAGTAACTTTTTACTTTTTTTTACCATGGTTAAAAGTAAATCGGGTAATTAAGGGTAAAAATGATATTATTATTACCCTAACACATGTCCTAATTCTATTAGATACATTTAATTCGACCAAAAAAACCTTAGGAATAAAATATGACGATTTAGGACCACATGGATTAGATTAGGACATTTATTATTAATTTATTTAAAGAAGGGTTAAAATAGTTAAAATCAATGTTTAATAACTAAATCATTTTTAATATAGGGTTATACATAAGATAAATTCGACTATAAATATTCATTAGAAATCTAAATATATTTCCTCCATAATGGTATTTTATTTATAATTTTTAGACATTAAATAATTTAATTTATTTGTGACACAATGATGATGCAGTAATTATCTTATTAATGAAATATTGACATAATTGATGTTATAAATACCCAAATAAATGTAATTTGAGACTTTTTATTAATTACACTAATTTTCAAGGTTAATATTACATGGTATTATTGATTTATTTAACTTTGTTCGAACTAATCATTCTGTTATGATTTTCACAAAAATCAATTACCAAATAGTGTCTAAATTGACATAAAATAGTTTTTAAAACAAATATTATTAATTGTTATTTTATTCCTAAAAAACTAACGTTCAGCCAAAAGACTTATATAAGGTTATATATATTTATAATAAAAAACTTGGGGTTCTTTTGGCTTGTTATAGTATGTTTATTAACCTTATAGTGTAAGAAAACAAGAAGAAACAGTAAAAGAAAAATTATTTAACTTAAAGTTAAATCTAAATGATAAGGTTAGAATAGAAACCTAAACTTGCCTAAATTCTATTGGATGAGAGGATTTCGACCCATCTCCACCTTAGCTTTGAAATAACTCAATTTGGAGATATTAAAAACTGAATATGACTTTATAATAAAATAATATTTTTAGTTATTCCAAAGGTGCCCCTCTCTTCCCTTATAAAAGGGAACCTCCTCTCTCTCTCCCTCACACCAATTTGAGCCTTCAAGCTCAGAAAAACCCTGAAAATATCTCTTATCCACTTCCCTAGAAACATCCTAGAGGTTCTGGTCTACTTTCTAGACCAATCATAGTGCCCTAAGAGGAGGTTTCAAAAAGGCGTGTCGAAAGAAGAGGTAATATCCGTTACCGATTCTTTCAACTTTATTTCTTCTTCTACTTCTTCTTATTTAGTTGTTTCATTATGAAGTAATAAAATAAGTATCACTCATATAATGATATGTTATTATAAGTATGAAACAACCCTATTTCACCGTCTATCCATCCTACAGAAAACGAAATCACCACGCATGCGTACGTATGGAATACCATCTCCACGCCGTGGTGTAATCTGTTTTCGACCACCACCTTACTTGGATGGGTATAATGGCTTATATAAATAACTATATATTATTATTGAAAAGTGATATTGATTCTAAAATATTATACATACACTTCAATGAAATTCCACAATCATGGGAATGATATCATCGCTCGTGCGTACGTACGGACTACCGTCTCCACGACGCGATGAGATTCATTCTCCATGTTAACCATTCATGAATGATTATAAAGTATACATAATAAGTAATCATGAAATATATGACATAATAATGATACTGGAATTGTGTGTATATATATGTATGCCATCTACTTAATTTCATTCAATTCAATAAGGAAACGAAAACAGCGTTCAAGCATACGTACGACCTACCGTCTCCATGAATGGTGTATTTCATTCCATTTAATTGATCTATCATATATATATATATGTATATACTTAATATATATAATATATAAATCATGTTTTACATTCTGTAATTAAGTAAATAAGGATATAAGTAATAATATCCAGAACAACAAGTCCAAACACATAAGATAAATAAAACGATTTTACCCAAAACGCTGCTTTAACATGGAACTTACAAAAGAAAGGGTAATATAAAGTAACAAGTGAACCATATATGATATCATAACAATGAATATTATTCATTAATAAGTCAATGAAATTATTTAAGTCATTATACAGGAGTTTTGGATATGTACGAAGCATATCAGACCTAAGGTATGGGAAAATCTCACAATATCATTTTTATCCAAGATTGTTTATACTTATGAATTTACTGGGGAATATTTATCATCCACATCCATGTTTCCTCTATATGTAATATTATTTCAATCCACCTACAATTTTTTAAATCCAATTTTACCCTTCAGTAAGTTTTTAGTAAAATATATGAAAGGAATCTTTTGTCGTTTTTCGTACGAGGTACTTTTTGACTTTTCCGGTCAAAGTACGAGAAGAATGTCTTTTTTTTAACTTATACGGCCTGAATGGAATTTTAGAACATTATTTACATGAATCTTAATTTACATGTTTTTATGTTTATTTTTAATCAACTTCTTTTAGTTTAAAATTATATGACATTTTAATAATGGAAAATGTTTTTGAAGTAGAAACGATATTTTCCTCAAGAATGGAGTTCAAGTGTTTTATCAAAATTATTTTCCATCTAAGATAATATAGGGTTCTGTTTCTATCCCTATTTTTACATTGTTTTGATTATGTTATGATGGAATTATTTTTATGATGTCCTTTTATCTTATATGGATTTTGTTACGATGGCATGATAATTAAGAATACCATTTTTATTACATGGGTTATGCTATGATTTATTTTGTGGCACACATAAGAATGGTTTCATTATGTGATGAGTGGGACCTATATCTCCCTCCAATGCTTGGGTAAATATTTATATCTCATGATATAGATATGTCTGGAATGGTAAGTTAATCTGGATCGGTGTTACAGGACTGAAATGAGGAGTGAACTCGATTCAGAAAGGGACTTTGGCCACTAAGATTGTCTTGCCAGCAATGCCTTCGCTACTATGGAAATCATGACATGTGCTGAATGCTTGCCACAATTACATGTTTTATTCCAATTATATTTTATCATGATTGATGTTTCATTATGATATATTCCTTACGTACTTCCACGATTTATTTCTTTGCTCAAGATTTTGATGTTTAAATTTCATGTTCATGTTTTTGCTTTCAAATGTTTATGGATTGTTTTATGTTCACTATGTTTTCCCTTACTGAGCATTTGAGCTCACCCTTTTTATGTTTTCTTTTCCCTAGGATATAAGGAAAGGTTTTAGGTAAAAAAAAGGGAAGATCTTTATGGGAGATGTTGAGGATCTTTCACCAAGATTAGAAGATTATGTTCCAAGTTTCCAAAGGCACTAAACTATTACGGTCCTTTGGTGTCTGTTTTTGTTATGTTTTAAGTATTCCGCAAAAGTAATGTAATTTCCATGTACGTCAAGCTTTGGGTCTCTAAATGAATATTATGTTTAAAAAACCAGTGGAAAAATATTTCCGGAAAAATGGAATTATAATAATCTTCTTGTTATTTTATGTGGAATGAAATTACCTATAATCATTGTTGTTTAATCCATATTAGATATTAATGTCATTATGGGTATGTATTGGATTTCTATTTATCATTTTATTATTGTTTGAGGATCTTAAGAAGTTTTTTTTCATAATTTTATTCAATTGGTATATTGAAATTAGACCTTTTAATGGATAACATAATAGGAAGTTGTGAAAATGATAAATTTTTGGAAATTAATGTTATCTATCTTATATTGTTGAAAATAAGAGAACTATTCAAATTAATGATGTGCCAGTTGAAAATGAATTCCTGGATATTTTTTCTAATGATATTCTCTATTTCATTAATGATTGGGTGTCATGAACCATCTTTCAGGGCCCGTTCCATGATTACCCCAATCCCACCATCCAAAGGCCAGGGGATTCCAACTAGCACTGAGTAGGCATATCCCAAAAAATGGAAGGAATTTCCTTTAAACTTGTATACACTCACAAATCCCAAAATACAGAAAGTAAACACAAAGTAAACCACAACTGTCACTGGGATAACTACTAAGAGTACAGTAAAAACAAAAAGTACAAAGGGGCCAAAATACAAGCACAAAACCACAAAGTAATGTACAATTGCTATGGTATATCTGCTCGAGAACCTACCTAATGGATAGATGAAGGGTAATTTCCTGAAGCCATTGAATTATTCTTGTCCGTCTTATATCACGAAGCACCACTTGGTATCAGACCACCATGGTATCTGTCAAAGCATTGATCACTTGCACAAGACACGACACATGCAGGCGAAGACTTGTAGGGGTGAGTAACACAATACTCAGTGGGGACCCCAAACCAAAAAGTAAATACCACAAAGAATGACCAAAAAGAAAATAAATATCACATCAGCTATAACTCAAAGAATAGAAAGTAATATTATCAGTAATAAAGATGAATCATCCTGTAACACTAACGCACTTATCCCTAATGAGTCAATGAGCTTTGCTCGGCTACTGGAGCACCAAGTTCTACTTAGCTACTAACCCACTGAGTTCCTATTGGATACTATACCACTGATATTATCTTGGCTAATAGACCCCTGAGGTATGCCCGGTTACTGTACCACTAAGGTCCTCTCCTATACTGGACAACTAAGTTCATCTCGACTATTAGATCACTGATTTCTGCTCGACTACAAGACCACGGAGTTTTGATTTTCTACTAGACCACTAAGGCCCCCCTCGGATACTGGACTGATGAGGATAGCTCAGTTGTTGGACCACCGAAGTTCACTCGGCTAATGGACAACTAAGGTCCGCTCTACAACTGGACCAATGTGGTTTTTTTGCAACTAAAGAAATACTGTTTTCTAGGCTACAGGACAAATAAGGTCTGGCCATCATTTCATTCCAATCTTATCCAGTCGTAGGATTCATGCTATCTAGTGAACTTGATTCTACGAGAATCTACTAATGAATCCATTAGTCATATCTTGGCAGCCACGAAAACCCACAGAGAGTCTCAAGGGTCCCAATGCCACAAATGGCATGTCAATAGGATGTATGGGCTGGAAGATATGGTTGTGTTAATAAAAAGGGGTTAGTTGAATCTGAGCTCGGTCCAACGTGGTTGTGCTGACCCAAACCAACTCGACTGGGGGTCATGAAGACCCGCCCTGATTCAGCCAACCCTTCTGGACCCGGTGTGGTCTAGTCTGACTCAGTTTGGTATGGGCAGTGGCCTAGCCTATTGGGCTATGTTGGAACCTTCCCGATTCAACTATGAGTCTATCCCGCTGAGTCACCCAGGGACCCAACCCACATTATCTAGCCAGGTCTGACTTAGTCAGATTGGTTTTATTCCAGCTGGGCCCCACATCATGCCGGTTTCATATCTAGTCTGGTTTACTCTATCGGCCTTGCCTGTATCATCATTCTAGCTTGGGTCTAGCCCGAACACTGCACTTGGGTCTAGTTCGGGTAGTCTCATGTCCGGATGTGTCTGGTTGCATCCCCTCCAGACACGGTCCATCATGGACTGTGTGCCAGTGCACGCCACGACCAGCCCCCATGGGATGCTCGAACCGATGCGACACCTGACCAGCACCGCCCCCAAGCACTGATGAGGCCCCTCCAAGCCACGACCTCCTCCACTAGCTCCAGCGCGCTTGCGGTCTCCTCCACGGGACACCAGACTTGTTCCTGTGGTCATTTTTGATCCGTCTCTGATTCCGAGTTTCATGGGTCGCCACATTCACTGCCGCATACTCCTCGCCATTTTTCCATTGCTCTAGAGATCTAAACTCAATAAATAATCTGATATAATGTCTTGGGTTCGTCAATGACGAATAAAGAGAATTAGAGATAGGATCACTAAAAACACAAAATGAAAAATAGAAACTTCATCATGTCAGCCTGAAATTTTTCTTATCAGTGGGATCACAAAGTATAATTCAAATCAACATGATTTAATTCCTGATATCAGACCAGTAAAAATATTTCCTATTACCTTAAGAAGAATTCATATGCGGATCACCTACTTAGTGACTTGATTCACATTCTTCAAATCATGTTGAAGAATAAGGGAAAAAACACTCATAGTTTATCACCGACTAAGGAAAAAGTAGAATGGTCAAGGATGATTACCTGTCATCATCTGTCGATCTCCACTCCGAAATCCGCTCTCTAAGGTTGTCACTACCATGTTTCAATTTTCTAGTGTTCATCGTTGTAGTGGTTTCCCTTTGGCATTCATTAGAGTAATTCCAATGTTTTTTGTCAACCCTAAATCCTTGTTTTATCAAGGAAGGAAGACATGATGTGTGTTGCCACATCACCATGTTGATTCACAAATGAGGTTCATTAATAGATTCAACATTGCCTCAACATTGTACCATAGTGTTGATGATTAGTTTCATAACGATGAAGAGAAAATAATAAAATTACTTTTAAATGTTATTTTATTTTTCTTCTAGAAGACCCGAAAACTATATTTTTAGGTCGAACCGTGTCGGTCGATGATAGGCCCTTCCTAGGAGAATCCTGATGCTCTGAGTTCAACAAAGCCCTTATATTTTTAATCTGGGAACCAATTGAAATGTTATAAAAACATGTATGCATGACTACTTAATGAACATTAAAAATAGTTTAAAAATACATTATGGTCACTCGAGGCCTTGGAATCCTATTCTGCCACAAAGCCTGGCCTCGAACTAATCCCATTTAATTTTCAAAACATTTACATGGAATTACATGTTATTATATTTGGACATTTTTTCTACCATTGAATTAGTTCTTGATGTTATCCAAATTTCAAATTCCCCTAATGAAATTGATCAAATAAAAATTCTTGAATTCAAAAATCAGTTTTAGGAGTTAATTGATAAAGGCAACATTCATCTGTGCACTTTACTATGGGCGCTCCTGTTTTTTTGTAAAAAAGAAATATGGTTCCATGAGGCTTTATATTTATTATAGAGTGTTGAATAACATTACTGCTATGAATAAGTATCCATTTCCTCATATCGATGACTTGTTTGATCAACTCTAGGGAGATCTATGTTTTTCTAATATTGAATTGAGATTATTGAACCATAAACTGAAGGTGATTGAGGATGACATTCTAAAAATAGGTTTTCATACTAGATGTTGGAATTGTGAGTTTTTTTATTATTCCATGTAGTTTGAAAATTCCAATTCTTAATTAATGAATATTATGAATAGAATATTCAATTAATATATGGATAAGTTTTTTTTGTTTTTATTGATGATAATTTCATATTATCAAAAAGTTATGTGGATCATGAAAAAATTTTTAGGATTGTCCTGAAAAATCTCCAAGAAATTAAGTTATACATAAAATTTAGAAATTTTGATTTTAGGATGAAGAAGATTTGTCTTTTTTTGAGAAAATTCTAAATAAGAATGGAATAATGGTTCATACCAAAAAAAAGTTGTTGATGAATGTCCAAGACCTAAATATGTTACAGAGATTGACAATTTTCTTGATTTATCTGGTTAATAATGATGGGTTATACAAACATTGAATTGTCATTTATACATCTTACTAAGATTAAATACAACAAGGTTAAATTTATTTGGACAAAAGAATGTAAATTTTCTCAATAATTGAAGAAGAGGTTGGTGAATGATCTAGTTTTGGCCCCAACTTCTTTGAATGTGGAGTTTCTCATTTATTGTGATGCTTCATTGAAGGGGCATGGTTGTGTTCTGATGTAGAAGGATCAGGTAATTGGATATGATTCAAGATAACATAATCTTCATAAGTTAAACTACCCAACACTTGATCAGTAATTAGAATCTATGGGTTTCTTTTTAAAAAATTGGAAGCTTCATTCATATAGCGCTAAATGTGAAATATATAATACCATAATTTTTTGAATTATATTCTGAAGGAATTTAACATGAGGAAGAGATGATGTCTTTTACCAATAAAGGAATTTTATTATATGAACAATTAACATCCTTAACATATAAACAAATTGGCAGATTACTTGAGTCGAAAACATCATGATATATTAACCATGATACATTTGGAACCAGAACACTTGATTGATGATTTGATTAATTTTTGGCATGGAAGTTTTTCGTGTAGAAAATTCCACTATGTTTCCTTATGGGTAAGTGCATACGTCACTATCAGATAGAATTAAGAAACAAATAAGGATAATGATTTATAGAAAAACTTATAATTTGTTAATCAAGGTAAGTTTACATCATCTAATGTTGTTAAATATTGTGTTTTCAGATTTTGGAATAGATTATGTGTTCTTTATGATTTACAAGTGAAGAAAGAATTATTGTGTGAATTTCATAGTTCCCCATTTTTAGTTTATCCTGGCAGTAAAATGATTTATAGAGACCCTTGGTAGTTTTACTGGTGGGATGAAATGAAATGTTATATTGTAGATTTTAACATAAAATATTTTAAAAGGATAAATGAAAGTGACAGTTACCAAAGGGTATGCATCAGCCTTTACTGGTGCGATAGTGGAAATGGGAAAAACATTGATGGATATCTTGGTGGGACTACAAAAGTATTCTCTTGGTAAAAATGTGATTTGGGTTATTGTTGATCAGATGACTAAATATGAACATTTTATTCCTATTCAAGATACTATGCATTTGGATCAGATTTTTAGAATGTACCTCAAAGCGATTTTCTAGTTACATATTGTTCCTATTTCAATTATATTTGACCGTGATTCCAGGTTCACTTATAACTTTGGGAAAGTCCCTCAAAAGTATTTGGGAATGGAATTAAATTTCAACAATTCCTTTCATCCTCAATCTAAGGGAATGGAAAAAAGGAAAATTCATAAATTGTACAATATGTTTCGAGATTTTTCAATGGACTACCAGGGATGTTGGGATCAACGTTTTTATTTAGTTGAATTTTCATTTAATAGCAGTTTTCATTAAAGTATATAGATGACACCTTTTGATGCATTATATGGGATGCAATGTTGAACTCCATAATATTAGAATGATGTTATGGAAGGTATGTTAATGGGGAAATAATTAGCATAGGATGTAGATGAGAAAGTTAAGATACATTGACACATGAGGATATCTCAGAGCAGGATGAAATGTGATAAATATAACAGGAAGAAAGTCATTTATTTTGAGGTAGGGGTCATGTTTTTCTTAGAATGTCACCACAGAAAAGTGTTATGTGTTTGGTATGAAAGGAAATTGTATTCCACAATTCATTCATAGAGAAACTTAGACCATTCACCATCGAGTAGTTTTTCCTTTGAGTTTATCTAAGGTACATAATGTTTTCCATGTTTCGATGTTGAGAAAATACGTAACAGATTCTTCTCATGTATGGAGAAAGGATTTAGTTCAGCTGGAAGATAACATTTTTACATAGAGAAATCTATTCATATTTTTTACCATAGAGAGTAAGTATTTCAGAATAAATAAATCCACCAAGTTATGGTTTTTGGAGAAACTGCATGGTTGAAGAAGAAACATGGGAATTAGAAAATGTTATGATTGCATGGTACCGTAACTTGTTTAGTATGTAAATAAAAAATGTGAGGATAAAATTTCCAAAAGTTAGGAAGAATGTAACAACCTAGGGACTTATAAAATAATTGTTTTCTATTTGAATTAAATATTTAGATGTATTATAAATTTATAATGAAATAATTTAATGTATCGATATTAAAGAATTTATATTGATTGAATAGTAACTTCACATTAGGAATAGTAACATGACCATTAAGAAAATTAATCTCGAAAATAGATTATTGACCTCAACTAAAAAATTAAAAATAAAGTTTATCTATATTATAAGTGAAAATATGATATATTTATATCACTTAACAAGTAAATAATTTTTCTATGAATTATAAATTATATTTTGGTATTTCTGTGAGTAATAAATATTCAATATCAATTTTATGAATAATTTTTCAATTTAAATGAAAATTTATTCTCATAAAATGAAATCGTAAATTATTATTAGTATTTTTTTGTGGTTATAAAATATTTTTTTGAAACCTTGATTAATTTTTCATGGTGTTATAAAATCTATTATAGGTTTAATATGGTTTTTTGAATAAATTATGATTTTTTTAAAATACAATTTCACATATTTAGAATTTTTTGATAAAATAGAGTTAATTTTTGAATTATACATGTCGAAAAATGGTTGGGGTGAATTTTTGGTATTTTCTTTAAATACATGAATTTTTGGAGGATAGTAAAATATGCTAATTTACAAAATAAGATAAATAAAAGAATTATTTAGTTATTGATGAATTTTTGAAGAGGTAATAAATCTTAGTTGAGACTCACATGCACTTATTTATTTATATAGTCAGAAGAACAAACACTATTTCATGTCTTGAGAAATATAATAACATGTTCATTAAATTAATGGAACCCCCTCCCATCTCTCCCACTATAAATACCACCCATCACCTCATATTCTACTAACATTTATCATGATTTTATAATTCTAATTATTTTTCAAAATCCTCTTCCCAAGAATCTTCCCCTTTTACAAGACCTGCGGGACTCACAAAATTTCAAAAAAATGCCTTAAAAAGGGTCTCAAGTAGGATAATTCAAGACCTAAAAATTCTCTTTCATTTTCAATTCATTGTATTTTATTATAATCCCATCATGTCCCCTTATCAATGTGGCATAAAAACTCTAGTATCTTAAATATACTAGAATTTTCTCATGATTATGGGGAAATTCATCATCTTACTTCTAATTATCTCCCACTAAGTCCAAAAATTAAAACTGTGCATGTGATGTGTCAATTTACTTACTTTGTGGATGATGTGTTTTATATTTCCATTATCACCTTCATGGAAGTTCATAATACAATTACAATGGTTGAAACAAATATTAAAGTGAACTATAAAACTTATTTTACATTCTATAATTAACATATATACATTATATTCAATTATATATTGAAAATAGTTTGTGATTTTCGAAGAACCGCCAAAACAATCTAAACGAACGTCATTAATGTTTAATCTACCGATTCTTCATGATATCTGATATAGAAAAATATTTATTATATTATTTAATATCATTGAAACATATTTATACTATTTCATTCCACT
Organism: Viscum album; assembly: GCA_963277665.1. Lineage (NCBI taxonomy): Eukaryota > Viridiplantae > Streptophyta > Magnoliopsida > Santalales > Viscaceae > Viscum > Viscum album. Next base: position 1,295,362,183 of record OY728136.1, read on the forward strand.
TTTAGACGTTCTTTTCTATTCTATAAGATAATTAATTACAACCTGACTGTAGAAACCAAGTAATGAACAAACTCGAAATCGTAGAAATAACAAAATATAATGATTAATTAAGGGGGATGATTTTGTAAAATGATCATATATGGTTTTATAAAAATAAATACATTTCTTTAAAATAATAATAATACTCATGTAACCATTATACAATAGTTTTAAACACATTTGAAGTAAGCTGTACTTTAGGTAAAGGAATTATTAACACAATTTACATTCTTTGGGTTAACCTCCTAAATTATTGATTTTGTCATCCTATTATTATTTTTTATATGATTGTTTTGTATACTCTGTTTTATTATGTTGATTTAAATTTAGTATAAATATTAAATAATTTTATTAATTCTCACTTCAATGATATGGTATATGTAATGGAATCTACTTCAATAATCCCATGTTAAATTTCTATTTTTATAAAATTATAAAAGAATGTTTTTATGAAAGTGTTCATGTTTTCTGATTTTGTCATGGTTCTTGGGAATTTTTAATGATGAAGGGTGAGACCTATATCTCTCTCCAATGCATTGGGAATGTGTAAGTTTGAGGTTGTCCATATGGTTACTCCATATGTAACTAAAATGGTTACAATATAAGGTAGCAATGAGGGTAACATTGTAATGTAGTTATGAGGGTTCATAATCATAAGGTAGCCAAGAGGGTTACTATATTATGTATATAACATCCCATGATACCCTTATGGATTTATGTTTTATGGAAATAACATGTTTCACAATGTAAGTATATGGTACATTATGGGTAAGAATAAAGCATTTGTGAAAATGATGTCATATTTTTATAAGTATTCATGTAATAACAGTTTCTATCCTTATTTTTATATCTTTTATTTAAATGTTTTTTATCATCCAAAGTTTAAAAATGTTTTTTCACTTGGATTAAGGATTTCTAAGTGAAAAAGAAAATCCAATTTGAATATTATAAATAATTTTCAAGAAAATATTTCATGTTTTTATATAAAACTATTATAAAAATATGGACATTGATTTAGTTTTACCTACTATGTATTCATTTAGGTTTATATGTACGAATTATGTCCTAAATTTCTAAAACTATAATCTGAAAAGATCTTTGGGAATATAAAAGGTGAATTATAAAATAATTTAATAGATTATGTAATGTTTAATGTAATGTCGTTATATATTACATGTTTTATAATTAATTTAATATATTTCATGATTTTCAAGGTTTCTATTTAGGTTTTTGTTTCATGGATCTCATGATTCAAAAATTACTTGAGTAGTATGGGGATTTCTAGTATGAAATGTATTTATGTGAGGCATATGCCTTATTCCCCACTAATTTATTCTTCGTGGCATGTATACTTAACATGAATATATTCTATTATAATTATCCTAAAATTTATGTGTATTTATATATCCATTTTATGAACCATATTTCATGGGGTTTATTATTCAAATTTTACCAAATCATAAGGTAACTTTTGTCTCCATTTTCCATATTTGGGAAATGTATTATGTTATAAACCTACATAATTTTATGAGGATTGTATACTGAACATTGAAATGTTTTATAATAAATCAACATATTTCATCATATTGTATACATCATGTAATGATATTATCTCATGTGTATTATGAGTAAATGTTACAAAAGTTATAACAGTATATTACTACAATTCTTGTATTTTATCTGGATTATTTACGATTATGATTGCATTGATTAAATATTATTATTCTTATCTTAAGAACACTCATGAATTTTCTTCTACTATTCTTATTCATGATTTCTTCAATTATTAGTACCATTTTTCCACTCTATGGAAATAAATATAATTTAGAAATTTTTTTTATAAAATATGATATTATATCACTCTTTGGCTAAAAATCTTGGTTCCTTAAAAATCATGTTTTCTAAAAATGTCATAAAAATGTTCTATTATTCTCCAATGATCTTTAAAATACAATTTAACCTATGTTTTATCTTTTAAAAAATAGTCCAAAAATAATATTCTTCATTTCATTTTTGGATCGAGGAACTTTTCTAAACTTTTTATGGCCAAAAAATAATGTTCGGAATATAAAAATTTATATAACATCATAAAAATAATATATTTTAATATTAATGTAAATGTTGATAAAATTGTTTTTTTAATAATTTTTTTCCTAATATTATGTAAATGTGTTTTCTTAATATGGTTTTCAATGGAAATGGGTTTGAAAAAAGATTCAGTCATCCTTCATTAGATTTCCCGGAAATGGGTTTTCTAAATTTTTTCAACATTATATTATAATTTCCCAATGTCATTTCCAATGAAATAGGATTTCAAAATATTTTCATGAATCCTTTATATTTTTTAAGGAAAAAGGTCATCAATATTTTTTAAAGATTACCTAATATGTTTTAATGGTTTTTTTCAAGGAAAATATATTTAATTTTTTTGAATATTAATTTATATATTTTAAAGTTTAATTTCAATGAAAAATGTTTTCAAAATTTTTATAAGATTACATTATATGTTTTCAAGGAAATTGTGTTTTTTTAAAATAAGATTGATTTATAAGGTTTCACGTAAAAAAACAACATGTTCTCAATTTTCATTTATTAGTTTTCATGGAAAGTATTTTTCATATTTTTTTAATATTATATTATATGTTTTCAAGTAAAAAGGTTTTGAAAATGATTTTATGATTAAGTAACATGTTTGTAAGGATATTTATAAGGAAAATGTTTTTAATTTTTTTTATATTTTAAAAATATTTTTTTGAAATATGATGTAATATTTTCTTCAATAAATGTTTATACAAGATTTTGAAAATTTATTTCCCATCCAATATGAGATATGTTTTTATTTCCTATTACATTTTGGGAATATGAACTACGGGTTATATTCATATTATTTATATAAATAGTTTATATATTTATGGATTTATGTTTATAAAAGCAGTTTCTATTTCATAGGTTATATTTTTATGAGACCTATTTCTAATTAATGGGTTATATAATTATAAGACCCACTTATTATCATGGGTTAGGATTTGATGTTATGATTTTGAAACCATTATCATTGAAAATTTTATTATATGTTGACATATTTATGATACCCTTTTCATTTCTTGGGTTATGATACGATTGTATATGATGTTGTGGCACATGTATGTATGATTTTATTATTTCAAGGGTGAGACCTATATCCCCCTCCAATGTAGTCGGTAAAGATTTATATCTCATGAAATTGAAATGGATGGAATGGGGAGTGAATTCAATTCAATAAGGAACTTTTTCTACAAATATGGTCTTATGAGTGAGGCTTGGGTACTATGAAATTCATGAGAGTGAACCATGACTACCAAGATGGTTTTGGTACTGAACCCATTACACTAAGATGACCTTGGAATTAAGCCTTGTAACCTATTGAAATCTTTTTATTTAAATATATGTCTGAAAAAATCCATTTCATATTCCTATATTATACTTTCATAGATTATTATATTGATTTATTTAATGGTTATTGTCTTATGAATAGATAATATTTATTCCATGAATATTGATTACAACCTTTTATATACTTGCTATGATCTTATAATGTTATGATCATGGTATCAAAAACATATACTAATTATTATTCTTAAATACCTACCAAATTTACCCTTTTGATCATTTTATATCATCAATTCTTATGTTTCCTTCCCATGTTTATAATTTGTTTTGAGTAAGATTACGAAAGGGGTGATCTTTTTGGGAAACATTGATATTTATTTACCTAGTTAGAAGATTTTGATCCATGTTTCCCAATGCACTAAACTATTATAGCCCTCGATTAGTTACTTTTGTAATGAAATGAATATTCGTCTAAAATGATTTAATATCCATGAATGTTATGTCAATGAAGATATATAATTTTTTAGGCACCTCAAATTTGATATAATACAGATACTCGACCCATATCCTCTGTCGAAGTTTTAGGTCACAATGAGAAAAGATGTACCTGAGGCTCTTATGGTCCGTGTATACCATAAACCTCTATCCCATGAGATAGTGTCTCTAACATATCAGGTAATTTACTTTAGCTAATAAATCTAGATAATGATTTGGTAACTGATCTCATACATTCTTAGCCTCTTGAGGCCATAACGAACCACTTGATCCTCTTATATCACGAGTACATGAAGTCTAACACCAAATTCATCAAATTACATGGTATATGCATTTCCGATATAGGAATAGTTTGGATAGTTGTTGAGGTACACCGAAAATCCATCTCCAAAAATGATATCTCACAATTAGAATATTAAACAAACATCACCCCCTTCAAGATCCACCAAGACATCGGTTTTTCCAAACAGGAAAATCATGGATAAATCGCTGAGAGGAAAAGGTTACATTGAGATAGAAGGAAAAATAAGCAGCATGACATACATTAAAATAACTTGGTGGACAATTATACAACATGTAATATATTTACACATTGTGTATATCTTATCAATTCGATATTCCAAAAAACCTATCACCTAGATCTATTTTATTAAAAACACCTGAACATGCCATGACATTTACATGTTCTACATATGGGTATTTAGCCCATATACATATTAAAAAACTGAAACCCAATTTAAGGGTTCTACACATTAAAATAAATTATGATAACACTTGACCCATTTATACTAGGGATCCGTTAAATAAAAAACATATATCCTTGAACATTAAGTCATTTTCCCCAACACAAACTCTCCATGTGGACTCTCTTTGGTTTTTTCCATGTTCCCTCATAACCCAAGACATAATTTATTGAAAAACAAATTGACAAAAAAATGGAAAACACAGTAAAAAAGGTTTAAATATGAGGAAAAAAGAAAATGAATTATGTTCAATAAGAAAATCAGAGAGAGACACACCTAGAAAAAAGATGGCATCTTACAAAAACAATGAAACAATATAAAATATTGCATTATGAATCTCACCACATTATGGTTTTTAATTTTTTATATATTCCAAATAATCTCATAAATTTCCTAAAGCATTATATAAGAAAAATAAAATATTTTTTTAATCCATATAAACACATTGTCACATGATATCCATGTAAACTCCACCATATTTAGGAAACCTAAGTGTACTTAAATTAATTGACATTCAAAGATGAAAGATATGACCATATATGCCTTTGGGACATTAAAAAATATTATGAATTACCTAATACATTATTATTTAAAGAAATATACTTATATAAAAAAATAAACCTATCTTTATTTTACATCAATTTCATTAGTTAAACATTACATCTCAAAAAAAATGACACAATTCTAAGAATTGATGGTTTAGTGCCTTTGAGGAATAGATATATGAGCAATTTATTTTACAACACATGGGTAAGATTCTCCACAATAGATCCATAATAGTATCCTTTAAAACATATCATAAGTTACAATCATCTTCAAAACCTTGAGAAAGAAATCTTAAGAAATGTGTGATCTTAAATACTCAATAATGGGAACTCAAAGTATAACATGATAGTGATAAAACACATATAAGTTAGTATGGAAAAAATTATATCATTAATAAAATTATCATATTCATTAAAACATTTCAAAATGAAATGGCATCATAAGATTAAGGAATCATAATTTTGAGGTAATAACATAAAACCTGGCATCATAAGTGTAATGAAGAAAAATGTAACTATTTATTTTCATTACATAAATATTTTGTTAATAGATTATTGAACACTCAACATTGATCTAAAATGATCTATGGAATATTAGTTAATTTTTTATGAAAATAAATTAACAATAAATCCTATAGTAAATACAAATATTGAAATAAACAATAAATGCCTAAAAATGGATTAAGAACACATGAATTATTAAAAGGGAACTTTTTTCAATAAATTTTTTTTCCTTTATAAACGGTATTTTTATTTAAAAAATAAATTTATTAATTTAATAATATGAAATTAAAAAAAAATTAATTTCATTTCATGATTAATCATTTAATTATTATCTTCTAATAAATTTTTTATATTTTTCTAAAATAAATGAATGTTATTTTAATAATTAAAAATAACAAATTTATTAATAGTTTCACTTTCATGTCATTATCATAAAGAAAAATGAATTAATTTTTTTGATACCATTTATCTGTTGAAATATATAACTATAAAATAAAATAAATCATTTTTAAAATACTATTTTTAATTTACAAAACCAATGTTTAGAATTTTGGAATTATAAGTTATATTTTACTTTATAAACCTTTAATTTCTGTAATATTAAAAAACAATCTTCATCACATGTATAAATTAAATATTAAATAATGGGATCAATATTTTTTATCAACATGTTCATATTATGTATCAATTTATATTTCATTTTTTACATAAAACTATGAATACAATTATTATAGTTAATGACCATGATAATTATAAAAGGGTTATTTTTTCAAATTAAAATCCCACAAAAACTTATTGAAACAAGTCCAACTATTGATAAAGAAGAAGAATACCATTTTAAATGAATTCATTGGATCAAAACTCAATCATTAGGGATATCTATGAATTTCTTGACCCTAGCCTCTCTAGGAATCCATCAAACGGTTAGTCTTCTATATAAGAAGAGACATGTGTGGGAAAAGACCATATATTGGTGTGTATATCAATACCCCAAAACGAAACACAGAAATTACCATGCATGTAGTTTCAAAAATAATGGTCAGGTCATTGAACGAATATATAAAAAGAATACATAACATGAATATCCTGATATACTCAATATAGATGTACTATATTAATGAAATATCACTACTGAAATTCTATCACAGGATTCGTACTCATTGAATCAACATAAAAATCATCCTAGAGATTACACAACATGATTTAGATAATAGTGATGGTATCCATATGTTATTTTGGTTCTTTTTAGGTATATCCCTAAGTACATTCATGACTATTGAAGAGAATGATACCCGAATGGGGATCACACCCAAGACTGTGGTGTTACGAAAAATCCAATCTAGATAAACCCACTAAGTAGGGGATCAATGCCAACATAGTTTTGGTCCTGATGATACCAAGAACCACACATATTGAAATGATGATGACGAAAGAGGAACTCACTCCAGGCCTCAAGGATGGATTCCAACAACTCCACATGAGATTGAAGTTCTTCATAGTGAATCACGATCTAATGTATAGGATCCAACTCCATACTAAACCCCTAGGATATTTATCAAGGTAACATACCCTAATGAAACTTATCCAAGATAAAGAGGATATGGGAACCAAGACTTCTTTGAATAAGTACACATCATTTCTGGGTAGTACACTCCATGTCCTTATAGAACCAGTCGTACACATGTATGATGACTCATGCTGATGTCGTTGTAAAAGTACATGACATGTTTGATCAAATGTAATTTTAACCGCGTCTATTTAAGGATGGTCATGTTCATGTATAAATAATATTGTCTATGTACTTCAGCGGGTATGCTTCGCAGTACTAGGTAAGTTTCACTAACTATATTACATGGGTTACATTCCCTCGGACACCTAACTCCATGAAAACCCCAAGTGCTATAAGATGGGATCCATACACATCATGTATTCATGCCTTACTATCTATGTAGTGATGAATCTTATATAACCCATAGGCTATTTACTTGGATTCAAAATCCATCACCACGACCATCAAATATTTCTCAAGTCCAGTATGTGGATTTGAAATCATGTTCAATCAACCTTCACCATCACTACTATCCAAAATTCAGCAGTCTGATTTTCATGTGAATAGATTTTGTGCACACCTCATCATTATCACATGCCAAACCAAGAAGAACAGGGATCTTAGGACTGATCATGATCTTATATCATTGATGATCACCTCCATTAGAATCCCTAAAATGATCTACATCTTGTGGTATCAATCCTTTTCACATAATAAATGGCGCACACTGATTTATTTTTTGGTATTCATTAAACCATAGGGAAATTGAATTTCAAATGATGTAAACGAATGGAGAAATAAATGGACAATAAAAAATCATAAGGAAAGTACCAAAACCAATGTTTATATTGGCCTTTATATGGGTTCATTATAATGAAAAACAAAGGGAAATTATAATAAGTAATAGGAATATAAATCTCCTAGATAATCTTACCTATACACAAAATACACACAATCCATGAATCAATTAGTTATTTAATTTATTTTCCATTATTTTATGAGAAATAAAATTGGGATAAATCCAGATAAAAAATGATCTACCTCAAGTTGTATTGATCACTACGCAAGAACAAATCTATGGCATGGTTGTTCTCTAGATTCTAAAATTCACCTAGACACTAATCAATGATCCACAATTGAGTTGTTTTTCACCCAAGAACGGTCCTCAAATGCTCTTTCCAATAGCTGGAGGGTTATAAAGATAACCCAAATATTTACGCAGTTCCACATATTTATAAGAAAAATTTAGGTCATGGAAAAATTAATTAAATAAGTTATTTTAATTAACCCATTAATTTTTACATTTTCCCCCAATCACACCCAACTAGAATGTCAAACACGCTCCAAGGTTATGTCATGTCTATGGTACACCATATGTTTTAAACTCAATAAAAGACTTATATTTCTAATTCAATCATCCTTTACAGATTTATTCAAATTTTGAAGGAAACCCACATGTGTGTGATATTTAATATATTTAATTTATTTCAAAAACTAATTTATGGAATACTAGCCCTCAAAATCTCTTATCGCTTTGGTGCCTAACTCTGAAAATAATCTATATAATATTCAAAAAAAATACCTAGAAATCACATATTCATTAATTTCTCCCCACCATTATACATTAAATCCTATAAATCCAAAAAAGGACTACCCATATATATGTGTATAATGAGTATGTATATAGGTCACTCACTTCTCGGTATTCTCTTAATGATTCTCAATCTACCAGTCAACATGTACAAAAGGGATCACATTACCAAAGAGGATACTCTCCTATGAATCATCAATCAATAATATGCTCTCAACAAAGGAAGTTCGATTCTCGATGTTCATATCTCCCAAGTCAAGAAAATTTGATAGGTCATTCACAAACATACTTAACTTTGAAATGTGGAAGACATTGTGCACCTGGTCCAACAGTAGGGGTAGACATAAGCAGTACCCCACCTCACCAACTATACATAGTATCTAGAAATGAAAAATAAATCTTGGGTATAGACTTATAACTTAAGAAAATAATCATATCCCACGTCGATTTGAGACACTTAGTAACACTTGGTCTCCCTTATCAAACTGGAAATGCGTCTGTCATTGGTCCATATTGGAATTATGACTGCTACGTGAAATCACCAAATACTCCTAGATGATATGCGCCATCTCTACCATGAACTACACCAACTTTAGGACCATAAGTGATAACTATCCTAGGTCGGTCCAAAAAAGTGGTGAACTACAGGGAATCATATACAATTTATCTAATGGTGGCATAATGAAGGTAGGATGGTAGTTGTTGTAGTACACAAACTCCAACAAGGTTTGATGATCTTACAAACTATGTCCAAAGTCTATTAGGAAAGACTTCAACTAGTCATATAGAACATGAATGGTCCGCTCAGTCTATGGGAGATATTTTATTCCCGATCACAACTGATTCCAAAAGGTATACTATATTCCCATATATACAGAAGATGTGAAGCGATCATCACAGTCTGAAATTATCATCAAGGGAACTCCATGAATCTAGACTATCTCCTCTACTATCAAGAGTACAAGGATCTCTGATGAACTTTCTCTTGAAAAGTTAGGAATTTGGATGACATGATGATTGGTTCTTGGGTCACCGAAATGGAAACACATTCTCCAAACTATATGAAAACCCTATCATGAAGTATATGAATATCTTATCTCATGTACACTCTTATAGTGACCTAAGTTGTTATACATGGATATTGCATATTTTTATATGAATATTCACTAAATTAAACAATAAGACACATAAAGACCTTAATATTTTAGTGCATTTGAATACATAAAAAGAAATACTATTAACTCATTAATGATATTCAATGTCTTTAATAAAGATCTTCCCCTTTTGAAATCATACATAAAAATCATTCATCATATCTAGGAGAAAGGAAACATAAGAATATATATTCTTAGATGCTCTGTAAGGGTAAACATAAGTGATATCAGTCTACAATCATATAAAGGAATAAAATAAGAATAAGTCTATGAGATCATGTACATGAATTACTACGTTCATACTTAACCTGTCATAGATCATAAACATGGGTCATGGAATAAATATTTGTGGTTTGTAGGAGTTGAATCCAAAAAAAATAAAATAACATGAGTCATTAGAAAATAACATTGACAGATGAAATATATTTTTTGGAATAGACATAAACATATAAAATATTATTCCAAGGATGCCCACTATGACATTCATAAAGAGTTAGTCTCAGGCTAACCACTATGAACCATCTTCAATCTTGGGATAACCACCAATGTACCCTCCTATTTAGCGGCTACACCACATCGGTGGGTTAAACCACCATACAAAATGGCATACCATTCCTTATAATGAAATGTCTTCACTCCCAAACTATCATGTTTGTTAAGGTTCATTCACATGACTATCATAGTTAACAAAAACCCATACTGAATGGAGTTCACTCCCTATTCTAGTCTTATATGTCTCTAAAAATAAAAAAATTTACCCAATTAATTAGAGGTAAATATAGGTCTCACCCATTTTTGGTGGTAACATAACCATCATACATTGATATAAATTAACCATCATCCCTGGTTATAATGTAAACCCCATAGGATAATAAATATTATACATATATGTTCAACAATGTCATAAAAAATTAATCATATCATAACCCATTAAATGAAAAGGGTTTCATAAACATTTCGTAATATCATAAACTATGGAAAAGACAAAGGTTTCATAATCATTTCACATTTTAAACATAGCATAACCCATGAAAAATATCTCCCTTATTAAGAGTTCAATCATGGAATAACCTGTGGAACAAAAAAAGTTTCTTAAATATATTGTAATGAGATACATAAAATATTCAAATAAATAATTAAAATGGTATACTTGGATAATATCCTCAGTAAATCATATATTATATAAAATGATTTCACCTTAGATGGAGAATGATTTTGAATGATCAGATAGAAAATTTCATAGAGAAAATAAACAATCATTGAAAATTAATTTTTAAGACATAAATATTTTATATATCCTTTTATGTGAAAACAACATTACGAACTTATAACTAAATCTTTAAAATTTATTTAAAATACTTCTCGAGGAAAATTTACATTCCAAATTTAAAGAATCATTTATGAAATAAAAATAATTTAAAAATATTTTTCTTTGAAATTACCTTGAAAATTTATATTGAAATCCTCAAAGAATATAATGGTTTTGATGTTTGGTAGTTTCTGTTCATGCCATGAAAAAATAATCCTTTAACATTTATGGTTGAATCTGTAACACCTCAAGCTTCCACGGTACGCTTCTCTTTGAATAATACAATACCGTGTGTTGTACGCAACCTTGAGTTCTAACACACCACAACCAATCAAAATAGTCATTATGAATAGTAATACACACTTTTTTAAAATTTTATAAATTTTATAATTCAAAGTGGACTTCATTTTTGGATTTATAATATCTAAATTATCTTCGGGTGAATTTTTTATATTTTTCTGAAAATATTCAATTTTTGATAAATAGTGAAAAACACTGAGTTATAGTTTAAAACAGAATTTTTATTTAAATAATTTTTTGTTTTATATAAATTTATTTTAGGTCCAAATAGATGCATAAAACCTATATAAGTTCAATTAAATTCATTCGAGTTGGTTAATAATAATTTTAGATATATAAAAATGTTATTGAACTTTTCACCGTCTTTTACCCACCTCCTGGGAGAATTTTCCAATTCACATAAAACATAATTTTACCGTTTCTGTGAGTGGAATTTCAAAAATACAGTAGACACGGTTGATATTAGTAAGAAAAATGTGGTTTAATAAGATGAAAATAATATTCGGTGAATAGTAACTTTTTACTTTTATTTACCACGGTTAAAAGTAAATAGGGTATTTAAAAGTAAAAATGATATTATTATTACCCTAAAACATTTCATAATTCTATTGTATTAGTATAATTCGACCAAAAACAACCATAGGAATAAAATATGAACCTATTTTTTCCACATGGATTAGATTAGGACACTTATTATTATTTTATTTAAAGAAGTGCTAAAAGTGTTAAAATCAGAGTTTAATAACTAAAACATTTTTAATATAGGGTTATACATAATATAAATTCAACTATAAATATTAAATATAAAGATAAAAATATTTACTAAATAATGGTATTTTATTTATATTTTTTAAACATTAAATAATTTAATTTATTTATGACACAATGATGATGCAGTAATTACCTAATTAATGAAATATTAAAACAATTGATATTATAAATATCCAAATAAATGTCATTTCAGTATTTTTATGAATTACCCTAACTATATAGATTAATATGATAGGTTAGGGTTTGTTACATGAATTTTTATTGATGTAATAATGTTTTTATGAATTTAGAAAAAATAAAATACCAAAGAGTTTCAAAATTGACCTAAAAGAGTTTTTAAAACAAATATTGTATTATTAATTGATATTATATTCCTAAAAATCTAAGGATCGAAAGAAGGACTTATATAATGATAGGTGTATCATTAAATAACCACTTGGGGTTCTCTTGTAAGTATATAGTATATTTATTAACCTTATAATATAAAAATACAAAGAGACATAGTAAATGTCAAACTATTTAACTAAGAGTTAAATCTAAACGATAAAGTTAATATACTGACCCAAGCCTATCTAAAACCAATTGGTTGAGTGGTTTTATAACCATCCCCAAAATATAATTTAAATAGTTATTTTTTGATCCATTAGAAACAAAAAAGTATTTTATTATAAAATAATATTTCAAGCTTTTCCTAAGGTTCCCCTCACCCCTCTTATAAAAGGGTACTCCCCCTTCTCTCTATTTCACACCTTCAAAGCCATTTGGCTTGGAAACCCTCATCCCCAATACCCTCTCAACTATCCTACCTTCGTTCTAGAGGCCTTCCTTTAGTCAAAAATCCAACCTATGGAGCCCTTTTGATCAAATCAAAAGGAAGAACCTTAACAAGAGGTAAATATTCCATCACCTCTTTCAAGTTCCTTTCTTCGTCCACATCCTTTTTTCTTTGTTGTTTCCATTATAAAATAGTAAATCAAGTATATTATATATAATTTGATGTTATTCTAAATATGGTACAACAAAATTCATTATTTTATGCATCCTTTTAATGAAAAGTCACCATATGGGCGTACGTATGACTTACTGTCTCCAGGTCGTGGTGTAATTGTTATTTAATACATTATTATTTGGATGGTTATAATAATTATGTGTAATTGATTTAAATAATAAATATAACATGATAATTATTATATATATATGATAAACCATCCAATTATATATTATTTTAATATCAAAATAATGACATTGTCGCTCATGCATACGTACGGATTACCGTCTCCATGAACATGATGAGATTTATTCCCCATTGTATCCATTCAAGACTAATTTTAATTAGATAATTTAAAATAATGTTTAATGACTTGACATCATTATAAATATGAATAATATACATACCATACATACCAAATATGACTCATATAACAATTAATATAAAGGAAAATGAATTCGTAAACACCCAAAACAAATACTATGATATTATTAACAAAGCAAAATTAAAGGATTATATCTGATATAATATTAATGTATATGATTCTTGTATAATTTAATAACAATTATTTCACCATTGTATAGGAGGTTAACCTACCCTCGACCTATGAAAAGTACAAGGTAAGGGTTAATTTCACAATCTCTTTATTATCCGAGGTTGTTTTTAGGTAAGTATCTACTGGGACCTCTTTATCATCCGCATAAATGTTTCTTAAAAAAGTATTCCAAAACATTTTTACTGTTTACTAGAATATGGGTTAAAGTCATTTAAACCCTTGTTCAACTTTTTATAAAATGTTTTGAACGTAATATTTCCGTCGTTTTCCAAACAAGGTACTTTTTAACCTTTTTGACAAAATTAAGGCAAGAATGTCTTTTTTAAACTTATATGATGGGTGCCTCTATTTTCCTCCATTATAACATCATATAAGCTTACCTTACATGTTTATAAGAATATTTTCAAAATAAAATCTTTCTTAAATTATTTCAAAATAATAAGAGATATTTTTCAAAAAAAAGGTTGTGATTTCATCTATGTCAATATCCTTTGATAGAGTTATGCTTATTTGAAGTTGATTTATTAGGATCAAAACTTCCGTATTGTATTGAAGGTTTTGTGATATGTATGACTGTGGATGTGTTATTATTATACAATTCATGGTTTATAGATTAATTATTGACATTTTGTATGCTAGTTTTCATACGAATTTTTATGTTATGTTTAAACCTTTTCATATGAGAAATTCATTGGACTTAGTATGTGATGGGTGGAGCCCGCTATAGCTCCCTAATGCATCGGTAGGTCTCATGAGACAAACTAGTGTCTTGGCCCAAGTCCTTGAAAAAATCTTATTTTTAGTCCAAGCACAAGGCCTTGACTATGTGGTTATGAAAGTCTAGCATTATGCATTCCATAATTCTAAAAGTGGCTATTGATATTGCATGTGATTATTCGAATAGTAAAATATCCATGTGAGTAATTAAATGAAATTATTTGATTCTATCTTTTCAATATTATACTGATGTTCAAATTTAAATGGCTTTTGTTTTAGTCTTATACATTGCCTTAAATTTTTATTCTTATTTATAATTGTTTCTGCTATATTGTTATCCTTACTGAGCATCTGAGATCACCCCTTTCTGTGTTTTGTTTTTCCCAGGATGCGAAGAAGTATTTTATGACTAACCTCCTGGGATAGTCTGGGGGGATATGAATTTTGTCTATGTAAACAATGTTGTCGTAGCTTTTCATTTTATGATGTAATGTAATCCTTATGAATCTATCTAGTACTTCAAAGGCTACTAAACTAATCAGTCTTTCGAGACTTGATCTTTTGTGATCATGCTAATGTTAGGTAATAATGCACCGACATTGGTTAACTGGGGTTGGGGCGTTAAAGAATCTAAATGGGATTTTTTTTGAAAATAATATAAATATTGGTTTTAAATTTTATTTAAAAAATCAAAAAAAGATTAAAATTTATTTAATTAATTATTTTTATAATCTCAAAATATTATACTTTTTGTAGAAAACATGGGTTTGGATTAAATGAGTTTTCAACCAAAATGATGATTAGTTATAAAACAATTCAATTAATCTATTGATTACATAAAAACAGAAAAATAAAGGTAAAATATGTATTTTTAATAAATTGCCATAGGGGATAAAAATTATTGAATTTATTGACATATAGATCATAATATTTTATCATTGGAAGAATAATCATAAAAAAAGATAAAAAATGAGATTGTAACATCAAAATATAACCATTTTATAACATTGAATCAAAATCCCCCTTAAATAATAACACTAAATAAATCATTAAATATCATTAAAATGAGGATATTAATGACATATAATGTCAAATTTAAAGTATATACACCTCAAAGAAGATGATAGTTGTATAATATAACTTATGACCCAAGGAAAGAAAAATTGATACACAAATCCCTTGTCGATTTGTAAACTTTTGAACTATAAAACTAGAGAAAGAGTTATCCTAAAATGGTTATTTTAATACCCATAATATTAACGATAATAATCCAAATATAAATTATTGGGAAGTATACAAACCATATATGTAAGCACTCAGCCTTAAACATTACATAGAAGATGACCATTTACTGGTCTAGGTTCTGGATAATAGATACAAACATACAAAATATTAGAGTTGCAATAAAATTAAACAAAGTAAAAGAAAAAATCCAGTTTTGCGTGCAATAAAATTCGACGATAAAAAACATTAAACTTAAAAGTGACCTGTAAAAAATAATTAAAACAAGTAGTGAGCATTAAATATAACCAATAAGGGGTTTACAAACCATAAATAAATCCTTGTTAAAATATGCTTTGAAATTAATTTAATAAATACATAAAGAAATACCTTTTTTAAAAAATACTACTTGAAATTACTTATGGCTTTAAAACACTAGGGAATTTTATAAAATACATACACTAAAAATTTCGTAAACATAAACCAGTGTTAATTTAAAAACAATATGTATGATTCTAAAAAAAACACTATTTTTAGGACACTTGAATTGCTGAAGGCCATCTCAGCCTACCCACATTGTGAAGGATGGGTTCACTCCCCAATGACCTTCTATATTTTCAAGGATCAAGCACCAGATTTTCTAAAAACGTTTTATGATTTCTTTACTTATATATATATATATTCACTAGAGTTTTCAATGTTGGTAATATGTGTTTCACCATTAAAACTCATTCCCATTGATATTTACATGTAATTATGTACATATATACACCAGGAATGATCATCAAGAGACAATGTCTCTAAACATTTATTCAAATAAAAGATAAGTACAACAAGAACGTATCCCAAGCCAAAAAGAACAACTACATTTCATAAAAACCCAACCTGTCACCATAACCATGATCTTCATCCATAGTAACTGATTCCCATTCTAGGATTTCATAATGCTTCAGTGTCTTGACATACTTCCTTCTGAGGTTTAACTTTACCAAATATAGAAAATCTTCAAAAAACTGCATAGCTTTTCCTTTGATAATAGACAATCTAGTAGACATCAGATTCGGCATATAAGTGTAGTCCTTCCTCTGCCTTCTTCTTGGTGGAGTAGTCATCACTTCCCCATTCCTCGACACGATATTTTATCCACTCTGAACAATATCACTATAAGAGGTTAGAACTCTTCCACCAGAATTTTTCTTTTTCATTATCAGAGATGTCTCCCCATTTACAGAGATACGCAACTCTGGTTAGCCATCATTCACTCCTCACTCTTGTTCAATGTAGCTATTTTTATCAATCATTTCTAAGCATTGTGGGTGCTCTACACATTGAGAGTTACCAGGACCAGCAGAAGACTCCTTCTCCATTTTCTCCTCCACAACTCCTGCTCGATTAGAGACTACAGCCTGCAGAATAGCATCATCAATAAATTAGGGACCTCCCGTCACCGGTGTCACCTCTTCATGCACCAGACTACCAAATATATTGTAGTTCATGACTCCACCAGAGCTATGAGGACCCATGATCATAACCTCAGAATCACCATCCACATTGAACTGAAGATAACCCATAATACCTTCTAATGCATACCAAGACTCAACTCTATGGTCACCCTTCAGTCTGTCAAATACCTGCAACACTATTGGATTCAAATTCTCCTTCACCGTCTTCATACCACATGAAATACTTTGTGCAATATCCAGAATAGTCTTCCTCATCTCCCTCTCAAAAGTTCCATCAGGTTTCTCTTCAACCATTGCATCTGCAGTGCCAAAAGATTTCCACCGGGCTCCCTGCCTAAGTGATCCTATAGAATTGGTACACACATAGGACACCACAAGGGCACTAATATCCCTATTCACGTGGCCAAATTCTGTAGAGCTACCACAAGTCCATCCTTCACCATCGCCTAATCCATCCTCTCGATGTCACGATTATCACATCCATTCCCACTCTATCTTTCCACCACCATTGAGGAAACATTCATCCTTCCTCTGTGACAAATGACCTCTATATTCCCAAACCACCTACAGTTGATACAGAATTGTATCCACGATTTGAATAAAATGACTTGTATCCATTGAATCTCTTTCTCGTCTGTAATCTAGATGCAACCCACTGGGGGTCTAGGAACATTGACCTTGACAAAGATCCGTGGACCACTCGAATGTGACATAGATTCAGTTTGATAATCCAAACATAGATACCTCCCATTAAAATTTCCAATGGAACAGATAATTGAAGGGTTTTTTAATGAAAGAGGATGTCTAGATAGACTGACCGATGTTGCGATCGATGAAGGGTCACACCACATATGAAAATCAAAAGTCCATTGGAATAAATAAAATGAAGAATCACCACACCTTCGAGAATCCCTGGACCAAGCGATGATCATATCTTCCTCTGAACTGAAACGAACCATTATGTGTCTCTGATCAAATAATCTGATGACCACACGCTCATGAAGCTCCCATGTTTCAGAGACAAATTGAGCAAACACTTCCACCGAAGGTCGATGAGGATGAAAATGAGCTGCCAAGGTAAACCTTATAATTTTAATTGGAACCGTGAATTTATTTTAATTCAGAATATGTCGATGTTATGCATACGTACATGACCATGTTTATATGCCCTTGATATATCCATAATTTTAATATACAATGATAAGATGATATGTACAATTTTTTTGAATCATGTCAATAGCAATAAACATTTCATCCAAATATATATATTTATATATATATATTTACTACATATGTATGTATATATATACAATATGTCATGTAATTTTCTATAAATTTAATTTCTATTAAAGACTTTGAGAAAATAAGTATATGTTTCTAATAGAATCAAAACATAGTTCTGATTAATGCTAAATACATAATTAATCATCGTGTATTAAAACATGTTTTGAAAAAAAGGATTCATTTAATATTGAATTTGAAAATATATTTAAATAATAAAAATTCTAACAATATAGAAAGAAAAAAATCAATGCTACAATTGAAGCGCAGTATTAGAGAAAATATGAGTTGCATAGTATTTTTTATACATCATAATTTATATACTTAAATAAATAATCAAACAATAATATTCATGAACAAGAACATAGTTACATATATATATATATATATGTAAAATAACATAATTTGAAATGTATAATTATGCCATTACTTCAAAGTTGAACTAGTAAAACAACTAATATCTTGAATACACAAGGAAATAAATCATAATAGTGTTAAAACATGTGTGTGGAGGAGTGCATAAGGATGTGCGAAACTCCTACCAGAGAGTAAAAGAAACTCAATAGTAAAACCCTTAAAAATCAATAATCATAAACATAAATTGATAAGAAGAAAAAAATAACATAAAAACTAATTATGAAAATACTGAATCCCCTATAAGAATGAAAAATTTAAAAGGATCTACTAGCATCTGTCTCTGAGAAAATGAAAATAATAGAGAGTTTTGAGAGAAATGATTTTGGGTCCATAGGCGATCAAGGGTGGGGGTTTTATAAATTGAAATTTTATATCTTATTTTCAATTGGTTAGATTTTTTTGGATTGATGCTAATCAAATGTACTTATAATACTCAAGTGTCATTGTTGTAGGTTTGGGAAAAATAAAAAAAAATTTTTGGGGAATTAAAAAACCAAATGAGACAAGATCATTGATTTACATTTATTATAAACAAATCATTCGATGATTGATTGGAAATATATATACATATATATATTCATGGATTTCCTTAAAATACAAAGAATTGTAAATAATCATAAAAGGAACATATTATTAATATTCTTATTTTTCATAAGCGTGAGAAAAAAGTCAGTCAATGTTCCTGTGAGTCTCCCTCCATTAATTTTTTTATTTTTTTATGTCATGATTCATACAATATTGATTTGACTTATTATCATTATCAACTTTTTCATTTTATTGACACACATCTTCTTTTATTATTACTTATTAACATATATTATCTTTTTTCACGGTATTACTAATATATATATACTAACATTTTGTTTTATCATTTTTAAGCATTTGATTGAATTCTTTTCATCATTATATATCAAAAAATTTCCCTTTTTATTTTCATTTATCTTTTGTTTTATTACGTGATTTATCTTTTTTTAGTCCCAAGAATATGCGATATTTTTCATTATTTTTAATCTTATCTCAATTTTTCCCCTAATAATTATTATTAATTTATTATTTAAGGACATATAATTTATTTTTGGAAGACATTAATCCCCATTTTTTAGTCAAAAACATTATCTTTTTATATCATACTTTTGAATTTTTTTTACATACCATGATTTTATTTATAATATGTTATTATATATTCACAATTTATATGTTTTCTATCTAACGTTTTGACACATGACTTTTTTATTTTAAAAAAACATTATACAAATGTTTATATATTAATAATAATAATATAATATATATTTTTAAAATAAACGTCTCATATATATATATAAATAAAATATCTTATATGTATATATATACTATTAGTATTATTTTAGAATTTTTAAATATATATTAATTTTTTAATTAAAAATCAGATCACATTTTAAAAAAACACCTATATAAATGTTTTTTAGTAAAATAAATATACACATTTATAATTTATAAATTTTATAGAAAATAGTTATTTTAAAATATTATTTTAAACAATGAAAATCAATAATTATTTTTATGATAAATTTGAAAACTATAAATAATAATTATAATTAATTATAATTATTATAATTAACTTATTATCAATAACATGAAAATTAATTTACTATTTTTAATTAAATTCATCTTTAAAATATTTTTATTTTGTTTTAATTATAAATTAATCCATTTAATATAATATTTATATAATAAAACTATGTTTAGAATTTTTGGGCTGTAACATTATTCCCCGGTTTAAAATATTTTTGTCTATGAAATTCATTTCATCGGACTAAAAATAATTTTGAATTTTTATCTTCAGAATTATGAAACACAAGGACCGCTGAGCCTCTAAACGCAACAACATCTACTCCCCAAAGTTGTCTAGACCATTCATCTGATACCAAATTTAAGGACCCAAACTTACAAAATACATAGAAGAGGACCTTTTATCGGTCTTGGTACTAGAGAATAGAAATAGAACTACAAAATATCATATTTGCAACAAAGTAAAATCCAAACTTTGGTTCCATGTGCACTAAAAACCGATGACGTCAAACATTGGACTTTAAAGTGACCTGTGAAAAATAATTAAAAAATGGAGTGGGCATTAAATATGCCCAGTAAGGGGTCTATAAAACTTCTATAAATCATTTTTAAAACATGATTTGAAATTAATTTAATAAACACATAAATAAGTACCTTTTTTAAAAAATATTACTTGAAATTACATATGGCTTTAAAATAGTAGGTTGTTTTTAAAAAATAATTATGCTCAAAATTTATTAAACCTAAACTGATATTATTTTGAAGACAATATGAAATATTATGAAAACAAAATTCTATTTTGAGGTCACATGAATCGCTGAAGGCTATCTGGGCATACCCACTTTGGGAAGAATGGGTTTACTTCCCAATGTCATTTCATATTTACAATGATAAAGCACCATATTTTCAAAAAATGTTCTAATATTTATTTACATATATATATATATACATATTCTCTAGAGTTTTCAATATTTGTTAAAACAAATCTCTGCATTAAAACTCATTCCCACAGATATTTACATGTATGTATGTACAAATATATATTTATATATATAAAATAATATCTTCTGTTATCTTATGATACTCTTGAGTTTGGTTACAAAAAATTCAAAACCATAATTATTTGTATAAAATGTCAATATATTTATTCCATTTTCCAAAATGCATTTGTGATAATCTGGTGTAATTATTAATCAGGTTTCTCACATAAAATGTCAAAGGAAACATATAAAATAAAATACCTTCAATTAGTTCTAATTACTTATTAACTACGAAATTTAAACCTTATAATTTGAATTGGAAACATGAATTTATTGTAATTCAATATATTTCAAAGTTATTCATACATGGATGGCCATGATTATATGTTCTTGAGACATCCATAATTTTAATATACCATGATAAGATGATAAGCACATTTTTTTGAATCATGTAGATAATAATAACCATTTCATCCATATATATATATACACATACATACATATTTATATATACATATATTAAATATGTATATATATAATGGAATTTACTATAGATTTAAATTTATTAAAGACATTAAAAAAAGTTTAAGTTTTTAACTAAATCAAAACATTGTTTTGATTAACGCTAAATACCATTACTAAACACCGTGAAATAAAACATGTATTGATAAAAATAATTCATTTCATATTAAATTTTAGTATATATTTTAATAATAAAAATTCTTATAATGCAACAAGAAACAAATTAATGCTGTAAGTGAGGTACAATATGAGAGATATTATATGTTGCATAATATTTTTTATACAACATAATTTATATTCTTCAATAAAAAAGAAGACGACATAACTCAGGAACAAAAAAATTGTTATATATATATCTATGTAAAATAAAAAAATTTGAAATATAAAATTAATCCCATACTTCAAAATCGAACCAGTAACACAACTACTATCTTGAATCCACAAGGACAAAAATCATCATAGTGTTAAAACATGGATGCAGAGGTCTGCATAAGGCTGTGCGAAACTCATACCAGGTTGTAAAAGAAAATCAATAGAATACCTATTACAAATCATGAATCTTAAACATAAATTGATAAATAGAAAAAATACCTTCTAAAATAATTATGAAAATACAAAATCCCTTTCTTGAATGAAAATTTTAAATGGAACTACTAGAGTCTCGCTCCGTGCAAAATGAAAAATAGAGTGTTTTGGGAGAAATGATTTTGGGACCACAGGAGTTCAAGGGTGTGGATTATATAAATTGAAATTTATAAATTATTGTCAAGTGGTTAGATTGGTTTACTTGATGCTAAATAATTGTATTTATAAAACCCTAGTGTCTTTGTTGTAGGTTTGAGGAAAAAAATATTTTGGGATTGACAAAACCAAATGAGATAAGATCATTGATTTACATTCATTATAAAGAAATAATTATATGATTGATTAGATATATATATATATATATATATTCCTGGCTTCCCTTGGAAGTCAATAAATAGTAAAGAAACATAAAACAAGCATATTATTAAGATTCTTATTTTTCATAAGCGTGAGAAAAAAATCAGTCAAGGTTCCTGTGAGTCTCCCTCCATTAATTTATTATTATTTTTTTCATGATTCATCCATTATTGATTTAACTTATTATTATTATAAATTTTTCCCTTTTTGACACATACGTTCTATTATTATTACTTATTAAAATATATTATATATCTTTTTACCCTATTACTATTATATATATATATTAACAATTTGTTTTATCATTTTTAAGCATTTCATTGAATAATTTTTCCTCATAGTATATCAACATTTTTTCCATTTTTCTTTTCATTTTTCTTTTGTTTTATTACATGATTCAACTTTTTTTAATCCCAAACATATGTGACATTAGTCATTATTTTGAATCTTATATCAGTTTTGTCCCCTAATCATTATTATTATTATATTATTAAATGTCATATCATTTATTTTTTAAGACATTAATCTGCATTTTTAGTCAAATACATTATTATTTTAAATCTTAATGTTGACTTTTTGGAACATGACATGATTATATTTATATTATATTTTTATATATTCAAAATTAATATGTTTTTTAATGTAACTTTTTAACCCGTCATTTTTTATCTATCAAAAACATTATAAAAATGATTATATATTTTTAGAATTATTATAATTATATATTTTTAAAATAAAACATCTGTTATATATATATTTTTGTATATATATATATATATACTTTTATATTATTAATATTATTTTAGAATTTTCAAATATATATTCAACTTTTTTAATAAAAATATCAAATCACAGTTTCTAAAAAAACACATATATAAAAGTTTTTTTGTAGTAAAATAATTATACATATTTATAATTTATAATTTTTATAGAAAAATAGTTATTTGAAAATATTATTTTAATCAAAGAAAAATAATAGTTGTTTTTATACTAAATTTGAAAACTATAAATAATAATTATAATTAATTATAAGTATTATAAATAATTTATAATAAAGAACATGTAAATTCATTTAATAATTTTAAAGAAAATCATATTTAAAATATTATCAATTTGTTTTAATTATAAATTAATATATTTAATATAATATTTATAAAATAAAACATTGGTTAGATTTTCTGGACTATTACAATATAAAATAAAGAGTGGGTTAATATGACATGTGTCTCATTGAAGTAACAAGTGAGCTGGAAATCCCTTATCTTAAGACTTGAATTCAATTATAATCATTAAGAAACATTTATAATAATTATATGTATATTATACATATATTACATAACCATATTTATATATTTAATACCTTATATCATTCTCTTATGACCTTTTACTACCCCTTCATATACAAATCCATGTTAAAGTCACCTTTCAGGAAATAACCGCTTTGTTTTTCATATATGATTTGATTTGTTATATTTGTGGTACTATTAAATTGATCATGGTTCCATAATATGTATAATTATAATCATCATGTAAATAAAATTTATATTCATTATATATGTATTTAAAGAAACCCATTAAAATTAGTGAGAGAAAATGAAATACACCATTCATGGGGACGATAGGCCATATGTACGGATGAACATTGCTTCCCTTTTCTTATTGGATTGAAAATGTATGTTAAAAGATAAATTAGTATTAAAGAATCCCTTTAATGTAATATATATCACATATTTTCATTATAAACATCTTTAATACTTTCCACGTAAAGCATGAATAAATCACATCGCTTCGTGACACAGTAGTCCAATGTACAAACGAGCAACATTATCGCATTTCCAAAAAATAAAAAGCACGAAGGTATGTGTGATATGATAATAAAATAATAATAATATCATATTTATCACATTTATGATATATAAACCATAAATAATTCATTTTTTCCATCAATGAAAGGTGGTAATGGAAAAAAGAATGACATGAGTTCATGAGGAAGTAGTTAGTCATATACAGAGATAATGATTTCATAACTAATTTGATGGAAGTGAAGATGGTTGTAGGTAATTTCTTTAGAATAAATCCTTATCAGTATATTTATGATAATTATGTTATAAAATATTTATTATATAATAATAACTTAATTTGGAGGATGAATAAATTAAAAAAAATGCTCGTTATTGAATGATACCTCTTCTTTTGGTATCCTAGTTAGGTTTTCAATTAAATACTTCCTAGTATGTATTTATTACAAATCAAATTAATCTAGGGTAAGGGGATTGAATCTAGGAAGTGATTTTGGTAGGTATTGTATGAATCAAAATGATGTGATGGGGTTAAGAAGATAGGATAGGGGGAGGTCTTTTATAAGTGGGAGAGAGGAAACACATGTTTTTTTCTAAAATGAATAGACTGATCATGCATTTTTCATAACTAAAAATAGTAAAATATTGTCCATTATCAAACCATGGTGGTTTAAAAATAAGTCTTTTCCATTAAATAGTTTTTGTACTTGTTTATATTTGATTCCGACTATTATCATTATTTTTTAACTCTATGTAAACACATTTTTACCTTTACTGTGATAATTAATATTCACAACATTCACAATTCATTTTTGAAAAAAAATCAATATATTAGATAATATAAATTAATATAATTATAAATATGGAATCCTTTTCAAAATTCTATTAAAATAAGAGGAAAATATTAATTTAAATTTAATCATAAAGTTTTTGGATATAATAGTATTTTAAATATAAAATGTTCATCAATTTTACATTTTTTCTCTTTTAAAATTAAAAATTGAATCGATTTTAATGACCTAAATTGGATTATATTATGTATAATTTACCTAATTTATCATTAAAACCAAATTAAAATATAATTTATATTTATAAAGAAATTAAAATTAAATATTATAATTTATAATTGGGTATTTTTCAGTATTCATCAGTAAATGAAACATTAAAAAAACAGACAATCAAGGCTAAGATAATTTTGATATTACAATTATAAAAATACATACTCTTTTTTCAAATAAAATATTTCATGTGGGTAAAAAATAATTTTAAAATAAGTGTGCCCAAGTAGACAAATTTTTTTTTAGAAAAATACCAGTTTAGGCATAAAATTTGATTTTTTTGAGAAATGTGAGCACTAAGGCCCATGAATTAACTAAAGAAGAGTTACAAAGGGAGAAATGAAGAAATTCAACATTTATCCTGGAGTAGATTAGGAACAATGTCATTGGTTAAGGTTGACAAATTATGTCATCCTTCGGCACGGACCCCATTATTTTCCAGCCCATCATCAATATAGTTGGCCTCTCAAAAAACATGGGTGATGAAGTAGTTCAAGGAGAAGAACTTGTCAAGGCAGTTCACCCATTTTGTATCCAGTTTCCATGCCAGGTGCGTCTACCCTATTCTGACTGCTTGTACTTGGGTGGTGGAGTCAAAGTCGAACTAGACATTGTTCCAATTTCTTCAGACTACAATATCAATCGCCATTTTGAGTCCCATCATCTCTAACTCAAGTGCAATGGCATTTCCACAATGACCATACAAGAATTCAATGACGTCAACATTTTCATTCCATACAATGGCCCCAAAACCCGAGGGGACTAGATTCCCTCTCAAATATCCATCATAGTTACATTTTACCTAGCCTTCAAAAGGGTGTTTCAAGAAAATGTCCAAAGTGTGCCGGGGAGCTGAAAATTTTCCAACAATATTCAACCTCTTGAGGACAACCCAATCATCAAGTGAACTGTTTCAAAGCTCCAAATGCAGGCTGTTAGCAGCTTGGAAAACAACTTCGAAAGAGTCCAGCACTCTTCCTGCAGTGAATTGAGTCCTACTGTGTACAACTTCATTCTAGCTTCTCCATAAGGAATGTATAGCCTTGGCACATGAATCTTTAAAGAGCACCGTCAACAATTTTGAAAGAGATACATTAAACAGGTCAATGAGAATGCTTCGGACATTACCAGTGTAGGGAATCTAGATTAAGAAGAGTTTTATCACTGCTATCCAAAGTGAGGATGAAACTTTTCAGCTCACAAATAAATGGTCAACGTCTTCTCTGTGCTGCATGAAAATGGCACAACAAGGACATAAAGAGACACCAACTCTTTAAAGATTGGCATCCACTGGTATCATATTGTGGGTCATCCTCAAAAGTAGAGTGAACCTTGAGGGTGGCATCTATTTCTTATTAAATTTTCCAATCCAATGCTTTTCACCATCAATCAAATGGTTGTAGAAACTTTTGAATCTAGCCAACTATTTGTAGACCCCTTCGAGATCAGACTATCCTCTTGACCAACAAAGTCATATCCATTGACAGTCTGGGTAATATCATCCAATACCATTTCCATGTTTTCCAGTTGCTCCTTAATTATGAAAGTATGATCAATGTTTTTTTCCCTCCTAGTTAGCAAGATTAATGAGTGTCTTCCCCTCTAGTTATCATACAAAAATCAGAGAGACGAAGCCTAGTTCACCATCCATTTGGAATGAATGATGATATTCTGAAAGAATGCTTTGTTTCCAGTACAGAATGAGGAATCTAGGTATCTGGTTTTGCCTTCAATAATTATTTCCATAAACTATTTCTTTAAGAAGTCATGGGTAGTAGAGCTGGATGTGATAAGTTTTGAAACAATGGAGGCTTGTAGAGACTGGTTAAAGGCCTACATGCTCTGTATTCCAAGGCCTTCTAGATTGTGGTGGTAAATAACACTTCTTCCATGAGGTATTGATTATCTTCCATTCCATAATATTTCTACTCAAGATAAAGTTTCACATTATCTTGTTGATATTTCTAATGATAAAAATCATCCAAATATACTCCAAAAAAGAGTATACCAACTTTGATATGACAACATGTTTGACATGGAAAATGTTCCCGACCATTGATAGAGACTTCCATTTCCAAAAGGTGAGGGTTTTCCTCATTTAATAAAACATATTTAAAAAATGTGTCTACCGAGGATTTCCCCAGAACATTGGAACCCCAAGGTAAACAAAAGGTAGAGTACCATATTTTATTCCAAAATATGATGTATGATGTATCTTTCTCGAGGCTGAAATGTTCTTTACAAAGTAAATAAAAGATTTTTTCTAGATGAAAACTTAAACAGATACATTCTCTTAATGTTTCAATGCTTTTTTAATATTACTGATGTTTCTCCTACCCCCTGTGTAAAAATGACAATGTCATCATCAAAGAATAAGTGGGAGGGAGTAGAGTTACCTCGGCCTCCGCTGATTGTAGACAATTCATTCTTGTCTACCTTGTCGATTTATTATTATTATCTCTTTTATTGAAAATACATAAGATGAATGTAAATTATTTTATGGAATATATAATATATAAATTTTATTAAAACCATTAACCAAAAGTGACTCAGTAAATTTATTGAGGTAAAACACATTTATGTGTATAATTGTTTTTTCCATAAAATGATTTTATTTATTTTATAAATGTATTTACCTCACTTAGAATTAATTGGTCACCAAATAATTCAATATATATAGATTTTTAAACCATATATTTTCATAATTGAGTTAATCCTATTCATAGCTTCTATTCCAATGTCTATATGATAACTATCATAGTAAATAATATAATTTTAATCGTATTTACTATTTTCTTTAAAATCAGTGTTTCACATAACATAAGATAAACTCAATGTTGTGTGTTACGAATAAAAAACATAGTGCTGCATGAAATTCAAGAAAATATCATTAGTGTGGGTAATGTTACCCAAGATGAGTCATTTATTGTAATTTAGGGTAAATTTATTGTAACCTATAATTCAATATATAGAAAAGGTAAAATTATTTCAAAAACTTATTTCACAAAATATTATCGTGTTACATTATACCCCGTTAAAGTTAATTTGACCCTAAAAATTTTAATACATCATAAAAGGATCGATATTTGAATATTTCATCATAGAACCACCAATTTTCTAATTGAACAACAAAACATCATTTAAAAGGGAAATTTTAAAACATAATTCTTACCTAGTGTAAATTGTTACTAGGTTTATACATTTGAGAACATAGGTGTGTGGTAAAGATTTAAAAATGTAAGGAACGTGTAAATATTTATAGAAAGTGATAAAGACCAAGGATCACAAATAAATTGGGTGATCCAGAAAATATTAAAGACCTTATGACTATAAAAATAAAGAGATGTAAATAAGGCCATTAATATCATCAAAAATTATGATAACAACACCATATTCTACTTCATGATTTGTTTCCTACAGTAGATGAATTTTTAAAATAAGATATAGTTCCTTCATTTCATTCCATTTCATAAGAACAATATCACCCTTTGATATTTCCTTCATCATTATCCTCATAATTTCTTACTCTAAGAAATGAAGGGGTTTTTCTTGAAGCACTAACAGATCCTAAGATCCCTAAATAGGGTGATAAATAATTTTTTATATCTTTAGTTTTCATAAAAAAGGGGTTATAACTGGTTATCTACTATGAATAAATAATTATAGGGTGATATAGTACCTTGATCTATAAACCTCCCCCAGAGTTTAACTAAAACCATTCTATAAATGGTTAACTATATAAACCATCCAAAATTCATAATTAATAATTATGGTCACTAAATTAATAAAAATATAATTATAATTAATCCCCTATATATCATAGAATATCTCTTTATTTTCACATTATAAACATGTGAATACCTTCATAACATATTCTCTTAAAACATGCTAATAACCTGTATTACCATAGAACCTCAATGAAAAAATCATGCTTCTTCATTCCTTGAATAAAACCACATAATTTTTAATTTATTCTATTGATAAACTAATGTTTTAAACATCATAAATGATAACATAAAACAATTTTTCAATAGATCCTTTATCATTTTTGAGTTCACAAATACTACACAATTTACTTTATCAATATCCATAATCTCATTGTCCAGTCTGAACACCCATTTCTAGAAATATAGAAAATATTAAGGGGTATATTCCCAAAGTCAAAATATAACTTATCTATTAAATCAATTTTCATGTACATCAAAATCATTCAAAATATTCGTTCAAATCATTAACAAAAAACTTATATTAAAAAATATTTTTCTATTTCATAATTCATATACCACAATCTTTTTATTCCAATATATAAATACTTCATTCATCCCACTTTATTATAAAACAATAAAATATGATTCATCATTTTATTCCCTAATATATATTTCCTTTATTATTTGATTTGTATTCTCCTCATTATCAGTAATATAAATATTACTCATAAAAACCTTTTTAATTTTTATCTTGAAAATTCTGCTAAGGATATTGATTTTCATAATTCTCATACTCTCCACATTTAAATTATTAAACATTCAATGATATATTAGGGAGGAAATTATTCTTATCCATTACATTAACAAAACTTTTCATTTAATCTTTTCAGTTTCTCAATATATTTCCTTATTTCCCACCATCAAATAAACAT
The DNA here is from genome assembly GCA_963277665.1 of Viscum album. NCBI lineage: Eukaryota > Viridiplantae > Streptophyta > Magnoliopsida > Santalales > Viscaceae > Viscum > Viscum album. Next base: position 1,295,392,683 of record OY728136.1, read on the forward strand.
CACATTCCTCTAATACATCAATTTGAGTGTTTCTTCCCTCATTTTCAACACATAAGAAACTGAATATTCATTATCACATGGTATCTATAACATGAACTCTCAGAAAATTATTTCTTTCTCTTCATTGATGAGTCTAAAAGTTTTTTAAGGTTTAATTATGTTCCATGAAAACAAATTAGGCATAATAACAATGTCATTCACTATTGTTATCATCCTATTTGGTTGATCACATGAAAATTTTTTATCACCTTCAATGTTAACCTATATCCTTCAAGTTCCAATCATTCAATAAAACAAAAGATCATTGTGTGATCAATAGTAATCATAGTTGAAAACCACATAATCATAAAACAGTTACATATATGGGGACTAAATCATAGAACCTTTTTTAATAATTTAAAAGTTAGATTTATCCTTTTTCATTCATAGTCAGATTTATTTAAATCCTTAATGAATATTTGTAAATATTTTGTGAATTTCCAAAGAATATCCCCCGGGAGTGCCGAACTATTTGCGTAGAATGACCAATTTTCATGCAGTAGTTCCTGATCAAGTGAAGTTCAATATAGTATTTTTGAGGTTGTCACCCCAATGTAGATCCTTTTAAATATAACATCCAGTTGCAGTATCTATATAAGTATGTAATTTATTGGAAACTACTTTTTGTATCCTTTGATGAAATTGGAGGAAATTTTCCTACACGTTGACTCATCCTTAGGCTAATCCATAGAGAAATCACTAGATACATCCTTATAATTATCCCTACGGATCTCACTAATGTTTTCTCATCCATGTTTCAAATGGGTTATTAGACCATTCATTTAATCCCAAATATAGAGACATAGGATTCTCATACATGTATATTACATATTTTTATATGAGTATTCACTGCATTACACAAACATAGGCCTAAAGACCATAATGGATTAGTTCCTTTGTAATGTTGGAACATAATATTATAAATTCATGAATGATATGAAAAATATATAACAAATATATCCCCCATTAGTACTGAAACATAAGAAAATTTCTTCATAACATGGGGATGGGAATCCTAAGAATTAGTGTGCTCAAATTCTATGTAATTTTAAATATAATAGATTTCAATCTATGATCATATAAAATAATAAGATATTAATAAGTCTATGTGATCATGAACATAACTTATTTTGTTCATACCTAACCTATCATAGATCATAATCATGAGTAATGGTATAATAATTTCTAATTCATAAGACATGAATCATAAGAAAATCAAAGAACATGCTCTATGAGAACATAACATTTTCATAAGACCTTGATTTGTGGAATACAAATAATCATAGAAAATATTCCATTATGGATACTAACCAAGACATTAATTACACTTTGGGCTTGGGATAACTAATAACTAACATACTTTTGGATTAGGCTAAACACCTATGTATCCTATTTTTCTGTAAATACCCCTCTTGGGTAGAACACACCACGATTCCCAGTGGAAGTGCTTTCCTCATAGTGGAGTTGGTTCACTCTAAAAAGCATCATGTTAACCATGTTTCAGTCCCAATACCATCATAGTAGACAAAGCCCCTTACTAAATTAATTATACCCCTATTTTAGACCTATCTATCTTATGAGATATAAATCCTTATCCATTGAATTGAAGAGAGATATAGGTCCCCCACATCATTAGTTATTACATAACCACTATATTTAGTTATAAATTAGCCACCATCATTGGTTATAACATAACCAATATCACATAATAAAAACAATTCATATGTGTTCCCCATTATTATAAATAATTATTCTTATCATAAATCATGTAATGAAAAGCATTATATAAACATTTAATCATATCATAACCATTGTAAAAGAGGTAGGTTTCATAATCCTTTCATCATTTCAGCATAGAATAATCCATTAAATGATGTATCTTTCATTAGAGTTTTATCATGGTATAACTTGTGGGATACAAAAGGGTCCATTAAACATCATTTCATCATAAACATAATCCATTTAGATAAATAATATTAATGGTATACTTGGGTCATATACCCAATAATGAATAAATTATATCAAAGGTATTCATCATAAATGTAGACTTGTTATGAAATATCACATGTAACATTCCAAAAGGAAAATAAAAATTATTTAAAAATGAATTTTTATAAAAAGAAACATTTTCAAAATACTTTTATTTGAAAATAACATTGAGAACATATGAATGAATATTTTAAAAAATTAAATCATTTTTTGAGAAAAATATCCATTCTAATTTGAAAAAAAAAATTAAACCTAAAAATATTACACAAATTTTTCATTGAAAAATAACTTGAAAACTATAAGTATGTTTCAATAATACAATGGTCATGATGGAGGGAAATTCTATTCAGCCATATACAAAGATTCCTTTAACAATTTTGGAAGAAGACAAAAATGAATTGATTTTGAATGTGACATGAAGAATCCTTTTAAAACACTTTTTAAATATTCAAACAATGGTAAAAAAATTAAAAAAATAATGTTATTAATTTTAAAAACATTTTATGAATTTTTTGAAAACATTGTTTTCAAAGAAAGGAGTTTTCAACAAAAAAGATGGCTTTCAATAAAATAATTATTTGGAACTATAGAGAACATAAATAGAGGAAAACGAAGTTAAAATATATATTTTATTTACATAAACATAGGACCATAAAATTCATGAGTCTCTTGAGAGATTAAGCCTAGTATTTCATCATTTGAAGCCTAATCAAGAATTTTCTTGATAAACAATGAGATTGTAACATAAAACTCATTCCACTTTGGTAACATTAAATCATATCCCCCAGAAATAAAAACATTAAATAAAACATAAAATATCTTTAAAAGAAGTATATTCATTATTTACTATTTAAAAGGGGTAGTATATACACATTAAAGAATATTTTCGGTGCATTACATAACTTATGTCCCAAAGAATGAAAATTGAGACAAAACAATCCATTATCGATTTGTTAAATTTCAAACACGAAACCCACATAATATAGAGATAAAAAAATGGATATTTAAATACTCATAATATTAAGTATAATATTCCTAAAAACCCTCATGTATTGTATGTACACCCCATATGTTAAATAAGTGGGTAATCTAGAATGTGTCTCAAAGTAGTAAAAAGTGAGGTGGAAATTCTTTACCATAAGTCTTGAATTATACATATCTTTCTCGAAACTCCAATATAATAAATATAAGTTTATTTTATATATATTATAGAACCCTATTCATATATTTCATATCATTAATGTTTTTTATTTTGACCATTTATAACCTATTTATTAACAATTCGATGTTAAAGTCATATTTTCGGCAGTAACTGCTTTATTTTTCATATATGTTTTGATTTTTTACATTTATAATATTAATTTACCTTATTTAAAAAAAATCAATAATTATAAAAATTTTATAAATATCATATATATTCTTTAAATTTGTATTTATAGTAAAATATTAAATTTAGTGAAAAAATGGAATACACAGTTCAAAGAGACGGTAATGGGTGTGTATTCATGAACATTGTTTCTGTTTTCTTATTGGATTTATTGAAATAAAGGTAAATGAAATATTATTATTCCATAATAATTTTCATGTAATATATATCATATATTTTAATCAAATCTATCCTTAATAACTTCCATGTAAAGCATAAATGAATCACACCACTTCTGGAGGCAGTATTTCATCATACACTTGAGCGAAATTATCATATTCGCATAAAATGGAAATAATTATGTTATGTGTGATTGAATAATTAAATAAGAATGATAATATCTCAAATTTCTTATATATACAAAAAATACATCATTATATCCAACCATGGAATGCGGTAATGAAAAAATGTATGATGTCGTTTCATAATGTTGTAGTCTATCATAGACACGAATGGTGAATTTTATCCCATTTAATAATAGTGGATATGGTTGTATGTCATGATCATTAAATGAAAATACATTATTATATTTAATATAATTATATAATTATAAAGTCTTTATATTATAATATTTGATTCCAAAGGGGGAATAATTAAAAAATGCACTTTGATGAATGCTACCTCTTCATTGAGTATCCACCTTATATTTTCCCTAATATTATTCCTATAATGTCATTCTACTAAAGCTATTTATTATAATATGAGGATAGATAATTTTTTATTTTATTTGGATTGGAATTTTCTGAACAAAAAGGTTTTTATGCTGTGAAGAATAGAGGATATATTTTGTTCTTTTATAATTGGGGGAGATGACACACATTGTATTTTTTTGAAAAGAATTGAGTGATCCTACATTTTCTACATTCCACATGTGTAAAAACCCAAAAAAATGTACTTCTTCAATTTATGGATATCCATACTCCCAATAACTTTTTATTATTTTTTACAGTTGAAGAACATAGAACAACTTTTTATTTCATGAGAACATTATATATCTTGCATAAATTCGGATTAGTAAAATGATGAACATCCATGGAAGATAGATGTTTATGAATAGTTTGGCATAATAAAATATAAGTTTAATTGAGAAAAATTTTATTAATTGGATTTTCAAATCCAAATTTTACTTTTCATAAATGATATATCTTTTATAATTAATTAATATTTTATGAATAATGAATATTTTAATGAAATAGTGTGATTAAAAAACCCTTTTAAAATGTTAATGATAAAATGATTTTATTTTTTTAAATGTCAGGAATTTCACTATGCAATTTCACTATGAATTTTCTATCAGATAATTTTTTAAATAACTAAGGAATTTTATATCTTAAAGATAAATTTCTCATACTTATAGAATTATTATGGGAAAATAAACTTCATTTTTTATTTTTGAATGTCAAACTTAATTTATGGTGAATGTCTTAAATTTTTATATAAGGTTTCATATTTTTGATGAATAGTGAAAAAAACTCAATTGTAGTTAAATATTATTTTTTTCATTTAAATAATTATTATACTTTAAATTGATTCTTAATGTCACAATAGATCAATTAAGAATATTTTAATCCAATATAAAACATTGAAATCAATTTTATAATTGAATTATAGATAAAAACTTATTAAGATTTAGAATGTTTTTACCCACCTTATCACCACCCATGAAGGATTAGAATTAATCATTATTTTTACACTTATATGAATTAAATTTTGAAAAAAGGGTATACATGGTTCGAATCAGTAAAATATTTATATTCTGATAGGGTCAATTTAATTTTTTTTGGTGAATAGTAATTTGAGCCTTTGTAATAGTAATGTTACCCATATAAATATTAATATAAAAAATGGAATTTTAACATCACATGATAAAGTATAAATAAATTTTAGGCATACTATAAATGGTATTATGATATAATTATATCATAGTATATTTGAATTAATGTTTTAAAAATTATTAGTTATGTATTAGTATTTTTATGAAACAAAAATGTCCATTTACAATTTTATAATTTAATCAATGATTTAAAATTAATTTTACTTTCCTAAAATAAAATCACAACTTTGTATTTTTATTCATTACAAGTTAATTTTATGGATCCTTTTTAAAAAAATTAAAGATTAATTAAATCAACTATATTTTTAGAATTGGTATTTTTTGATTAAATAATTTGTTTACATATAAATTATTTTAAACATATCTAGAATATTATTTCCATGAAAGGGAGTTTATTTGTTAATTATAAAAAAATGGGTTATTTTTTTGGGATTTTTCAAAATTGTTGAATTTTCAGTGAATAGTAAAAATAGAGTTTTGAGTATTCTCTATGTTTAATGACAACATAACTATTTCATAATGATGTAATTTTTATTATAAAATGATAGTAGACTCTTTTAGATTAAAAAATGATAATAGGTGTCCCATGTGTCCAATACCATGGAAAAATAAAATGGGAAAGCACATAGTTTTTCAAATACCACTACTGCGGTGTCCAAGGAAATTTAAAAATAACTCCCTCAATGTTTATATAAATACCCACCCATTTGTTAGTTTCCATTCATTAAAATTTAATTATACACGAAAATTTTATTTTATTATTTCCAAAGGATTCCTCTGAAGGTGTAATAAAACCCCCCAAGGTAATGATCTTTGAGTTTTATGAGTCACTCTTAAAAGTAAAGGAAATATAAACTACCTTTTTCCTTGCAAGTTCACTTTTTATGTGGTATGAATTTCATATTTACATAATATGTTATTATTGTTTTATATCCATATATTGTATTAATAGGATTTTATTAAAGTTATAACCTTGTCCCCTCTATTTTTTATGCTTTTTAAAACCATATTTCATACATATTATGATGAAAATATTTCCTCTAAAAATTTCACTATTTTTCTCATGAAATTATTTTTTTACGATGTGAATACCCAAACCTATTTCTTCTATATGTGTATTAACATGTATTTATTAATTATATATTTTATTATTCTAATAACATACATGAAACCCTCCTTCATTTTCTATGGGTTTGAAATGACAAAAGGATCTTGTTTTTAAACACTTCCTAAAACACCATAATTTTGATACGAAAACATGTTTCTTTTATTGACCACATGTTATTTATAAATTTTTTTATTATGATATATTTTGCTCAAATTATTTAATAAATATAAATGGTGATCCTTTACAGTGATCTAATTTATAAGGTAATGAATTTAATCTCTCAAGATGACATTTTTTAAGATACATTGGTGAATAACCTAGGTAATTTTTATGACACCTCAGTGATAATCATTAGTGATATGATTATGAATGACTCCACTAAATGTTGTATACATATTTAATTTTTTTTAATAATCTTCTTTTAATTGTTATATTCATATGTTAATATTTTCATGCCTTTATGATATCACTTAACTATTTAAAAATATTTCTCTTAATCACATGTAAATTGTATTTCGTGCTTTCCCTTATTGGCCATTTTTTTCATCATTTCCTTTGACGTGTGTCCCCATGTTATGAGATGAAATAATTATACTTATGATAAACCTATTAATATACCTTTATAGTGTATTATAGGAATTTTATTACATTTAAATGTATTATTTACATTATTTAAAAGACATTAAACATAAAAGATTATAGGAATTTTTAAAAAAACCTCTATTTTATACATTGTAATGAAATATTATGTAATAAAAAGGCATGATGCCATTATTTTTATCAAATGAAGGTTTATTTTTTTGGAAATTAGAAATTGAAAACATTAGTAATAACAATATAGTAATGTTTAAATAAAGGACAAACATCAGGGTATTTTGGTGAAGTATTAAGTATGTTATTTCTGAGAAAAGAAATCCCTATCTAGATATAAACAAGTAAACATGGTTCTAGAAATGATGTACCTAGGGATAACAACTCCAACAAGGTATATCGGTCCTAACTAAACATAACAAAGTTCATGATAACATGCCATACTGTGCACCTATATTGACACTCATGGGGGATATATTTGGTTAATCACAAGCTTTTCCTATACCATTATGAAGGATTTATTGAAAAATGTATTTATTGTTAAAATAATAACATATTTCATTATGATGTTTTTAAGACATAAAATTACATTAGAATTATAAGAATCTTAAGAGTAACAAAGTTATAATAAGAGGAACTTGTGATGAATCAGTTTATTTAAGGGGGAATAATGTATCGACACAAAAATATGTAATTTTATTATTGATTAAGGGGGGAAGAAGGTAATGACCCAAAAAATGTACTTCTTTTATTTATGGTTCTATTCAATCCCCATAAATTTTTATTTTGATTTCTAATAGAATCACATAGAAATAATATTTATTCCATGATAAAATCATACATTGAGAATAAATTTAGATTAGTACAACTATGAACAATAATGGGATTTATAAATTTATGAATAGTTTTTATTAATAAAATATATGATTAAATGAGAAAAATTTTATAAATTGACCTTTTAGACAAAAATTATTTTTTTTGAATTGATAAAATCATTATAAAAAATGAATTTATTATGAATAATGATTATTTTTAAAAAAATAGAATTATTACGATATAACTTTTAAATTTAAATAAAAATATTATTTTATTTTTTAAAGTGTCATAAATTTCACTATGTATTTTCACTATGTATTTTCTATCCGTAATTATTTTTAATAACTAAGGCTATTTATCTTTAAATGTTTATTTTTTCATATTAATATAATAATTTTGGTAAAATAAAAAAAATTAATTTTGAATGTAAAAAAAATATAGGGTGAATTCTTAGTATTCTTCTCAGAAGTTTCATTTTTTCAATGAATAGTAAAAATGTTAAATTCTTGTTGAAAACTGTGTTTTTCATTTAAATAATTATTATACATTAAATTTATTCTTGATGTCACAATAGATAAATTATACAAATTTTAATTAAATGTAGATTACTCAAAGCATTTTTATATTTGAATTAGATATAAAACTTTATTGAACTTTTGAATGTTATTTTTTAACCACCTTCTCGACACACCTATAGGATTAGAAATAAGCCTAAATTTTCTTCTAATATTAATTTAATATTGAAAAACCGATATTCCCGGTTTATAATAGAAAGATATTTAGAGTTTGATGGGATCAACTTAATTGTTTTCTTAAATATTAACATAACTCTTTGGAATATTAATCTTACCATAATAATTTGAAATAAGAAAAATGTAATTTTAACCTCAACTAAGAAAGTTTAAATAAAATTGAGGCATCTTATAAATGGTAATGTGATATAGATATACTATAGTATAAGTAAATAAATGTTTTACAAATAATTAGTTTATTATTAGAATCTCCTAAAAATAGAAATGATCATTTGCATCTTTATAATTAATATAATTATTTAAAAGAAAATTTATTTTCATAAAATATAATCATTAATAAAAAAATTCGTATTATTATAAATTAATATTGTGAGAAATTAGTTAATTTTTAGATTTACTATAAAATCAGTTATAATTTTAGGATTGGTATTTTTCCAGTAAATTATGGTTTTAAATAAATATTATATTTCCCATGTAAAGAAAATTATTTTCATAAAATATAATTTATTTTTTAATTCTACACACTTAAAAAATGTTAGCATTATTTTTTGTGATTTTTCTGAAATAATTGAATTTTTGGTGAATAATAAAAATAAAATTTTGAGTTTTTGGTATATTCAATGACACAATAACTATTTTATAATGATATGGTGAGTAATATAAAATTATGGCATATTATTTTAAACTAAATTATGATAATAGGGGCCCCATTTTTATAATACCATGGGAAAAACCATGGTCCAGCCCATGGTTTTGAAAATATCACTAGTGAGTTTCCAAGAAAGTGTATAAATTTTTTTCCAATTGTTCTATATATACCCCTACCCCCATATATTTAATTCTATTAATTTCCAATTACTTCTATATTACCCTATGATATTATTAACTCCCATCGTGTCCACACAAGGTTTCCTTGCGTCCCTAAGGTCCTGATCTTGGAGTTTAAGAGTCACTCTTCAAGGTAAGGGAAATCTAAACTTCTCTTTTCCTTTCACGTTCTCCATTTATGTGGTATGGCTTTCAAATATCCAAACTATGTTATTATTTCAATTTTATTCTTTACCTATACTATATAAATATTATTTTATGAATGGTATCCTTTTTTCCACTATATTTTTTATGTCATCTAAAACCATTTTTTATACTCGTTTTGCATACAAATTTTCTTCTAAACAATTCTCTCTAATTATCAAGGAAATATTTTATTTTCTATTGTGAATACCAAAAACTATCTCTTCTAAATGGGTGATCAAATGGATTTAAATTGTTATATTTTATTATTGGATTAACATACATGAATCCCACCTTTTTTATAGTGGTTTAAAATGAAAAATGGATCTTATTTTTTAAGCACTTTCTAAAACACCATGATTTTGATATTAAATCTGTTTCTCTAATAATCCATGGGTTATTTATGAAATTTTATATATTAATATATGTTACTCCCATTAATTAATAATTATGAAGGGTTCACCCTGAGAGAAATCCAATTCATTGTGTAAACAATTTTTTCTCAAGAGATGACATGTTTTACATAACATTGGTTAACAACCTAGGTAATTGTTATGACACCTCACTGATAAACCTTGGTAATATGATTACAAATGACTTAATTAATTTTTTAGAAACATTTAAAAGTTATGATACATTTTATTATTATTATTATATAGTTATTTCTAATGCCTTTATGATATTCCTTATGTTCTTATTGTTATTTCTCAAGATCCCAAGTAAAATGTTTCAGATGTTTTCCTTTAATGGGCCTTATGCTCACCCATTACCTTGATGTATGTCCCTAACTTATGAAATGAAATAAATTTACATCTGGAAAACCATGAATAATCCTTTCAATTTTAACATAATAAGTTTTTATTTTTTCATTTATTATATACCTTCTTCCAAGACAATAAATATTAGAAGATCCCTGTTTGTAAAATGTAATGAAAAGTTTTTAAATAAAATTATGGAAAACCATAACATGGGTTTGAAATGGGAAATTATAGAACCAATTTTTTTAATGGTTTATATATTTCCATAAAATTGCTTTTATACAAGTGATAGTAAATCTTTTCACATATCCTTTTAGTTTAACCCATAGTAAACCTATTTTTACCTTATCCATTGTAATTAATGTTTACCGAATTAACTATTCATTTTGGGAAAAAATTAATTTTACCTTATATTTTATATATATTATTATTATTCCAAAAATGAATTACATTTTTCAATATTACATTTTTGGGAGAGGGAAGTTTTAATTTAAATTTAATCCCACAAACACGACGATAAAACGATTTTTTAAAGAGAAAAGGTTCAAATGATTTTAATGTTTTTTATATAAAAAATTTATATGAAATTAAATCTAATGGTATAAATTGTAATAATGGATGAATAGTTAAATTATTTTAATTTTTAAACCATTTAAAATTAAAATTAACTTCTTTAATAAATTAAAAAAATGTAATTTTCAATTAAAATTCACTATTTATTATTATTCATCAAAAAAATAATCTTTTCCATGTAATACCAAAAACTAACCCTAAGAGAATTTTGATATGTTGATTTAAATTTTTTTTAAATAAAAAATATAGAAATAAAAAATATTCATTTTTAACTATTTTCTCTAAATGTGAAAAAATAGTAGTTTTATAAAATACAATTTTATCCTTAAAATTGGATTTACTTGAATCTATTTTCTCGAAAATACCTAAGATAAATTTTAAATACTTGATTTAATATATATAATATAAATTTCATTAAAATCATTAACAATATTTGTTTCATTTTTTAGGGTAAAATGTGTTTATGTGTATAATATTTTTTTCAGAAAATAGTTTAATTGTTAAAAAGTTTTTTATTTTCTATTATAGTTAATTTTTCAACAAATATTTCATTATATATACATGTGTAAACCCTATTTTTTTATTTTGTTAATACTATTCATACTCTTCATTCCAATGGCTAGGTTTTAACTATCATATTAAATAATAAAATTTTAATAGTATTTCATGATTCATTGAAACTTGGTGTTGTAAGTAACACAAGATAAACTTTGTATTGTGTGTAACAAAAGTAAAACACAGTGTTGTGTGTAGCACAATAAAAAATCATTGCTTTGTCTTAAAAAACCAAAACTCTGTTCTTTCTTATAATTTTTTCTAAATTATGTGTTTTATGTAAGGCAAAATATCGAAAATATGAAATTCATTTGATATGAAATATTTCATAGAATAAAATGGTGTAAGGATACTGGAACCAAAAGTGTTTGAGATAAATTCACTAGAACCTAGTGCTCAGAATTAATTTACTAATAAGTATGGTATTTATGGACATATTTTTCAATGTATCTCTTCATCTCAGGCCACTAGAACAGTTATTGAAGGTCCTGGTACATTTTCTACACACATGGATATACCCCAAATGGGGAAATATGAAACCCCCTCAGTAACTCCTCAATAAGTGAAATAGGTTCCATCATTAATCCTATGAAAATAAATACGTGATCCCCATCTTTATAGAATCCATCAGAAGCATTTCTAGTGGATATCTGAGTATGAATGGTTTCATAGTTGGAATCTCTATGTTGTTCCTCCTTGACTCACTCTAAAAGAAGATGGGTAAAAACTAGAAACTTGAGGTATGATTCTCTATCATCATCCACAGTGGATAACTATAATGTGTAAAAATAATACTACACATCACCTAGTAACTATGAACAGGAGCTCCTGCTATGTGCATTTGCTACCATGATTCACTTCATATGATTGTAGACAATCTTGAAGTCATAATCCTAGAGGAACTCTAGAAATTGCCTCTATCTCAAGTCAAAATCATTATAATATAATATATACTTTAGAAGATTTTGGTCTGAATAGATGATAAAACACCCATAGATTTATTAGTGTCGCCACATATTATGTTTGAAGGCAACCTCTAATAACTCCAGATTTTAGGCCTTGTAGTTATACTCATGTGACCTCAACTGATGTGAAACATATGTAACAACAAGCACCCTCTACAATATAACAAAACCAATCATGGATCCTTATTCATCGTATAACATGTGTACATGACACCCACCTTTGGAAAACTCTTGGTGGGTGTTCTCATCAATATCTACATTTATTCCCAGAAATCCATTTGGAACCTATTCGTCCACACAAATGGATACCCATTTCAGGTCAAAGCTATCAAGGGAGATAGTATCTTAGATAAATCTGTTAGAAATCATTGATAGTATCCTAGAAACAGAAATAATATTTTCACCTTAATCACACTCTTGGGATGCTCCCAATATAACACTTCGTCAAACTTCATCAGGTCCACTATTACACTGTCAACTAAGATAACATGTCCCAGAAAGAAAACCTCATGAATCCAGAACTGAAACATAGATTGCATCTCATAAATGTGGCTCTCTAGAAGTATGTAATGAATCATCCTCAAGAATCTCTTTTTCTCCACCTCATATATTTAGTACTCTATGATAATATTGATGAAAACTACCACATGCATATATAAGAATGGTTGATGGTTATAGTTCAAGAGTCCCATGAATTCTATTGTGGTGTTCTTCATGCTAATGGGAATTTCCATATACTCATAGTGACTATAAATACATTGTAAATCCATATTTGACATATCCTCATCATGTACTCACAGCTAGTGATAGCTCGATCGGAGGTAAATCTTCAAGAACCATCTGGACCCTATCGTTTAATTCAGGAGGTCATAAATCCTTGGTAGTTGACACTTTATCTTTAAGGTCACCTAGTTTAGGTTATGATAATGCACACACAACCTCATACTTCTGTCATCATTCATGGACCCTTCTTCTATAGGTCCTCCAAATAAACCCTCAAATCTTAAATCTCTTCAGAAGCCATCTAAAATGATTGTGTAGATATTTATTTCATCCTAGGATATAGATCAATTAAAACATTCAATTTATTAGTAGGGAGGTAAACTAATAATGTCTTCATGAAAGACAACATCATATTACACCACTATTGTAGGTTAATGTAATCTCATAGAATCCATTATACTAGGATTCATTCTAGAAAACTACTGTGAAATCCGCATCAACCTCTTATTACTAAGACCATCCTATATCATCTTGTTTCCATTTTATCCCAAAATGGAAATCCCCATTCTATCGGTATGAACACACCCCAACCTCCTCCTAATACAATATATTTGGACATGAAATTTAGATATCTATTCCATACCTAAGATAAAATAATTAGACCTAATAACTACTATAAATATTTCCCAAAATAATCTATCTTTTCCAAGAGTTAGGGAAGACCCTCGGCCGAAGTATGTTATCATTATGTCACCTCCAGTATGTGTCTCTAAGAACAAGGACCGATATAATGGCTCAAACAAAATCTTCATGTCTCTAACTAGATTAGTGAAATTAATGGAGTGGATCACACCTGTATCTATTAATACTACATATAATGTAGAGAAGACAAATATTTTACCTCAACATACCCCTTGATACTATGGGTTATAATTCCCAACTACGTGAATCTTCCATCATTCTTGACCACCAGCTCCCTGATCTAAGTGGGGATGGTCTGGGGGAGGTGGTGGAAACAAATAAAAATGTATACCACATCCATAGACTCTCTATACTCCAATTTCAGAACCACTACCCTTCAAACCTAAAATCAATTACCACTACCTCTACCTAGGTGGCCCATCAACTTCCCCTATATCATCATCATGATAGATCAAACTATCACATTCTAGATATCCGCAGAAGTGACAAGAGTATCACCACATCTCCCAATGGTTGTTTGATATGTGTTGTGAGGCCCAAAAAATAGAACCCCTTTCCTAGGATCACCATCTAAACCACATTCCATGTCCATGTACCTTTCACTATTGTTTTCTCCCTATTGTTGAAGTCTCATCTCCCATGTTCCGATGATTAGGGCTTATTATTTGTATATACTTATCTAGGAAATTCTCGACCACCAAAGTATGCTCTAGTACCACAACATAAGTAAGGAAACATATAGGTATCATGATGGATCAGATGTATCTACACATTACATGCTAAAATTTCTTATCCCTAAAAATCACCATATCCATAGACTATCGAGACAGTTTTATGAACATCAATAAATAGTTAGTCATAATCACACTTCCATGAAGGAGTGATTGAAGCTCCTAGATGCACACAATCCTCAATATAGAAATACAAAACCACTATTTGAATATTATTTCAATATATGACCATGAAAGATTCACCTCATCATATTAATAGGTCGCAAAGAGCCACCATAATCCTATAGAGACATGGATACGACTCATTACCATGACCACCATTTATTCTTTCAATGTATTGACATGACACAACTCTTATTGCAACACCTCAAGATAGTCTGTTGATTCACAGTGTTTAGGATTACATATTAACCAAAGGGGGTATTTATCACTAAAACTCATGAATATTGTTCATCTAGTAAACCAAATCCATTGGTATTGCTGGTACAATTTGCTTCTTGATAAGGGATGGTAATACTGGTGAACCAAATGAAGGTAACACCATCTGAATAGGTCCTTATACTGAAGCTTCACCACTAAGTTGATCATCATCATGGTCCTTATATTGTTTACTAGTAATAAAATTTCATGGTGTCATAAAAAATCAAGATATACCACATATAATGAGTACATATGAAGATCATACATAAAAAGGACAAAGAATCCACAAAACATTACTCAATGAATCATGTACCAATGTTTTCCCAACATCCGGTTCCAATATATAATAGGTCAAAAAGTTAGCTTTTAGTGTCCTAGTGTATGGATACATCAGCCGCTACACCAAATCTACATTCACATACCTGAGAGAAGAACTCAAAAAATTTAACACTATTTCTAAAAATCAATACCAAAGACTATGATCCTATGTTAGAACCAAATCCTCTGATACCACTCTTTCATGACCCAAACCAATGAGGTCTTAACAACAACTATCCCAACACCACCTACAATAATCCAGGGGATTTAAACCTACATAGAATAGAAATTTCACACATATAGGAGTCCATAGCATAATTTATATATACACACACAAAAATATCCAAGTCCAAATAATGATGAAATTTTCAAAATAATATACATTCTTGAAAACATATAAAATCCTACTATAAGAGTAAGAAAATAAGGTATGGGATTGTAAGGAACAAATAAATTTCCACAAAAATTAACTAAAACAATTTCATCCTGTGAAGAATGAGAGGATTGTTTTAAATGTTATCACTGAAACAAACCTTATTATGTCTAGCTCACAAATCATTGTCTGGTCCTATCCCATCTTGGACTCTGTCAAAAGGTCAGTCATATATATAAAACAATACACATTTCGGGAAATCCAATGAAGGAGTGAGTATTAAAATATCCAGTGGGAGACCCTAAAATAACTAGGCTTATAGAATCAATAATAACTATCATATCATCACAAGAATATTTCAATGTAAAATATAAAAAAATATTTTGATATACTAAAAGTAGACACAAATTCTCAGGGTGAGATCCCAACTGTAATTCCATCCTTTGAATCTTGCGTGATTGTTCCACATAAAATTTGTCTCAGAGAACCCATTGAATGTGTCGGATAAAACTGATTGTGTCCATAGAAGATGTTGTTCTTGTTATTTATTTCCTTAAGTACATGATGGACGATTGAAGGGAATGTTACATAGATAGATATCACACCCATGGAAATTATGTATAACAATAACCCAATCTATATTAAACCACTTTGTACATGATTTTATATCTGTATAATGTTGGTCACGACAATACCAAGACCTCCACATAGGGAAATGACGACGATGATGATAGAGGATATCACTCCGAGCCTCATGGAAGGATTCCAACAACACTATCAAATATTGATGTTACTCAGAGGGGATCACCATTATATGCATAGTATGTGACACTACACAAAAACATCAGGTAACGGATAAAGGTAATGTACCCTAAAACAATTCCCAAGATGAAGATGAAAAGTGCTACAAGACTACTATAAACAATTACACATCATGTACTAGTTAAACATGGTGTGTCCCTCAGGCACCAGGTCCTACCCATTTATCACAACTTTTTTAGGTTTCTATGTTGGAGTACAAGGCATTTTGGATCTAGTGCACTCCTAACCATGTTCATGTATTTCATGTCATGTTCATGTACAACTAGTTGTTTCAATATACATGTACCATCCTAATTACACACCAAGCCTCTAGGTAAGGGTCACACAACATGTTATAAAGGTCACACACCATGTGATACTTAACTCCATGGGAAATCCCAGTTCCATGCCTAGGGGTCCATACACGATGTGTGTTCATGAATTACATGTCGTGTAGTGTGGAATTTCACAAACTCATTGGTTCTTCATGCATATTCCAAATTGGTCATCTTCGATGCAAATATGCTGAAAATCTCACATGTGATTTGCAAATCATAGTGAACTAATCCTAACTTCCATTTCTCGCTGGAATCTGTACATCTAAATGACATTATAATCAATATAAATCACACCTTATTTAATTCACACACTAAAAAGGGATGAATAGGGAACATTGGACCAATACTAATCCACATTCATTGGTAATAACATCTATTTCAAGCAATATAAGATCCCACACTTGTGTTATCTATCTGTTGCATCAAATAACAGCCTCATGAAGATTGATTTCTAGTTATTCATCAATCATTAGGCCAAGGGAATTTCCTACAATGAATAAAGAATAGGGAAATAAAAGAAAAAACAAAAACATAAGGAATGGGCCACAACTAATGATTGTATATTCCTTAATTTGTTACCATTATAATGATGAATGAAGAGATATAATAATCAATAATATAAATCCCCCAATCCAAGATTATATATCCCGTACCCACGATACTCAAGATCTGACAATCAATTTTTTAGCTATTTGATTTATGTCCACCATATTATAAATCTAATACTGATAAATCCATATAAAACATCATCCTACCTCAAGATGGATTTATCACTCACATAGAATTAATCTTTACTGTTTTCATTGGTGAGATCCTCAAATTCTTTTTCACATTGATCGACGGTCCATGTTCTAGTTATAGTTCAACCATGAATGTCGATCTGACGCTCTCTCCAATGACACCATGTTTATGCATCTAACCCCAATATTTCATCGTAGACATGTATTCATAAGAAAAATTCAGGTCATTGAAATTTTAATTAAATAAATTTTTTTTATCAATTAATTTATTTAAATGGTCTCCCATAACTAAGCCCAACCTGAAAATATGATGTGCTCAAATGTTATGTACTACCGAGGGTAAAACCCTTGACTTGAACTCAAAAGTGGCCTCATATTTCTCATCTACGACTCTGTTTAGGATTAATTCATATTTTTTTGGGAAAACCATGCATTCTTGATATTTAATATATTTAATCAATTTAAAATTTTAATTTTAGTATCACCGGAACTTGGAATCTCACATTATTATAGTAACCATATATAAAATCAATCCATATGATATTATAGCCAACGATATTGTACCCAAGTGGTACAATCTCTTGCTTTGCATCCAAAAGACCTAGGATCAAATCTAGGCAGGGATGAAATTCCGGGGGTACTGTAGCAATACTATAGCTGGAATCATAGCAACGAGATTACTATTGAAGTACTGTTCACTTAGGGGTACTTTGGGCCAAAAAATGGGCTTTCAATACTTGTATTCAGACCACTTGGCCTTAGGACTTTGAGCTATGTAATGGGTCTCCCTCTACGTAGACTAAAATAGGTCTTTGCTCTAAAAAATAAATTTAGGCTTTGGCCCAAACCTTTAAAAAAATCATTTTAATATTCTAAACTAATACTTTAAAAAATCAGTGTCCATAGATGTTAGCTATGGAAAATTTTATCTTAATGATATGAAGACGATAACTTTATGGAGAAAAGATTGATATGTATACTAATCAGAAAAGGATAATGTATATATTTACACAAAAGGCATTGAACATGAAACTGAGTTGATGGTTTGAGATAATTAATGATTATAACAACCTGATACATTACTAACCTATGAAAGAGAATAAGGTGTCTAATGCTTTGAGTTGAAAAGATTATGTTATCATATCAAATTTGAGGATTAAAAATGATCCAATATTTATGTAATTTCAAAGGATAGATATGTAAATCATGAATAAAGGGTAAAAATAATATCTTTATCAAATGTGTTTTCAAACATCTATAAAAGGGAAGATTAAATATGTATGAAAGGATGAATTAGAGCTATAGAAGAATTATATAAAGGTTTTTTAGTCTTATCATCATTTTGAACGAGTAATAAGGTTAATGATCGATGTTTATAACCCCTCAACACCAGATTTGAAGAAGGGACAATTAGAGGAGGCTCATAGTTCTTCATTCTCTATTCATCTTGGAAGTACAATGATATATAGATATTTGAATGATTTTTTTCATTTATGGAATGAAGAGAGATATTATAGAGTTTTCATGTTAATACTTGCTATATAAAAAAGTTAAATATGTGATATAGAACTCTAGTTGAATGTTAAAACCATTACATATAATAGAATGTAAATTGGGAAACATCACTATATTTTTTTATCAGAATCCTGAAAACATTTAAATGGAATAATTCTATATGGGTTTGACGCGATCACCTTAAAAATTCATAATATTTCACGGATATTAGAAAAAAATTTTATCCTGATCAACCATTTAGGATATTCATTATGGAATTGGTATGGTTTCATAGAGTAAAAAATTTCATTGTATCTCATCTGGATTGGATGTTTACTTTGAAGTTCTAGTGAAGTCTTTAGTAATCTTTGGATAAGAAGTTGGGTTCCATCACTTCTTGTCATCTCTAAAATAGATAGTAAAAATAATTTAACCATTTAAAGCCTATAGGATATTAATAGATATTTTTTATGGATTTAAAATGTGTTTGGATCAGTACCCTCCTCTCATTGAGCTTCCACACAAAAATAGATTTCACTTGAGATTTTAGATGGATCCTTATGAACCCCCCTATGAAAAGATGTGTAAAAACAATGTGTTACTATATTGTTAGTCAGAGAATGATATTAGGACATAATATGGATAAATTAATGCATGGTGAGTTTATATCAATTCAGCGACACAAAATGGCATTACAAAGTCAATAGAAAAGTTATGCTGACAATCTTAGATGTGATCTTCATGTTGAATTGGGTGATAAAGTGTTTCTAAGATGTTAACAATCTAGGAAGTTTTTGAGATTTAGATAGAATTGAAAACTAAACTCTAGGTATATTATTAAATTTTAAATTTTTTATCATATCCCACAGAATCTTATAAATGGAAGCTTCCATGGGTCCTCTATGAAGTCCACGATGTCTTCTAAGTGTTTATCATGAAGAAGTACATACATAGTCCTTCACATGTAGTGAACATAAATAGAGTACCACTAGATGATGAGATTTATGAAAAGGAAAAAAATATTTATATTCTTGATCATAGAGAGTTGTTATTACAAAACAAGAACACCCACCAAGTTAATGTTTTTGGTGAAACCACAAATTTGAAGAAGCTAAGTGGGAACCTGAGTGTATAACGAGGCATATGTATCTTTATTTGTTTCTATTGGAGTGAAATTTTTTAATGGAGAAATTAATTTTAAGGGGGGTATGATGTAACAAATCAATATAATAATTTTTTAAAAAAAATATAATTTCTTTGGTAATTTTTGTTAAATGAATCATTGAGTTTTAACGAACTCTAATATACTATTAATATATTCATTTAAAATTGACAGTTCTGACATAATCATTCAATTTGGTTGTATGAGTATAAAAAAAATTAAAAATTATGTATAATGTTATCAAGAAAAAGAAAATATATTTACAAATAATTACATAATATTTAATAATGTATTTATTTATCATGAAAATACGTTCATCTCAAAAAAATGATTTCTATTTACTTTTGTGAGAAACTAATAAAATTAATTTTTGAAAATTTTAAAAACTTTATTTGAAAATAATAACTTTATTTCTATTATTCAACATGTGAACATTTTATTATGGTGATGTTTTGAGAATTTTTTCAACAGAATAATGTTTTAATAAATAGTGAAAATACTGGTTTTTTTCAAAAAAAACATTTTCATTAAAAAATAATTAGACTTTATATAATATTTTGAAATTTATTTTATGTAAAAATATTTTAATTATTTTATTATAAAACCATTTTATTTCATTGGAATCAAATTCATAATGAATTATGATAATTAAAACATTCAATATTTTGTAAAAGTTTCTCTTTGGAAAACTTTTTGGTCATCACCACTATGGGTTTAGTATTAAATTAAAATATACCACATATTTAAATCATATTAGGAAAAATGGATTGAATATTTTTAATCAGTATAAATAATATTATATAAAATTTTATACTTAATTTTTTTATTTAAATAAATATCAAAACCTGTAAAAATTAATTACAGTAGTTATGGTTTAAATATGGTTTGTAGTGGATAAATTATAATAATAATGGGTAAAATGACCTAAAAACATTTCCAAATACAATTGTATAGAAATATGTATAACTTGTCTCATCTTTGGTTTTAAAATAAATCATTTTTGATCCTTTTGGGTTGTTTAAAATGTGGTTACGTCTTCTCTTTTCAAAAATTCCATGTGTGCCCTCTCCCCCAAATATAAAAGGGTACCAACTATGCTCAATTATTCACACATCCAAAACCATTTGACTCTACCAATATCTACCGATATAAATTCTAAAATTCTATCCACACATGTTATAGTCCTTATTTCAATTTGTAAACCCCTATAAGAGTTATTTAGGTGGAAACCTAATTGGGTTCTCTGAAGAAGAGGTACAATCCTTAACTTTGAATTTTCATTTTATATCATCCTAAAAAACTATAAAATGTTATATACACATTATAACATAACAATAAAAATTTATAACATATACATAAATTTTATTACTTTATTTTCATGACCTATATATATCCTCTTCCATCAAATATGAAATGAATCTTTCGATCATCTATATGATGGGCTACCACCTCACAAACTGATGTCATTCATTTTCTATCACTGACTCTAATGGATATATGTAATGATATATTTAACATATTTATATTATATATATTAAATTATTATATTTTTTAAACTATAATACCATATATACCTTCTTACATTTCATTTTTTTGGCAATACAACAACGTCGATCGTGTATACAGTGGACAACCACTCTGCGAAGCGAAGTGACTCATTTTTCATATACTATATAATTGAAAGTAAATAAGGGTTAAAAAAATTAATATATTTTAAATAAATATTAATATTAATATTTAATATATTATTCACTTTCCTTTAATTAAATAGATCATGAAAATGGAAATAGTATTCATCCATACGTACGACCTACCATCTCAATAGATAGTGTAATTCATTTTATATTTATAACATTTATATATTTATATAAATAAATATATAATTAATATAAAATATAGTTATATCGTGTTTATAATTCTTGAGGTTGTGTAATAATATTCTATGTAAAAATATTAAAAATACAAAACCAAAAAATACATGAAAAAGAAAGCAATTTTCACCCAAAACATGATTTTATCATAGAATTATTGTCCAAAGGGTAATAAAACGTTATAGTAAAATCATATTTTATTTTATACATATGATTATGGAAGTATAATTTATTTATATGAAAAATATATTTATTATATAGGAGGTTATAACATGTGTAATGGAAGTCAATACTAATGTTAAGGAATTTGTATCTCACTTGTATTTTCATTAGACACATTCCATATAAATAACTCATTTCTTTTGTGGGGAATATATAAATCCAATGAATGTAATTGATGACTATTATAATTAAGTTATTAGATCAATATATCAATATAATTTTTCATTTATTCATGAGTATTACTTTTAAAAAGATCTAAATCTCGTATAAAAAATTATGATCCAATCTCATATTTATGAGGATTGTTTTTTATTGATTTTTTAATAATTAAATCATAAGAATTGTATCACATTAAAATAATGACTTTTATTATAAAATATTTATGTAATGAAAATAAATGTGTTCCTTCCATTTTTCTCTCTTTATGTAGTCAAGAGTCAAAAATAATGTTTTTAAGAAAAATCGACTTGATTTCTCTCTTTAGTTAAAAATTTGTTTTTATCCATTTTAATGTTTTAAAAAACTATTTAAATATTTTTTTTACAATTATAAAATTATTTTTTAAAGAAAATATTAACCATTTTATAATTCTTATTTTTTAATGATTATTCATGGCATTTTGCGAATTAGGTACCTTTTACTTTTTACAGAAAATGTAAAAGCATATTTATATTAAAATGCACGACATAAATATAATTGGTTTCCATAAAGAACAATATTTTTTAAGATTACATAAAATTATTCAAAAGATATTTTCAATGTAAATTAATTCTGTAAAATCTAAATAAAAACCATTTTCTATATGTGATTTCAAAATTTAAAGGATATTTTACTGAAAAAAAAATCATGTGATATTTTAAAATAATATTCTATTTAATATGACATCACTTCATGATACATAATTATTAGTGGGTATAGAATACAATAATTTCATCCTTATTATCTCTATGGATAACTTATTTTTATGATGAATATAAATTTATGAAACCAATTCCTTTTTCTAGGGATTTGATATGATGAAATGTTGAAATGTTAATGTTACTCATTTCTTTTCCATGGGTTATGCTATGATGAAATTTATTTGAAACCAATTTCTTTTAATGAGTTATGATATTCTGAATGTTTTGTGATATTTTGTAACATGTTTGTATGATATTAATTATGTGAGGGGAAGACCTATATCTCCACTCAATGCTATCGGTAAAGATATATATCTCATTAGATAAATAAGGTTGGAATGGGGGTGTGAACCCAATTCAATAAGGGCCATTTTCCACTACGATAGTCTTGGCAGTGATCCTTGACTACAATGATTGTTTGGGGAGTGAAACAATTCCACTATGAGAGTTTTTTCAATGATAATTTAATACTAATGAAATAATTTTCTATAATTATGTGTATGAAACAAATTTACGTATTATGCCATTATTATGCTCTAATGGATTGTCTTCTTTGATTCAATTATTATTCATTCCTTAAAATCTACCAAGGATTATTCCATGACCCATACTTATGATCTATGATATGATGGTTATGGTTTTAAAATCCTATTATCTTTTTATTATAACCTTATGATCACATTGTGTCGACATCTACCTTATTTTCCTTTATTAAGCATCATAGCTCACCCTTTATTAGATTTCCTTTCCTTAGGATATGAATAAAGGTATTTTTTATTATATTTATATGAAAACTTATAGTTATGTGTTACTTAGTGGGAAATGATGTAGTTCACATAAGAACCATTTGTTTATGTACCCATGTTTCCATTGGCACTAGACCAATAATATTCAAGCATGGATCATTATGTAATATTTTGAATATTATGTTATTAACATATGATATACATGTATGAGAAGTTTAGTTTTTAAAATATCTTTTAGATTATGTTTTAGTTAAAACATTAGAATATAAGATGAGAAAACATTAGAGATAAAGTTGATAAGCATAGAGAAAGTTGTTTCTGAGAAATTACATAATTTTCTAGACATAAAAATTGATAAATATCTTAAAATTTGTACCAAGGGGTAATAAATTCAAAAGTAGAACATTGATAGTTACTCAATCATAACCTAGTGCATGACTATGCACCATGCTTCCCACCTAATTTAAAACTTCTAAGGGATATGTTTTGGACATTCCAAAAATCAATATGAATGATAAAAAGGTATTTGAATAATTATAATTAATGACATTGGTTAAGCATAAGGTTTCAAATATTGATAATAAAGAGTCATTATTTATAAATCATATCAATTATTTTTCTTGACTATGTGGTCCCCCCTGATGATTGTTATTGCTTAAATAATACCTTTTGGTTTTATTCAATGGATAAAACCTGAAAGAACCATGTTAATTCTGAGTGTAATGAATAATGAAATGATTTTCCTCTAGAGAAACCAAATGTTATGTGATAATAAATAAAAAACTAATTTTTATGATCAAAAAAATTTCACATGCTTTGAATCATGATGGACTTTCAAATAATAAAGGGAGGGAACGATGTTTTATTAAGTAATTCATGAGGAAACATCCACCTTCATTTAGTGGTTGCAATGATCCACTAGTTGTTGAGAAATCACTAGAACAAAAACCATTTTTTACGTCACTATTTTTTACATCGGTTTTTTAGAACCGACGTGAAAATATCTAAAAAACGATTCTTCACGTCGGTTATTATATAACCGATGTAAAAATACATTTTCACTGATTTTTCACGTCGATTATATAAGAGCCGACGTTAAAAATCAATTTTATCTGATTTTTCACATCGGTTATTAAATAACTGACGTGAGAAATTCTTTTCCAGGAAAATATATTAAAATTTTCACTTATTTTTTACGTCGGTTATTTAATAACTAACGTGAAAAATTTATTTTCATGACATTTTCACGTCGGTTATTTAATAACCGACCAGAAAAATGTTTACAAAAATGTAGTTCATTTCTCAAGATTTAATTTTACAGGTCACGGAGCTCAAACGGAGTTACGGATTAAAAGTTATGGCTTTCAGAAGTTGTTCATCTCTAAACGATGTCTTAAGAATGTCCAACTTCTGAAGGCCATAACTTTTAATCCGTAACTCCGTTTGAGCTTCGTGACCTGTCAAATTAAATCTTGGAAAATAAACTACATTTTTGTAAACTTTTTTCACGTCGGTTATTAAATAACCGACTTGAAAAAGTCATGAAAATTGATTTTTCAGGTCGGTTATTTAATAACCGACGTGAAAGAGTGACAAAGATTGATTTTTCACATCGGTTTTATAAAAATCAACGTGAAAAATAAGTGAAAATTTTTATATCTATTCACATCGTTTATCATAAAACCGACGTGAATGAAAATTTTAATATCCCGCGAACGTGAAATTTCAATTTTTTTACATCACGGCATCAAAATTTTGAATTGCCGCCTAAAATTTTTAATACCGAGTTTTATCATAGAATCTCAATTATATGTTTCCATTATATACCCATCCTAATTTTATGATCATTTATTTCAACCATTATCGTTCCCCCAAATCGACTCCTTTTCTCTCGAACGTGAATCAATAATTTCTTCTTTTTCATGATCTCGTCAAGGTATATTTAATCATACATCCATGGTTTATGGTTTTTATGATTTGTTTTATCAATTGATATACCATTTTACGATCATTTCATTCAACCATCATCGTTCCACCGAATCAACTTGTTTTATCTTCAACGTGAATCAACGATTTCTTATTTCCGTGACCTCGTCAAGGTAATTGTAATTATTTTCCCATGATTTATATTTTCTATTAGTAGTTTTGTTAATTGATATACCATTTAACGATTTTTAATTTATTATAATGATATATGATTCTTTATATCATGATAAAACTACAAATCCCCCTACAGATTCAAAAATTCCTTCTAATATGAAGTTATGGTGGGCTCATTCAATCTTTCCTTGAAAAAATATCAAACTTCGTATGGTCATAACTTTTGATCCATAAATCCGTTTGACCTCTATGTCCTGTCAAATGAAAGCTTCGAAAATTTTCTACAAGATAGTAAACATTTTTTACATCGGTTATTTAATAACCAACGTTAAAAATAACTTTTAAGGTTGGTTATTAAATAACCGACATAAAAAATGACTTATAACGTTGGTTTTTCAAAAACCAACGTAAAAATGGCTTCTTATCGCTATTTCCAGAATGTATTTCACATCGGATTTTTAAAAACCAACGTTAAAAACTATATTACCCCATTTTTTACATCGGTTATTAAATAACTGATGTAAAAAATCATATTTTTAACGTCACTTGCAATAACGTCACCTAAAAACCGACGTTAAAAAGAAAAAAAAACTGACGTAAAAAAAGGTTTTTGTACTAGTGAATGGATCTTTTCCATTGAATAAATATTTTTCATTCTCCATGTTTTGGTGGAAAAAAACTTTATTTTAGATTTTTATTATTTCTATGGGGAAGCAGATTAATGGTGGACTCTTATCATGAAAACGCACCAAAAGAATAAAATTCCCTCCATGTAATTGGATAACATTAAGTAAAAAATTTAATAATTCATTTCATTGTATCAATTTTATGATAATGGAGAAATTATTCCTTGAGGTATTGTAGAATGATGATTTTTCAATTTTTACATGTGAATTAAATTTTACAAGAAATTCTAGTATGATTCTAGTTTTGTCATCTGACCTAAAAGTATGGTTGATCGATTCATAATCTGTTTAATCCCAGGTCACACAGATAAAATTTCTATACGAGGATTTAGTTTTAGTGAATAAATTATTTAATACACAATCAATGAGGAAATGTGCATTGTAATTACCAATGAATATCACAGTTTTGATAAGAAAGGAAATATGGAATTCAGAATGGACTGGAAAACCCATAGATAAAAGATGATGATCAATCCTTCATACTCAAAAGTGTGGAATGAAACATGGATGAAATTGTCTTAACTGGACTTCGAATTGTTTTATGTGATGGAAGGAAGGTCCTCAATAAATTTATTTCCGAAGTAATTAGAATATGTTAGATAATGATGTGGTTAGAGGGAAAGCTCCAAAAAAAATTCATCGATCACACTACAATGCTTCAAATGAAGGAATAATATAAATTATGCTAACCATTGACCAAATTAAATGGTTTATGGTGATAATAAAAATATTAAACCTATTATGCCGAGAAATAAAGGAAATTTCATATGATCACTAATTTTTATGAGGGGTGTGATAATAATGTGGTAAAAGGTATGCTTACCATCCAAGATAGAAATTCTAATGTCTTATTTGACTCCAAATATACGAATTGTTTTATACCTAAATTTTTTTATAAGTGTATAAATATTACACCTTTATTATTGAATGTTCAATTTTTATTATAATAATATAATGGTATGATGATCGCATGTCATGTATATGATTCTTCTCTAGTTCATGTTTCTGGTAGATTTCTTCCTGTAGAACTTATTATTTCCCTCTATTTGATGTTTTTGTTATATTATAATCGGATTAGATTTATCTACAAAAACAGCACATAAATTAATGATTAAGGAATTTCACATTTGATATTATAAACCAAACTACCATCATCTATCAGTGTAATTATAGTTATGGATATCCCATGGAGATCACATTAATTTTATAGGTATTGATTCACATTTATCAGGGGAATTTAACTGAGTTGGATGGGAGAAACACAATATAAATGATATGCCTATTATGTGAGGGTTTTTTATGTCTTTCTAGAAGAATTTTCTTGTCACCCACCAAAAAATTAAGTTGAGTTCTCAGTAAAACTTGTACATGGTGTTACATCTATTTCAATGAATCCCTATAGAATGACCCTAATTGAGTTGTTAGAATTTAAGAAGAAACTCCACAAGAACATTAACAATGGATTAATTAAAAAATGTGTGTCACCTTTGGGTGAACATGTATAAGTTTTTATGATTTAAGATGGATCAGTGTGAATTTTCATTGAGTACCACGAAATTAAAAATATCAATATCTAGAACAATTATCACCTACCACATATTGATTTCTTTTTTATCAACTATGAAGAGATCAATACATTTCCATGATTGAATTTCATTCTGGATATCATCAATTGAGGGAATTGAAGAAGAATATACACAATATATCATGTCATACATGGTTTGGAGACTATGAGTATATAGTGATTCCATTTGATCTTACTAATTTTATGGAAATCATCATCGATTTAAAGAAAAGAGTTTTTAGAGACTACCTTGACCAGTTTGTGGTAGTTGTTGTTGATGGGATTATTAAATATTTATTCATAATATAAGATAATGAAGTTCACATGATAATTATACTGATGAAAAAAATGAAGGGTAATCTAGATGAAAAATTAAATAACAGTGAATTTTATCCACAAAAGGTTTTATTTTTGTGTCATATAATCTTATATTAGGGTATATTGGTGGAGAAAATAATGATATCGGCTATTAAAAATCATCTTAGACCAAATTCAATAACTGAAATATTAGGTTTTCTTGGTTTGGATTGATATTATCGAATGGTTTTGGTGAATTTCTCACCACTATGTAATCTACTCCCCATGTTTACAGGGAAGGGATCCAAGTTCCTATGGATTGATAAATGTTAGTAAATTTTTAGGTAATGGTACAGAGGATTGTTCAAGGAATATGTTCATATATTACCAAGCAGTGAAGGAGGGTTTTCAATATTTATTTATACATCCAATAAAGTATTTATATGATTTTACATACAAAATTACATGTTAATAGAGTATTACTTAATGAATTTTAAGGTTTAAGAAAAAAACAACTCAATTCATTATTTGGAGTTTTGTCATGACCCAACCCATTGGGGTCTAGACAATGAAAACCCCAAGGCCACCTCTAATAGGTCAGGGGATGATGACCAGTGCCGATGAGGCATATCACACTCGTGGGTGGACATATCCTACTTTAACATTATACAAGCACACATATCCAAGACCATAAAATACTGAATTTTAAAAAAATGATAACCATGATTGCATACATTTAAAACAACTCCATCAGATTAAAAAAACATTGTAATGTAGAGAAAGTGATAAAAATAATCCCACCAAAAAAACTAAAACCAGTTCAACCTATAAATATTGAGAGGAAAAAATGTAAATGAAATCAGTATTACAAACATCATTATTTCTGGACAACTAATCACCGCGTGGTCTTGGAATCTCTAGAAATCATTCAAAATTTTGGTCATCTACATAAGATACATCAAATATAGGAAAATCCCATGTAAGTGTGAGTATAAAAATACCATTTAGGACACCCTAAAATCACATATCATATTGATTCAAGAACAGTAGTCATGTCACTATAGGAATATTTCATTAGCATACATAAAAATAATATCTTGATATTCTCAAAGTAGACATACTACCTCACGGTATGATCATAGTTGTAATTCCAACCTAGGATTCCCACTCAAAGGTACCACATAAAAATCATCCAGTAGAACACACACAATGAGTTAGAAAACACGGATGGAGTCCATTCAGGATGTCTTACTCATCGGGTCTCACTATAAGTTCATGTTGAAGTCTGAGTAGAAATATACATTGGTGGAGATCACACCCAAGACCATATTGTTTACCAAAAACCTAATCTATATTAACCCACTAAGTAGGTGATAAATTATTGTGCAGTTTAGGTCAGAAATATACCAAGAACTAAACTTATGAAAATAATGATGATGGTAGAGGATCTCACTTTGTGCCTCATGGAATGATTCTATCATGACTACCAATAAATGAAGTTCCTCAAAGGGGATCACCATCCTTTTCATAGAATTAAACTCCATACTAAAACCTCATATAACTGATCAAGGGAATGTAACCAAATGAAACATGTCAAAGATGAAGAGTAAGAGGGATTTAATATTTTTTAAGAGGTTACGACATGTACTGGTAGTACATGTCCTGACCCATCCCCAGGGGCCCGTGCTGTTCTGCGCCCTCATGGAACCCCCTGTGGCTGAGCCGCCCCACGTCTCAGCATCGTCCACAACTGAGCTGCCTCATGGCCAAGATACCTCGCGCCCTCACGACACCCCTGCGGCCTCGCGCTATTTGCGGCTGAGCCGTCTTGTGCCCTCACGGCCCCATGAATTCTGCTCCACCGCTCCGTGAGCCCCATGGCCACCCACCGCCCTCACGGCCCCCATAGCCCTCTAAGGCCCCTCGAAGACCTCACAGCTTTCCGGACCACCCAAAGGTCCAGGCCAAACCCAATAGGTCAGGTCGGGTCGGGCCGACCGGGTCGGACCAAACCCAGACCAACTACGAGCCTTTCACTTTAACTTCCATAACTTTGGCACTAGGAGTCCATTTGAAAAAACCTGAATTGTGTTGTAAAACATAGAGTGAGAAGGTCCCTTTGGTATACCCCACTGGAGATTTAGATAATTTTGGGTAATGGTTGGGTTGGATCGAGCATGAATTCAACCGTACCCTTAGAACTAAAAGGATAATAACTCCCAGATAGAGCGTCCGATTCATGCACCGTCTGTTGCGTTGATACCCCTAGGACGTAGAGGTCCTTTGAGATACTTCATTGTGAGACTTCGTGGTAGTTGGAGTATTGAACAGTGGATTTTGGAGAAGACCCTCCTGGAGACAAGTGAGCATAGTGCGGGAACCCTGTAGCTGGCTGTGACGTGAAGAATGAAGAGCGATCATGTGTGGGTCAGCACCGAGTGATCCTGTTTGGGTAAGCACCTAGAAATCTTTTGTGGGTTTGCACTGAATGATCATGTGTGGGTCAGCACCAAGTGATCATGTGTGGGTCAGAACCAAGTGATCCTTTGTGGGACATCCTCGAGTTATCATGTGTGGGTCTACCTCTCAACAGAGTAAGTTGTTTTAGTGGTTACATATAATCATCTATACTACTGTACTTAAGTAATACCTTGTGTGAGCTGAGTCCGTACCTATGTGGTACTTCCCTTCATGGTAATACCTTGGTGGTATTCTTTTTTGGGGTGTAACTATGTGGTATTATCCTTCATGGTATTTCTTTCTTTGTGGAATAGTTGAGCTTGGGGCTTTGGAGTTGGACTCTGTGTTTTCCTCATGATTGAGATGGGTTTACTTGATAACATAAGTATATGTATGGGAATATACCTAAGTAGGGTTATTAGTTGTTTCCTTCCTTTTTGGTTTATCCTTTGTGGATTTTGTGAGACCTTGAGGGTCTCGGGGTCCCTACTATGTATCGTTATACTCACCCCTGCATGGGCTATGCCCACACTTCATTGTGTTTGGTGCAGACAACGGGCAACGCTGAATAAGGACGAGGGTACTAGGACTGGAGGTAGCTCGAAGGTGGATTTTAGACGAGGAAAACCGCAGAGATGGACATTTGTGAGTTGTACCCACCCTTCAGGTAGGATCCATGGTGGATGATCGAGGAGAAGATTTTTACCAATAAGCACTCTTGTACTTTCTAGTTTTCCATGTACTTTACAGTTGGGATTGTATTTTGGACCCTTTTACGTACTGTACTCACTCTGTTTATGTAACACCCAAGCCTTTTATGAAAAATATTTTGTTTTTATGTTATATAAATCATCAAAGGAATATTTCACTACACACAACACTATCTTGACTTGCTTTACACGCAACCGCGGCCTTCCTCGATAGCTTGCGTCGTACGCAATACCGAGTTTCACTAAACAACGATATGTTATTAAAATATTATTAAAACTATCCGTTATGAATAGTAATAACCAATTTTTGAAATTGTGTAAATTTTATTTTTCAAAATGGACTTTATTTTTGGACTCGGAATATCGAAATTATCTTAGGGTAAAATTTTGGTACTTTTCGGATAACTTTCATATTTTGATGAATAGTGAAAATTATTAAATTTTAATTAAAAACAACTTTTTTAATCAAAATAATTAATAGTGATAAATTATTAATTTGAGTGGTTTTAAAGTATATTTAGAATATATTTTAACAATTTAATACAATGTTGTTCATTGGATGTAATTTCACATTTAAACCAGACATAAACAAGTGCCAATCTTTTGATAGGTATTATCTCTTAAAAACACGCTATTTGTCTTGACGACGGGAATTAATTTTTAAATTAGTTAATGTAACTGATATGTTTTTAATTTGGTAAAATAAACATCATTTTTGAATTCATAATATTAAATATATCTTAGGCCTAATTTTTGGTATTTTTCTAGAAACTTTCATTTTTTGATGAATAGTGAAACCACTAAGTGGTTGTTAAAAAACTGAATTTTTTCATAAAACATAATTTTACCGCTTCTGTGAGTGAAATTTAGAAAATCTGAGAGACATGGTCAATATCAAAGACTAAAATGTGGTTCAATGAGATGAAAATAATTTTTGGTGAATAGTAACTTTTTACTTCTTTACCACGGTTAAAAGTAAATAGGGTAGTTAAGGGTAAAAATAATATTATTATTACCCTAACACATGTCCTAATTCTATTGGATAAGTGTAATTCGACCAAAAAAACCTTAGGAATAAAATATTACCATTTAGGCCCACTTGGATTAGATTAGGATATTTATTATCAATTTATTTAAAGAAGGGTTAAAATAGTTAAAATCAAAGTTTAATAACTAAAGAATTTTTAATATTGGGTTATACATAAGATAAATTCGACTATAAATATTCATTAGAAAGATAAATAGATTTCATATATAATGGTATTTTATTTGTAATTGTTAGACTTAAAATAATTTAATTTATTTATGATACAATGATGATGCAGTAATTATCTTATTAATGAAATATTGACATAATTGATGTTATAAATACCCAAATAAATATAATTTGAGACTTTTTATGAATTAAAATAATTTTATATGTTAATATGAGATGTTAGTATTGATTTAATTAAATTTTTTCGAAATAATAATTCTGTTATGATTTTCAAAAAAATCAATTACCAAATAGTTTTAAAATTGACATAAAATAGTTTTTAAAACAAATAATATATTGTTAATTATTATTTTATTCCTAAAAATATATGGTTCGGAAAAATTACTTAGATAAGGTTATATATATTAATAATAAACAACTTGGGGTTCTTTTGGATTTATATAGTAAATTTATTAACCTTATAGTGTAAGAAAACAAGAAGACACGGTAAAAGTTAAATTATCTAACTTAATGTTAAATCTAAATGATAAGGTTAAAATTGATACCTAAACTTGTCTAAATTATATTGGATGAGAGGCTTGCGACCCATACCCACCTTATCTTCGAAATATATCAATTTGGGGCTATTAAAAACTGAATTTGACTTTATAATAAAATAATATTTTTAGTTATTCCAAAGGTGCCCCTCTCCTCCCTTATAAAAGGGCACCTCCTCCCTCTCTTCCTCACACTACTTTGAGCCTTCAAGATCGTCCAAACCCTGCCAATATCTCCTCTCCACTTCCCTAGAAACATTACAGAGGTCCTGGTCTTCTTCAAAGACCAATTTTAGTGCCCTAAGAGGAGGTCTCAAAGAGGCGCTTCAATGAAGAGGTAATGCCCGTTACCGATTAATTCATATTTATTTCTTCTTCCACTTCTTCTTCTTTAGTTGTTTCATTATGAAGTAACAACATAATTATCACTCATATACTGATATTTTATTATAAGTATGAAACAACTCTATTTCACCATCTATCCATCCTACGGAAAACGAAATCACCACGTGTGGGTACGTACGGAATACCGTCTCCACGCCGTAGTGTAATCTATTTTCCACCACCACCTTACTCGGATGGGTATAATGGTGTAAATAATAACTATATATGATTATTGTAATTTTATATTGATTCTGAAATAGTATACATACACTCCAATACAATTCCACGATCATGGGAACGATATCATCGCTCGTGCTTACGTACGAAATATTGTCTCCACGATGTGATGTGACTCGTTATACATGATCATCATTGCATAATGATTATATAAATGAATTAAGTGAATGAATATGATATATATTACACTAATACCATTCTGGAAATGATGTATCTATAACCTAAAAAGAAAAATAAGAATTTATTCCACAAAACGCGCATAAGGACAAAAAGTAATAAACACCCGAATAACAAGTAGTAATGAAATATTACTAATATGAAGCTAAGAATATGACCATATATGATATAATAAAAATAAGTATGATTCTGGAATAAGTCAATAACATTATTTAAATCATTATACAGGAGGTTCGGACACTTACAAAGCAAATCGGACCTAAGGTAAGAGAAAAAATATCACAATCTCATTTTATCCGAGATTGTTTATACTTTGGTATTTACTGGGGTGTATTTTATCAACCACATCCAGGTTTCCTCAATATGTAATATTATTTCCATCCACCTACAATTGTTTAAATCCAATTTTACCCTTTGGTGTGTTTTTAGTAAAAGATATAAAAGGAATCTTTTCTTGTTTTCGTACGAGGTACTTTTTGACTTTTCCGACAAAAGTACGGAAAGAATGTTTTTTTAAACTTATACGGCATGAATGGATTTTTAAAACATTATTTCCAAGAAGCTTAATTTACAAGTTTTCAAGTTTATTTTTAATCAACTTCTTTTAGTTTAAAATTATATGACATGTTAAGAAAGGGAAAGTGTTTTTGAAGTAGAAAGGATATTTTCCTCAAGAATGGAGTTCAAGTGTTTTATCAAAATTATTTTCCATATAAGATAATATAGGGTTCTATTTATATCCCTATTATTACATTGATTTTATTATGTTGTGATAGAAATATTGTTATGAATTCATTTATCTTATATGAATTGTTTTATGATGTCATGATGTTTAAGATTCCCATTTTTATTACATGGGTTATGCTATGATATATGGTTTATGATTTTGTGGCACACATAAGAATGGTATCATTAAGAGATGGGTGGGACCTATATCTCCCTCCAATGCATTGGGTAAATATTTTTTATCTCATGAGATATACATGGCTGGAACGGCAGGTTAAACCGGTTCAGTGAAACAGGACTAAAAGGAGGAGTGAACTCGATTCAGAAATGGACTTTGTCCACTAAGATAGTATTGGAAATGAGTCTTGACTAATAAGAAATGATTATCTATGATAATTTGTGTATGATACACAGTTTCATGTTTTATGTTATGATTATTGGGATTTCATTTCACTACTATGATTTATCCCATGTTATGAAATTATGCTCTCTTTTGCAGGTTAAGATTTCCAAAATGTTATGTTCTTATGAATATGATGTGATTGATATTTATTTTGTTTACCCTTACTGAGAATTTGAGCTCACCCTTTTGTATGCTTTCTTTCCCCATGTCAGGAAGAAGGTTATTAAGTAATATATGCCAAAAGGGACTATAGATATGATGAAATAAATGGGAGATAGTGTAGATGCTTTATGAACCAGTTGTTTATGTTTCCCAGTTTCTAAAGACACTATACCTATACGGTCCTTTCATGGTTTTGTTATATGTTGTAATAAGTATGCTTCAATTTTTAAGTAATTACAATGTATGTAAAGTATGGGTCGTTATAGTTGGTATCAGAGTAAAGGTATAGTCAAACTTTGGAAACTAGGATATGAAAGCCTTAGTAAGAACCCTAAGGATAATTCTAAGCATAGAACACAATCTTAGTGTTTTAGAAATGACCATGAATAACCTTGGATAAGACCTTAAGTGTGAAATTTTATTCTTTATTATGTGGTTTTCCTATTATAATTAGTGTTGATCACACTATTCTTCTTGGTTTTGGTCAATGGCTGGAACCCGAAGGCACTATGATAATGTGGAATGCGACGGGAAATGCAATTATTATCCCCCTGACCAACCAAATGTTATGGGAGCTGGAATGCAAAATATTTTAGCCATGCTCACACAACTTTCTCAAGCTATGAATCATGAAGGACTTCCGAACGAGCGAAGGAAGGAGCAACATTCTATTGAATACTTCATGAGGTCGCGTCTACCTTCTTTCAGCAGTTCTACTGATCCATTAGTTTCTGAACAATGGATTAGTACTACTGAAAAGATATTTTCAGTTCTTCAATGTTCTGAACATGATAAAGTCATCCTAGCAGTGTATCGTTTGGAAGGAGATGCTGATAGATGGTGGAATCTTATTAAGAATACAAGGCAAATGGATGAAATTGAGTCCATGGAATGGGACGAGTTCAAGAACATATTTTTCAATAAGTACTTCCCTCGTATTCTCCAAACAATGGTGGACAAAGAGTTTCTTGAACTGAAGAAAAAAGATGATGAATCTGTTGTTACCTATGAAGAAAATTTTATAAGAATTGCAAGGTACGCTTTCGGTATTATTATCCAACCTGAGAGTAAGATCGATCGATTCTTCAGTGGCTTAAAAACAAGTCTTCGAAGGGCCTTAGCCATAAGGGACTTCAATAGCTACGAGTAAATCGTTTGATGTGCTCTCAAAGTTGAGATGAAGATTGGAGTAACCCATCAATCATATGGGTTTGATAAGAAGAGGAAAATGGAATTCAAAGGAAAATCTAAAGATCACACTGAAAAGAAGATGAGCTTTCCCTTATGCTAAAAGTGTGGAAAGAAACATGGAGGGAGTTTTCTTAAAAGAACAATTAAATGTTTCAAATGTGGAAAGGAAGGTCATTGGGCATTTGAATGCCGCAATTATGGGAAGAAGATGTCTAATGATGCAAACAAAGGAAGGGACACATAGAATGAACCTACTACACTTCAATGTTTCAAGTGCAAGGAGATGGGGAATTGTGCCAATAAATGCCCTAATCCAAGGTTTGTTGATGATGATCGACATCAACAAAATCTTAAGGCTAATGACAAAGGAAAGTCACATTCAATTTCTATCAACGATGTGGAGTACGATAACGATGTGGTGAAAGGTACACTTACCATCCACTCTAAAGTAGAAAATGTTTTATTTGATTCTGGATCCACCCACTCTTTTATTTCTGAAGATTTTTCTAAGGGTATCAGTGTATTACCTCAACAATTAGATGTTGAGTTAGTTGTAACAACACCTAATGGAACAACAGTCGCATCAAAAGTTTATAATTCTTCCCCGATTGAAGTTTGCAGGAAAGTGCTTCCTGAAAATCTTGTGATCCTTCCTATAGTGGAATTTGATGTTATTCTTGGCATGGATTGGCTTTCATTATATGGAGCTTATATCAATTTCCAAATAAGGGAAGTCACGTTTCATATTATAGATCAATTTATGATCGTCTATCGATGCAAGGATGAACATAACCTTCCAGTGGAAATTTCTTCTATCTTATGGGTCTTGATTCCACTGAATGAAGGTTATTTATATAAAATGGTTGGTGAGATTCTCACAATTAAGAATATTCCCATTGTACGGGAGTTTGATGATGTCTTTCCAGAGGAATTTCCGGTTCTTCCACCAAATCGTGAAGTTGAGTTTTCAATAGAACTCGTACCGGGTTCTTTTCCTATTTCAGAGACACCTTATAGAATGGCCCCAATTGAGTTGCAGGCATTGAAGAAGCAACTCCAAGAGAATCTTGATAAGGTATTCATACGCCCTAGTGCGTCACCTTGGGGAGCACCTGTTCTATTTTTTAAGAAGAAAGATGGATCAATGAGACTCTGCATTGATTATCGAGAACTTAACAAGATCACTATCAAGAACAAATATCATCTCCCATGCATTGATGACTTATTTGACCAAATACGCGGAGCTCAATACTTTTCCAAGAGTGATCTTCGTTCAGGGTATCATCAATTAAGGGTCAAAAGGGAGGATATACCAAAGACATCTTTCCGTACAAGGTATGGACACTATGAATTTATAGTGATGCCATTTGGTCTTACTAATTCCCTTGCTATCTTCATGGATCTGATGAATAGAGTCTTTAGAGACTATCTTGATCAATTTGTGGTAGTATTTATAGATGATATTCTTGTCTATTCAAAGAGCAAGGAAGAACATGAAGATCACTTGAGAATTATATTGAAGACCCTGAGAAAGGAGAAGCTTTATGCCAAATTTACCAAGTGTGAATTTTGGCTTCAAAAAGATTCATTTTTGGGTCACATAATCTCAAAAGAGGGGATATCTGTGGATCCAGCAAAAACAGAGGTTATTGAAAGATGGTCGAGACCAACAAAAATAACTGAGATCCGAAGTTTTCTTGGTTTGGATGGATATTATCGAAGTTTTCTGAAAGATTTTTCACGATTATCTAATCCACTCACCAGGTTGACTCGGAAAGGAGTTAAGTTTGTTTGGACGGAGGAATGTGAAGATAATTTCAAGGAGTTGAAAAGAAGGTTATCCAGTGCACCTGTGCTCACACTTCCTTGTAGTGGAGAAAGGTTTGTGATCTATAGTGATGCATCCAAGAAGGGGTCGGGGTGTGTTCTTATGCAAAATGATATGGTGATAGCTTATGCCTCACGATAGTTGAAAATCCATGAGCAAAATTACCCAACACATGATTTGGAGTTAGCTCCAGTAATCTTTGCATTAAAGATTTAGAGGCATTATCTTTATGAAGAAAGGTTTGATATTTATACTGATCATAAAATTTTAAAGTATATTTTCACACAAAAGGAGCTGAATATGCGCTAAAGAAGATGGTTGGAGCTGATTAAGGATTACGACTGCTCAATCCATTACCACCCTGGGAAAGCAAACAAGGTGGAAGATGCATTAAGTCGACAAGACCATGCCAATTTATCCATAATGTGGATCACAAAAGATCCAATATTTATGGATTTACAAAGGATGGAACTTGGAATTATAATGGAAGGGGAAAATTCTTATCTTTCTCAAATGAATTTTCAACCATCTATACATGTGAAGATTAAAGAGGCACAGAAAGAAGATGTAGAGTTACAAAAGAAGGTGAGAAATATTCCTGAATTCAACCTTGATTGTGATTGGATAATAAAGTTCAGGAATCGGGTTTGTGTTCCTTTCATCCCAGAATTAAAGAAGGATCTGCTGGATGATGCTCATAGTTCTTCATTCTCTATTCATCCTAGAAGCACGAAGATGTATAGGGACCTGAAAGAGTACTTCTAGTGGGATGGCATGAAAAGAGATGTTGCTAAATATGTATCTCGATGCTTGGTTTGTCAGCAAGTTAAGGCTGAGAGACAGAAGTCTAAGGGGATGTTACAACCATTGCCCATACCCGAATGGAAATGGGAAAAAATCACTATGGACATTATCACAGGACTTCCTAAAACATCCAAAGGCAATAATGCTATCTGGGTCATACTTGATCGTCTTACAAAGTCTGCACACTTCATTACTATTAGAGAG
Organism: Viscum album; assembly: GCA_963277665.1. NCBI lineage: Eukaryota > Viridiplantae > Streptophyta > Magnoliopsida > Santalales > Viscaceae > Viscum > Viscum album. The sequence goes on from OY728136.1 coordinate 1,295,432,325, forward strand.
GATTTCTCTCTGGATCAGCTTTCCAGGATATATGTAAAGGAAGTGGTAATATTGCATGGAGTACCACTTTCTATTATATCTGATCGGGATCTGAGATTTACCTCGAAGTTATGGAGAAGTCTTCAGCATACTCTGGATACAGAGTTGAGTTTCAGCACTGCTTATCATCCTCAGACAGACGGTCAGTCTGAGAGAACAATTCAAACTCTAGAAGATATGTTGAGAGCTTGCTCTATGGATTTCAAAGGTGGTTGGGATCAACACCTACCTTTGGTGGAATTTTCTTATAATAATAGCTTTCACTCCAGTATTTATATGGATCCTTATGAAGTTCTCTATGGAAAGAAATGCAGGACTCCAACTTTCTGGGATGAATTTGGGGAAAGAAAGCTATTAGGACCTGATCTTGTTGATGAGATGGCAGAAAAGGTCCGATCTATTCAACAACACATAAGAGCAGCTCAGAGTCGACAGAAAAGTTATGCCGACAACTGATGAAAAGAACTAGAGTTTGAAGTGGGTGATAAAGTGTTCTTATGAATATCTCCCTAGAAGAGGGTCATGAGATTTGGAAAGAAGGGGAAGTTGAGCCCTAGATATATCGGTCCTTTCGAAATACTGGATCGTGCTAGAGAGGTAGCTCACCGATTGGCGCTTCCACCGAATCTCTCTCAAGTTCACGATGTGTTCCATGTATCTCTCCTGAGAAAGTACATACCTGATCCTTCACATGTACTCAGCTCAGAAGTTGTACTGCTGGAGAAAGATCTTTCTTATGAAGAATAGCTGATAGAGATTCTAGATCATAGTGAAAAAGTCATACGGAACAAGACCACTCTCTTTGTGAAACTTTTATGGAGGAACCACCAATTAGAAGAATCTGCATGGGAGCTTGAGGATATGATGAGGGAGAGGTATCCTCATCTTTTTGTTACAAAGTGACAAATTTCGAGGGCGAAATTCATTTTAAGGGGGGTAGAATGTAACACCTGATACTTTTATGAGAAATATTTTGTTTTTATGTTATATAAATCATCAAAGGAATCTTTCACTACACACAACACTAGCTTGGCTTTCTTTACACGCAACCGCATCCTTCCTCGATAGCTTGCGTCGTACGCAATACCGAGTTTCACTAAACAATGATATGCTATTAAAATATTATTAAAACTAGACGTTATGAATAGTAATAACCACTTTTTGAAATTTTGTAAATTTTATTTTTCAAAATGGACTTCATTTTTGGATTCGTAATATCGAAATTAGCTTAGGGTGAAATTTTGGTACTTTTCGGATAACTTTCATATTCAGATGAATAGTGAAAATTATTAAATTTTAATTAAAAAATCATTTTTAATCGAAATAATTGATAGTGATAAATTATTAATTTGAGTGGTTTTAAAGTATATTTAGAATATATTTTTACAATTTAATACAATGTTGTTCATTGGATGTAATTTCACATTTAAACCATACATAAACAAGTGTCAATCTTTTGATATTTATTATCTCTTAAAAACACGCTATTTGTCTTGACGACAGGAATTAATTTTTAAATTAGTTAATGTAACTGATATGTTTTGAATTTGGTAAAATAAACATCATTTTTGAATTCATAATATAAAATATATCTTAGGCCTAATATTTGGTATTTTTCTGGAAACTTTCATTTTTTGATGAATAGTGAAACCACTAAGTGGTAGTTAAAAAACTGAATTTTTTCATAAAACATAATTTTACCGCTTCTGTGAGTGGAATTTCAAAAATCCTAGAGACATGGTTAATATCAAGGACTAAAATGCGGTTCAATGAGATGAAAATAATGTTTGGTGAATAGTAATTTTTTACTTTTTTTACCACGGTTAAAAGTAAATAGGGTAGTTAAGGGTAAAAATGATATTATTATTACCCTAACACATGTCCTAATTCTATTGGATAAGTGTAATTCGACCAAAAACAACCTTAGGAATAAAATATGACCATTTAGGCCCACTTGGATTAGATTAGGACATTTATTATCAATTTATTTAAAGAAGGGTTAAAATTGTTAAAATCAAAGTTTAATAACTAAAGAATTTTTAATATAGGGTTATACATAAGATAAATTCGAATATAAATATTCATTAGAAATATAAAAAGATTTCCTACATAATGGTATTTTATTTTTAATTTTTAGACTTAAAATAATTTAATTTATTTATGATACAATGATGATGCAGTAATTATCTTATTAATGAAATATTGACATAATTGATGTTATAAATACCCAAATAAATGTAATTTTAGACTTTTTATGAATTAAAATAATTTTATTTGATAATATGACATGTTTGTATTGATTTAATTAAATTTTTTCGAACTAATCATTCTTTTATGATTTTCAAAAAAATCAATTACCAAATAGTGTCAAAATTGACATAAAATAGTTTTTAGAACAAATACTATATTATTAATTGTTATTTTATTCCTAAAAATCTGAGGTTCTGCCAAATGACTTAGATAAGGTTGTATATATTAATAATAAACAACTTGGGGTTTTTTTGGCTTGATATAGTACGTTTATTAACCATATAGTGGAAGAAAACAAGAAGACACGGTAAAAGTTAAATTATCTATCTTAAAGTTAAATCGAAATGATAAGGTTAAAATTGATACCTAAACTTGTCTAATTCTATTTGATGAGCGGATTTCGACCCATCCTCACCTTATCTTAGAAATATATCAATTTGGAGCTATTAAAATCTGAATTTTACTTTATAATAAAATAATATTTTTTGTTATTCCAAAGGTGCCCCTCTCCTCCCTTATAAAAGGGCACCTCCTCCCTCTCTTCCTCACACCACTTTGAGCCTTCAAACTCGGCCAACCCCTGCCAATATCTCCTCTTCACTTCCCTAGAAACATCCTAGAGGTCCTGGTCTTCTTCAAAGACCAATGTTAGTGCCCTAAGAGGAGGTCTCAAAGAGGCGCTTCAAAGAAGAGGTAATGCCTGTTACCGATTCTTTCATCTTTACTTCTTCTTCCACTTCTTCTTATTTAGTTGATTCATTATGAAGTAATAAAATCAGTATCACTCATATACTGATATGTTATTATAAGTATGAAACAACTCTATTTCACCATCTATCCATCCTACGGAAAACGAAATCAACACGCGTGCGTACGTACGAAATACCATCTCCACGCCGTGGTGTAATCTATTTTCCACCACCACCTTACTCAGATGGGTATAATGGTGTAAATAATAACTATATATGATTATTGTAAAGTTATATTGATTCTGAAATAGTATACATACACTCCAATACAATTCCACGATCATGGGAATGATATCATCGCTCATGCGTACGTACGGAATACTGTCTCCACGATGTGATGCGACTCGTTATACATGATCTTCATTGCATAATGATTATATAAATGAATTAAGTGAATGAATATGATATATATTACACTAATATCATTCTGTAAATGAGGTATCTATAACCTAAAAAAGAAAAATAAGAATTTATTCGATAAAATGTGCCTAAGAACAAAAAGTAATAAACAACCGAATAACCAGTTGTAATGAAATATTACTAATAAGAAGCTAAGAATATGACTATATATGATATCATAAAAATAAGTATGATTCTAGAATAAGTCAATGACATTATTTAAATCATTATACAGGAGTTTCAGATACTTACGAAGAAAATCGTACCAAAGGTAAGGGAAAATATCACAATCTCATTTTATCCAAGATTATTTATACTTTGGTATTTACTGGGGTGTATTTTATCATCCACATCCATGTTTCCTCAATATGTAATATTGTCTCCACCCACCTAAAATTTTTTAAATCCAATTTTACCCTTCGGTGTGTTTTTAGTAAAAGATATAAAAGGAATCTTTTGTCGTTTTCCGTACGAGGTGCTTTTTGACTTTTCCGACAATAGTACAGAAAGAATGTTTTTTTAACTTATACGGCATGAATGTATTTTTAAAACATTATTTCCAAGAAGCTTAGTTTACAAGTTTTCATGTTTATTTTTAATCAACTTCTTTTAGTTTAAAATTGTATGACATGTTAAGAAAGGAAAAGTGTTTTTGAAGTAGAAAGGATATTTTCCTCAAGAATGGAGATCAAGTGTTTTATCAAAATTATTTTCCATCTAAGATAATATAGGGTTCTGTTTCTATCCATATTATTACATTGATTTGATTATGTTGTGATGGAAATATTTTTATGAATTCCTTTATCTTATATGAATTGTTTTATGATGTCATGATGTTTAAAATTTTCATTTTTATTACATGGGTTATGCTATGATGTATGGTTTATGATTTTGTGGCACACATAAGAATGGTATCATTATGAGATGGGTGGGACCTATATCTCCCTCCAATGCATTAGGTAAAGATTTTATATCTCATGAGATAGAAATGGCTGGAACGGCAGGTTAAACCGGTTCATTGAAACAGGACTGAAACGAGGAGTGAACTCGGTTCAGAAATGGACTTATTCCACTAAGATAGTCTTGGAAATGAGTCTTGACTAATAAGAAATGATTATCTATGATTATGTGTGTATGCCACAAAGTTTCATGTTTTAATTTATGATTATTGGGATTTCATTTCACTACTATGATTTATCCCATGTTATGAAATTATGCTCTCTTTTGCAGGTTAAGATTTCCAAAATGTTATGTTCTTATGAATATGATGTGATTGATATTTCTCTTGTTTACCCTTACTGAGCATTTGAGCTCACCCTTTTGTATGTTTTCTTTCCCCAGGTCAGGAAGAAGGTTATTAAGTAAGATATGCCAAAAGGGACAATAGATATGATGAAATAAATGGGAGACAGTGTAGGGGCTTTATGAACCAGATATTTATATTTCCCAGTTTCTAAAGACACTATACCTATACGGTACTTTCATGGTTTTGTTATTTTTTGTAATAATTATGCTTCAATTTTAAAGTAATAACAATGTATGTAAATTGTGGGTCGTTATAGTTTACTATTCAGTTTACTTGAGTTCGTATCTTTCTTTGTGCTTGGTTGCGTGTGCTTACAGGTTATAAAGGCAAGCCTTCATAGTTTTAGAGAATACGCCTTCTGTGCTAGTCACCATCCCCTAACCTATAGAAAGAGGTATTGGGGGTAGTAATGACACAGTCCCCGAGGGATGGGTTGTGAAAAAATGGTATTAGAGGAGATGGTTCTACCATAGAACATAGGACTCTGATCTTTTAAACATTAATAGTGTTATGTTTAGTGAGTGTGGTTTTCATTTTGCGGAATCCATTGTTGGTGCAGTGGCTGACATATCCAAACACCAGGACCTTGAATTCTAATTTCCAACTCAGTGCATGAAAACAATAATTGTGTGTGACTTTTGAAGAGTTTTCTTTGTAATATATTTGAGTTAGATCACCAAGTATAACTTATTGACTGTGGCGCACCAGTTTCTATTTAGGATTCCTCCACGCAGACAGACAGCTAGGGTTCCAAGAGTTATACGAACAGATAGCCCACCAAGAGACAAGGCCTCAGTGTAGGGCCCTCTTCTAGTAGAGGCATCAGCCGAGGCACTAATTGTACCAATACTCGTTGGGCCACTGATTCCACCAGCCCCAACAGCAGAGGGTTCATTCCACTAGATCGTGTTGAACGATTTCCAATGCCAAATCCCACCAAGGTTCAGGGGAGAGATAGACCCACAGGCAGCTGAGGATTGGCTGGAGGCCATGGTGAGAGTATTTAGACTGATAGGGACACTAGCTGATCTCATGGTGATCTTTGCTGCTAGCCTTCTACAGGCAGCAACAGGTAGATGGTGGAGGTTGATGCTCCTGGCTCCCGACGAGGTGACGCTTCTTTGGGCACACTTCGAGAGCCTGTTTCGGGCAGAGTTTGTCCCAAGAACTCTTCACGCAGTGCGCATATAGGAGCTAATTCATCTGTAATAGGGAAGCATGGCGGTGGCTCAGTACAGGGTGAGATTCACCAAACTCTCATGCTACTCCACTGATATGGTGCAGGACCCATTCTTTTGGGCTCAAACCTTCGAGCAGGGGATCGGGTGGGAGATTAGGGCTTCTATGATCTCACTAAGCATCCTAACGCAAGAGGTGGTGTTTGAGAGAGCCCTATTAGTGGATAGTATTATTGATGACCAGTCACCAGTAGTGAGACCCACCACTAGTCATCATGTAGCGGAGACTTCTATAGATGGCAGCAGACAGAAGACACAGAGGTCTAAGAGGACCAGACCTACAGGTGGATGGCCGCAGGATTAAGGGTCAGTTGTGCGGGGAACATGAGGCAGAGATAATCATGCCTGGTGTGGGAAGTGTTATGCATGTGGCGGGCAGGGTCACATGGATTGTGACTGTCCGACCCGCCGTATGGATGATCATCAGACAGTCGAAGGACCACCCAGGAAGAGACAGAGGTTCAACCGAGGAGGTTCGCAAGGAACATCTGGATGTGGAAGAGGAGATGACTGTGTAGGTGGCAGTGGGAAACGATTCAAGATGTTACCGCTACCCCCACCAGGAGTTCCACCCTGACCTCAGGTCACAAGTTGAAAGGGGAGAGCTCAACTCTAGGCAGCTGAGGCCTACGATCACGGTGCTATGAAGATGGTATGAGGTATGAGCCGTGTCTACTCCACCTTAACTTCAGTACTTATAGACACATGTGTCAGTCATTCTTTTATTTCCACTACCATCGTTCGGAGCTCGGAAATTCCGACATAGCCATTGGATCGATTCATATTGCGAGAGACTCCTAAGAGAGTGGATTCAGCGATTATGCATTGGTGCCGACAGTTTGGGCTTACTCTAGGAGATGAGAGCTTCAGCTGGGATCTCCTAGTAGCAGAATTGAGGCCTTATGATGTCATCGTGGGTATGGATTAGTTATTTACATTCCATGGTTAGATTGACTGTATTAGGTGAAATGTTCAGTGTGTCCGCACGGATGGGACTAGTTTTACCTTCACTGACGAGAAGGGATCCTATGTAGCATAGGTTGGACTTACCCGAAGGGAGGGGGGAGGGGGGGGGGGGGGGGGGGGGGGGGGGGTGCGGCCAATCACTCCTTAGTTGGCTAGCCTTACCCTCAGTGCAGTTGATGTGGAGAGTCCGAGTTATCCTATAGTGGTGGACCAGAACGTGGATGTCATCCCTGATGATGTTCCGGGTATACATCCTCGCAGATATGTCGACTTTTACATTGACTTCTATCCCAAGATGACACCAATATCTACACCAGCATATCATATGGCTCCCATGGAGCATTGTGAGTTGATGGTACAGCTGGAGGACTTATAGGGGAAACGGTTCATTCGATCTAGTGTTTCTCCTTGGGTAGCCCCGATTTTGTTCACCAAGAAGGCGGATGGGATATTGATACTTTGTGTTGACTATCGGCGCCTAAACCAGGTGACCGTGAAGAACATGTACACACTTCTGAGTATTGATGATCTCTTTGATCAGCTGAAGGGAGAATAGTGGTTCTCGAAGATATAAATTAGATCACTTTATCACCAGCTCAGAGTACGAGACAAGGATGTGAAGGATATGGCTTTCAGATTTCAGTACGACCATTAAGAGTTCTTGGTTATGCCATTCGGAATAACCAATGCTCCAGCAGTGTTCACGAGACTCCTAAACAGGACCTTTCATCCATACCTTGATCGCTTTGTAGTAGTCTTCATCGACAACATTCAGATCTATTCGGCTACTAAGGAGAAGCATTCCATTCATTTGTAGGTGGTTCTGGACACACTTTTAGAGCACCAGCTTTATGGTAAGATCTTGAAGTGCTAGTTCTGGATCCGAGAGGTTCACTTTATGGGACATGTCATATCAGAGGCTGTAGTGCCAGTGTATCCTGTGATGATTGAGGCAGTACTTTCTTGGGATCCACCCAGGAGTGTGACAAAGTTATGGAGTTTCTTGGGTTTTCCTTGATAATACTAGAGATTTGTGCTAGATTTCTCTAGAGTTGCAGCACCACTATTAGCCTTGACAAAGAAGGGGAAACCCTTTTTGTGGTCGGAGAGATGCCACCAGAGTTTTCAGGAGCTAAGGAAGAGGCTAAATAGTGCCCCATCTTGAGGCTTCTATATGAGGGTGTAGGGTACTTAGTCTACTACGACACATTACAGTCTGGGCATGGATGTGTCCTGATGTAGGAGTGAGCAGTGATCACATATGGTTCTCGACACCTGAGACACCATGAGCAGAACCATGCTACCTGTGAACTGGGGTTAGCAGCAGTGGTCTTCACATTGAAGATGTGGATACATCACTTCATGGGAAAGCATTTTACAGCATACGCTTATCACAAGATTATCATGTATATCTTCTCTTATAAGGACCTGAACATGAGACATCAATGTTGGCTTGAGTTCTTTTAGGACTATGACTTTGAGAAATTCTATACTTCTGGGAAGGGGAACGTTGTAGCAGACACACTCAGTAGGAGATCTGGCATATAGTTGCTAGGTGAGGTGACCGTGAAACTAGCAACTTTGTAGATATCCTTTGTGGATCAGGATGGAGTAGCTTGTCATCTGTCTCTTACAGTCACTCCCCCACTCCTTGAGTGAGTTAGGGAGGTGCAGCATGGGGATGTTGACTATGAGGCTCGACGTGCTCAGATATCCACAGGGCAGGAACCTGATGGATTTTCTAAAGGTGGGGAGCACATCATCCTTTTCAGAGGATGTACCATTGTACCAATGTTGCTTCAGGAGGAAGTGTTGAGGGAGTTCCACACATCCCCTCTAGCACTACATCTAGGAGTGCTGAAGATTTACCGAGATCTCTGATGATAGTAGTGGTGGCCAGGAATGAAACAATCAGTAGCAGAGCTTGTCTCTCAGTGCCTCAATTTTGAGCAAGTGAAGGTGGAGAATCAGGTACAAGTAGGCTTGGTTCAGCTTTTAGAGGTCCCAGAGTGGAAGTGGGATTGTATATCCATGGAATTCGTGAAAGGAATTCCACGTACATCCAGGGTTCATTACTCGATTTGGTTGATCATCGACTGACTCACCACATTGGCCCACTTCCTACCGATTAGAGAGCATGGTTCAGTAGAGAGCTTGGGATTCCTCATTGTGTAGGATATTGTGTGGCTACATGGAGTACACTCGATGATTGTCTCCAATAGTGATGCGTATTTTACTTCCCGACTATGGAAGGGGTTGCATGAGGCTTTCGAGACGCATATTTGTTTGAGCACCGCCTTCCATCCTCAGATGGATGGCCAGACTGAACGGATCATTCATACCCTCTAGGACATGTTGCGTGCTTGTGTCCTCGACTTCGGTCATAGCTGGGAGGATCCCTTGCCTTTGGTGGATTTTACATACAATAATATATGTCACTACACCATTGGGATGACACCTATCAAGGCGTTTTTACGGGAGACCATACAGATCACCATTTTGCTGGACTGACCCAGGAGAGTCAGCACTAGTGGGACCAGAGATGGTATGGGCTACCACAAAGAATGTACAGATCATCCAGGAGCAGAAAAAGATTGCACAGAGTAGGAAAAAATCTTATGAAGATAGGAGTCATAGACCCCTAGAGTTTGAGGATGGCAACCCCGACTTTCTATGGGTCTCACCTCGATGAGGTTTGTAGAGATTTGGTCGAGGTGGTATGTTCTCTCTGAGGTTCATCAGAACCATCCAGGTCCTCAGCATAGTTGGCGAGGTGGATTACCTCCTTAGATCATCCAACTCAGTTTCACAAGATGCATGACGTCTTCCACGTTTCCCAAATGAGGAGAAACGTGCACAACCCTTCTCACATCATCGACTATGGTGTGTTGGACGTCGAAGATGGGGAAACTATTACAAAGGTTCTAGTAGAGATTGAGGATCGACGGGTGTGGGTCCTTCATGGATTATTGATACCTCTAGTGCACGTTCGTTGGTAGCATAGGAACCTCAAGGAGAACACATGGGAGTAGGAGGATCAGATTTGTGCTCAGTACCCCCACCTTTTTTTCCTAGTTTTGAGTTATGGATTACTGGGATGTAAAGCCCTAAGGTGGGGATAATGTAAAGACCCAGAATTTCAATGTAATTTTATTTTAATATATGGGATTTTTATGAGTCCGTGAAAATTTACGGCGTGTGATTCTGAAGCCCGGTGTGCCTGGAATTAATTTCTACACTTTTTTTCAGGTACGTTCAGTAAACGTGCGAGTGGGTTTTTGTAACAGTTGGACCATTGCTCGGAATTTAAATCTGAGGGCACCGTTGAACTCGCAGCACCATTATTCACATAAGGAGACCATTACCTTGACTACAGTAGGTCGGGGGAGGAAGTTAGTTTTTCACTTTTTTCATGAGAGAATAAAATAAAATAAAATGGTGTAACATTTTATTTTTATTTTATTTTGAATCTCCTTGTTGATGTTGAGAGGTGGGGACAACCAGAATTAAACTTCCCCTTGAGGTTATGGAGGTGGGGACCACCGAACCTAAAACCTCCCATGAGAGGATACGGTGGTGGGGACCACCTAAGATTAAAACCCCTTCGAACCTCCCATTTAAATGAGGGGATGTCTCTTGAACTTCCCCTTGATTAATTATGACACCCTCCATTTTAATTAATACACCAACTCAATAAATTAATTATTCCAATTTTAAATTATGCCAACATATTTTATTATATTGGATACCTTTTCTTTATGATCGTTTGGAGGGAAATTTGTCATTGGAAAAGGTGGGAGGTTGGGAGAATTGGGAGAAAGTTCTCCAATGAAGAACACCAACCCAGAATGCTGACTTCTACTTTGACTTCTTCCTTGGGACATTCGTCGATGAGGAACATCTTCAACATCAATGAACTGATGATCATGGGAATGCCGAACTCACTGACGTCCGTCTATCCCCAACAGCGTCATCTCCTTCCTCATGACCTCCGTCTATGAATCAAAACGAGGTAGGGAGGGGGTTTGAATTGTTTACCTTACCCGTTCTAGATATTCTTGTGATTCAAGTATTATAGAAGCTTACTACCACTCTAATGTGGAGAGTGCAGGCCAAACAAACATGGCTCATCCTCTCTGAATTTATTGGTATAATTCTTGTGTTCTTCACGATAAAGGAGGATTGCTATAAACCACGGTGGGGCATGAGAATGGTGGCTGGAACCACTCCCGGCCAAGACAAATGCGACGGTGCAATGACGCAACCCGCGGCCACCACCACCCATGTCCAGCGCCACCCACGACCACCGCCTCCCGCGTCCACCGTCGCCCACAAAATCTGCGCCCCGCGACACCGTCGTCTGTGGTCGAGCCGCCCTGCGCCCTCGCGGCACGCTCGCGGTCGAGCTACCCCAAGGCCTCGCGTCATCCGTGGCCGAGCCTCCTCGCGCCCTCACGGCACCCCCGGGGCCGCGCCACCCTACAGCCAAGCTATCTCATGCCCTCGTGGCACCCCTCGTGGCTGAGCCACCCCGCACCCTCGTGGAACCCCCACAGCTGAGCCGCCCCGCGGACGAGCCGTCACGTGCCCTCACGGCACCCCCGCGGAAGATCCCTCTTGTGCCCTCGCGGCACCTCCGCGGCCGAGACACCCCACATCCGAGCCACCCTACAGCCTCGCACGTTCTGCAGCCAAGCCATCCTTCTCCCTCTTGGCCCCACAGCCTCCACACCGAAGCTTTGTGGCCCCCGCATCCACGCACTGCCTTCACGGCCCCCATGACCTGCCAGACAGCCCAGTGGGCTGGGCTGAACCCAATGGGTCGGTCCTCCTAGCGGGTCGGGCTGGGTCGACCCACAACTATATCAGCCCATGCCAGGTCGTGCATGGTCGGTATGACGGAGTCAGACCAGACCCGGACCAGCTACTAGTTTTTCACTCTAATGGCCATAACTTTGGAACTAGGCATCTGTTTGACAAACCGTCAATGGTGATGTAAACCTCGGAGCAACACAGTCCTTTTAAAATACCCCACTGAAGATTTTGATAATTTTGGGGAATGGTCGGGTTGGATCGAGGATGAATTTAGTCGGGCCCTTGGGACTAAAAGAATAGAAACTCATATACCGGGAATATGATTGACACACTTTCTATTGCGTTGAGACCCTTAGGACGTAGTGGTCCATTAAGATACTTTTTCGTGAGACATTGTGACAGTTGGAGTATCGACCAGTGGCTTGTCGAGCGGACCCTCCCAGAGACAAGTGAGCATAGTGCAGGAACCCTGTAGCTGGTTGTGACGTGATGAATGAATAGAGATCCTTTTTGGGTCAACACCCAGTGATCCTGTGTGGCTCAGCACCGAGATCATGTGTGGGTTAGCACCTAGCAATCTTATGCGGGTCAGCACCGAGCAATCCTATGTGGGTCAACACCTAGTGATCCTATGTGGGTTATCACTGAGTGACCATGTGTGGGTCAGCACTGAGTGATCCTATGTGGGTCTGCCTCTTAACAGAGTAAGATGATTTAGTAGTTACATATAATCATCTCTAGTATTGTACTTATGTTATACCAGGTGTGAGATGATTTGTTACATGTTTTTTTACTTCCCTTCATGGTAATACATTGGTGGTATTCTTCTGTGTGGTGTACATGTGTGGTACTTGCCTTCGTGGTATTTCTTCCTTTGCGGAACAGTTGAGCTTGGGGATTTGGACTTGGACTCTGTTTTTCCATCATGATTGAGATGGATTTACGTGATAACATAGGTATATGTATTGGATAATACCTATGTAGGTTTATTATTTGATTCCTTCCTTTTTGGTTTATCCTTAGTGGATTTTGTGAGAACTTGAGGGTCTCGTGGTCCCTACTAAGTATCATTATACTCACCCCTACACGGGCTATGCCAGCACTTCATTGTGTTTTGTGTAGATGACAGAAAGCGCTGACTAAAGACGAGGGTACTGGGACTGGAGGTAGCTCATAGGTGGATGTTAGATGAGGTGAACCGCAGAGATAGGCGTTCGTCAGCTGTACCTACCCTTCAGGTAGGATCCGTGGTGGATGATCTAGGAGCTGCTTTTCTCCTATCAGTTGACCTGTAATTTCTAGTTTTCCTTATAGTTTCCAGTTGGTCTACTATTCTAGACCCTTTTACTTACTGTAGTCACTCTGTTTTCGATTCAGTTTACTTGAGTTCGTATCTTTCTTTGTTCTTGGTTGTGTGTGCCTACAGTTTATTAAGGCAATTTCTTCCATGTTTTAGGTAATATGCATTTGGTGTTAGTTTCCATCCCCTAGCCTATGGAAGGAGGGCCTAGGGTAGTCATGGCACGGGCCCCTGGGGGATGGGTCATGGGGCGGGGGGCGTGAGGGCATGGGACGGCTCGGTTGTGGGGGTTCCATGAGGGCGCGAGGCTGTTCGGCCATAGACGGCGTGAGGTCGTGGGGTGGCTCATCTGCGTGGGTTCTTGGAGAGAGTAGGGTGGCTCGGCCATAGAGTGGCTCGACTATGGATGGTGATGCCACGGGGCATGGAGGTCGTGGGCGGTGGTGGCTGCGGGCAGCAGTGGCTGTGGGGCGGCATCGTCTCCTTCATCGTGGTCGGTGATGGTGTCGTCCACTGTTCCTGTGCCCCCCATGGTTGATATCCATCCTCCTCTATCACAAAGAACACAATAATTATCCCAATAAATTCATTGAGGATGGGCCATGTTTTTTTGGTTCGCACTCTCTGCATTAGAGTTGTAGCAAGTGTCTATAATACTTGAATCACACGAATATCAAGAACAGGTAAGGGAAATAATTCAAACACAATCCCTACCTCGTTTTGATTCGTCGACGGAGGTTGCGAGGATTGAGAATATGTTTTTGGCGATAGAAAGACATCAGTGACATCGATGTTCACTCGATCGTCAGTTAGTTGACGCTGAAGATGTTCCTCATCAATGAATGTCCTAAGGAATAAGTTGAAGTCGAAGTCGGCGTTCTCCATTGGCGTTCTTTGTTGGAGAGCTTTCTCCCAATTCTCCCAAGCTCCCACCTTTTCCAATGATTAATTTCCCCCAAACCACCAAAATGAAAAGGTATCCAATATAATAAAATTTGTTCTCATAATTTCGAATTGGAATAATTAAATAATTGATTTGGTGTATTAATTAAAATGGCGGGTGGCATAATTAATCAAGGAGAATTTCAAGAGACTTCCACTCATTTATGTGGGAGGTTCAAAGGGGTTCTAATCTCAGGTGGTCCCTACCACCATAACCTCTCATGAGAGGTATTAGGTGCAGTGGTCCCCACCTCCATAAACTCAAGGGGAGGTTTAATTCTAGTAGTCCCCACCTCTCAAAATTCACAAGGAGTTTCAAAATAAAATAAAAATTAAAGGTTACATCATTTTATTTTATTTTATTCTGTCACGAAAAAAGTGAAAAACTAACTTCCACCCTCGACCTACAACGGTTGAGGTAAAGGTCTTATTAAGAGAATATTGGTCCTGTGAGTTCAATGGTGCCCTTGGATGTCAATTCCGAGCATCGGCCCAAAAGATACGAAAACCCACTCGCACGTTTACTAAACGTACCAAAAAAAGATCAGAAATTCATCCTGGGCACATCGGGCCTCAGAATCACGCACCGTTAATTTTCAAGGACTCATAAAATTCCACTATATTAAAAAACATTACATGGAAATTCTAGGTCTTTACAGTACACGACATGTACCTTCATCACCAAGTCCTACCCATGTATCATGACTCATTCTTGTGTCTGTGTCTGAGTACATGGACTGTCCAACTCCTTGTACTCCTGGTCATTTTTGTGTCTGACTATTCATGTCCAAGTATATCTAGTCATGACTATGTTTTGGAACCTCCCTAAGTACATATCGAGCTAGCAGGTAAGGGTCACACACCTTGTGATAGGCTTCACACTCCATGTGATTCTTAACTCTTTGTGAAACCCTATCTCTATAGCTAGGTATCTACACATGACCTATGTTCATACATTTCACGTTGTGTAGTGTAGAAATTCATAGAAGATGTAATTTCTTCTCTTAGATTCCAAATATTCCGCCACTACCACAAAATCGTCCACCAATACCTCCCATGGATTGATGATCTGGGTCAACTCAACCTCACTGTAACCTATTTATAGAATCTGTCCATCCGATTTTCAAAAGAATTTGTTTTCATCATTCATCATTATTATCACATTCCTGACTGAGAACAATGGGTATCTTGGTACCCATACCAATATTATATCATTTTTAAGAACTTCCATCAAAAGAAATAAATTTTCCCACTCTTGTGGTATCAATATTTATCTCAAAATAACATGCATGCAATAATTGATTTCCAGGTATTTATTAAAGTGTGGGAAAATTGAATTTACCATGATGAACAAATAATGGGGGAAGAAATGCATATAAGAAAATAATAAGGAATGGACCTCTTCTAATTTTTTTGTTTTCCTCAATTCAATTTCATTAGAATAAAAAAGGAAGATCTATGA
Organism: Viscum album; assembly: GCA_963277665.1. Taxonomy (NCBI): domain Eukaryota; kingdom Viridiplantae; phylum Streptophyta; class Magnoliopsida; order Santalales; family Viscaceae; genus Viscum; species Viscum album. The sequence continues at coordinate 1,295,447,791 of OY728136.1, forward strand.
TAATCAACAATAAAAATCCATAAATCGCAGATAATCTAACCCATACCAACAATAAATAAAATCCATGAATCAATTCATTAGTTATTTTATTTACATCATTGTAAGAGAAATAAATTATTTATAAATTATAATAAAATGATGTCCTCCCTCGATATGGATTCATCACTAATGAAGAAAAAATCTATGTCGTTTTTGATGGTGAGGTCCTTGAATTCCATTGCAAACTGATCGACGATCCAGAAATGGTTGTAGTTCACCCAAGAACATTCCCCAAACACTCTCACTCTAATAAATCTTGGATTATTAATATAACCATTATATCTCATCATCACCATCAATTTATAAAAAAATTCTATCCTGATAAATTTAATTTAATTAATTATTTTAATAATTAATTCTGAACATCGAATTTTTCTAAGGTTATGTCACACCTAAGGTAAAACCCATTATCTGAAATCAATATCGACCTCAAATTTCTAATCATATCCAAAATCTATTATTTACTCAATATTTTTAGGGAAAATTAAAATGTTTTATATTTAATAAATTTAATATATATATATATATAACTAATTATAATCTCACCAAGCCATGAAATCCAACATCTCCTTAGCTCTAATATTAGAATGAAATTCATATAATATGGTAAAATAATAAATGAAAGAATCTGAGACATTAAAAAATCTCAAACATCATACATTAAATTATAAAATCTAAAAAATTATACAGAATGAGATGTCGGTACTGAGCAGTCATCTAGTTCTTGTTCTCTTAGGTACTCTCTTAAAAATTCATGTGCTACCACCAGACATGCATTGATGTAATCTCTCACCCATGGAGGATCCTCTGTTTTCGATCCTCAATCCCTAATGATTACTCTGAAATGCTAGCCACATACTAAATTTTTATCTCACCCCTGTAGAAAAAATGATATATGTGATGCATGCACATCCTTAGTTTTGATGTGTGGAAGACATTTTTCACCTGGTCGAACTATGTTGGTAGATATAAAAAGTATTCCACCTCAAAACCTATACAAAATATCTATAAAGGGAAAATGAATCTCAGTGATATATTTCAACCTAGTTTGAATATCTATAACCCATGTTGAGGGGACCCTCTGGAACAGATGGACTCCCTCCTTGAAATCCAAAGGCTTTCATAATCGGTCTACATAGAACTTTTTGTGGCTCCATACAGTCCTCATATTCCCTCTGATGATCAAAACCTTCTCTATTCTAGATCAAACTAACTCTAGTCCCATAAGTGCAAACCCTCATGGGTTTGAATATAATAGTGGTGACCTGTAGTGTCACCCATACAATTCCTCAAATCTTTTCATAACAAAAGTTGAATGGTAGATTTTATTATATGAAAACTAAAATAATTCTAGGTGATCATTCCAACTATAGAAAATGTATAACAATTAAACCCATATCAGGTCCTCTATGAATAGAATTCTATAATTTTCCTTGTTGTGGTTCTATACTCTCTATCATAATAGAGTCCCAACAGCATCTTGTAATCCCTTCCATTACTGAGATGTGAAGTGATCATCATGGTCTTAAATGATACTTAGGGGAACTCCTTGGAGTTAGACTATATACTACACGTACATGGATCTCAAGATATCGACTGATATCTTCTATGAAATTGGTAGGAAGTTTGACATCTTTGTGGGTCATTCAATGGTCACCAAAATAGTTTTGTGTCCTTTAGACGTATGTGGTAACCCCATCCTGAATTCTATTTATATATCATCCCACATCCACTCAAATAGTGATTGAGGCCTTTCATATATCGATATTATGAATTTTTAGAAGAATTTTCATTTAATTATAGATGGACTCACATGAGGGAAATAATATTTTAGTTTCTTTGAAAATATGGTACATAATATTCTTAATTCATGAATAATTTTAATTGTCTCACATAAATATCATCCCCTTTAGAACTCCTACATGAAATACATTATTAAAAACCTAGGGAAAGGAAACCTAAGAAAGGGTGAGCTAAAATTCACAGTATGAGTAAACATATGGGATATCAATATAGGTTAATATGAAAGCATAATATAAGATTATGGTGTTATGATCATGAACATGAGATATGATGTTCATACCTAACAATTCATAGACCATAAACATGATTCATGGAATAACGATTGGATATTCATAAGACATGAATCATAAGAAAATAGAAGAACATGAGTAATGGGATCATAAAATTTCCACAAAACATTGATTTATGACATACATATAACCATATAAAATACTATGTCAAGGATACCCAAGAAGACATTCATAACACGTTAGGCTTGGTATAACCAGACGTAAACCTTTTTCGGGATTGAGATAACACACATGTACCCTCATTTTCGGAATCTACACATCATAGAAAGCAAATTCCACCATCCCTGGTGAAATCAATTTCCTCATAATGGAATGGGTTGACTCCCAAAACCATCATGTTAATCGAAGTTCACTCCGAAGACCATTGTAATGGACAAAGACCATTATGGAACTGAGTTCGCTCTATATTTGAGTCCTTCATATATCATGAGATATAAATCATTAACCAATGCATTGGATGGAGATATAGGTCCCAAACATCTTTGGTTATATTGTAACTATAGTTCTTGGTTATAATATGACAATTGTTCATGGCTATAACATAACCCATGTCACATAATTAAAATCATTCATATATGTTACACAAGATTATAGAACATTAATAATATCATAAACCATGAGATGAAAAGGGTTTCATAACCATCTCATCATATCATAATTTGTGGAAATTTTATAGGTGTCATAATCATTTCATCATTTCAATATATGAAAATCCATGAAATGAAGAGGCTTTCAAAAAGTTCTATCATGGTATAACTTTTAGAAAAAAAATCTGTTTATTAAAAATCATTTCATCATAAACACAAACCATTTAGAGAATGAATAAGAATGGTATCATTGGTTTATTTCCACTTTAATGTATAAATTATATCAAATTATATAATCATAGACATATAACAATTTTGAAATATCACTTTGAAAATTTCTTAAGGAACATAACCTTTCAATAAAAATTACATAAACAAATTTAAAAAATCCTTTTATTTGAAAATAACATGGAAAAATTATGATTTATATTGTTTTTCAAGAAGATCATTATCATTTTATTTTTGAGGGAATTGACAGATTTTATTTTCATATTACTATGATTATGATTCATTGATCATGATTATCATCTCACGATCCCACACTCATTTTCAATGGTATATGCCTATTCATATGAGAATAAACACCCATATATCATGATTAAAGACAACTTTTATTGTTCTATGTTCATATTAATAAAAAATTTCTCATCTAACCATGTTTTTTCATCGGCATATGATCTTCCCCTTGACTAAATTTTTATGTTTCTTCCCATACTATGCATTTTATGTCACCCATTATACTTGCTTTCACCATATAATGAATATAATTATAAATTATACGAAGTATAGAAGGTGGTATTTTGTGGTTATATTATGTATAATTATTCACAAGTAACATAAAACATGTTTCTTATGTTAATGGCCCTCAAATATATCAATCATTACATTCATGGAATTGCCTATGTTTTTGTGAAATATAATGTTTAACATAAAAAGTTTTCATAATATAAATATTTCTTCATCTATCTTTGTATCGAAGAAAATGTTAGAAGAATTATTTTATAGCACCAGACCTACGAGTGTTGGTTTTGGGTGTATCAATTGGTATCAAAGCAAGGGTTAGTAATTATTGGGGATTTGGATTGGAAATAATTAGTGAAAATCCACTATATATTTATAATCATTACTTCTAATTATACAATATTACATCTATTTTTTATTAAATTAATTATTTTGTGGTTATCCTAGAAATTAAATCCCTATATAGAGACTATAAATTGGATGCATATTTTTAACAAATTCACCAAGGGGTAACCACCCTAAAAGTGCCTAGTTGAGTATCAAATCAATCAGCACTCTGGTGCACGATTAGTGTGCTTCTGAATACAAACATGTCTACAAAATCCCAAGGGAAATGATTTGGTTAATCACATTATATTTTTTTTATTATGAAGGATTTATTATGTGATATGCCAACCAAAATAAAGGTATATTGAACCAATAGCGTTTTAGGTTGTATGGAAATATAATATAATTATTATGGAGTGTATTAAATTTTGTTGTGTAATTTATTCGGATAGTCTCAACGAGAAACATAATAAGATAACGATAAAGTAAGAAATATTATGTTTTTTTCTAGCCTTATATCATGAAAGTTTATTAACAATGTGAAATTAGTTGTGTGTCCAAACTCACCAAAGATGATAATTATAGTTACTTATAGAAGTTTAAGTGTTGAAAATGATTAATAAAAGAGGATTCAATTTTATCCGGGAAATAATGTGGTCTGAAACCATAAGTGTAATATCATAATGCAGCTAAGATATGTTTTATGAGTAGAAACATTGGGATTATAGAAACTAATTTCCATTAAAAGTAAAGAACTCAATGTTCATGGTGAAGGGAAATGCAGTTATTTAAATGCTGCCACTAATGGTCTAATGTCTTAAATGTGGGTAACATGTTCATTATCAAAGTTATTTCCCTAATCCAAGGGATAAAAATTGTAATAGGCACAGAAAACAACCAATAAAATGGAAATCCTATTGAACCACTTCTCTAAAATCAGGTTTTGGAAATGATTTGGAATAGAAAATATTAATAACCCACTCAAGAAATATGAGTTTTTAATTGGTATCATGTTGAACCCCCTCATATGTACCTATAATGTTTACTAATAACATTAAAACACATCCTATATTTCTAGATGATAAATTAGAAATAGATTTTTTTAGTCATATGATTATTGTGTTCTAATTATATAACTCCTTACTAAAATATATTTATATGAACATTATTCCTATAAAACCCTTTTATTATTCATTGAGTCAAATTTTATGTTAAATTATGAATGGACTGGAACTATTAAAATAGATTCTATGACAATTTATATTATAATAAATTAACATCTAAAAATAAACCATATACCACTAATTAATAAAATTTTGACTATGATATCCCTAAAAAAACTACCCCATCATATGAAGGTATTTAGCTTATATGGTTAATGAAAAACACATAGTAGTTATATTCCTATTATGGGGGAACAAGATGATTTCAGTATTCATACAAAGGATAATGACTATAAAAATCATTATAAATTAAATTCAGAGTCAGGTTTATCTAATAGAAACCATTTCATATTTCGTTAGTCAAGAATAATAAGAAAAATATGATGGCACAATTTATTTAATGGGGGAGAATGTGAGGTCTCCAAATTTCACTATGAATGTTCCCTAATTAAATATTATGTTAAAATATTATTCTACATGGAACCCCAAAATAATAAGGCATGAAATATTTGATGGATATTATTAAGAAAATTTATGAATAATAACACATCAAGTAGGTTATGTTTTTTTGTCAGCTAGAAATTCATCGATAATTGGATTTAAAATACTTTATGTATTAAAATAGATTTTTTAATAAAATTTTATTTCTATTATATATTATTATTATTATTAAGTAAAATTTAAAAATTTTAGAATTATAATTTCAAATAATTAATTTTATTTTTATAATAATCGTGTCATTATTATCTTAATGTGAATTTCATAGTTTTTTCTAAAATAATAATTTTTAAATAAATAGTGAAAAAACTATATGACTTAAATAGTTCTGAAACAGATTTTATAAAAAATTATATATATATATATATATATATATTAAAATAAATAATTTAAAAATACTATTTTGAATTTATGGAACTATTTATTATAATTTTTGTAACTTAAGTAATATTTTACTTTAAAATCTATTTCCTAACTAATAATATTAAAAATAAATTTTCATCACATGAATAAATTAAATCTAAAAAATGTATTTAATATTTTAAATTATTATATTAATATTAATTAATTAGTTCAATTTCATTTTTATACATAAAATTATGATTACTAATATTAAATTTAATGAACATGATAATATTGATTATGTTATTTTCAATGAATTGATTTATTAATATTGTTAAATATTTCTGTAACAAATTAAATTAATATATTATTTATAATGAATTTTTTATGATGTTTACACATATATATAAATATATTATCAATATTTTAATTGGAAAAAACTATATGAGGTTAAGAACACTTAACAGGAAAACCAATATATTCTTGAAAACAATTTATCCATATTTTAAATAGACTAATGTAAATGTCAATTTTATCATATTTAGAAATTTAACTAGACTACAAGGATCATTAATATAAGTTCATAACATACAAATTTGTTAATAATTGTTTCCTTATATTATAAATAATGTATAAATTACAATGTCAAAAATTAGTCACCAAGGTAAAAACCAAAAGGGAAAAATGTCAAAATCACATAGTAAAAGGTACAAATATTGATTAAAACTTTTATTAAAATTATTGGTTGAGGATTTATAGACCTTATCTCATCCAAAAATCTATCGTTTATCACTTTTTGAGCCTTTGACCAATGAATAAGTTCATTCCATTATTGGTAAATAATGGGTATTCACATCATCATACTGTAAATTTATTAAAAAGAGAATTCAAAACAGAAGAGGGACGGGCCCAAAGTGCCCGAAGAGGAAAGAGAAGCCTATGAGGGCCGAAAATAGTGAAGGTCGATGGAATCCCCTATAACCATGTTGACCCCCTCTGTATTCATGGTGGTGGCAGTGTGAAAACAACACCAGGCCGGACCAGGGATATCGATGGAAGTAAGGTGATCTGCAACCATATTCCCCTCATGCCAAGTGTGGACACTGGTAATATTACAACTGAACATGTCCCTTCATTTCCTGGTGATGTAGTGGATAGACCACAGGATTACCCTACATCCATGTATGGCATTGTGGAGGATTAGGGAATCGGTTTCCACCTTTGATAAAGTGAACCCCTCTTGGCGGCATAGGGAGAGGCCCATCAGCATTGCCTTGTCCTCGGACTGGAGAAAAGAACCATGCCCTAGGCAGGAAGAGAAAGCCATAATGACCGAACCAGAAGGATTTCAAACCACCCCACCTCCTCGGATCGACCCCGTGCTACATGATATGTCGGAGTTGAGCTTGAGCCCTCTGCTTGGCGGTAACCAGCAAACCCAATTTCTTCTCTAATTACTACTACTTGAAGTATCGGTATTAATACGTGCCTGGAGATGTTAGAGAGTTGGATCCTCCTTCCATTTGCAAAAATATCAAATCAAATCCACCAAAATTAACTTGGTACGTATAATGATCTGCAAACCAGAGGTGTTTTTCCCTTTGTGTTGATCCTTGTTCCATGCCTGCCAAATCAACCAAAAACCTGCATGAAGGACCATCGTGCGGGCTATCTGCTGAGGGCTCCTCTCCTTCGCGCAGTGGAACCATTGGTCCAAAAATAGAATGTCGGCCATGCGGTTGTTAGAAATTGATGTGAACTCATTGAAGGTCTACCACACCATCCTCACCCATTATCCTTCAAAAAACAGGTGACCCACATTCTCCTCCTAGTGACATGAGCAGCAGTGACACCTTGAATCCAACGAGATGGCTCAGCGCTTAATATTTTCGTCTATGGGAATGGCCTTGTGATGCAATCGCCGTGTAAGAAAATTATGTTTGAGTGAAGTCCCTTTAGACCATAAGATCTCATTCCACAAATTGCTCTGATCATGGGGGGCCATGGAGCATCTAAAATATCTTGAAGAGAAGGACCCTGAGGTAGAGGGAGAGAACACACACCTGTCTGAATCGGAGTTGGTCTCAGTTAGGTTAAAGGTATCATGTTTTTCCTCATCCAAGATCACTATAATGAAGGTCAGATGTGCTCTCAGACACCTAGGGAAGCTGAGGATGGTTTCGGCCCAGTTGTGGTGCCAGAAGAGGATTCCCCCCCCCTCCCCACGATTCATCTGGACTGTGAGTCTAGAGAACCAATGTGAGGGGAGATCACTAACCAGAAGGGAGAGGTTTGGCCAGAATCCCTGGACTCTGGGCCTACATGGGATTTGTGCATGGTCGTTCCCCATAGCGTACACTAATCTAGAACCTCCCAAGCTATCTTTGCTTGAATTCACTAAATAGCATCTTCGAGCTAACGAGCATTGATTCCCCCTTACCTGGATAGCCTCGACACCCTATCCCATGAAGCCCAATGGCGCCTTCCCTCCGTACACAGATCCCATATTAATCCAACAAGTATCTTTTCAATCTTTTTTATGATTCTCCTTCAAACATTGATGGAAAATAGAGCGTGGATGGGGGAGGTATGAATCACACTATTGATCAGCATTATATGGGCCCCAAACGGGAGGTAAATGTTCTTCCAGTTGAAGATCCGGTAGGTAATCCTATTGACAATGGCGTCAAAGTCACTTAAGTGGAGTCGCTTCAGGGAAATTGGCACACCCAGATACTCCCTAGGAAATGACCCTCTGTGCATGTCCAGACATTTATGAATATCATGGGTCCTAGAGACGGTGCAACCATTGGATATAAATAAATTTCTCTTAGCCTTGTTGATGACCTGCCCAATCCAGAGGCAATTATCCGGCAACCCCCCATTGAGACTACTGATGGACTGCCGGCTGGCATTCGAGAAGTTGACCATATCATCTGTGAACATCAGATGAGACACGGGGGGGGGGAGCCATCCTCCTTCTGCGATATGCTATAATCACGTTGTTGTTAATTCCCCTGTGCAGATGTCGCCTGTAGACATCCAGTGAGAGAATGAGGAGGCTCGGGGATAGGGTATCGCCCGGCCTTAGACCGTGGGTAGCCTTGAAAACCCCATAATTTCCCCCAAAAAATTGATGTCCATCCAGGGGGAGATGAAGCACCAAAAGTGGATGTTGATGTTCCACATGGAGAAACCCAATTTTCTAGCTCCTTGATGAGAAAGCCCCCGATCAAAAGCTTTACTCATGCCCATCTTGAAACCTAGATGTGTATTCACAAATTTTCCATTTTACTTATATAACGGTATCACTCACACCCTTTCAATGATCCAAATTACCTTATAAAATTCATTGAAAGAAATCTGTAATTTTCTATCATAGACTTCCATTACATGGCCAAAATCCCATGGTCACCATAAATTATCCTAATCCCTTTATTTCAAAGGGACTTTTTGGAGACATTTTAAAGTCCCAAAGTTCTTTCTACTTAGTCCTTAAATTTTTCTTCTTAATATTTCCCTATAGGATTGAAATATTATTTTTTTCCTACATGATGGGGGGATGGGTTTTATTTGATAAAATAAAACATTTAATTTTATTGACCTCTTTTTAGGGTATTTGAAACAAAGAATATATTTGATTTATTGAATTAGAGTTAATTTTTTTTTAAAAAAATACTTCAAAAATTTCCATAATAAATGAATAGTGGAAAATATATTAATTCTTATTGTTACAAAGAAAAAATGTAAAAAAACATTATAGGGGAGAAGAATGAAATTTAAAAAAAATTCCTATGAAAGTTACAACATTTTAACCTTTAGATTAATGGAATTTTTAATCAATATAAAGAAATACATTTTTTTAAATGATAATGTTAAGTATTCTATTTATAAGGAATAACTCGATATAAATATCATAAAAATATATATATCACTACAATTAGGACCCCTTGATCATCAATATAAGAATAAACATTATCTTCATAATCCGCAGATCCCCTTGAACGGAAAATATTGGGAAAAAAGATATTAAATATGAAAAGGAATGTCAGAAATTTAAAATAATCCTTACAAACATATTCCTTTAATAAAAATTCACTAATGATTATAATGAATCATTCACTCGTAAAAAGATGGTACTGATTTTTTAATATATCTCTAGTTTTCGTAGGTTGAAAAAGCATGAAATCAAAAATTTTCAAAAGGATTCCTCTTCTTTAATAATGACTTCTATATATAGGTAAATTAATAATGGTTATAGTGTACATTCATTAAAGGTGTATAAAATGACTTCGAATGAACTCATTTTTAATCTTGAAATGTTCACAATGACATCATTCTACAGTTGACTTGGTAGAACCATTACAATGATTTAAGATTATATTCTGTAAAATGAACATTGATCATTCAGTGGAATGAACTATCTTTGTCTATATGAATGAAATTATTCATCTAATAGATTTTATAATGGTTTATCTATAGTTAATTTCTTCCTCCATTCAATTAATTGATATCCAGAAAACTTAGTATATCTTTTTTCTAGTGGTAGTTGGTTATAATTTTTCATTTTTACCTTATAAATATTATTCTGATGAAGTATATAATCATCTATCTGATGCTAAAAATATATGTATGACCAATTTAAAAAATAACTCCATCTGAAAAAACATATCTCATATTATATTTAAATAGATTTCATATAAAACCATTATTAAGACTTTAGGAAATATAAAACAATGTAAAGTATAAGCTTCTTAAAGAGGTGATTACTGCTTTTAAAAATATAGTTTAGAAATTGATTCATGTAAACCATTTGACTCAATAATCTCCCTATTTCTTAAAATCACAAAACACAAAATTTAATGTGAAAAACGAAAATTTAAAAAAAATGTTGACTATACTTACTACCATTATCGTAAATACTTATGAAAATTATTATTTTTATGAAAATATTGTAATTATTTCTCTTCACCCCCTTTTCAAAAGTAATATTTATTAATAATTTTTGTTTCTTTCTCCCCAAAAACATTCTGTATCCTTTTTCTCTAAAAAATTCAATACATTATCCCCATTTTGATTTTCAAAAAGAATTTGTGCAAGGTATGAAGTGTACCAATATGTAAAAAATTCAGCTCAACATGCCCTTCCAGACCTATCCTAACCAAATATAATATATTGAAACAATTATTCATTTTATAAGAAAATGATATTATATTAAATAGAAAGTAATTATTTATTTCTTAACATGGATATATACAAATTAAATAATGATGATCATGCATTTCTGTGGACTAACTCTACCATGATGTGACATATTTAATTTTCCAAAAGCACCTTCCTTATTTGGTTATAAGTATGGAATTAAAAAATAAAATTTACAAATAAAATTTAATTTTGATCATGAATAGAAAAAGGTAATCATGTGTTGTGTGGACTACTGCCTCCATAGAATAATATTTCTTCATTTTTCATCTAGATTTTATTTATTTACAAAAATATCATAAAATATGATTAAAAAATGGAAACATATAAATAGTTTCCTTTTTATTCTTCTTAATTGATCTTATGTCAATATAAACAATATATTATCTATATTAACCCAATGAATCATGGTATAGTCGTTCATGTTTTGGTCTAACCACCTACTTGAGCAATGCTATAAATCTCAATCGTGGATAACTATGGGAAAATAAATATTAGCATTATTTGAAGTTAATAATGAAATAATGATTATTTTATGGGGTTGTGAAGGTTATATTAGGCATTTAACTTGTTAGTAAAATATCATTATTTGTTGTTAATATTACAGAAATATTATGAAATTAATTCCATTTTCATGCAACATAACTAAAAAAACATATCAAATGATATAATAGATTTATAAATCGATACAATATACCCATTATTGTATGTTCAATGATCTTGTATTAGGGATCATAGTATCAATGAATGGGGTTTGAAATATACATCATAAGACACACATGTGACAATTAATTTCATTAACACCCGATGGAAAAAATAAGTTATAACTATCTAATATATTCATTATAAATGACCATAAATTAATTATATAACAGTTAATTTAAATTAATATTATTATAAAATATAATATTAACACATATATTTTAATTATACATGGTGTTAGGGTGTGTTTGAGTATATAAGAATACAAAGTATGTGTTCTATGTCTTAAATTTAATCCTATGAGATTTATTTCCTATTATACACCATGATACCATTAATATGGTGTGATTACTGCCTAATGAAATTATTTTTTAATATTCGTGAAATTTATAATTTTTTATGATTAAAATATGGTTTTTTATTTAAATTTAATTCCATTGAAAAGATAACAATGTAGTATATTTTTTGTTACATAACTCCCTTCATTTAGTTGTAATGATTCATGTTAGATATATTCCTCCCATGATTTGTTTCTTAAAACCTATAATTTATTTCATAATAGTATCTATTCATCTATGTGGAAAATGAATATCTAATCTGACTTGTAGCTTCTTCAATCAACACTATTGTAAAATAAGTTTCTAAATGAATTTTTAATATTTCTTTCTTTAAATGAGAAGTAGTCTTTATAGAGATACATTTTCTTGTTTTAAAATGGTTTTCTAAATGATTTTAAATATTTAAGATTTTTAAAATTAAAATAAAATATTTAAATATTTTTATGAAGTAAAATTACGATTTTTTAAAAACATTACTAATTTTAAATGTTTTTTTAAATTATTTTGTATTATAAAGGGGTTTTTAATTATTTTTAGATCATCTCAATGATTTTTTTAAAAGATTATTATATTATAAATGTTATTTTCTGAAAACCTTATTTTGGTTTTAAATAGTGATTTATTAATTTTTTAAAAAATATCATGAATTTTATTTAAATAAAATGTTATGTAGATTTTTGGCCTTTCAATAGGGGTACTTCTCTTCTTTTTAATATAAGTGAATAAAACTATTTTTAGAGTAAAATATTAAATGTGTTTACAAAATGTTAATCATGGGTTTTATATACTCAATATAATATTTTTAATATGTATATTTTAAATTATTAAATACATATTTGATCAATTAAATGGATTTATAAACCTATTTGTCTTTATTATATGGTGATAATGTCAAAAAATCACAATTTTGGTAAATATAAGTAGTTTTCACTTTTCACCTAAAATCAATTATTTATTAAAGAAAGAAAAGAAATTATTATTATAAATCCCAAAAATGAACTCAATTTTTTATATATTCCAAAAATAGTTTTATAAATATTTCTTTAAAATAAAAATACAATCTTTAAAATAAGAAAAATATTTTATTGAAAAATTACAATTATAAACTCTATTTGTTCTTAATCTCATTTTATATGAATTTCTAGTTCATTACAACATTTTTAATTACTATTTATTATAAAATTATTATTTTTCTTAATAATATTCATCAAATAAATTGTTCTGCATTTTAGTTCACTTTTATGTGCGAAACAAGATATTGATCATTTTATTAATTCAGAGAAAAATATAATCAAAAAATGTAAAGTGTTACATTCAACCACTTAAATAAATTATTTCCTTGAAATTTTAATTATCACATATTAATGAAAATATAAACTCATATATAAATGATTAAAAAATGACTGAAGATATAATTTTTATAGATATATAAACTTTGGAATTATATATTTTTCCCTCATAATAGATCAATCCAAATATTTATCTTCTACAGTCACTTCAGCTAATCATACCGTCTAATTAGTTATCATAACATATATAATAGAATTGTTTTCCATGAGAGATCATATTTATCCTTTCACTGATTAATAGTTATTGGATGCATTGAAATATAAAAATGGGATTACCAATTTCATTGATTAAAATATATTCTCTATAATGATAACCAATACATTTCCAAATACACATCAAATTCATATAAAGTAAGGATAATAAGGATTTTTTGATTCATAATTTCAAAAACCTTTAATGATATTCATATGAATTAAAAACAATAATTACAACACCAATGGTTTTTATTTCTAATTTAATATAAAATAGTTGTTGAAAAATTAAAACATATAAGAAATATACAAATCTAGAGTGAATAATAAGTGTACCTATCATAGGTTTATTATAACTATACACTTCAATAAAAGTAATTGAATATTATTTTCCAAGTTTTAATAGTCTAGGAGGATTTTGGTGTTGATTTTTATATTAATCCCTTTTATTTGTTCAGTAGTTTTCATGGGTCCTAAATTCCTCACATCTAAAACATTGTATTTATAATGAATCTTTTGGTATAAAATTATTTTATCCATTGTGTTAACTAAAATTATCTTTTCTCCATAAATATTTTTTTTCATGATGAACCCATTCATAGTAGACAAAAAAATTAAAACTCCTTTGAAACATTCCCCTAGGTTCCTCTCCCAAAAAATTATATAAAGGAAGTTGAATATTCTTCCTTTAATTATATTCATTACCTAAAATTTCATGATATTTAATCCTTTTATTGTTTGTGGTTTTGTAAAATAAAATTTTTTAATGATTTTAATCATGATTCTTGGTAGATGGATTATCAAAATCAAAAAAGTTAATAACTTCATATCTTATCATGTTATGTTTCTCATTGGAAAAACCACTATATTGTTTATAGATTAATTTTTTAACATGATTCCTTTGAGATTCCTCAAATAAAATGTGTGAGGAATATTTGAAATCATAATATAATTATTATAAATAATATTATAAAATTAAAAACATTAATGTTTTTTTATCTTTAAAACCACACAATGTATTTTAGTTTAGACTAAATTACTCATGGTTCAATATTTGTTCCATCAGGATAGGTTCTCTTACACTTCCTGGAAAAATCTATTAACATAACAAGTCTACCGTAATGTATCATAAAGATAATGTGATTGAACCAATCATATCCATCTGAATTTTCTATCCATGTGTGGAGTCATTGGGCCACCTATTGTTAACCATGTAAAGATTGATTTGATACTCAACCAAAATTTTTCTTGGGTGATTACCCCTAGGTGAATCTATGCCACAATTATATCCCATATAACAATATCTGGAAAAGGATGACATTATTTTCAAAACCACATTCGCAAATCATTACATTAATTTTAGGTTTTTATCCTATAATTAGATTTATCCCTTAGACATATCACTAATGATTAGAATAATGTTATATTGTCCTAATCCCTAAAAATAACTAAAGTAATCCTAAAAACAATTAAATTAATCCTCACAATAACTAAATGAATCCTTAAAAATAACTAAACTGTTCTCGGATACCAAATACAAAAACACAATATAAACACATCTTTATTTTATATCCATTATTTGTTAGACATTAAATATAATAAATAATCCCACAATACCAATAACGGATGATTTAGTAAATTTAGGGACTAACTACTTGAGAAACTTATTTTACAACACTTGTGAAAATTTCTCCATAATTGAGAAACACTAAACTCGATATATAAATGTAAAATTTTGTACAAATTATCAGAATATGAGGAATGTAAAAATAAGAAATGGATGAGCTCGAACAATTAGTAAGGGAACAATATGAGTAAAGTATGATAGTGAGACAACACATATAACTTATGAGGCATAATATGATATCACAAAGAGAATGATAATAAGAATGGGAGAACTAAATAAGTATATGATATCATAATATCATGTAATCATATATTTGGTTAAATAATATAAAACATGACATCATTTGCATATGTCAGGTCTATTCACTATGAAAACCTAACAGATTGTGCATAAGCTCACCTCACATGCACCATAAATTGTATATTACGATATGAAGACATTAACCCATTGAATTGGTGATCTATAATTATGAACCATTCATATTCAAAACTTTTTCAGTCATATGTGTTCCTTGAGAGGAAAACTAATCATATATAAATAAAAAGAGATGTTGTAAATCATGATAAATACGTGGGTTTATTAATCTTATTTCAATCATTGATTGAAGTCAAAATATTAATGATTTTTAAGAGAATAATGGATTAAATTTTTTTGGATATTTAAAAATGAATATATATTTAAATTCATTGAATTGATTTCTATAATGTATAAATATTCGTGATGATTAATATAAATGTGAGGAAACACATGGTGATACATTATGAAATGAGTAAAATATCTTTTAATGAATGGAAAATCACATTATTTCCATTTAAACAAGAATTAAAACAATGGGTTTTCAAAAAAATTAAATTTTTTTAAACAAACTATTCATGTTTAAAAATATTTTATAGGGTTTTAGTTGGAATGAAATGAGAAATAACAAATTTCCCATTAAATGGGTTCACTTAAAGGAAATAATTATAAAGGGAACATAAATCATGTATTATCTAAAAAATAAAAATAAAAATAGGTATATAATTAAGTATTATATATAAATATAATTTATGAAATTCATGAGATTAAAATAGAGGAAAATGCGATGAAAAATGTGAATATATTATACAAAAGTAGTGAGGGTGGTTAAAAATACCCCTTTTTATGTTTTAAAATAAAATTTTTAAAATACCACATTATAAAAAGTATAATATGATATAATTTTAAAAAGATACTGGAAAAAATGTAAAGGTCACATAAGATAACATGAAACAAGCTATCCAAATATAAATAAGAACACTGGATGTACGGGAAAATATGGAAATACAAGAAAACACACCGTTAAATAGAATGGGAATTGTTCTTTATAATTTAATAATTTTATTGCGATGAAATTAATCAAGGTTTAATATTTAAATCAAAAGATTCAATTTCCCTATAGTCTAAGATAGATTTCATTATAAAATATTATTTCGATGAAACCAATAATATAAGTATAGATTTTAAGATAAATCATTATAACACAAAGAAAAGGGGTTTGAGTTAATCAAAACCCTAAAACCTAGTAATGATTTGAATTGAAAATCAATGAAATTTAGAAAAATAGATGGATTTTTTAATATAATTTATTTCATGATATTTAGAAAAAATATTAATCCATTTCCAATACATAAACCATAAAAAATTAATAAGTTGAAAATACACATATTATCTAAATGAAAAAATTATGGTAAACAACACTTACCATTGGTCTTAATTCAATCTACGCTTGTGCCTAACATCCTAAAATATTAAATTAAGGTTATTGAAAAATTATACTTAATTTTATTCATCAATATTTCATTTTATATAGTTTATTTATCATCCCATTTTATTCATTTATTAAATAGTTTTATCATATTTTATATCATTTTAATAAATATATTTATTTAAGGTACTAGAAACTAAATATTATTACCCTATAAAATATATATATTTAGTGGAAAATTGATCGCACATTTATATATTTTTAATTTTTTCCCTTATACATCTCATTTACATTGATCATTTTTAGTGAATCATTATTAAATAAATTTGAACTAGATATAAAATTTGAACTAATTTATTTAAAACTTTATCAATAAGCTCAAATTATAAATTGATAAAATTCAAAAACATGTTTTTGTTTTTATAATAACATTATATAAATTCATCTAAATTGGAAAATTTAATTTTTTTGGAAAAAAATTATCATTTTGACACAATTTATTAAAATATAACTATATTTTTATCCAACCAAAATATGTCCAATAGGGTTCCTCAAAGAGGAGAAAATCAGGGAGAGGTAGATTGGACCTACCTTCTGTATTTAGGCCATATATTGGGTGCAGACCTCGAATTGGGATGATTTCACATAGAGCAGACTTAAAACATGAATCCCCAAATCTAAAATAATTTTTAATTGAATAATTGGTGCAAAATTTAGTCAAATATCCCGAAAATATATATGGATAAATTCTTCTTAGAATAGATCACGTTGGACTTTAGATAATTGAATTTTTTTTGTGGAATATTTCACGTAATTTATAACCAAAAAATCCTCCTCATCCTCATTTAAAAACTTTATATATATTATGTAAAATATTAGGTTATTAATATTTTGGTCTACACATAATTTTTTTATTCCCCATTCCATGGAGTTCTAAACTCCCTATGATAACTTTGGGGAAGTGTCCTTGATTTAATCCCTATATTTAACTGAATATCATTATGTGATCCTGTAAATTATATGTTTTAATTATATTATTCATAAATATTCTATAATGGTATGCTAACATAATACTTGATGTAATGATAATCCTCATGATTTCTACAATAATTAGGATCATATTGTGATTTGATCATGTTTCCCCGTCTATTATCCTTCTTCTCTATTGATAAATAACTTGGATTGCTTTGGTTGATAGAGTCTACAATTTGATCTGAAAAACATTTAATATTTTTTAATTATAAACCTAAATTAATAAACGGTCTTGGATAAGACATTGATTTATTCTAGTGTTTCCATGATGAGTTTCAATTATAAAGATGGATACAATTCAAATGATAATTGGTTGTAGTCATTGAATCACATTGTTCTTTCAAATAAACCCAATTTTGTAAACCATATAAGAATTAGTATAGTTTTATAACAATCTGTTATAATCTAGATATTATAATATAAATCCATTTCCTCTGAGGATATGGTGGATGATTATCAAGGTGATTACCTAGGTTGATCTCACTTCCCCCAATTTATTTCAAATCTCACACATAAATTTCATAATTCATCATTTTTACATTAACTCAACCCCCCCCCCATTTCATAAAATATTCTCTCTCTTTTTCATAATAAAAACCTCATTTTAAAATTAATGATCTACGAATCTATCAAGATATGAACTACAGTTCTTATTACACTATAGAAATTATTGTAAAAAAATATCTAATTTGATAAACATAAAAGTGATATCATATTTTGGAATTATTTCAATGGATTGAATCATCCGATAATTCTAATGAAAATTTTTATGTGTTTTTAAATTAAATTAAATATGTTAATCTTAAATTCGTTTTCTATTTTATTTGTGGATTTTAATTAATAATTAGTGAATACATTTATCACCTTTGTTATTTACTTATATAATTTTCCATTGTAATACTTTTTTATTTATTAAATTGTTTAAATAAACGAAATCAATTGGGCCAAAAATCAACATGTCGCATCTGATGATTCCATGGAGATCGAACACTTGACCATGTGAATACATGGGAGTTGCACTTAGCACTAGATTATGTCTTCCCTTAATTTTATCTTCCACCCTTTATATATATAATTATATATATTTTTACTATATATATGATTATTTTTACATATAATGTTTTATTTGATAATTAAATTCCTTTCATTAATTGTTTTATTTTATCATCATCATGTTAATTAATACATTGTAATTTAATGGTTAAAAATGTATGATGCATGTTTTAATTATCGTAAAATTATAACCTGTATCCATTGGAGGTAATATCAAATGAAAGTTTATATTCTACAATTGATAAAATGAATGGGTAATTATAAAATATATATTATTATGAATTTACAACTTACAGTATAGTTTATTTAATTTCTAAACCATTTTTTATCTTATTATGTGTGTTTGTTTGATTACTATAAAATTTTCCTTTTAAAAGGTTTAGTAACATATTTTATAATAAAAGTTCAAAAGTAGTTAATTTTATTGATTGAGAATAATAAATTTACAGAACATTCCCAGCCTATGAAAAACCCCATATTTTAATAGATAAATAAAAATAAATAAATAAAGAAACTAATTGAAAAATTTATATCATTGTCATCTCAGAGGATTTTTACGACCAAAAATAGTACTATAAATGAAAAACAAAGCATTAGTAATCCAAATTATATTTTTGAAATAAGGAATTTTTAACCAATTTGTAATATTACAAAATTATAGGATGTATTCATTGGATGTATGTAATTAATGTGACTATTATAATAGTGACATGGATGTTGGAAAATAGGTCATGTCATAAATACAATAATTTTTCAATAAATAACGATTTTCATTTAAAATTAAATATATAATATTTATAAAATTATTATATTATAATTAATTTATGTTTTATAATTATCACATAAAATTTAGATTTGGGTGAATTTTTTTTTTGATTTTTCTGATGAAGTTGATTTTTTGGTGAAAATACCATTTTTAGAAAACTACACAAAATTCTTAATAATTATATTACCATAATTTATAACTTATGAAGATTTTTTATTGAACATAAATGTATTCATGTTTTAATATAATGCATTTATAAATATCATGTTCCATCTCTAAGAATATGGTTGATATTTTGGAACCTAAGATACATCTTTTCTAAAAACCATTTATATTTATTAGGAATTTATTATTTTAGAATTAATTTTTATCACATTTAAATAATTAATAGATATAATCTAATTTATATTGATATTTAATATTTAAAAATTGGGTAAAAGGTTTAATTTATTTTTAGGCACAAAAATAAGTTATTGAAGTTAAAAGGGAGTTACAATAGTAAATTTAAAACAATGTAAATTGTTAAAATTAACTGTTAAAGAAATAATAAAACCTAAAAAACTATTAAATAGGTTATTAAGGGTCTTTATGACCATTAATATCTTTTTCAAAATTATTTATAAAAATATTTTATTAAAATTAAGGCCACATAAAGGTGGTTGGCCTTAATAAAAAATTAAACATTATCTTAAAACCTTAAACACCACCCTCCTCAGGAATAAATACCCTACCCATCTACTCATTAAACAAAGAAATAATTAATATTTATTTTATCATTACTCTGAAAATTAGCTTCATTCATTTCTCTCTATTCAATCCTAATGAGTTCTATTTGTTCGAAGGTGGAGATTTAAGCTATGAATCTCAAGATAAGTAACGGTATCCAATCCTCATATTTCCTTTCAAATATCATTACTTTTGTTATATTGTATTTTTAAATTTAATTTTCATAAGCTACCATGATTTTTATACAATATTATTATCTTAAATTTAATACTTATTAAATAAATTTTTATTTATTCCCCCTCATTGTAGCCTCTTTGTATTCCATTATAATATCGAAATAAGAGTTCCTAAACCCTTCTTTATAATTACCTTTCTGTGTCTTTCAATTTACTTTTAATTTTAATTGGAAATGTATTATTACTCAATTTTTAAATATTTATACTATGTTATTAATGATATATCATCATTACCTATCATTATATCAACATCATAAGATATTTTAATGCTAAAAAATTAATGAATCCATTAAAATATCATAAATTGGTAATGAAAAATGTGTGAGGATTTATGAGAAGAAATACGTATTTCAATACTAAAAGTATATGTAGGATATAGTATATATTTATTGTGTTGTAATAACCCCGAAATAGTGGACTGGGTATTAACATGGACATCACTAGGTGTATGATAGTGAGTCCAAACTACACACCTCATTCGACACTACTATAGAATATGCTCTGATTAATTCACTTGATATTTATAATCCACAATGATGGATAAGAATATATAGATTAATATTCAGTTTCAATTGATATCCACATTCCATAAAATTTTCCTCTACCTATACTTGATGAAAATTATTAAATTGAGGCACCACACATAGTTTAGTGAATATTTTATTGTCTCTAAATTTAGTTGTTGGATATTCTTCTATATAGATACATTTACAAATTTAAATGGGTTCTTTCCAACACATTTTTTAATTGATTAATATGTTCTTTAAAAATATATATCATTATAATGGATTGTAAATTTCTTCTAAAAATTAATTTTCCTATATATATATGGTATATTAAAAATGTAATCTCTACAATCTATCACTGAATTTTTCATTATTTATAATCAGTTAACAATAATATTCCTTCTAATGTATTTCCCTGAGGAATAACATTATATGATTATTCTAATTAATGTGTGTCCAACTAGATATTCATAAATATATTCACTCTGTAAATTATTGATTAAATTGTATACCCTTTATCTATATAGAGTAAATACCTTATACTTTATTAATTAGATTATTGGTTTTCTTTAAAATAAGGTTTCCAAATTTCATTAGATTACATTTTAATTTATAATGGGTTTATCATGTCACGATTATTTATGTATTTATGTATGTATTTCTCTACATGGATAAATTTTTTGGAATTTTAAGGGTGCATCCAAATAATGCTCTATTACATTACGTAAAGCATAAATCTCTACATATGACATGCATATGATACCTTGCAATCATGATATGGTAATTTTATATGATATCACAGTGGAATACCATAGTTATATGATTTATGAAACCTTAGTGATGAACCTTTGTGATATTATTAGGAATATATAATGTTTATTTGTAGTCACATCTCATATTTTTACCCCATGTATTTATGCTAGCAAGCATTATGTTACTGTAGAATTTATATAATTCCACATTAATATGAAGTAAAATTCATTATTCTAAAATCCTTATGTAATTACTCATTACTTATTATCTATTTTTATATTTCAATTTTTTTACATTATTCATTTCACCATCAATATGTTCTTATAACCCCTAATTTATCTTATGATTTAACAACATTTGATAGTTATTGTTGAGAAGAATGTACCTGAAAATCCAATACAATCAGTGGATAGTTCATCTATGGGTTCCCAAAAAAAATTAATCTACTATAAGTTCAATATAAAAAATATAAACTACTATATCATCCTTTAAATTCATAGAGCAAAAAAAACAAGAAGTCGATCATCGCTCAAAATAAAAATCAAACAAATACTTAAACACACATAGTGGAATTCAATGAATGGGAAAATAGAGATGGAAAAATAGTTTTATATGGTTTATAATTTCTTATTTTGTCTATGGGAGAACACTGAAAAATCTTTATATTACTAGAAGTATAATATTTAAAAACACTATAGCTCAGTAATCCAGTATTACACTTTTTATAAGATGGTATAGTATAATATTTCTTCAGCAAATGGTCCCACCTCATTATATAAAGGTACATTGTTGGAAAAATTGGTTACACTAACCTATTATTTTTTGGGTAATCCATAAATAAAACCTTTTATAGTATAATCTTCCTTAAAGAACAATATTGTACATATATATCCCATTTAGTATCAGATGATCCACCTCAAAACATTCGAGTGCTCCTTCCCAAGGTTATACATAATGATAATTACAACTTCCACTATAAAAGAAATATCTATCCATATAAATATTTTCAAATAGATTATTATTCTAAAATATTAAGTATATTGTAATTTTTTCATGTATTAAACCACATCTTATTTTAAAGTTTCATTTGCTTTTGGATAACATGAAGTGTTCCAGGAAGGGAGTTCTAAAATTTATACATCTAATCATTTAGAACATTTCAATGTTCTTCCAGATGTACTCATTCATGGATAAAACCATATTAATATACTTTCAATCCCTTTTCGTCCTCCTCAATCATATTTTTTTCCTTCACCAAGTTCCATCATTTCAAATCTTCTAGACAGATTAGTCTTCCTCTTCCTAATCTATTGAATTCCTAGTCCTACCTATAACATGTCATGCATGTATAGTACAATAATTATGTATGTTACATGATTTATTGAATTTTGATAGAAACAACAACATCCATTTTTTTAAAAGACATAATTTGATTGATATCATAAACGATATTCCATAGAGTGCTTAAATGAACAACTAAAAATAATTATATTACTATTATAACCTAGCCATTAGAATGATAAGAATGAACACGATTAACAGAACTATTAATACATGGCTAAAAAATGTATATATAATTAAATCTTTAGAAACAAAATAAATATAAATAAATTTAAATAAAATTTTAAAATTAAAGAAAATATTTTTCATTAAAACAAATTAAATGTGAACAAGTGAATTTTATACCAATAAATAAAAAATCATTCTTGTTGGATTATATTAATGAAAAATATATATAATATAATTACTATAATATTTGAAATCAATGTTATGTGTTTTATATACATATTATATAAAAAAATCCATTTTTATGCATAAAAGAAGCATTGTTCTAAAAAGGCAGTTTTGCCACATTTTGGTGGCACAATTACATTTAACCTAGTTTTTGAAAATTTAATAAATTAAATTTGATTCAATAAAATTATTATTTTATATTTTAACATAAAATTTTGCTTTAGTTTAAATTTTTATATTTATATAATAAGTTTCATGTTGGAATGAATAGTAATACAATCCCACAATTTAATTGGAAACTGCTTTTTCATCAAATTTATTTATAGTGTTAAATTATATATTTGAATTGTTTTAAATTATAATTAAATTATTTTTATATAATTTATCCCAATGTAGGAAATTTTAATCAATTTCACAATGAATTTGTATATAAAAACATTTCACTATTTTGAATGTTTTTTACTTTGAAAACTCACTTTCTCCTTCTATCAACGAGATTAATTTTAAATTAATTTTATCAAATTAAATGTTTTGAATTTCAAAAAAATGATTCCATATTTGGAATCACAAGTTAATTTTTTATTAATTATATACCTTTTATTTTTGGACAAAATATTAATAGTAACATTGATAATTTTATTGTTACGATTATGGGTAAATTGAGTAATCAAGGGTAAAAATAATATTATAAATAATAGAAAAATTAAAATAAAACATGCCCTATTTTTATTAGAAGAGTTATTTTCGACCAAAATAATCCTTTTCCAGATTTTATGAGCTCTTTGAGTCGCATGATGACTTCAGGCCATTTATAGTATTTAACTCATAGAAATGTCCATTTGGTTATACTTTTGTTTACAACAAGAGAAATATTTTTAATATGGGGTTATATAAGGGATATGTTGGACTATAAATACTGTTTAGAAATTTAAAATTATTATATTAGTCATGAAAATTTATTTTAAATTGTTATGGAAGAAATAATTAACTAAAAGGCGTACACAATGACGATGTAGTAATTGTTTAATTAATGAAAATATCAATTAAATGATATAAAATATATTAAAATAAATATAATATGAAGTAATTAATTTTATAAAATAATTTTACAGTATATTACGCCATTTTATTGTTGTTTTAGAATCATTCTATTATGATTTCATGTCATTATGGTATTTTTAAACGTTCATGCAATGAATAGTGTCAAAATTGGCATAAATGATATTTTAAAATAAATACTATTTTATTAAATGAAACAAAATTAATAAAAATATATAAATAGAAAAAATTATTAGGATATATCTCAAAATTTGATAAATGGATCATTAATTTGTTTTTTCATCTTAGAGTAATTTTATTGACCCATAAATTGTAAATTACATGAATCACGGTAAGAATTAAAAAGGTTATGTAAGGGTTAAAGATAAAAGATAAGGATTAAAAAATATTCGAAACATAAATATTTTTTATTGGATGAATGGACTAATACCCATAATAATCCAATATTATAAATAAATTTGTTCAGATAATTTTTATTATAAAATTATTTTAAATTAATTTAATAATGTGAATAATTCCAAGAGTGCCCTTCTACTCTTTTATAAAAGGTAACCCATTCTTATCTTTTCTTTACACATAAAAAAATACTTTTCTAGTCCATGATATACCCAAATAAATTAAAATAATTCCAAAATACAATATATATACCTTATATTTGGCATAACACCTTCTTTAGAGGTGTTAAGGTGTTAATCAAAGGAGGTCGTCTAAAGATGATGTATTTTTTTAAATTGACTATTTCAATTTTATTTCTTCTTCCAAATTATTAAAATACTATTTAACCAAGATAAAATAATATATATAGTATCCTAAATATATGTAGATTTTATTATGTTAAAATCATCACCTAAACCCATCTCCACATCCCTAAAATGGGAAAAGATTTAATCATTCATGTGTTTGATGGACTACCACCTCATGAACTGATAAAATTCATTTTTCATCGCCACATAGAAAAAGTGGTTATAATGATGGAATTAATGTTTATATATGGTATTAATTAAATATTTTTCATTATTATAAAAAAATATATCACTTAATTTCATACCTTCCAACTAATTTAAAAAAATAATGTCGTTCTGCATACATTTGAACTATCAACTCTACGAAGTGATGTGATTTGTTTTTCATCACCACATCACAGGGATGATATTTATAAGTTTATATAAATTTTTAATAATACGTGAATAATATTATTTTTTTTCTGGAAAGATAAAAAATATATTTAATTTTTCTATAAATATAATTGAAAAATAGAAATGTTACACATGAATACATATATCTTATTGTCTCCATGATTATAATGTTTTTAACTGTTGTCCTGAATATTATTCTAGGGATGGTAGACTAATGAACACTTAAAATATATACATCATACCAAAGTCATGTTGTATTTATGTACCAAATATCATCAAATTATCCAACGTGAAACTAAGTAATTAATTAATTGTTATAACTTATTAATTAGTTATATAAAAGGAATAACAAACATGAAAATGGTTCTCAAGAAATTACGTAATTAACTTATTTTTTATTTTTCAACAATATAATGATTTTATGTGATACGTCAAAATCAAGGTAATTGACTTCATCCCAATCTCCATTCATTGAGGAATATTTTGATGTTATACAAACACATTGTTTTATGAGGTGTATATATATCCTCGTTTACATATCATACCATGAGTTTATTTATTCTTATGTTTTTTAACTTTTTTTAAATGTAATTATTTCATAAAGACTATTATTTAAATGTTCGAAGTGGTATGAGACACTCTGAATGTTAAAATATTTGATCAAAAAATCTTTTTCTTGAAGTCAATATTATTTATATTATTCTTCATATTTATTTATATTAATTATAAAGGATTTTTAAGTAATTTTTTTTCTATTTTTAATTTCATTAAATGGTTTCCAAAATTAATGTTTTTACCTTTTTTATATAGAATATTTAAAAAATAACAAATGGAATGTTCTATTATTTACGTACATGTCGATAATGACTCTTTTTGCTGCCATGATGGGTATTTAATTTCAAGATTCCATTGAAAGATTACATATTTTCTTTAAAGAAAATCCCCATTTAATTTTTCGGTATTTCTGTATCAAAAATAGTATTTTAAAAGAAAATGGTATTTTTATATCAAAGTATTTTTCATATAGGTTTAAAATGAGTTTTCTAATGGGTATTATAATGAAACTATTTTTATTAATGTTATGGTACTTGAGAATTATAGGAAACATTTTAGCTTTATACATATTATACAAGGGGTGGACCAAATAGAGTTGGGTAAGACCATTATATCCAAACATGTGATGACCCAGATAGCACCGATAAATCCCATTACTGATTAACATGGGGTGACCCAGATAGTGCTAGGTAAGCCCATTATAGCTTGACATGTGGTTTCCCTGAAAATTCAATGCAAGACTTTAACAGCATAATTGGGATTCAGACATATTATTATTCAAATTGAAAGGGTATTTAATTTTTTTATGTATATGATTCTCTGAGTCACCTAACAGAGTATTAATTTTTTTTGTTGGATTTTAATGATTTTCTTTGAGCTAAATGTGTGATTCCCTTTCATGGGAAAGATCTTTATTTAATATTCTCAATGAAATTCAAAGATAAAGGTAACATTAATATGTGTTTTCATGTTTTTACAGATCTAACATTTTACTTTATTTCTAGAGCCCTTTTTGAGATTTTTTTCACATCCTCATATTTTAAAATGCATTTCAGAGGTTTTAAGGAGGAATAGAGAACTATATGAGATCAAGGAAAATATTGTATAGATTGATCATGATTAGAAATCACAATTTTTTAAAACAAATTCTATTGGGGGGGGGATGGATATTGACTACAAGAATCCACTTTTAATGAATGGGTTTTGTTTTTAAGAGTTTCAACTTATTCTCTAAAACTCTAAAGTGGAAAGATACTCGATTGTAAATTCTTGTTCAAAAACACTATAATATGAAATGTTTAATGAAAATTCTTTAAAATTGATATCAGGAAATGGTTTAGACCAATTTAAAGGTTAACATAGTTTTATTATCACACCCTTAGAAGATTTTACATTATGGTTAAGTTGATATGATGTAGAGTTTTATAATTACCTTGTTTCATCATCTAAAATATATGTGTTTAGAATGGATTTCCACAAAGGAAAGATGTTTTAGTGGGAAGGAACCAATAGTAAAAGAACCTTCCAAATTAGCATCTTGAGATTGTTGGAATTGGAACAGAATAGTTTGTTATAGTGATGGATCAATTGGAATAAGCTATAAATGGAGGTATTATCCATGCTAGATATAAACCTGGTCTACCATGAAGAAACATGTATATATTGGAGCATTTATCGAGGTAAAATCCCCCATTATTCAATGAATCATTTGACCTAGTGGTTTCCATATGAATGTTCAATTACCTGTAGAAGATATTTTAAGCCATGATATGTTCAGAATATCAATAAGAAACTCTTTCTATTTATCATTTTGAAGGTTATGTTGATCGATAGTGGCCATTGGTTAAAAGTATTAGAGATAAAAGTGATATTGATCCATGGAATGTGAATCATTTATAAATATATTCCACGAGAAATATTTCCCTATGACTGTTAAAATAATGATGAAAAAAAATTATTTGAATTGAAGCAAAAGGATGATGATTCAGTTGCCTCTTATGAAGATAACTTCACAATATTGGATAGGTATGTTCTGAATTTTATTCACTATGTTAATAGTAAAATTAATAGAATTTATTTTGGATATAAACCATGTCTATGAAGATCATTGTCCAAATGGGATTATAAATGTAATGATAATGTGGTTCGTTGTACTAAAATAGTTGTAATAGAGTTCTTTGAAAATTATTATAAGGCCACTTACTTAAACATAACAAAATCTTGAGTTCAGTGAAGAATTCACATTGATGACTTTTTTAGGTTTAGAGATTTAGAGAATTAATCCATAAATATCTCATAAAAAAACATATAAAAACAATGTGCAAACTTCTTAAAGTATCCATTTATTATATAACATTAATACTTTTAAAAATAAACATGGTTTCCTATCATGTTTAATCATCATAACAATTCCATGATTCCATCCTTGACTCTATTCTCCCTTAAATGAAAATAAAACATATAAAAATGTAGGATGATCAAAACAATCTCAATAAGAGACATAGAAATAATGAAAAAAATTATAATTGTTAAAATATGTCACCCATTTAATGTTTTTTGAGCATATGAATCAATAAATTTTACATGAATAACAGTAATTATTTTTTCTCAAAGAAAAAAACTAAAAAAATATAAAGCAATTTAAGCTCTTTTAGTTGAATTAGAGCATCATATACATAAAACCTGTTCAAACCCATTTCAATTGGAATAACTCTATATATACATCCAATATTATTACTACCCAAATAATTGGAGATCTAAAATAGATATCACTCTTCGTATAAGTTATATTAGGCTCACCAGTGAGCTATAATGGTGATAATCCCTTCTTATAAGCTATAACGGACTCACCCCTAATCTATAATGGGGATCAACCCTTCAAATAAGTTGTTTTCGGAACACCCATTTCATTTTATTCTCATGTGAAAATTCATGATTAAAATACATTTTTCACAAAACCCTTTCGAAAACATAATCAAATACATTATGAAAAACATTTCCTTAAAAAATATCGTTTTCATTTTTGAACCAATTTTCAATACCATGATAACCAAAAAAAGGAATAAGGTTTTTCTTTTCACTTTGAAAACATTATTTATTATAGGGGAATCCATGAATCAATTATCATTTAGAGAAGCTAAGATGTCGTATTCACCGTATACAAGAGAAACCTTCAATTTGTCGTTTTGTAAAGAAATTAAAACACTTGGTATAAAAAAATTCATTTGAAAATACTGAAATAAATTCAATATAGACATAAAAAAAATTTTATAATACTTTTATATCCATATAAATAAATATATAAATTTATATAATGAATAAAATAATTGATAATTAGATCATTAAACATTCAAGGTGTCCCATAACACTTTTAGCATTAAAATCTAAATCCACAAGAATTAGTACATTTACCAAGGCAATAGATAACATTAGTATCTGTAAAATATGGAAATTAAATGTAATTGTTGTTGTATATAGACCATATATAAGAATAAACGTTCATATTATCCAGAAATTATTTAGTGAAAGGAGATTGAGATGAAATCCCTTACCTTGAGTCCAAAACATCTCATAAGTTCATCATCTTTCTGAATAATAAGCATAGGTTAACTCATACCTTCACCATAACCTTCTTCATGTTCATTATTCTTTTTATATCATTTATTATCATGTTATAAACATTAAATAATTATTTAAGTATATATCAGACATTTAATTGATATTCGGTACTTGTGTCGAAAATGAACTGGGTACAATGTCAATAGTCCATGAAGGTCACATGTTCATCATCTCCAAATTATAAAACATGATATAAATTTCATACATATATTCCATATATAAGTATTTCTGACAATATTTATGAAAAAATGAAAAAACAATTCATAGATATGGTAGCTCGTACATATGTATGAACACTTTATGTTTTTCTTATGTCATTGAAAGAACAAAATTAAAAGAAATGTATGTAATTATGTATACATATATAATATCATTATGCTAGAATTAATCTTTCATTTATATAATATATTTTTACTAAAACAATCATTAATACATTCCATGTGTTTTGTAAACAAATCACATTATTTTGAGGAGGCGATAGTCCACACATCCCCAAGAAATGTTGTCGTATAACAACAAAATATAAAGCATGAGTGTATATTTAATATTATATAGTCCCCAATGCAAAAAACCACCTGAAAAGTGATAATGGGATGGGTACCACTGGCCTTAAGCGCACCTCCCCAAATGCCAAAGGCTACTCACTAGAAGACAAAGTGTAAACAAGTATAGTGGAGAGGATAAACCCTATGGAACAATATAATATACTGATCTAAGAATAATAAGTTAAAATGAAGAATAAATAAATGAATCAGAAGACTTGAACCTGAATCATAGAGCGAAATCACAGCCAAAATCAATGAATAGCATAATGCATATAGAAACGAATTCAACGGAAAGTAAACAGAACAACATGCCATCAAATCTCTTGTAGCAACTAAACAGAACAAACATGCATCCATAGCAGGTCATATATGTCAATATACAATGGGATCCCATGGATAACCACTGTAGATACATATAAGAATAATAATGACGATACATGAATGAAAGATAATGAAAAGTTAAACTCCCTCTAGGCATAAAATCAAGGTTTATGCTAATCTCCATGAAAAACGGTACTACAATCCAACTCCTAAAGATGATTGTTACCTGTACATAATTCTATAAAGCCAATACACATTCCAAAGGGTCTATGTAGGGTGTGAGATGAATCTCAGTATGATACCACCAAATGGTTTGTATTGATCATATCATTTTAAGAATCCAATCCTTTCTATGGTAGGTAAACAATAAGATGCAATAATAAACAAAACCTCCACAGGTTCATAGAAACCGCACGAGAGTGTCACCTGCTTGTCCAATAATGGGATCTCAGAAGCCAAGATGGTCCTTGTCCCTTGGACCAAGGTACCCATGTAGTCACAATCCCATGTGAATTCTTAGGGTCCACCTCAATCACATATCCTGACACTATGTTCCTCCGGATACCATGTGTCTCAAAGTACCGACATCCCGAAGGCATGCCAAAAATTGTATATCGGTCCCAAGGACCCAAGCTCGTAAGATCACATCAGCACATGGCACGATAACTAGAGGAACATAAATTTATGTCTTTATATATATATATATATATATATATATCCTGGTACACAGCCTCAATCGCAATGACCCTTAGCCCCCAACCTGATATCTTAATCACTATCCACCAAATGCCCATAACCTTCCATGTATTTATAAGTCATTTAAGACATCAGTACATAACATGCACTGGTAAGTACACAGTGTGTACTTGACTGATCATCCCTTCCTTGCTGACATCCCAACATGCCATGTACAGCCATTACACATCCAGACCATTAAAGATCATGTACTTGGATTACATGGTGTGTAACCACACTCTCTATATTTTCCTCATTTTTCAAAAGTACAATCCTAAAAAAGATTTGTACCTCAAAGGAAGAACCGGGTTCTTACAAACATTCCCTCTTAAAGCAATTTGTCCCCAAATTTCTCATCCAAGGGTGGTGAAGAAACATTAAAAAATAACTATGACTGAAAGCTCAAATCAATAAAGGTCTAATGACCTATTTTCAGACCCATGGTCCTCCGGTGATTCATAGTCACCCATGCACTACATAATGTGGTCCTGTGTTGCTTCTGACACCTAATTATATCCCACACTGCATCAGTTCCCACCTTGACCCCATGGAACCGATGTCACAATGAGTTCATGCATCCCATGAATGCTACAAACAAATTAGGTTCCTTGCACCTCAATCACAACCACATCCCCGATGCCCCGATGCACATGAAACCTCTGCTAACCTGAATCCCTTGGATGCCCTGATGACTTAGAACCTCAAAACACTCATCCCGTAATGAACATGATGCCAAGAACCATATATATATAAATATATATATATAATCACTCACCTAAGATGGTTCCAACCTACTAACCGAAATATGGCCAGTCCGTATACATCATGTGAAACTCGTGCAATAAAAATAGACTTTCCTCTGCATGCCATTTAAAAACAGAAGAAAAAGGAAATCACAGCCATGCCTATTATGTACCTCTAACCATCATCAGCTATCCAACGTACCCAACCCCTATAATCTCCACTGCGTTCACCTATCCTGACACACGGGTTCCTAATGCATGTCCACTCTGCGGTTCTTCTCCAATCCCAGACCGCTGACACCATGGCTGAGACCCACTATCTCTACAACATCCTTTATGCCCAGCTAATCCTTGGCTACCATCACCGGGTATGAAACGCGAACCAATCTCAAAAATCTATCACCTGCCACATTCCCTGCCTTGTGACTGTATGGGAAGGCTTCCCAAAAAACCATTCAAGATTCCCAACCCGTACACAAGCCCTGAACTCTTTTGGAAGCCTATCACAATGGTCTTAGACATTACATGGCTTCCCACACTGAAATAAACACTCCACTGAGCTACCATGAGGTGTTTTAGCTAAGTTCTTGTCCTGGATTCCCATCCGGAACTCATCCCGACTATTTTTACAACAATCTGAAACATCGCCTGAAGCCACATACTAGCCCAAGTGATAATTGACTGTCAGGTTTCCCTTGACTGTCAGTGCCTGATTAAGCACCTTTGAGAATGAGGCTAGCCTAAATATGTTTACCTACATCCAAATGGCTTTTTGTAAGACATCTTCGAAGTGCCTCTCCCTCAAGGTGTCATAGATTACGATAACTGGTACAAAGTGAGATAAATCCGTGAAAGTATCTGCATAGTCCGTGATGGACATGTCACCCGACAGATGGCACAATACCTCTCTCTCTCTCTCTTCCCTCAGCATCTTTGAGAAAAATTGCTCAGTTAATATGTCCTCAAATACCTTCTAGGATAGTCCCTCATAATTACAAGCCTGAACCTGTACGTCCCACCAGTGTTATTCCATTCCTCTTGCCATATATGTATCCACCTTGAACCTCCACCCTGAAGGCATCTTGAGCTACTCAAAGATCATTTGTATGTTCTCTATCTATTTCTCAACCACCATTGGACAACCCTCAACCTAAAAAAGTGGCGGGTGCTATGACTAGAACTCCTGAGTAAGGTAAGAAATATAGACTTATGTTCCATGACCACCTCTATCTATCCCCTATAAAACACGTACCAGGCTAGATCAGAGTTTCATGTTGAGCCATGACCTTGTTTCTATATAACCTAGAAGCTTCACCACATACACTATATTATAAACATGATACTACCCCCGAGCCTCTACTTGTGGTTCAGGATATGCTTGAACCTTAGGGGTTGGAACCTGATTGTGCTCCCACAACATTGTACCATCACCGAGCTGACACTCTATCAAGCTGTCTAGAAGGAACCCACTAAATACCAAAAATTGGTTAGACATCCCATATATTCAACATAGGTATGGAAATTGAAATAATGAAGTTCATAACAACTACCCATACTCTCCCCCATGACAACAATGCCTCACGACATCCCGACCTCATGTCCCCTATACCCGCCCTCAACATAGCCAAGTACCACAATAACCCTAGGACGTGCTATTCTTAAAAACCAACATTGTCTCAAACCGATGACCTACTCACCCAATCCAGGATATCAAAGCTACCTCAACCATAGTACATGCCTTCTTCTATAAGATCCAGGCCCAAACCTCATGCCAAAAGAAATTTCACATATATATAAATCATGGAGTATAAAATTTAACATTTTGAAAGAATTTAAATCATGTCATTTCACATTTCCACATGGAATTTGATAATATACACATGGTATAATCACTTCACAAGGCATACATTCATATATATGAAATTGAAATACCCTAAAAATGTTCATATCAAAATCCAAACTACCACACCATGCCTTATCGGTAAAAGGTCCAATTCTCCCTTACCCCAACGGGTTAAGGATCACATATGAAAACCAATAATGACCACAAACCAAGTGAGCCACCATGGTAGAAATCATATAAACTATAATCTAAGAAAAAGAAAAACAACATTACTCAAAAACGTAAATCAATCCATCCCTCATACATGGGGATGTAAGAACCCAGGAATGAGTTCAAAATCTAGTTCTAACAATAACTTATCTCCATTCTACCATAATCTCAAATATTAATACAATGAAAAGAGTTAAACGAAACTCCTTTAATACCATTTGTAGAATCCCCAACCTAAACACCCATTAGAACAGTACTAATAGGACAGATTACACTAGCCTTAGGCACACCTCCCCAAAAACAAAAGGATGCTGACTAGCAGTGAGGGTGTAAATATGTTTATTGGGGAGGCTATACCCAATAGAACAATATAATATACTAGTCCATGAATAATAATTTAACATGCATAAGAAATAAATGACTTAGTAGACTCGAACCAGACCCATAAATCATAAGCACATCGAAAATAAATAAACAACAGAAGCAATATAGAAACAACCCAAGTGGAACGTTAAAAGAACAACATGACCAAAAATCACTTGTAAGAACTAACTAGAACAAAAATGAATCCATAGAAGGTCATACATGTCAATATTCAGAGGACTCAAATGGAAAACCACAATATCTACATATAAGAATAAGCATCCTAATATAAAAATGAAAAAGAAAAAGAAAAACTCCATATAGGCATTACTTCAAGGACCATGCCAATCTCTATTCCAAAATACACTATAATATATCTCTTGAAGTATATCATTTACCTTTCTATAAATCCATAAAGTCTCTGCATATCCCAAACGTCCTATGTAAGGTGTGAGATGAATCTCAGTAGGATAAAACCCAATATTTTTTTACCAATCATATGTGTTTATGAAAACAAACATTTATAAGGAAAGTAAATGGTTTGATGCAATAATAAAAACAACCTCCATACCAGGGAGTGTCACATACTTCGGCCAACCCCAGGATTTCAGAAATTGAGAGAGTCTTTGGCCCATGGATCAAGGTACTCCTATAAGCACAAGTCCAGGTGGATCCTTAGGTTCAACCTCTACAACATATCTTGGAACCACGTACCTCTTGACACCGCATGTCTCAAAGTAATGACATCACAAATGCTTTCCAAACAATAGTATCCTGGTCTCAAGGACACTTGATTTTAATCCCACACCAGATCATGACACGATAACTATGGGAACATCGATTCCTATATTCATATATATATATATATCGGACCATTGAATCAATCGTATCAAGACTCCCACCCAAACCCAATTTCCTCTTCATTAAACACTAAAGGCTTCTCACCTTCCAAGTCATTAAAAGTTCTTTCCAACACCACTACATGGCGTGTACTGGTAAGTACAGGGTGTGTACTTGGTTGGTAATATCATCCTTTCTGACAACCCTACACACCATGTATGTCCATTACATGTTCATATTATTATATCACATTTACTTGGATTATATAGTGTGTAACCCCACTCTCCCTATTTTCCTACTTTTTCTTAAGTTCAACACTAAAAAAAGATCAGTACCTCAAAAG
This sequence comes from Viscum album, assembly GCA_963277665.1. Taxonomy (NCBI): domain Eukaryota; kingdom Viridiplantae; phylum Streptophyta; class Magnoliopsida; order Santalales; family Viscaceae; genus Viscum; species Viscum album. The sequence continues at coordinate 1,295,483,831 of OY728136.1, forward strand.
AAGAACTAGTTTCATACAAATATAACACTTTCAGAATATTAAATAGGTTAAAATATAAATATTTATATATTATTTAACTGGAAAAATAGTCTAATGAACATCCATGAAAGTGGTAGGGAAAAATATTGAAAACATTAGTCACATCCATGAAAGTGGTAGGGAGATTTGTGAGTATTTTTTTGGGGAGATATTTGAAGAGATAAAATGATTTTTGGGTAAAAATAGGGTGGGGGAGATTTGTAATTTATACTTGGGGAGAGGTGGGTTCAAGTGATTAATTTATTGATTATTTTATTTTAAAACCCAACCATATAGAGGTGGAATTAAATTACATGAATTTTCCATGTAGAATTTCTTTATAGGCTAGTTAGGGTCAATAAACACCTCAACCAACAATTAAATATTTTAGTTTTTATGTATTTTAAGATTTTAACTTTCAAATTTAACCCTTGTCAAAATTTCACTTTTACTATGGGAAATAATTTTTTACCATGGTAACTTTTTAGTAGAAAAAAATTAAATTGACCTTAAAACCTAATTTGGAACATTTTTTATTTTATATATGGAATCCATTTTAACAAATTAAATTCACATCCTTCGAAAAATTATATTTAAAATAAATTCTGCATATAAAACCAAAGAGTGAGTTTTAAAAGTGAAACATTCAAAAGATTGAAATGTTTTTATATAAATTTTCCATAAATAATTATTCCAATGACATATATTGAAATAAATGATAAAAAAATATAAATATACTTTAAAACCATCTAAAACTATAATCTATCAATATAAATAAATTATATGAAAAATCGTTTTTGAATTAATATGAAATGTTTTTAAATATTCATTATAATATGAATACTATCAGAAAAATATGAAAAAAAATTTCCAATGGATAATTATATGTCCTTATTAATACTATGTAGTTTATTTTTTGCAATAAAACATATAATGGTGTCGAAAGTATATTTATAATGGGTCCTCCTTCTAAAGGCCGTAAAACATCATGTTTTAAAAAATACTTCATTTATCTAAAAAATTGAATGTGATCTTAGGCCATATCTAAAAAACAAATAAGATGAATTTTAAAGTTACAATGAATATAATAAATTTATTTTTCATTAATAAAATCCATCAAGAGTGATTTTATTATTTTATAATCTCAGTTATTTTTATTTAAATAGTTTTTTCAGAAAAATGCATCCTTTATATTCAATTAGTTTTTAGTTTCATTTATAAATAATTTGGTAACCAATTAATGACTATATAAACATGTGTAAACCATATTTCCCTAATTTAGTTAATATTTTTCATTTACTCCATTCCAATGGGTAGGTTATAATGGTTTCATTTAAACAATAATATTTAGTTGATCTATTAAGCTTGATAGAGAGTATCGTGTATTCTATCAAACATAGTGTTTCTTTATTAAAACCCCAGATGATAAATCCTCCCCCACATTTAATAAATTGTGTCCCTGAAATTCCTATATGTGGTCGGTAACTAAGGTATACCTTTATTTTAATCCCACATAAAAATTTGAATTAATAAAACTATCACTTTAAAAGAAATAAATAGAAGTACAAAGATCACCATAGATAAAAAAAAGTAGGTTTTGAAATAATAAAACATGAATATTGAACAAAAGTTAACCACAATGTTATAATGGATGGTGATAAAAACATTTTTAGGAGAATTTTAACAATCAAAAAACCATTAAATATTGATTGGTTAAAATATTTTTTATTTCTCATTATATTAAGAAATTAGATAAAGTTTTTGTTTTTATGATCCTTTTCAAAGAGATTATGAATTAATTTACTTACTATAATAAGAACATAAAGGCACATATTTACTTGATGTATTTTTATTTTATAAGTGAAATTTCATCCTCATTATATTCCGAGAATTATAATGTACATTCTGAGAATAACTTTTTGTATAAAGGATCACACAAACTATTATGGATATAAATAACCTAAAACTAATTTCTGGAAGAAAAGGGATACTTTAACATTAAAAAACCATACATAAACAAAAACCCACTAAACATCTCATATAAAGTTCATTAATAACTTATTTTCTCATAACATAAAACATTATAAGATGTGTCTAAAACCTTGAACTTTTGGTTATCCTTTTAAAAATACTAGGCTCTTAGGAGCTTCCATTATTTAACTATATGTCTAAATGTAAACTATTGTAGAAACAAAGGATTTTCCGGAATCATTTTGTGTTATATCATAATGATTTCATCCCTGTGTAATTAACTTCAGACACATATTTACATTATTTCATAACTCATTATAGCTAAATAATCTTACTGTAGACTGCATATCTTTTATATCATTGTTGGATTTTTCACAACCCTTTTCCTTGTAGTCACGAACCTTGTGACCAAACCTAGAACACCGATAAAACTTTCCAGATCCTAATATGCATTCCTCAAAATATAGTTTACCACACATGGAACAAGTTTTTGGCTTACCTCTATAATTCATAGTTTATTTCTTCTCAATTTCCTATCACCTTGACAATTTCATACAATTATCATCTCATAGCACATATTTGTCTAAAAACTCTATTTCATCTTTCTTAGCATAACGAACCACTTTTTCAAAACTTTTTAATCATCGTGTGGTCAAAGCTCATCAATGCCCTAATTTCAATCCTAAGTAAAATTTATTAATATTAAAGTCAATCTATCGGATAAAATCTAAAACATACATGGACAATCTTGTGATGTTCACTTTAAATGTGGAAACTAAAATGTCATCCTTTTTCATTAATTCATAGAATGGGTTCTCCATCCTAATATGAACAACCTTAACGAAATATTTCTCATGAAAAATATCCTTAAATTATTCCCATTCTATGGCATCGATATCACTTTTCTCTCTATTATTATTACCCAATGACCAAATTATATCAGCTTCAACCTCAAAATGATAGATAGAACGAGTTACCTTTCGAAGTTATGAAATTATCATGACATCAAATATCTTATCTAGGGTATTGATCCATTCTTCAGGTACCACTATGTCTGATGTTCCTTTGAATGATGGGGATGTTTCCTAATAAAATGGTTCACTAACAATATATTTCTATGTGGTTGATTTGGAAGACCTCCTTCGTGGATACCACCACCATTTAGACCCTGATTCAATAATTCCATCACTGCAAAAAACTATTCTATTATAATTCTGACCACATTATGATGTTTATTTGTAAGTTTTTCTTCCTCATGATGCATTACCATTACATCTTTCATATGTCCTCTATAGAAATAAATTCTGAACATACACAGTTCAATTGAAGAATCAAGGTAATATGAAAATTAATAAATCATTTCAACATAACCATAATGTAAATCCATTTAATGAAAATAAATTAACACCATTCCAACCTCTAAATTTTTCTAAACTAACCTCAGATACAAATTATAATTCCCATTTCTTAAATAGTACAAAATTTTGATTTAAGTCAAAAATTCCTATTGATGGTATTTACTGGTTTATATATTTAAATAATTTTTCCATTAATATTACACAAAAAACCATATAAAAATAAACTATATACTTTCAATAGTACCAATTTGTTCCATAACATAAAAACTTTTATAAAATAAACATGGTTTTGTTTCATGTTTAATCATTATAACGTTTCCTTGATTCAATCATTAAATATATTCTCCCTTAAAATACTATAAAAAAATTAAAAAACATGGGATGGACATGAAAATATTAGTAAGGGACAAAAAAATAAAGAAAAACAATAGTCTTTCTAAAAAAAGGTTATCCATTTAATTTTTATTGAGTGGATGAAACTAAACATTTACACATGAACATCACTCGTAATTGTTTCTCATATAAAAACACTAAAACCAATATAATGAAATTAAAAATTCTTTATGTGAACAAAAGAATCATATACATAAAACCCTTTTAGACCAATTTCAATTCGAATAATTCTATGGACTACATCCAATATTATTTTTACCAAAATAATCTGAGATCTGTAATGAGAATCTCCCTTCATAAAATCTCTATTTAGTTCAACCATGAGATATTATGGGGCTCATCCCTTCATATAAGCTATAAGATTCTCACCTAGGAGTTATAATGGGCCTCAAACCTTCATATAATATGTGTTGGAATCAACCATTTCATATAATTCTCATATACAAATTCATGAATAAAACGCGTTCATCACAAAGCCATTTTGAAAACTTCTTCTAATCCCATATGAAAAACATTTCCATATTAAAATACCATTTTCATTTAGGAACACATGTTTAATACTATGATACCAAAAAAAGAGAGTATGAAATTTATTTTCCTTCAAAAAACATTAAATCTTATAGAGGAAGTTAAATATCAAACAATGATTAGGGTAGTAGATAATTTGTTGTCATTGAATACATGAAAAACATTCCATTTTTCATTTTTTTAAAGAATGTAAAATGTTTTGTATAGAAGGATTCCTTTTGAAATCACTGAATTAAATTCAATATAGAAATAAAATGTCTTGTAAAATCCTTTTATATACATATAATTAAATATGTACATTAATATCATGAAGAAAATATTTGATAATTAATTCTTTAAACATTCAAGGTGTCCCATACCACATTGAACATTTATATCTTAATCTACATAAATTAATACATTTAGAAAAACATTACATAACAATAATAGAAACAAAATTAGGATATTAAATGTTATTTTGGTTTCATATCCACCATATAAATTAATTAAGGTTCATATTATAAAATAATTTCTTAATGAAAGGAGATTGAGACAAAATATCTTTCCCCGAGTAAAAAAACATCTCATATATTATTTATCATACTAAATAATAAAAATAGGTTAATTTATACTTGAAAGATAAACTCATTAAAGTTAATTATTCCTTTTATATCACTTATTATCATGTTATAAAAATTATATAATTATTTATATTCATATTATTTGTTTTGTCGATATTCAATACCTATGTCGAAAATGAAGTCGGTACGATGTCAATAGTCCATGGGGTCATAAGTCCATCATCCCTAAAATATAGAACATGATACAAATATCTCATATATTAATTATAGACTTATTTATGAATATATTTTATGAATAATTGGAAACACCATTCATGGAGATAGTAGGTTGTACGTACGTATGAACTCTATTTAAGTTTTTATGATGTATTGAAAGAATGAAAATAAATGAAATGTATGTAAAAATGTATACATATATAATGTAATTACACAATAATTAATATTTCATTTATATCTTATAATTTTACTAAAACAATACTTAATACATTTCATGTGATGTGTGGATGAATAACAACATTTTGAGGAGGCGGTAATCCACACATCTCGAAACAATGGTATCGAGTAACAAAAATATGGAAATCATGAAGGTATGTATAATATAAAATTTAAATATTATAAAATCGGTTATAATATAAATATTTAAATATTATTTAGCCTTAAAATTGTTTTAATACAATCCATGAAGGTGGTAATGGAAAAAAGAACAGAAACATTATTCACAGAGGCGATTAACCAGCCAAACATGGACAACAATTTCATTACTTTGAATAATAGAAGGAGAGAAATTAAATTCACACGAGGTATTCAATTAGAAACAAAAAATACAGTATATACATGATTATTGAGTTATCATTCATTTATGGATGAATGAGGGGATGATATAGTAGAAAAATAAAAGAAATTAAGGGAGATATTTTGAGAAAATTACATCATGAATATCCCTCCTTGAAAGACCACTAATGACCTTGGATTTGTAATTTTGGTTAGAAAAAAAGCACCTGGTCACGGTGAGATAAATAATGGGATTTTTGGTAGATATTTTAGTAGATAAAAGGGTTTTTGGGTCTAAATAGGGTGGTGTATAGGTCGTATTTATACTTGAGGAGAGGTGGGTTCAAGTGATTAATTAATTGATTATTTTATATTAAAATCCAACCATATAGAGGTGGCATTAAATTACAAAATTTTTGATTGTAATTAATGTTGTATAGGATGGTTAGGGTCGATAAACACCTCAACCAACCATTAAATATTGTGGTTTTTAGGTATGTTAATCTTTTATTTATTAACTAAAACCCTTGTCAATATTTAGCTTCTACTAAGGTAAATAATTTTATACCATGGAGAATTTTTTATACCTGAAAATAAATATAACTGTACCATTTAATTTGTACCTTATTATTTTCCAATATTGTTTCCATTTTCCCTAAATCAATTCACATAATTAATAAAATTATATTTAAAATTAATTCCACATACAAAACTAAAAAGCGGGTTTCAAAAGTGAAATGTTCAAAAGATTAAAATATTTTTATATCTATTTTTAACATGAAATTGTTTTCAATGACCGAAATTAGATTAAATGATAAAAAATGGCCAAAATATACTTCAAAAACAACTATAATTTTAATCTACCAATATAAATAAATTATTATAAAAATTATTTTTTAATTAATATTTAGTGTTTTTCATTATTCCTTAAAATATGAATATTATCAGAAAAATTCCAAAAAATCATCCAAAGTAAAATTTTATGTCTTGATTCAAAAATAGAATATTATTTTTTCAAATATAATATATAATGTTTTAAAAACTATATTTAATGCGGGTTCTCCATTAAAATGTTGTAAAACATTATTTTTTTGAAAAATACTTATTTTATTCAAAAAATTGAATTTATTATCATCTAATGTATAGAGAACATATAATATGAATCTCAAACATAAAATTTAATATATTTGATATATATTAAATTTATAAAATAAATTATGAGTGATATTTTTATTTTATAAAATCCCATATTCTTATTTAACTAGTTTTTTATCAGAAAAACCCATCCTTTACATTAAATATTTTTTTAGTTTCGTTTATAATTAATTTGATAACTAATGAATGAATATATAAACATCTGTAAAATATATTTTTATAATTCAGTTAATACTAGTCATTCCCTCCATTCCAACAATGATATTATAATAGTATCATTTAGATAATAATATTTAGTTTTTCTTTTATGCTCGATGTAGTGTATCATGTACGCTATCCAACATAGTGTTTATTTCTTAAAACACGGGATGTTACATCCTCCTCCTACTAATAAATCGGGTCCTCGCAATTTGAGTTTAGATTCCGTAACTAAGGTATAACATTATTTCAATCCCCCATAGGAAAAAGGATAAATAAAACTAAGACTCTAAAAGAAATAAATTGAAGTATGAAGATCATCTAATACAAAAAACATGGGTTCCATATAGGAAAACAATGATATAGTAGGAAAAATAACCATCAATTTCTGATGGAGAGTGACTAAAAAAATTTAGGAGAAAGTATACAATAAAAAAACATAAATATGTGATTAGTTAAAAGGTCAATGAATTCCCATTATGAAAATAAATTTGATAATGATTTTGTTTATAAAATCCTTGTAATGGAGTTGGGAAATTAATTTAATAACTAAAATAATAACATAATGAAAGATACACACTTTATGTATTTCTATTTTATAAGAACAAATTAATCCTCAAAATATTCTAAGAATTATGATGTACATCATAAGAGTATCTATAAGAAAAAAAGGTCACACAAACCATAAAGTAAATCAATATCTTAAAACTAAGGTCCAAAAGTATAGGAATACTTCCACATTAAACAAAAGCCTTACATGATTATAACCCCACAGAAAAAATACAAGAAATATTTTTGTAAAAACATATTATAACATCACCTAATTCCTCATAAGGTGTGTCTAAAACCAATAATTTTATTTATCCTTTGAAATATAATGGGATCTTAGGAGCTTCCCTCACATCACCAGATATATCAACATTAACTCTATTATCAACAAAGGATTTTCCTGAATAGTTTTGTTTCCAATCATACCGATTTTCTCCACATGTAATTATCTTCAGACACTTATTTACATAATGTCCCAAATAATTACAGCTAAATCATCTTACTATTGAATGGATATTTATTATATCATTTTTGGATTGTTCGGGACCCTTTTCCTTGCAATAAAGAACCTTGTGACCAAACACACCACACCAGTAACACTTTCCAGGCCCGAGCATACATTACACAAAATTTATTTTACCACACATGAAAAATGTTTTAGTCATACCTCTAGAATTATTAGTTGGTTTCTCTTCCATTTCCTTCCACCTTGACTATTTCATAGTCATATCATCTCATGGAATGTAAGTATCAGCAAATTCTATTTCAAATTTCTCAGCACAACAAACCCCCTTTTCATGAATTTAAAATTCTTAGGGGGGTCAATGATCTTCGTAGACCAAGTTTCAATCCTTAGTAAAATAAATTAATTTTTCTAGAACTGTCTTGAATAAAATTCATAACATACCTATCCAATATTATGAATTTCTCTTCATATGATGTAATTGAATTTTAATCCTTTTTATTTAAATCTATGAATTATTTCTCTATCCTAAGTTGAACAACTACAGGGAATTATTTCTCAAGGAAAATATCCTTAAATTCTTTCCATTTCTTGGCATCAATATCATTTTTTCTCTAGTATTATTAACCTATTACCACCATTGATCATCTTAACCCTCATAATAATATAAGGAAAGGGTTACCTTTTGACGTTCCGAACATCCCATGACTTCAAATATCTTCTCCGCGGTAGAGATCCATCCTTCAGATACCATTATATCAGATGATCCATTGAATGATGGTGGATGTTTCCTCATAAAATGTTCCACTAATAACATAGTATCATATGGTTGATCTGATTGATCTCTTAAATGGATACAAACACCATTTACAGCTTGAGTCAAATATTCCATCACTACAAAAATTATTCAGTTCTGATTTCGAACACCTCATGATATTAATTTGAAAGGTTTTTTTCCAATCTATGTCTTCATATTTCAAGTTTCCTATATCCTCAATGGAAAAAAATTAAGAATATAAATAGTTTAAATAAATGAACAAGGTAATGTTATAATTATACATCATTTAAACTTAACTATAAATTAAAATTCATTAATGGAAAGCAATTAACACCATCCTAACCTCTAAATTTATCTAAATTTATCTATGTTACCAACTATAAGTCACTAGCCTTAAACATTACAAAATCATGAGTAAATTAAATAATTCAAATTCATGTTGTTTTAAGGATTAGAGATTTAGTGAATTAATCCACAATTATTACATTACAAAACCATAAAAAATACTATACACTTCCAACAATATCTGTGTCTTCCAAAACATAAAAACTTTTGAAAATAAATATGGTTTCTTTTCAATTTTAATCATCTTAACTTTTCCTTGATTCCATCCATGACTTAGTTCTACCTTAAATCTGTTGAAAACATTTAAAAACATGGGATGAGAACAAAATTCTCAGTAAAACACATAAAAATAATGAAATATATTAGTCTAGTTGATACATGGTAAACCATTTAATGTTCTTTCAGTAGATGAAACAAAACCCTTTTACATGAATAACACTCATAATTTCTAGTCAAAGAAAAACACTAAAACCAATAATAAGAAATTAAAAATCTTTTACATGACTTAGAGCATCATATACATAAAACCCTTTCAATCCAATTTCAATTAGAATAACCATATTGATGACTTCTAATAAAATTATTACCCAATGAATTGGTGATCTATAATGGGGATCACCATTTGCATATGCTATATTGGGCTCACCTGTGAGATATAATGGGTCTCCTCACTTCATATAATCTATAGGACTCACCCGTGAGCTATAATGGGGCTTGAAACTTCATGCAAGCTATTTTGTGAACACCAATTTCGTATAATTCTCAATTAAAATTTCATGAATAAAATATGTTCATCACAAAACCCTTTTGAAAACTTCTTTTAATCCCACATGAATAACATTTCCATAAAAATACTATTTCAAATATGAACCAAATTTCAAAAAAAAGATACCCAAAAAATTTAATAAGGGATTTAATTTCCTTTTTAATACATTATGGATTATATAGAAAGTCAAGTATCAAATAATTATAAGGGTAGAGTAGAAATTGATGTTGATGTATAAAAGAAAAACTTTCCATTTGTCATTTTGTAAAGAGAGTAAAATGCTTTGGATAAAAGGATTCCTTTTTAAATAATTTAATTAAATTCAATATAGACATAAACTTTCTTGTATAATCCTTTTTATATCCAAATAAATAAATATTTACATTATTTTCAGGAAGAAAATATTTGATAATTAAATATTTAGGCGTTCAAGGTGACCCATGGAACTTTAAACATTTAAATATTAATCTCTATGAATTAATACATTTACCAAAATAGTAAAAAAAAATTACCATAGATAATATATGAATATTAAATGTCATAGTGTCTTTATATATACCATATAAAATAATAAAGGTGCATATTATCAGAAATGGGTCAATAAAACAAGATTAAGACGAAATCCATCAAATCAAGTCCTAAAATATTTTTACGCTCTTTATCTTCTTAAATAATAAAAATTGGTTAATTTGTATATACATAAGAATATTTTTATGTAAATTATTCCTATTATATCACTTATTATTATTTTATTACAATTATATAATAATTTATGTTCACATTGGTCATTTTTTGGATATTCGGTGATTGAGTCGAAAATAAACTTGTATGGTGTCAATAGACCATGTGGTCTTAAGTCCATAATCTATAAAATGTAAAACATGATATAAATATCATATATATTAATTATATAAGTATTTATAACAATAATTTAGAAAAACTAAAATCACCTTTCATGGAGACGGTAGGTCGTACGTATGTATGAATGCTATTTACGTTTTTCATGTCATATTAAAGTAATGAAATTAAATGAAATGTATGTACCTATATATACATAGATCATATAATTAAAATATAATTAATATGTCATTTATATAATATATTTTTACTAAATCAATCCTTAATATATTCCATGTGATTTGTGAACAAATCACAAATATTGATGATGCAGTAGTCCACATATCACCAAACTATGTTATCATATAACAAAAATATGCAATGCATGAAGGTATTTTCAATATAAAAATTATAGAATAAAAAATATGTTATAATATACATATTTAAATATTAATTAACCTAAATAATTGTTTGAAGACCATCCATGAAGGCAGTAATAGAATAAAATGAAAAAATTATTCATAGAGGTGATTAACCGTCATAACATGGATAACAATTTTGATTCTTTCAGTAAGGGGAGATGAGATATGAAATAGGCATGAGATATTAAATTAAAAACATAAAACCCTAGTATATACATGATTGTATAGTTATCATGAATATTTTGATGAAATAGAAGTGGAGAAATTAAAAAAAGAATAGAAATTAAAAGATGTACTTTGAGAAACATTCCTCATGAATTTCGTCTCCTTGATAACCCCTTAAGGACCTTGGATTTTTTCTTTTGGTGCGACTAGTAGAACATGGACATAGGGAGAGTATGAGGAGAGGTTTTGGAAGATATTTTAGGAGCTCAATGTATTATTTGGTCAAAATAGGATTGTGGATAGTTGGTATTTATACATGAAGAAAGGTGGGTTCAGGTTTTCAATTTATTGATTATGTTATTTTAAATGCCAACCATACATAGGTGGCATTAAATTCCCTTAATTTTTATTTTAATGAATTTTTCATAGTTTGGTTATGGTCAAGACACACCTCAACCAAATATTAAATTTTTTATTTTTAGGTATTTTAATCTTTTAACTTCTCACTTTAACCCTTGTCAAAATTTTACACTATTTGAACAATTACTTATACCCATGGTTCAAAACCATGTGAATAGCCCCCAAAACCATGGGTATAGGAAATAACCACAGTTTGGGAAACCTTTTTAAACTGAGGCATTAGTATAGATCCATGTAATATACCCACGGTTTTCCAAACTATGTGTATATGTTTTTTCCACCATTTTATATCCCTATAACCACAATTTTAAAACCGTGGGTATATGTTTTCGAATAAAGTCAGTCACGAGTTTCGATCCCACGACCTCCTCCTCTAATACACATCAACTCAACACATAAGATACTTTACATATGTATATATATGTCTATATTTATCTCAATATATTATTCTGAAATATTATTATAGGAGGGAAAAGTGTGAGAATAAGTATTCATGTGAAAATATTTTAGGGTCCCATGACATTTTTTCCCGCCATAACACAAGAAAACTATAACAGTGGATTGAAAAACCGTGGGTATAGGTCCTCAAAAAACAATTTTATACTCATGTTTATACAAAAATCATGGGGATAACTCTCTAAAATCAACTCTATACCCACAATGTTTTCTAAACTATGGGTATAGTTCATGATAATCGACTTTTACCAATGGTTCTCCTAAAAATATGGGTATAGGGTCACATATACGTGTGTTTTTGGAAAACTATCTGTATTGGATCCCATAATATACCTATACCCACATTTTTTAAAAAACTTTGTGTATATGGTTTCCTATACCTACGGTTTTTCCCAAAACTGTGGGTATTGGACTATTTACCAGTAGTGTTACTTTTCCCACGATAAATAATTGTTTACCATGGTAACTTTTTAATAGCTAAAACTGAGATTGCCATTAAATAATAATTTGGTACTTATGATTCCAAATATGGAATTAATTTTATATTATTGATTTCAAAAAAAAATCAAAAATTATTTTAAAATTAATTCCACATACAAAAATATAATGTCGGTGTTTAAAGTGAAACCTTCAAATGTTTGAAACTGTTTTATGTCTATTTTCAACATGAAATTGATTCTGATAATCTAAGTTAAATTAAATGATAAAAAAAAATCCAAATATACTTCAAAACAAAAGATAATTATAATCTATCAACAAAATAAATTATATGTAAAATTATTTTTTGAATTAAAATGCAGTTTTTTTTTCATTATATACCAAAATATGAATTTTATCAGAAAAAATGAAAAAATTATCCAATGTAAATTTTTTTATCTTTATTCTATATATGGTGTTTATTTTTTAAAATAAATCATGTATAGGTGTAAAAAACTATATTTAAAATGGGTTATCCATTAAAAGGTGGTAAGAATATTTTTTTCTCGAGAAATACTTCTTTTATCTGAATATTAGAATTTGTTCTTCTGTTGTGTCTAGAAAAAATATTAGATGAAGAATAAAAATTAAATAAAATATATTATATATATATATATTTAATTAATAAATTCAAGAAATTATGATTTGAATATTTTATAAACTCACTTATTTTCATTTAAATGGTTTTTTCAAAAAAACACATCTTTTATATTCTATATTTTTTTTAATTTCATTTCAAATTAATTAGGTAACCAATGAATGGCTATATATACATGTTTAAACAATATTTTCTGAATTCAGTTAATATTTTTCATTACCTCCTTTCCAATTTCTAGGTTATAATGACACCACTTTAATAATAATATTTATTTGTTGTTTTAAGCTCAATGTATCATATCTTGTAAGCTATCGAACATTTTTTTTCTTTATTAAAACATGGGATGTTACACATATGTTTCACAAGATGAAAAGAGTATGAAATAGTCATGTTGGCCAGAAATGGACATAAAACCAAATAATAAATTTAAAGTTAATCTCCCAAAATGTTCCAAAGTGTGCAAAAAATTCAATGAATGTTTTAACAGATCAGGTATGTGTTTTAGGTGTAGTCAGTTTGGTTTTTAGGAACTATGAATAAAAGAGTAGAGCCTTGAACATACAGACAACGGTGTAACCAATAACCATCTAAAGGTATAGAATTTGAATTTCCATGGTTTGGGTTATAATGCTAATATGTTTCCAAAGACATTTTCATAGGATTAAAATCATGCTGATCAGAAACAAAATGATTCAGGAAAATATTTATTTGCTACTCTAGTTTATGATGAGACATATGGTGAAGTAATGGATGTTCCAGGGTGCCCAGTTATTTTTCATGGTTAACCATAAGGTCAATGTTCTAGATACACGTTAAAATGTTATAATTAATGTGATCAATAGTTATTAAGTACCTTTGATCGATATGTTTTGATGGGTTTATGTTTATTTAAGGATATTGTTTAATTATATGTGCATGTTTAATATTGGGTATGAGTTCTGAGATATTTATAACCATAGAGTTTATGTGATCATTGATGATTAAAGTTTCATTTAGGGATATACATCATAATTCTAGGAATGTTATGAGGATGAAATTTTTCTTATAAATTGGAAATATATCAAGTTAGAATAATTCCTTATGTTCTTATATAGTAAAGGAATTCCTAAAATATATATAAAATATTTTGAATTAAAATACTTTATTTGTTTACTTTTATGATATGGAAATCAATTTCCTTTTAAACAATCATAGATATACTATTTAGTTATAGTTAACATTATAATGACCTTGTTCTTTATCATTGTTCATCATTACTTGATAGTCTATTTTCTATTTCATTTCCATGTTTTTCTACATGGAACCCAAGTGTTATCTCGGGCGACCTTCCTTTTTTATTTTCTCTCTTATTAATCGGATGTTTTATTGACCCTTTTTCTGATGTAGAATTTGAATAAAGATATTTCAAACAGACAAACCTCTAGTTTTTTATCCTGAGTTCAAATTATCATGACAAAATTAATTAATGGGGGAGAATGTAACATCATTTTTTTTAAATAAATAACATTTTAGATTGCTTTCAAGATACACCACATTGATCTTATATGAAAAACTAAGTATTATTATGTTTCTATTTAAACATATCCATTCGAATAGAGAGAATGAATCAAATTTAATAAATTATTAATATATGGTTTAAATACAAATATATTATTAATTCTTTTGCAAAAAATAATTATAAACTAATTTAAACCCATTTTTAAAATAAAATGAAATGTGTTTCTAAAAATCAAAATAAATGTGAAATGGTGTTTTTTATGCTAATAAATAAATAAATCACCTTTAATGGGTTATATTATAAATATATACATATATATAATATTTTTAATCTAGTTTCTAAAATTTAACTTATTATTCATCTGGATACTATATAGTAACAAAAAAAATTATGCATAAAAGAAGTATGTTTCTAAAAATGATGTTTTTCCACCTTTTGATGGAGAACTTGTTTTGAATATAGTTTCTAACACTTTTATAAATTATAGTTGAAAAAATAAAATTCTTATTTGAAATGTTAATATCAAAATTTACCTTGGTTTATATTTTTATATGTTTCTTACAAGTTTCATGTTTTGATGAATAGTGAAAAAATAATGCATTTTAATTAGAAACTGCATTTTCATAAAATTTATTTATATTGTTAAATAATATAATTGAAGGTTTTTAATGTAAAATTAGATCAATTTAATAACATTTAATCCAATTTAGGACATTGTAATCAATTTCACATTTAATTTTCATATTAAAGAATTTCATTCTTTTGAATGTTTTTACTTTAAATACATGTTTTCTCATTTTGTCAATGTAATTAATTATAAATTAATTTTAGACAATTATTTTTCATGAATTTAAAAAAATGGATTCCATATTTGGAAACATAAGGTCCAAATTTAATAAATAAGTCCCTTTTATTTGTAGACAATATATGAATAGTAACTTTTGCAATTTTTATTACCACATTTTTTGGTATATCATTTAATCAATGGTAAAAATAATATTATAAATAAAAGAAAAATTACCCTAAAACTTTTCCTAATTTTATTTTATGTGATATTTTAATCCAAAACCATACTTGGGGAAATTTAATAATATCATGGATCTACATGGATGAGTTTAATCCATATATAATATTTAGTTCAGTCAAAGTCATTTTGTCATATTTTGTTTTTATCACGTGAAATTTTATTAATATGGGTTATATAACAGATTTTTTTGACTATAAATAGTATTTATAATGATAAAATTTCTATCTTAGTCATGATAACTTTTTTTTATATTTAGGGAATACGTAATTAAATTGAAGGCTTACACAATGATGATTGAGTAGCAGTTTAATTGATGGATATATAAAATAAATGGTAATAAAAATAATAAAATAAAAATGATATTATCTAATTAATGTCATCCAAATATTATTTAGATTAATTTGACAAGTTATTTATGATTTAAAATTTTTTTTTGATGATATAATGTCTTTATGATTTTTTTAAAATGTCATGTCATGAATATGGTCAAAATAGGAATAAATGATATTTTAAAATAAATAATATTTTTTTAAATGATATGAAATTCTTAAAAATAAAAAATTCAGATTAATTATTTTTATATGTCTAAAAAATTCATCAATTACTCATTCATTGGTTTTTTTGTTTATTGTAATTACATTAACCCATAAAATGTAAATTACACAGTATCACAATAAAAATTAAAAATGTTAAATAATAATTAATTTTATGGATAAGGATTCACAAATAATAAAAACATATAAATGTTTTATTATATGAATTTATTTATATCCATAATCATCCTATATTCTTTGTAAATATTTTTTAAATCATTTGGAATATAAACATAATATATATTAATTTAATAATTTTATGAATTCCTACAGGGCCCCTCCCCTCTCCAAAAACGGTCACCCAATATATTATTTTATTCACACCTAAAAACCTATTTATTTAGGCCAATATCTACAAAAATACCTTTCTCTTGTTACTCCCTACATTATATAGTCCTTAGTGTAGAAATAGCCCCCTCTTTTGACATGTTAAGGTGTTAATCAAAGGAGACCATCTAAAGAAGCGGTATAGATTTTAATCAAGTATTTATGTTTTATCTATTCATCCAATTCATTCAAATATTTTCCCACCATGTTGAAATAATAAATCAAGTAACCTCAATATAAGCCTACTTTATTATTTCAATATCTTCAAATAAATTCATATCCAATTCAATCAAATATGAAATTAATTAATCATTCGTGTTTACGAAGTACTACCATCTCACAAACCGATATAATTCATTTTCCATAACTGTTTATAAAATTAGTTATAATGATGATATTAATTATTATATATTATATTAATAACATATTTATCATTTTTAATGACAAATATGTCCTTTAATTTTATATATGTAACATCCTAGGTAAATAAAGAATACAATATTTTCATATTTATTAATATTTGTAAATTAATTATTAATATTATGTTGAAGGGGATTCTATGTCTGATGGAATACCCAATACACAACAACGGATTTCGTTGAAATCATAAATTGTACACAATGGTGGGTCATACTGAAAAATAATAATATAATATTATTTTAAATGGTAGTTAACTCTTAGTCGTTGTAATGTTGATAATGAACAGAATTAACTAGAAATATGATTACATATGTTTTTTAAATGTTTTAACATTTTTACAATAAAATTTAGAGGCTTCAAATAAGAAAATAATTATATTTTAAGCAAAAATACTCTAATATCCACTAAAAGGTCGATTTACCGCCTTTTGATGGAGAACCCTCTTTAAATATATATTTGGTCACTTTTATATATTCTATTTGACAAAATAAAATTCCTTTTTATAATTGGGACACCAAAATTTACTTTGGGTATTTTTTTGGTATTTTTCAGATAAAATTCATTTTTTAATAAATTGTAAAAAATAACGTATTTAAATTCAAATAGTATTTTTTAATCTAATTTTTTTATATGGTGAGATTATCATTCAAATTTTTTTTAAAGTGTAATTAAATTATATTATTACCATTTAATCCAATGGTGATCATTGAAATTAATTTCACTTTGAAATTGGACATATACAATTGTCAATTTTTTGATAGATATTGTTTCTTAAAAACACGCTATTTGTTTTGAAAATGGGAATTAATTTTAAATCAATTAATGCAACTTATATGTTTTGAATTTTTTAAAATAGGAATCATTTTTGAATTTGGAATATCAAATATATCTTAAGCTGAATTTTAGGTATGTTTCTGAAAAACATCAATTTTTTATGAATAGTGAAGCCACTACATAGTAGTTAAAAAACCTGACTTTTTCATTTAAATGAAATTTTACCGCTTCTTTGAATTTAATTTCTAAAATATATCATACATGGTTGTTCTTATTAAGTAAAATTTGGTTCAATAAGATTAAAATAATTTTTGGTGAATAGTAACATTTGACTTTTAATTACTATGGTTAAGGGTAAATTGGGTAATTCAGTATAAAAAGAGTATTATAATAATACCAAATTACCTTAAAACATTTTCTAACCTTATTAGATGGGTAATGGATGACCATTTACATCTTTGGAACTATTTTGGGACCCCATGGAGCAACATGGGAGTGATAATGACACTTTAGATTAATTAATTTAAAGTAAAGACAAAAATGACACAAACAAATATCTTTTAGTAAATTAATTTTTATTTGGAGTTATATAAGTTATCCTTTAGAATATAAATATTCATTTAAAATATAAAAATATTTCCTACATTATTGTATTTTTTTATAATTTTTAGACATCAAATAAATTATATTATTTATGACACAATAATGATGCAGTATTTACATCATTAATAAATGATTTAAAAAAATATGATTATATATATTAAAACAAATTAACAAATCCTTTATAATTTTTATTTGATGATTTTATTTCGACCAGTAGTCCCCTTATATTTTACTTTAATATGTTTTGGACCTTTTGAAACCATAGATATGTTTATACTAAAAAAACATTTCCAAAAATTCCTAAAGAGACCCTCCTATCCCTTATAAAAGGACACCACTTCTAACCCATTGCACACACCTCTAATACCACTTGGATAATCCATAATCTTGTCTATTATTCCCCCTAAATAATTCTCCTCATCCTAGAAGCCTTAACTTATACAGAAGGCACAGCAGGAAGTCCTTTTGATTCAAACCAAAGGAGGATACCCGAATTAAAGGTAAAGAGTTTCTCTTACATTCTTTTATTTTATTTTACTTCTCTAAAACCTAAACTCTTTTTACTCATTTATTTTATATCAAAAACATTATTCACAATATACTATGATATTTTTATGAGATTTATTTGAACTAAACTTACACACACCTCCACCTAATGGGTGAAGAACATACAGTTTCTGTGGATGAAAAACTAACCCCTCACGAAGCGATGGTTGTTCAATTATCTCCTACCACCTCTCATAGTGGACATTATGATGACACTATATTTATATAGGATATATATTATATTTATGTTTTCTTTTTTTCTTCTGTATTTTTTATTTATAGCATACCTTTATGGTTTCCCTTATGGGTAAACGCGATAATTTCATTTGAGGATGTGCGGACTACCGCCACCTCAAAGTGATATGACTCGTTCATGCCATATGTGGGATGTATAAAGGATGGAGTCAATTAAATTATATGTTATAATTATACTATAATTATTATATAACTGTGTATCATTATGTTTTCATTCCATTAAATATAAATAGGAATGAGAGTAGTGTTCATGCGTACATACAGCTTACCGTCTCCATGAATGGTGCATTTCATTTCATACCAATAAATATTATGTAATATTATACATACATATATATACTGGATTTATATTATATCTAAATCATGAATTTCATTCTGGAGATAATTGACTCTTGACCACATGGACAGCATGTAATTATAAGGTGTTAATTTTTTACTCAAGTACCAAATATAGACAAAACAACCATTATTACCTTAAATGGTTACATAATGTTTATAAAATGTTAAAAATTGATATAAAAGGAATAATAAACTTGAAAAAGGTTCTTAATAAAGTAAAAATTAACTTTAGTTATTATTCAAGAAGAACAAGGAACAAATAAGTAAAGTCGGACACAATGTATGGGATTTCTTATCTCAATTTTAATTCCATGTGATTTCCATTGTTCGCCACTTATTTATTGCATGTGGTGTATCGATTACTATAATTTGAAATATATTACCATTATTACCTTTATATTCATGGTATTATGTGATTTATTTGGTGTTTTTTAACTTTTGGTCATGTGACTTGATTGATTACAACGTTGTAAGGGGTCTTTATGTCACATTTTATTCTCGTGAGATTCATGATATATTTTCCACTGTTTCATTTTTTTGGTGTATGTAATTCTGATGATTGTATTCATTGTGTAATATAATTTAATTTATTTGTATTTACATCTTCATTGTATGATCCTTCTTTCATGGGTTGTACGTTTCTTAAGTGACCTAATCGGTAAGGGAATCTTTCACCCTCCTCTTTTAAAAAGACTTCTTTTTTATGTCTTTTAATTTACATCATATTTTGTTGGTATATATTCATCTATATCCGTATTGCTGTAAATTTTAGGTCCAAGTGATGAGATGCCCTTTTTCTCTCATCAGATCATTTTCTTAATTTTAAAGTGATGTCGTTAGTCTGCCGAATTTTCATAAGGGAACTTCTTAACCCAATTTCAATTAATTATATTAAACATCTACATCTTGATTATCTCATGCTATAAATATGCGTGAATAACATTTGATTGTTTTACACTTAATATCCACTTATATTGGTTGTATTAATGTTTTTCACCTTTAATTATGACATTGATTAATCCTTAATCTAATGATACCGTCTTTATAAGGGATTTTGTCTCAAATTACATTCCATTGAGACTTCACTACTATTATGCACCAATTCACTTTTATATGGTTCATATACTTCCCTACGACATATTATATCATGAATATCTTTATTCTAATGATATTATAATGTTTTGATTTAAATTTATTCCTCAATTAATTGTATTCAAGTGTCTCTCATTTTCATAAAAACACTTTAAATAAAATATCCTTTTAAATGATTTAAATATTTAGTCTTATAAATCATTCTCATTAATGTCCATGTTTTCAAAATGTATTTAGTATTTATTTATTTGGACATTAATTTTTTAAAATCATAATTCCTTTAAAAGATTCAAATTTGTATGGGACACTTTGATTCCAAAATCTCATTATTAAGTGATATAAATGGTTTTGAAAATGGTTTGGTAAAGCATTGATTATGTCAATCTATTGAAATGATAAATTGTGATTGAAATGTGGAAATGTTATCTTTACTTTATGTTTGTTTTTTGTGTTATGAATATGTTATGGTTCTAGAGCACTGTTTACGTATATGGGTGGTTTTGTGATAAACCTTGGGTGGGTGAGCCCGAGATAGCTCTCCAATGCATTAGGTAAGGCCCGAGTAGGGCGGCCTGACCTGGCCACATGAGGGGGGGGAGGTGTTGCGCGCCCCCCACACTTTAACACCAAATAGTCGAAGTCGTTCGATCGCCAACCGCATGCGGTACCCATCGTGCATCCCGCTCGGTCCAGCTCAGTCGGCCATAACCGCTTGCCCTTGGTCCTCCCAGCGGTGGATCATGTACCTCCCCTCCAAAGATGAATAAATGTCGGCCGCCGTCTGCCATCTGTCAGGGCATGGCGGGCCACGACCCCTTGCTTCGACAGCGGCACGTCGTGCGCTGCCCCTCCGCGGTCGACCGAATGTCGGCCACCCTTTGTCAACTGTCGCGGCCGACAATAGCTGGCACCCCTCCGACCTTCATGGTCCCTCTTCCTCTACTGGCAATGTAGGAGCGCGCTGCCCCGGTTCCGTGCAGCTTTCCCGGGATCCATTAACCACCATTATCTTCTGCGAAGAATACAACAACCATGAATAATATCAGAGGGATCAGACCTTGTTTATTTGTCCTATAAACTCCTCATTAGTTCTTCAGTAGGCGGTTCAAGTGCATTAATTCAACTTAAACCAGGAAATGTAACAAAATCCCTACCTCGAAGGTTTGTTGACATCGGTGAAGAAGGAAGGATGGACGTTTGTTTTTCTTTATTATAGATGTCCCATAATGGAGGATTTCACGAGGAAGAATTTGAAGACATTGGATAACATCAGCATTTTTCTTTGGAGAAGTGTTCTTTGTTGGAGAAGCATTCTTTTTTGGAGAAGTGTTCCTCATTCGAGAAGAACTTCGACAAGTTCTACCCTTCTCCTTTTCCAACCAATCCTCTCAAATAAATGAGGTTCCAATATAAAATATCATTTTTGGAACAAATGGAATTGGCATAATTAGTGGGCTCAATTAATTGTCTCTATTAAATGGGAGGTTATTGGGGAGAAGAGAGGTCCCTCCATTCATAGGGGTTCGGGTGGTCCCCACCACCGTGGATTCGAATTGGGGGTTTTTCTAGTTCAGGTGGTCCCCACCTCCATAACCCATGAAGAGAGGTTTCAAAAAGAAAAATAAATATGTTAAACCTTTTATTTTTCTTCTTATATAAAAATCATAAAAACAAACTTTCACCCTTGACCAACTGCAGTCGGGGTGAAGGTGTCCTTAAGAGAATATCAGCGCTGCGAGTTCAACTATTCCCTCATATTTTGATTCGTAGCACTAGTTCAAATGTTACAAAAACCCACTCGCATGTTTATATAATATACCCAAAAAACATTCAGAAATTATTTCTGGGCACTTCGGGCCTCATAATCACGTGCCATCAATTTCTGTGGTCACATAAAATTCACAGATAATTAAATAAAATTACATGGAATTTCCAAGTGTTTAAAGTGATAGTGGAATTAAAACCACTTCCCTCTAATTTAGAAAATGTTTATATTGAAGGTATAAACTAATTGATAGTCATTATTTTCAACATCCTCTTTATAATGTTGGATTTTATATTGACAAACCTTTTAATAGAGTGTAAAAAGGTTTTAGGATGACCCTTAGATTATATTACTAGTATTATCCCATATTTTTTTGATAAAATAAATACATTTAGTGGATAAGGATAATATTGTATATAAAGATCAATGGAATGGAAATAACACCTTTCTTACTGAGGTAAAAAGTTTATTTTATAAGATTACCTATTTTTGGGATATTTATCCCATATTTTATAGAAAGTTTCTTAGAATACTGAAGATTGTTCCTAATAAAGTTGGAATTATATTAGTTCCAAATTAAAGGAATCAATGGGTTACAATATGTATGAAAAATAGTTGGAATGTTTGTATTAAATGTCATTAGATAAATAATTCCATACAAAAGAACAAATTTCATCTTCCTTTTATCAACCAAATGTATGAAATATTAGTTAGTAAATCCTTTTCTCATATCCTTGATTAGTATTTGGGTTATTTTCAAATCCATATATCCCCTAAAGATTAAGAAAAGATAACATTTACCAATTTATTTAGAAAATTTTTTACATAGAATTATATTTAGATTTTTTATGATCTTGATACATTTTATCATTGTATGTTGAGTATTTTTTTTGAATACCAAGAGAATTTAATGTAAGTTTCATATATTATAATAAAATTATTTTCTCTTTAATATTTAATTTTGTATCACCCCTAGGTATTTTATTTATTGTTCCATTGAAAAAATTGTATATTAACTTATGATTAATTCTATTACTTGGTAAGGAGTAGGATATCTCTTTGGAATGCCATTTCAAGTAAGTTAATTTAATTTGATAAATCAAAAGGTAAAATTATTTTATCCATATCATATATAATTTTTTTTAAAATGGGATGTTTCTTGGTTCATAATTTTTTGACCAATAATTCATTAAAAACACTAGTAATATTAAATTTCCCTTATCATTATTACCAAAAATGGTTTTCTGTTTGTTTGTAGTATAAATTATGAGGACAAATTTATTTCACTAAAAAAGATTCTTGAATCCCTGTCCATCATCCAACCAATAAGGTGGGATATCCAATTTTAACTTTTATATGACTCATACAACTATTCAGTTATTGTAATTTAATAAAAAAAAGATGTGATGGATCCTAATTTCCTTATGTATTTCATTCATACACTTGACCTTTCTCATAAAAACAACACTACAAATGAAAAATAGCTTAATTCAATTGTGTTTCCCATGGAAAATTATTATAATATGCACATGGGTCAAAACTGAATTTATTTTTTGATTGTGCTACCCTTAATTTTCTCTTTAGGAACCCTAAGGTAATTCCCTTCTTTATATGATGGATTATAATATTATATGAGTTTGAACATGTGATAAGAGTAAAAATAGGAGTTGAAAATGTGATATTTGAAAATATTATTAAGAATTACCCAATATTGGAACACCATGTGGACTCATTCCTCCCTATTTGAGAGTCCTTCCATGATGAGAATGTTTTCATGTAGTAGACCTTACCCCTAGTTATGAGAACATTGTAAACATTTTAGTGACATATTTTATCCCAATATATTTTAGAAATTCACAATCCAAGAGTCTTAAACATGGGTCCTGATAGTATATTTGGGATGACTCATAGTTTTGGAAGAATTCTACAAATTAGGTTGTTCTTCGGTGTGTCCGCAACAACAAGTTCACATCTATTTTGGGTTTCCTCTATGAAACCCAAAATTTTTAGAATTTATTTTATTTTAAATAAATATTCTATTTAATAGAATTTATTATGTAAAAGAATATGATTAAACGAACCAAAATATTCTATGGAAATAATATTATTTAAATATGATTATTAACATCTAAACGTTAGATTATCTGGTATGAATGGATATAACTAATTTTTTAAAAATATTTATAAGAGGTTATCCATTAATAAAGTTTTTTTATTAATACATTAGAAATAAATAATAAATTTTAAATGTTAAAAATAATATCATTTATTACAAAAATAACAATTTTTAATGTATTATATTTCTCAATATTATATATCTTGATCACTGGTGAATAGAATTTTGATAAAATATTTTGGTAATTATTTAAATAAATAATAATCATTAATACATTGATTATAAACTGATTATAAGTGATGAGAAAATCATTTGATGGAAAGATGAGTAATTTTTTAGAAAAACAATTTCTATTCTCCGTAATGTATTTTGCCTTAATAAATTGAGATAATCACTATTGATGAATTATTTTAATGAAATATTAAATAATATATTTAATGAAAATATCAATATTAATCAATTGGTTTATTCTATGCATGGAAGAAGAATAAAATCATTTTTATGCTTAAAAATAAAATTTCCATAAACATGGTTTCTTATACATTTTTGTGTTCTGATATTAGAATTAATTTCCAAAAATTTTAGGAATTGAATATTTTAAAATGGTTTTCATATCATGAATAAAAATAAATAATATTATTTAATTAGGTCTACATCATTTTTTATCATATGAATAGTGAGCATGATAAAAGTTGCTCATCAGGGAAAATAGTAAAATCGGTAAAATAAGGTTAAAACCCTAAGATAAATTCTAAAAATAAATAAAAAAATAAATTTATTTCAATGTATGAGTTATATTATACCATAATAATACTATATTATCAAATAGATAACTTTTCCCACTTTCCTTTGATTATAGAATTTATATTATTTTCTATGTAGGATAATTAAAAAAATCCACTCTTTATTTTAATGTATTTAATATGTTTACATATAGAAAAAATTAAATTTTGAATGATTATATGTTCCTATTTTTAAAATAAATAAATAATTTTTATGATAGTAATTTATTTTAATTTTTTAGTGATGGTATAACTACCTTGAATGCTTACTCAACGTCGACATAGCGATTGTGCCCACAACAAAAAAATCAAGTAAATAATTTTAAAAACATTATAATTTATATGTTTTGGATAAGGTATGTAATTACAAGAATATAATGAATAATTATAAGTTAGTGGTGTTAGTTAATTTATTTATATTTTAATTACATTTTTATATTGATTCCTTTTAAAAAATAAGTTAATATTCATAAAAATTACATTAATTGATATTTAATGTTTAAAAATTCATTTTTAATCATCAGAAACTCATAGATATTATATCATAACTAAAACTTATGGGAAAACTTTTAGGATATCAAAAATAGTCCATGTATGATGAAATTTATGTTTTTAAAATTATTTTTATGGCCCTCAGAGTTTGAAAAAATTAGTACCACATGTAAGGTTAAAAGGGCTATCAACGGGGTTAAAATGGGGATAATGTTAAAAATATCAATTGAAGTTTTATTAATATTATTTATTGAATTTATTTAGGCCATAGAAGTATTATATTATAATATATTATAGTTTTATCAATTTTACATGAGTTAAACACATATTATATATTAATATTTCATATATTTTCGAGACATCCACCCACCCAAATTATAAAAGGACACCTCCTCTCCTCTCTTATTCACATGTTATTGAGCCACATAGCTCCGATAAAACCTACAAACACTCCTCCAAACACCCCTATACATATTTTAGAGATTATTGTATTTCTAAAATACCATCCTAGTGGTCCTTAAAACGAGGTCCAGTGGAGGTATCTCATTGAAAATGTGATCATCTTCACCAAATATTTCTATGTTTATTTTTTATTCTACCTCCAAAAAATATTATTTAACCGTATTAGCAAAGTTAAATATTTAAAATTATATTATTTATATTTTTATATGGTAAAAAAATTACCTTTATCTCTTCATCATCAATCCCAGTGGAAAACTGATAACTTCATCATGTGTATGTATGGAAAATTCTCTTACAAAAAAACATTTTCTTTTTCATCACTACCTCTAAGGGTTGGTTATATTGGTATATTTAATGAATATATTATATTTCATTAATATTATTATGATTTTTTAATGATAAAATATTTTATACCCTCTAATTATCCAATTTATTGTAAGAGGGCAATGTCAATCGTTCGTACATTTGGACTATAGTCTCCATGAAGAAATGTGATTTTTTTACATTTATGCTATATATGGATGGTCCTAAGGTTTTTTTAATGTAGATATATTATATAATTATTATTCTGTATTATTGAATTACAATTTTCTTCTCTTTTTTCTATCCATCGAAATGAGAAAACCTCACTCATGTATATGTACAGACTATAATCTCTACAAAGTGATATAATTTATTTCTCATAACCACATTATATTAATGGTTATAAAAGTTAAAATATTGTATAAATGAGATTCTTATGAAATTAATAAGATTATATTGATGATGAAACAATGAACATGGTGCACAGACCAGGACTATCATACCAAAACATTTAAGAAAAATAAAATAGAGAACACCCAAAATGATTCTTTTAAAAAGGAATTATTAATAAAGTACTAGTTATAAATAATAATTTAATCAAAGAGGCTATAATAAATATCAATTAGTTTTTGTATAAATATTTAAAAAAAATTATTATTTATTATACATAAGGTTATGATATCATTTGAATAATGTTGTTCCCTTAGGTAAGGGATTCCAATTCCACTTTTACTTTTGTGACCCATATTCTAGATTCAAAAATAATTTATTAAGTGTGGATTATAAAATTACCATGATTTTATTTGTTTAAAATATTCATAAAAAGTATTTTACTTTAAAAATTCATCCACAGAACACTATTTAATGATGTGTTGATGGAGAAATTGAAAAACCTGTACCGGTTCCTCATCTCAATATTGTTTCATTGAGACATGTTTCATGTTATTCACCTATTTTTGTTTATATGGTTTTTAAGTTTCTCCATTAAAATGTTATATAATTAATATATTAATATTAATGGTAATTTAATATTCATTTGAAGTTATTTTTTTCAAGGGGGATATAATTAAAAAGGTACCCAAGAGGTGAAGATTGGTATTGGAGTCTCATTTTTAATCAGGAATTTTTATTCGTGAATGTATTTTGGGGGTAATTATCTATATCATATTTTTTTAAAAAAATATATTTTATTATAGTTGATTTATTTCTATTTTTGTAATTTTGTTACGATCATTATCCTCTTAGTGGTACTTAAAATAGTTTAAAAGATGTTTTTAAGAAAAGTCTACCATATTTCTGCTTTTTTGGTGAACTTTTTATTCCATGTATAAGTTATTTAAAGTTTTTTAAATAATATTATATATATGTTGTAGATATTTTTTTAATTCATATTCAGCAATATTTTACTTTTTTATGATTTATAAACAAATTTTTACAATGTTTTAGAAATAGTTTATTTATGAATTTTTATAAATATTTTAATGGAATCTTTGATTAAAAACTTACAAGGAAGTAATTTTATTCCATCATTTCTATTAATTTATTGGAAGCGTACATTACAATTTTACATGTTTATTTTAAGGAAAATATTTCTCCTAATATTCTATAATATTTTATTTTTAAATATAATGAAATATAAGGAAAACTTTCATGTGTTCACAGAAATGTAAAAATGATCTTTTAAAGGTGTGACCTTCAATTTCATAATCCTTGAGGTTTATAAATCATCACAATGGATATTATCTATTGAAACAATCCAATAACATTATATTGAAGGTTTCTGAAGATATTTTAAATAAAATAATAAAGAAACCATTTCCATTTGGTTAATAAAGTTATGAATGGAATAATGGTTGTTTCATTGAGTTTTATATTTAAATGAATGATATATTTACTTGATTCATGTTATAGTTCTTTGAAATTTTTTCTGTTATGAAGTATGTTGATATATCTCTCTAATCCATTGAGTAATGTCATAGAGTTTACTGGATGGAAGTTACTCATAAGAGAGTTTGAGGTGTACTGAATTTAAGAAGCTCTTAAGAGAAAATAGAGTTCACTATTTCAAAGATACTCTTATGGTGATGTTAAAATTAACCTTTTTTAGGTGATTCCATGATGAATTTATGATGTCTCAAGATAAAAACATGGTTTATATATACATGATATGAGTTATAATGGTTCATTTGAGAAAAAATCATTTCACTTAGTTAATTATTTTTAACAAATAAGAATCTTATATTATTCCATAACTCATGTTTTTATAATCTTGGTTTTGATGGGTACGAATTTTCATACGTTATGATCATGAAATTTTCCTATCTTGTCAAACAATTATGTTAATCTTTTTCAAAGTATGAATATAAGCCCACCCTTTATTATGACTCCATTACCTTAGGTTATAAAGAATGATATTATGTATTATATGCCTAAAAGTGTATAATATGTGGATAATTTTCTGTGAGATGTTAATGTATTAATATATAAAAAGAAAATATGTGTATAATGGGTAAGATACCGATTTTATTAAAATCATATATGATTTACTACTTAATGGGTTTTCCCTAATTCTTTAATACTATATACATAAATGGTATTTGATATGTATGTGACTAAGGTTTGGTAATTGATTTTGTAATAATGGATATATAAAATCGGATCACTTCGGTTTGTATCAAATCAAGTATATAATGTATATTTTTTTAACACTACATTCAAGTGTATAGGTCTCGAGTTGCATCATTTGGTATCATAACTGGGTTTAGATAACATTAAATGTTATGAAGTAATCTGATGGGGATAATTTAAGACTTAGAGAAATCATTATGGATTGATATGTTTAAGGATGATCATATGTTTAATGGAATAAATACCATTTTTATGTTTTTGTTTTGGAGCTTTATGGTGACAGGTTACATTTTGGGACATTTTTAGTATTTTTTGGAGAATATGTGACAATGATGTATAATTTTTTTTTTGAATTTGACCTTATAAGTGTTTAATGGTATTTTAGGATATATGTTATGTTTATCTTGGAAGTCTATATGATCAAATGTTTCATATTTTGGGTTTCAAATATTTTCAAACAATGTTTTCAAAAGTTTTATTGAATGATTTAGGTTTCACTTTGGGTGTTATTATTTAGGTTTTAGAGATTTATTTATAATGGTTTATTTATATTGTATATTACATTAAAATGATATGCCCATTTTGTGTTTGGTTAATATGTATAAACATGATGAAATTTTTATCACCCCTTCTAATCACATGATCCATGAAATAATAATTTTAGTTATTTAGGAATGAATAATTCATCATTTTTATTTATCTTATACCTAGAAGTATAAATTGAAAACTTCTCAAAACAAAACCAAAGAATGAAATTCTTGAAATAAATTGAGTAATCCTATTATCTATCATTCTCAATATTGATCATAAAATAATTCCTCACACTCAATACTGTCAACAATAAATCTATCAATTCTTATATGAAAAACATTTATCTGCAATGTAGGTACCCATTATGAAACTCATTCACACTTACAAGTCTCACAATGATAAATTAATAGTTTAAGAAATATTTTGGAAGTGATATGTTTTATTACCTTCATATATTCATCAAATTCCTTTTAAAATGGAAATGTATTAAATTTAGAATAAATTGTACTTCTAAAAAATTGGTATATTAATCATTCTTTTCTATTAATTCATTTTGAAAATGTTTTATACTGTTCATATCAAACACAAGATAAAATTTAGAGGACGGAATTTCATTAAGGGGAAGAATGTAACACCTAAAGGTTTGAAAAATTATTTTCTATTAAAAAACTACTATATTTGACAGCGAATACCATAAGAAATACAGATATTAAGGAATGTGTCATATACTATGGAAAAAATATTATTTAAATCTTATTGTTATCGTGTAGACATAGGATTTATGAGTATGAATGGAAATAATTTAATTATGAGAAATATATAAATTATATTTTCCAAAATGAAAAAACTTTTTTAATCTCTGGGAAATATGTACTAAATTTTAAATGATAAAAATTATATAATTTAATGTTAAAAGTTCATTTTTTCAAAAAATTTAGATTGGAAATATTAGGTATCTTGATCACCAATGAACTTGGATTTTGATTAAATATTTTATTTTCTAGTATAATCAAATTAATAATATTTAATACATTTATTTTTAATATTGCAGTAGTGAAAATAATATCATTGGATGGTAAAAAGAGTTATCTATTAGAAAACTGTTTTTTTATAATGTAAATTACATTAATAAATTGAGTTAATAACTATTTATAAATGGTTTTAATTAAATAAGTATATAATATATTCAATAAAACATATCAACATTTATATAATTTTAATTACTATGAAACGAATGTGAATAATATCATTTTTTATTCTAAAAAATATGTTTTCTCTAAAAAAAATTAACAAATGTTATATGATAATAATATAATTAATTTCTACATATATAAAAATTTAATATTTTTAAATATATTCAATATTTTGAATCTAAATAATTAATAATATTCAAAAATAATAACTTATTTTTTTAATAATTTATTATAATCATGATAAATTTTTATCAATATAGAAAAGCATAAAAATGTTAGATGGGTATTAAACCATTAGATAAGGTCTAAAAATGAATAAAAACTTCAGTTTATTTCATTGGATGAGTTTATTTATAATATATCCATAATATATTATAAAATATATAATTTTGTATTCAATATCCTTTGATTATAACATTAATATTTTCATAAGAAAAGGATTATTACAAAATGTCACATTCTTTCATTTAATATCTGTAATATTTTGTCATAGGGATAAAAATATATTATAAAAATAAATAAATGGTTATTTTTATGATGAAATTTTTTTGATAGTAATTTATTTCTAATTTTTCATGATGGTATAATTTCCTTCAACACCTACACAACGTCGATGTTGCAATTGTGTATGCAATACAAAAATAAAGTAAATTATATTAAGAAACATTAGAAGTATTTATTTTTTGGATAAATTATGGTGTTATAGTAATTTCACTAATAAGGAAATGGGGTTATTTATGTATAAATTATTTATATTATAATTAAATTTTTATCTTTATTTGTGTAGAAACAAAATTTGGGAATAATCATGAAAATGACATTAAATGATATTTACTATTTAAAAATAATTTCTACATCATTATGAAATAATTAAAATACTATGATTAATAAATTATATTGTAATTGTTTTATTAAATCATTAATGATTAATTAATTTTCCAATTTGAATTTTTAAAATTACATTCCTAACACTTTCATATTGAAAAATATATTACCACGGTTATGGTTTAAAGGGTTGAAAAGGGGTTTTAACAAAGAGATAAGGTTCAAAATGAGACATAAACATGTATAAATCATCATGGATTTGGTTTATTTAAACCATTTAATAATTATATTATAATATATGGAACTTTGGAGATATTATACATTAGATATACACATAATATATATTAATTGTTCATTTATTTACAGGATTACCACCCACCTCCTTTATAAAATGGAACCTCCTTACCTCTTTTAGTAACATATTATTTAGCACAATTTCTTGATCAAACCATAAAAAATGTATTCTAAATTACCATATTTATGTTCTATAGGTAATTTCATCTTTAAATACCAACCATATGGTCTATAATAAGAGATTCAAAAGAGGTTTCCGAAAGAAGAGGTAATCATCTTCACTAAATCCTTTTAAGTTAATTTCTTATTTTGTCTCCTATAAATATAAACCATATTGAAATAATGAATTAAATACCATTTTATTACTCAAATTTTATTTTTTAATATAATAATTATTACCTATTTATCATCCATTTGAATAGGAAAATTAAATGGTCATAATGCATGTGTACATAAAACCATATACATAACTAATGTATTTCATTTTTCATCACTGAGTCCCATGGTTTATATATATATATGGTGATAACATATTATGTCTAAAAAATATTATGAATCTATAAATATAAATTTGTATCTATATTTTGACCATCCCATATGTGGTAAGATGATAATTTTGCTCGTGCATACATGTGGACTACAACCTATATGAAGCGATGTGATTTATTTTCAATTTCATATTTATATATATAGTAATAAGGATATATTTAATGGAATTTTATCATATATATGATTTAATTTGGATTTTATATGGTTAATTAAAAATTATTTTTCTGTTTCTTCATCTAACTAAAAGTGAAAACATCACACAGTCTTTTGTATAGATAACCATTTCCATGAAAAGATGTAATTGATTTCGCATCACCACCTTTTTTAGTAGTTATAAAAATGTTAATAATTTATAAATATAATAATAATTACATGATTCAGATTCTAAATATGATGAATCCACGAACAATGTTCCTATAATGGAACAATTGAACAGAAACATGTATGAATAATGGAATAGTAAACACCCATAATTATGATTTTAATGAAGAATTACTTAAAAATGAGATTTTATAAATTATATATGAAAAATATCTGTTAATATAAGTATGAATATTCTTATTATATAAATTTTAAATAAATAAAAATTTCTTATAAAGTGTTTTAAGAGTGAAAATGATTAATTTTAGGACCTTTGGTGAGGGTTTCTCAACTCTCTTTTAATTCTCAAAAACATATTCTATATTAACTACTTTTCTATTTTGCAGTTTATATAATTTCAATGAATATATATCGTGATTATATTCTTAAAAATTATGTTTATTTACCAATCCACATAAGGTTCACTCTTTTAGGAGGTTTCTGTTTAGAAATTAATAAATATTTAAGGGTTCTTCTTCTAAATTTTGATTCGTTGAAACATTTTCATGTTAGACATATTTTTTTATTTATAAAGTGTATATATTTCTTCATTAACATGGTAAATATTGAATATATTTATATTTATTGTATTTAAAGTATCATTTGATGTTTGTTCGTGGGGGTTATGATTCAAAAGTTACAAAATCCATTAGGGTTTATGTTGTAATTTCATTTTCAGCTAGTATTAAATATATGTGAATCTATTTTTAGGGAATTATATAACCCTCATATTTGAAAAAATATATATTTTCTTATCCTTGGATTATTTATATGTTTTCATATTTTCCCTTCATTTTCCTCTCATTGGTATATAAAATGATCGATATGAAGTTTTTATGAAAAATTCACCTTATTTCCTCTTTATTTGATGATCTTTTTTCTACATCTTAATGTTATTTAATAATATTTCAAAATATGATTTTATATAATCACTTGACTATTTAAAATAGTTTTCACGGATAGATTAATTTCTTTTCAAAGCATTAAAATTATATTTTTATAAGGTTTTCCAATCATTTTATTTATGAATGTTTATAAAATGTGTGAAAGGGATATTTATTTTAGTTATTATCGAATGAATGGATTTTACAAAGAATATGACTGTTATTTCATATAATAATTCATTTACAAGATTCTATGGTTATTTAGAATATGAATATTTGTATCGAAATTATTGAAATTTTTAGTTTTAATGATTTTGAAATTAAACGATATATTTCTTGTTTTTAAAGAAATATTAAAATACTATTTTAAATGTATGTTTCATATATTTTAATATCTGTAATATTCCAATGATTATCTAGTGATATTTTTTAATGATATTTTCCACATATTTCTTTGGATTGATTA
Organism: Viscum album; assembly: GCA_963277665.1. NCBI lineage: Eukaryota > Viridiplantae > Streptophyta > Magnoliopsida > Santalales > Viscaceae > Viscum > Viscum album. The sequence goes on from OY728136.1 coordinate 1,295,518,183, forward strand.
TGATTATGTTTTTCAAAAATAATTTCAGGAAACCATTTCCACTATTTAATCAATTTATAAGGGGAAAGATAGTTGTTTCTTAGATTTTTATGATAAAATAAAACCCAAATATTTTTTATTCATATCATAATTCATGGAAATTATTGATGATAATAGGTGATTCATATATATCTTGTTAATATTGGTGAGCCAAATACAGCTCTCCAATTCATTATGTAATGTGAAGGGCATAACTAGATAGAAGTTACTCCTAAGAGAATAAAGAGTTTACTGAATATAAATAACTCTATAGAGATGAAATAGTTAACTTGATGAAATGTAATCCTAATAGAATGTTGTAATTATCCAAATTAGGTGATTATATAACTTTAAATTCACTTTTTTTATCAAAATACTTTTAAGGAAAATGTGGGAAACTGCATTGTTCAAACAGTGAATGAATTGAAGGAAAATGAATAATTATTGAAAGATAACATTAGACTATTAGAAATATTCTCCATAAATTGTTTCTATAAAAGATTAGTTACTGGAATATATGGAAAATCGATTATAATTTCTTCAATTTCATACAACAATGTGTCCCGTGTTTTCATGTATTCTTCTCTGCTAATCTTCCTTTCATTTTATCCTCTAATCACTATTAGGGTCTACTTATCAATCCTTGAACCATGCCCCTTATTAGTATCCACCAAAATAAATTTCCCCATCATCTTGTCATCTTCTTCATGCATGGAATTAATCACAGGGAAATCTTCCACCATTTCTTCCTTTGAATAAACATTTATCTCTATATCCATAACACCCTATGTGCCTACCTACTTTGAATTAAAAGCCACTAATGGGTCCCAAGATTCTACATGTAGATCATCTAGCCTAATAGGAATCTAATTAATAGAATGTTCATCCACCACCGAGTCTCCCTATAAATAGATATGATCTCGCTTCACCGCACTACGAATCACATTCTCCTTGGTAACTACACCTTCGGGTTATTTCAGATTAAAGATACAAACAATATTATTTTCCTTATTGCTCATGTAAGATAAAAATAATGTCTCTATTGGTTAAGGGATGAGTTAATTATTATTATGTAATAAATTCATAATTTCACAATATAACAACATGTTTTTTTTTTCACTATGAGTTTTAATGGTTCCATTGAACAAAATTGATTTCACCTCGTTTAAAATTTTTTAATAACATAATTCCTATCTTATTCTATGACTCTTCTTTGGTGAAATAGGTTTTCATGAGTATAAATTATCTTATGTTATTATATTTCACTTTGATTATAATCCTTTATCCTACTGATCATCTATCCTCACTAATGATATTCAATTGATGACTATGTTTACCCTTACTAACAAATTTTTCTCACTCTTTTTTATGATTCCATTTACCAATGTTATGAACAATGATATTATGTATGATATGTCTAGAATGGTATCATTTTTGGATAATTTAGTGCAAGATATTGATGTATTCTTATGGATTAATAAAGTTTTAGTATAATGGTAAAAATTCCATTTTTATGAGAATGATAAATGTGTTTTATGTAATTTTTATATAATTATATAAAACTATAAACATAAATGGTCTTGGGTATGTATGTGTAACACTATAAGAACCCGGTTCTTATTTTTGAGGTACAAGTTTCTTCCTTTCTCTTTTCCTTATGTGTTTTTGAGAAAATCAGGAAAATGGGGAAAATCACATTTTGGTGGGTACACGCCTTGTACTTTTTGCACACACTATGTACTTTGGTCGTGTGGGATGAGTACATAAGGTGTGTATCCATGCTGGTGATAAAATGTGTAAAAACTAACTACACGCCGTGTAGTGGGTATGTACACTCCGTGTAGTCAGTCAGTAGGAAAATAGTAAGGTGGTGAAGGCAGCCGCCAGCAGAGCGTTAGTACACTCCGTGTACTCATGGATCACATGTCATGTACTCATGTCAACTGATGAACAGTTCCATAGTGGAAAGAAGCCGCCGTAAAAAATGGAAAGTACATGCCCTGTACACAATAATATACGCCGTGTTGTCTGTTTTTTTTTTGCTTAAAATGGGCAGTAACCTCCCCTATTCACAGGGAAGGCTTAGAACTAGAGGAGGGTTTGGGAGAGATGACTAGAGATTTGTAGATCACCTGAGCAAGCACCAGGACCCGATTCCACCTCCGTCGATCTCGTTGAAATTGTACGGGTAAGCCCTTCCTTCTCCTTAAGATGTTCTTACGAATTATTTCCCAAGGGGAAGGTATATACGTTTGAACGGTATTTTCTTTTACCTCAGATCTACGTCGTTCTTGGATGATTCAAGGAGCGTCGTTCGCGTATACCGATCAGGCGCGATCGAGGTAGGTGGCTTGGTGTTTAAATTCCCAACTGCTATTAGTTTGTGTGTACCATTTTGCTACGAACCCATGTTGGGGTGTCGTGTGGCTGAGGCCTTGGCTTTTTTGAATTCCTATAATTGTATAGGTAATTAATAAACTATTGTTTGGGATCACTGCTTGGATCCAGGACCACCCCGGGGGTGCGTTCCTCTGTTTAGCCGTTTGGCCAGGTTACCTGAGGGTATACAGTAAAATTTAGCATGCTTTAAATTTCCTTGAGAGTAATTTTATATAATTGCTTGCTTATCTATTGGGCTCGGCTCGATTACTTGCACCTGAGGGAAGTGTTCTATTTAGCCTGAGGGTAGTGTTCTATTTCGCCAGATAGAAACACTTCTTATGCCTGAGGGTAGTGACTTCTGTGCCTGAGGACGACACCTCGTATTCCTGAGGGCAATATCTGATATGCCTGAGGGCAGATACCAGAGGGTTTCAATTCATTGTACTTGAGGGTAAGGTTTTCATGTCTGAGGACATTGACAGTTTACTTAGAATATTCACTATGGTGGTATCTTAAATTGATGGATTAAAAGAATGTTAAAATGGAAATATAACCGGTAGTTAGTTACTTTTGAGTGCTGCTTAGTTATTTTCATTTTTCTACTGCACACGCTATTGCACATTTACACTGATAGTTGGGCGCGGGACTTTGGTGGGTGCCTATTGGGATTTATTTCTCATAGACTATGTTGTTGTAGGTGTGGATAAGGGAAAGGGTCCCTATACATGTACTTGATTGTTGCTGAGGAGTAGGGGAGCATGGGACCGGGCTTAGGCTCACGATGCTACCGGCTGTTCTGTTTTGTTCTGATGTACCTGTACTTGATCTATATTGTATTGTGTTGTATTGTTGTGTAACATGTTCTTGCTATTTTCTTAGAACTAGAGGCATGTTGCGTCATTATCTATATAACTGTTGGTTATCTTTTACTGCAGTTTTGCATTTTAAATGTGTATAGTTTGTTTCTTCCACTGATGTTGTATGTTATTTGTCTTTTCCGCTACGCTACACTTTGACAAATGAGGTCATAGTTTCCCCACTATCAGTCATGGGCCATCGCTACAAGTCGGCAGCCTCTGGAGTTTGGGGAAATGTGCTTGAGGTTGTGTGACCAACCGGGTCCGGGGTAGCCGTTGAGTAGCTTCCGGAACTGGGATGTTACAAAGTTGTATCAGAGGAGTTTCTTTTCTTTGACTTACTGTTTGGAGCCTTAGTCAGGGATAAGAAAGAAATGGTAGTTGGTAATAAGTTGTGCCTAGGAGTATCTAACCCGTGTACAGGGAAAAGCTAGTTTACCTCGTATTTTTACAATTCTTCAGATTTTGCGAATTTTAAAGTTGATTTGATTTTCACCGTTGGGTGATGCACTTGTGGTGTGTGGTTTATGTTCTAATCGTGGGTTCTATTTAGTTGCAACCTGGTGAGATTAGGGTATTCCATCTCATGAATCCTTTATTCACATGCTAGAAATCAAATTACATGGATAGTTCTATTCCATGTAGGCGCATTAGAAATTGCATGTTGATGATATAGTTTTTGTGCTAAAAAGAATTCGGTTGTGATAGTTGCTTTGATAAATACCTGATATGTGATAAAGTATTTTTTTGTGATCTTGTTGAATGAATGAACGCCAAATATTGGTTTTTAGGGAGTATGGGCACACATTTCTCAGAATCTGGTGGATCATCGACTATTTATCTTGGTATAACATTTATAAGATGTCAAACATTGATTCGCAGGGAGTATGGGCCCTCACGGATCGGAATTTGGCACGTAGGTGTTGTTTTTCAGTATTTTCTGGGTTCCGGAGAAGTTTCAGAGGTTTACTGTCTGGAGAACCCAGTATACACGACGTGCAGTTCCTCGGACACATGTCGTGTGTTCTTCTGTTCGGGAAGAATAAAAAAATTTACGTACATGCTGTTAAGTCTATTCCCGTGTCATGGACCATGTGGGTTGGGAAAAAAATAGGGGAAAGGCTTGGGAAAAAACACGTCGTGTAGTGGTTGACCCGAAGTCCGGCTGTGTAACTAACAGCACGGGTCAGTGAAATCTTTTCTTGGACACGCCATGTCAATGATGAACACAGTCGTATAGTGTAACATGGGGACCCGACCGTGTAGCTAACAAACATGGGTTAGTGTTACATCTTCCTGAACACGTCGGGTACCAGAGGTACATGTCATGTAGTCCTTGCCGGTGGGAAACTGTGTGGTATTAGCCATATGGCTGGGGAAATGGGGTGGTGTACACGCCGTGTACAGGTGTAACACGTCGTGTAGTCTTAGCCGATTAGTCAGTCGTGTCACGAACGACATGGGAAGTTGGAAATTAAACCATACACACCGTGTAGATAACATACACTTCGTGTAGTCATGTTCAACATGAGCCATGTGGCTTAGCCATATAGAAGGACCCGGGCAGGGGGGAAAAGTCAGGTACACACCGTGTAGTTAATATACACGCCGTGTAGTCTTGTTTTGAAAATATTGAAATTCCTTCTTCCTCCTATTCTCTTTTTGGTACCCTCATTTTTCAGTATTTTATAATCTTAATCTAAGGTGTGTGTTTGACCTTGTAGAGTCATGTCGCTGAGACGAACAAGTGTTGTTCGGCAGGAGAGTGGCAACGATTATACTCTAGAGATTGTGGGCCATGGGCTACCAGTGGATCCTCCAATAGAGCCAGATGCGGCGCCATCCATTATATCGTACACAGGCGCGGATGCGCAGTTACATGAAGGATTCATGCGGTTCATGCAGACCTTTCAGGGAGCACTGTCGGCTGCCACATCTATGGCTAATGTGACACATATCTTCCAGAAGCAGAATCTACCTACGTTTTCATGGGATGGCGGACCACAGGCTGCAGAGTCTTGGATAAATTCTATGATGACTAGTTTTGAGCATCTAGAGACACCTCCATGGTGGAGGGTCAAGCACGTGACTTACATGTTGTGTGATTCCACCAAGAGGTGGTGGGATGTTACAACTCAGTCTGAGCATCACAGAGACATGACATGGGTAGATTTTCAGATAGCCTTCTATGACTTCTTCTTCCCTGGGATGCTGAGGGAAGATCAACCTCGAGGGTTCATGAACCTTCATTAGGTCACTATGTCAGTGATGGATTATTCGGCTTATTTCACCGAGCTTCAGCGTTTTTCTCCCGTTTTGGTGGGTAATGATATGTTGAGAGCCAGACGCTTTGATAATGGTCTTTGGTATGACATCTGAGAACTTTTGAATGTTTTAAGGATGCCTACAGTACATGATATTGTGAACCAGGTGCTGATTACAGAGAGGAACCTGAGGGAAGCTATTGGTGTGGGCCAGGGTGGTTCGACACCAGTTTCTGGTACTATTTCTACCGGGTAGAGAACGAGAGAGATGGATTTCTCTCAAAGTGGTAGTACCAGCCAAAAGAATGTTTCAGGTGGTCAATTCATATGCTACCAGTGTGGTAAAGAGGGGCACAAGATACCGCAGTGTCCATGAGACCTAGTGGAGTGCCGAGATTGCGGCAAGATGGGTCATCTGTAGCACTATTGTTGGGCGTTTCTACCAACAGATAGTGAGAGGGGTTCTGTGCAGACTCTACGAGCGAGATCAAGACCAGTAGATTCTTACTATTCGGGAAACTGGGATACATCAGGATGTATAGGAAGAGGTGGTGGTCATGGCCATGGTATCCAGACACCAAGATCTCAGAGGCAGTAGGATGGGACATCTCAGGGTAGCCAGGCTGTTTCGCAGGGATGCGGCACTGGGTAGGCATATGCAGTGCAACAGACACAACAAAAGCAGGATCACGGATCTTCTACTGGAAGAGGTACTATTCTAGTATCGTTTATCTTATCTTCAGTACTTTTCAATACGGGTGCTACACATAGCTTTGTATCTGTTCCTATTGTGGAGAGCCTTGGGCTCTGTGTTTCTTCTTCTTCTAATGCTATGGCTCTAGACACTCTGTTGGGGACTAGAACAGCTGGTGTGCCTCGGTGCAGAGAGTTCTCCATAGAGGTTAGTGGGTGTCACTTTCTTTGGGACCTATATATCTTGGAAATGACGAGCTATGATGTCATTGTAGACTGCTATCATCGTAGGGTGAGTTTCACATCACCAGAGGGCAGAGAGTTTCTATACAAGGGTGAATGGGATGTTCAGGCGAGTCGAGCTGGACCAGAACATCTTGGGTTAGGTGGAGTCACAGCCCAGATTGCGAGTTTATATCTGGATGATCAGGGGACTTGTCAACAGGATTTCCGTCTAGTGGTTGATCATTTCAAGGATGTCTTCCTGGATGATTTTCAGGTCTACCACCAGAGCGAGAGGAGGATTTCTCTATTGATCTTGTTCCAGGAGCATCATCGGTGTCCATTCCTCCTTATTGGATGGCTGCACCTGAGTTACAGGAGCTCAAGAGACAGTTAGAGGACTTACAGTCAAAGGGTTTTATCTGACCCAGTACTTTTCCATGGGGGTTCTCCTGTACTTTTTGCGAAGAAGGTGGATGATACCCTCATACTCTGTGTGGATTATCTAAAGTTGAACCAGTTGACGATTAAGAACCGATATCCCTTGCTGAGGATTGATGATATTTTTGATCAACTTTGAAGTGTATGAGTGTTATCGAAGATTGACTTGAGTTCAGGATATCATCAGTTGCGCGTTAGACCATCTGATATACCACTTAGAGCTTTTCGGAGCAGATATGGTCCATACGAGTACTTGGTTATACCACTGGGATTCATGAATGTGCTAGCAGTTTTCATGGCACTGATGAATCGTGTGTTCCACGCTTATCTGGATTCTTTTGTGGTAGTATTCGTGGATGACTTCTTGGTGTACTCTCACACTCGACAAGACCATGCCACCCATCTTGAGATCGTACTGAGTACAATGAGAGAGCATAAGATATATGCTAAGATCTCAAAGTGCCACTTTTTAATAGACCAGATTCACTTCCTGGGTCATATCATCTCAGAGCCATGAGTTTCGGTAGACCCAAAGAAGGTGAGATCAATAGTTTCCTATGAGCATCCTAAGAATGTGTTTGAGATACAGAGTTTCTTAGGGGTGGCTGGTTACTACAGACGCTTCATACAATACTTCTCCTGCTTAGCAGTGTCGTTGACGAGCTTGACTAAGAAGGGTGTGATGTTCGTTTTGTCAGAAGCTTGTGAGGTAGCATTTCAGGACCTAAAAGGAAGGTTGACATCAGCACCAGACTGGATACTTCCAGAGTAAGGGATGAGCTATATAGTTTACTGTGATACATCAGGTATTGGGCTGGGAGCTATGTTGATGCAGGGAGATCGATTTGCTACGTACGGTTCTCGACTGTTGAGGCCACATGAGAGGAATTACCCGACTCATGATCTCGAGTTGGCTGCAGTTGTTCATGCATTACGCTATTGGAGACATTATCTCTTGGGAGAGCATTTTGTGGTTTTCACCGACCCCAAAAGTCTCATGTATATCTTTACTCAGCGTGACTTGAATCTGAGGTAGCGAAGGTGGTTCGAATACCTTCAGCCCTTCGATTTTGAGCTTGCCTATACACCTGGTAAAGGTAATGCGGTAGCTGATTCACTGAGCAGGAGGACTCAGATATAGGCAGTGTAGGAGGCAAGTGGTGAGTGGCAGCTCATGTATTTGTTCTCTAAGATACATTTGGAGGTTTATGGCAGTCAGGGGCAGACCTATCTTCCTTTTTTAGGTGTGACCTATACCCTCCTGGATAGAGTGAAGATGAGACAACTATCTGATTCAGAAGGCCTAGTTCTACGGGAGTCGGTGGAAAGTGAGGACCCTCCTCCTGGATGGATGATAGGCGATGATGAATTATTTCGGTTTCATGTACGAGTATGGGTTCTAGGGGATATACGCGAGGAGGTGATACGGTAGTTTCATGTTTCAGCTTGGGCAGTTCATCCCGGATTTACCAAAATGTACCGTGACTTGAGACGTCAGTATTGGTGGCTGGGTATGAAGAGGGAGATAGCTAGTTTTTTACGAGATGTTCCACCTATCAGCAGGTCAACGATGAGCATTAGAGGCCAGCCAAACTGTTAAAATAGTTACCTATTCCAAAGTGGAAATGGGATGATGTCGTGATAGAATTCGTGACTGGGTTGTCGAGGTCACCATCAGGCAATGATGCCGTGTGGGTTGTTGTGAACAGACTCACAGAGGCATCTCACTTTTTCCTAACCATGGAGACCTTCAAAGATGATGAGCTCGAGAAGTTGTATATTCAAGATATTGTACGTCTTCCTGGGGTCCCTCGTTCTATCGTTTCAGATAGGGACGCATGTTTTACATCTCGTTTCTGGTAGAGTTTTCAGAGGGTACTGGGTACACAGGTATATCTGAGTATAGCTTACCACCCTCAGACTGATGGCTAGTCAGAGTGTACGATACAGGTGCTAGAGGACATGCTGCATGCATGCATCCTAGATTTTGGGGGCTCTTGGGAGAAGCATATAAACCTAGTTGAGTTTTCCTACAATAACAGTTTTCAGGAAACTATTGAGATGGAACCTTATGAGGCTTTATATGGTATTCCATTCTGATCACCCTTGTGCTGGTTAGAGGCAGGTGAGGCAGCTTTACTGGGACCACGTATTGTGCAGGAGACTTTTGAGCTGGTCCAGTTGATTTAGAAGCAGATGGCTACCACACAGTCTCATCATAAATCTTATGTTGATCGTCGTAGATGACCCTTGGAGTTCATGGTTGGGGATATGGTTTTCTTGCTTGTTTCACCGAGGTTGAGACACAGACAGATCAGGAGATAGGGTAAGCATTCCCTGAGGTATGTGGGTCCATTTGAGATTATTGATAGATTTGGGCTGGTTGTAGTTACCATAGAGGTATCAGTCCATGCATGACGTCTTCCATATATCTCAGTTGTCCCGTTATCATTTAGACTCGTCTCATGTCTTTCAGCCCACAAAGGTTGTCCTTCAGATAGATGCATCCTTTGAGGAGCATCATATTCGTATCGTGGATAAGAGCACAAAGGTTCTGCGAGGCCGGTCAGTTCCTCTCGTATAGGTGTTATGTCATCATGGACGAGTGCAAGACGAAACCTGGGAGCGGGAGACCGATGTATGTGCTCAGTGGCCAGAGTTGTTCTAAGATTTATCTTTGCCACCATTGGAAGGGAAATTCAAGGTCCAATTGCATTAAGGGGGGAAGTTTGTAAGAACCCAGTTATTATTTTTGAGGAACGATTTTTGACCGTGTTGTCATGACACGTCAAATTGATTATATTTTTAAGGTTGATTTATAGTCTAGGGAAGACCCTAGGTCGTCTCTCAAGGAGCGTTGGTAGGTTTAGAGTGTGTATTTTTAATAAAAATGACTAAGGGAGGGGGTGGTTTTGAAAACAGTTTAAAACAATGACTTAGTTGAAATAGCTTAAAAATTGAGTGACCTAGTGGATTTTGAAAAATATGAGATAAAAGGGTAGATGTGATTTCACTACACACATATCAAGTTCATTGTTCATAGAGATTCATCTCAGGTTTAGAGTAATTCTTTGGTTGGAGGTAATTGGAATCCCAATTAATTCCTAAGCTTTTATTTCAATGCTTTAAGGACCCAACCATGACGTAACAATCATATTGTCAAGGTCCAGTACTTATGCATGGAATAAGAGATTCCAAAGCATATTGAAATCTCAATAAGGTGGGTATGAAAAGGATTCTGGTGATGTCCAATCGGAACAACACAAGTCACGCACTCAAAATCTCACACCGATCGGTTAGAAATTAAGAGCATAACACTCACATGCATCAAATCAAGCATTCAAATCTGAAATAAAATAAGATACATGGAATGAAATGTTTAAACACCCAAATTACTCCAAACCAGTAGCTAATGTATGCATCATAACTCCCTTGACATGTGTGTAGCTCCCTCACAATGAACACCCAACTTTTAGCTCGACATCGGGAGGAGGAGGAAGCTCGGGTTAAACTCCTTCTTCATTGTTGATCCCCCTATGAGGATAGGGGCCTCTAGAACCTCCAAGGTGATTAGGAGACTCCTATAGGACTCCAAATTGGCAGCACTTCACTCCTTGGCCGAACTTACAAATGAGGAGCCCAAGGTGCCCTTTTATAGGAAATGTGGGAGGTGGTTTTGGGCACACAGATTTTATCAATCCACTTGAACGATGTGTTTCGGCCTTCAGAAAGTATTATCTCGCTTTGGAGAAAATAGAAAAGTTGTATCCCTACCTCTTGACTGTCTCCACCGAATGTTTGGAACCGTTTGGACAACTATAGCTCTAGATATTGATAACACCGCATTTGACTCGGTCCAAATTCGGTGGCTTGGACAGATCAGTTCGGATGGCCCCCATAAAAGCCGAATCAGGATTGGGTTCCTTAATATAAAATGTAGCCTATTAAATTCTGGACCGGCCCACAAAATTTCAGCCCATTTGGATGCACGTATTTCGTGTACTATTCAACACAGTAGACAGATGTCCATGGATCAATGCAATTTTGGCCCATTTTTCTTTCACTTCATCAAGGGCCCTCCAAATCACCTCCACCTACATTGAAACAATAAAATCAAGTAACATTACTCATTCTAATATTGATTAAAATTAATATATTTATTCAAACATAAAGTGAAATTTATTATTATATTTGGAATATTCTTTACAAAACTAGTTTAAAACTGCGGTGTAAGGGTGGAATAAAACAGTGAATCGTGGTACGATCACACCCCCACACCTAAACATTTGCACTCCTAGGCAAAGTCACATATCCAAATACAATGATGCATATATATATATATATATATATATATATATATATATATTTCCAACATCCTAAAGATTTATCATTTGAGGAAATTTTATTTAAAGGAAAGTGATCAATGCAGGAACCACGCCAAGGAGTTCTTCCCAGTGAAAATGGAAAAAGATGTCTCATAAATCATATCAAAATAAAATTCAAGGAGATTTATGACACCAATATGAGCAAAGAATTCAATGGTCAACCATTACACTAACTCTCCATGTGTGTGTGTGAAAACCATTCCATGCTATTCTTTCCACTTTCTATCAAATAAATATAGGTTATTTTAACATTATTCAGCTTTAAATGATATTTCACCGAACCTGTCCTACATCCTTTGCAATCATATTTCAAGACCCACTCATTTAAGCATTCCCATAAGTCAAACTATAAGCTCCCGACCAAGATATCCCCATATGTTGCACATTTCATCACTCCCCTCATTTGTTATATTTTTTTTGAAGTTTCATTTGGAACAAATCTCACAATCATCTCTCAACCCTTATTTGATCTCCTCACAAAACTAATTGAAATAGTTATAACAAGATCAAAGGTTGAGGAGGAGTGGTTTTTGACCTGCCCAAGACACAACAAATTTTTTTTGAGGGCATACAACAGTCGGACATTAGGTACACATGCATAGGTCAGTCTGGTACAGTAATAAAATATATTGGATAAGGAACGAACGTATGAAAATATCATTTAAAGATGAAAAATATTAACCCAACATATATTTACCTTATATTAAGTAAGAAATAATCACACTTTGTGGTTTGGTGCAAAAATTTGTGAAGATATTAGTGACACAGTTTTCCCAAAAACTACTCACACAATGGGCATCAATCATCTCAAAGGTTTCACATAGATATGACCATTTATATCATTGACAGAAAACCAATTCACTAAAAATCACTCCCTGATGTTAAATTCATAAAAATACTCTTTTTAGCCTTCATTATGGTATTTTTACTTTTCCCACATTATGGTCGCCAAATCATGGAACTTTGAAATTGTTGATGGGGAAAAATGAAAATACCATAAAGAAGGCCAAAAAGAGAAAACAAAAGGAGAAAACAATGAAAATTCTTAACTATCCCATGAATGTATCCACCCCCCCCCCCCCCACACTTGGAGAATGGAGTGTCCTCACTGTAATAAAAGAGACTGTGGGAAGGAAGGATAAAACCTGGTGAGTGTTATTCATAGACCGCTTCTTGAGCATGGAGTTCCTCCATTGGGGACTCTGGAATGGCTTCATGGAAGTGCTTCAGCCGCTGCCCATTGATATTGAAGTATTGTTTGGTGTCTTCATTTTGAATATGGACAACACCAAATGGAGAGACATTAGTAACAATGTAAGGTCCAACCCAACGGGAACGAAGCTTACCAGGGTGCAACTTCAGCCTTTCATTGTACAGGAGGACCTTCTGCCCGATGAGGAATTGACGATGAGGGATGAGACGGTCGTGGGAATCCTTGGTTCGCTCCTTATAAATTCGGGAGTTCTCATATGAATCTCTTCTCATTTCCTCCAACTCCTGAATCTGCAACTTCCTTTGAATACCTGCACCAGAAAGATTAGAATTGCATTGTTTAATGGCCCAGAAGGCCCGGTGCTCTACCTCACCAGGGAGGTGACAACTCTTCCAAAATACTAGCTGATATGGTGACATGCCAATTGGAGTTTTGAATGCAGTATGCTAAGCCCATAATGAATCATCGAGTCTAAGACTCCAGTCTTTTCTGTTTTTCTAAACCATTTTCTAAAGAATCTGTTTTACCTCTCTATTTGATACTTTGGCTTGACCATTTTTTTGTGGGTGATAAGCAGTAGACACTCGATGCCCAACCTTGTACCTCCGCAAAAGAGATTGCATTGTGCGGTTGCAGAAATAAGAACCCTGATCACTAATGATAAACCTAGGTAATCCAAACCTACATAATATTTGGGTTCTCAAAAATTCCACAACTGTCTTGGAATCATCTGTCCTCATGGCTCATGCCTCTACCCACTTTCAAACATAATCCACTTCCAGAAGAATGTAAAGGTTCCCAAATGAATTGGGGAATGGTCCCATAAAGTCAATGCCCCAAACATCAAAAATGTCATGGAAGAGCAAGGGTTGTTGGGGCATCTCATTTCTTTTAGAGACATTCCCAATTCATTGACAGTGAGGACAAAATTTACAAAATTCATGGGCATACCAAAACAATGTGGGCCAAAAGAGACCAGAATCTAAGACCTTGCGAGTAGTCCGTTGGGGACCAAAGTGGCCCCCACAAGCAAGTGTGTGGCAGAACCTAAGGACAGACTGAAACTCAATATTGGTAACCCAACCCCTAATAACTTGATCACTACATGTGCGCTATAGGTAGGGGTCATCCCAAATATACCAACGAGACTCATGTTTTACACGGTCGGCCAGGTTTTTGGTGAAATCGGTAGGAATGCAAGACGTTGCCAAATAATTTACAATTTCAGCATACCAAGGAAAAGCATCTTGCACTCGGTACAATTGCTCATCAGGAAACAATTCATTTATGGGAATACAGGGGGATGAGTCAATGTCCGTGGATTGGATAATCCTACTGATATGGTCAGCAACCACATTCTCTTCTCCTTTTTTATCTCTAATTTCTAGATTGAATTCTTGAAGGAGGAGCATCCAACGAATGAGACGTGGTTTGGATTTCGGTTTCTTTAGGAGATACTGGAGGGTTTCATGGTCTGAGAACACAATGACTTTGGACCCTAAAAGGTATGACCTGAATTTATCCAAGGTAAACACAATGGAAAGAAATTCTTTTTTAGTGGTGGTGTAGTTTGCTTGGGAAGGGTCCAAAGTATGTGAGGCATAGACAATGACATGTGGAGCTTGATCGACCCTTTGTGATAAGACTGCCCCAACTGCATAGTTAGAGGCATCACACATGAGCTCAAATGGTAAATCCCACCAAGGTGGTTGGATTATCGGGGGTGACGTGAGACTCCATTTTAACTTATTGAAATATTCCTCACATTTTTTATCAAAAACAAATTATTTTTATTTTTGGAGTAATCGGAAGAGGGGGAGTGCAATTTTACTAAAGTCACAAATGAAACGACGATAAAATCCATCATGACCCAGGAAAGACCGCACATCCCGAACATTTTTAGGGAATGGTAGGGAGGAAATGATATCTACTTTTGATTTTTCCACTTAGATACCTTCCCCAGAAATGACATGTCCCAAAACTATGCATTGTCGCACCATGAAATGTAATTTCTCATAATTTAATATGAGATTCTTTTCAATACAGCGACGTAGGACAGAAGAAAGAATACTCAAACATTCATCAAAAGAGGATCCATAAACCGTAAAATCATCCATGAAAACTTCCATGCAATTCTCCAGGTAATCTGAAAAAATACTAACCATACATCATTGGAAAGTACATGGAGCATTGCACAGACCAAACGGCATCCTTCTATAAGCAAATGTACCAAAGGGGCAAGTAAAGGTTGTCTTTTCCTGATCCTGAGGTGCAATATGGATCTGAAAGTATCTAGAATACCCATTAAGGAAACAGTAATGGGACTTCCCTGCTAGCCTCTCTAGCATCTGGTCAATGAATGGAAATGGGAAATGGTCTTTCCTAGTGTGTTGGTTTAGTTGGCGATAGTCTATACAGACACGCCAACTATTCTGCACATGAGTTGGAACCAATTCATTGTTTTCATTTTTAACTATAGTAAGGCCAGTTTTTTTAGGAACAACTTGAACGGGACGGACCCATTGGCTATCAGAGATTGGGTAAATGATTCCAGCAGCCAAAAATTTTGTAACTTCTTTTTTAACAACATCAAGTAGGTTTGGGTTCAGTCGACGTTGTGACTGCCTCACTGGTTTAGCCTCATCATTTAATAAAATATGATGTGTACAAATTGATGGGATAATGCCAGGAATGTCAGAAAGTGTCCATCCCAAAGCTGGTTTATACTTCCTAAAAAGATCAAGCAGTCGCAATTCATGCTCAGGAGGGAGTTAACTAGCAATGATGACGGGAAACTTGTTTCCATTCTCAAGATATGAGTATTTTAAATCTTGAGGCAGTTGTTTCAGTTCCAATTCTGGGGGATTTTGGATTGATGGAAGTGTTTTTGATAGTGAGAAGTCACTGATCTCATCTAACTGCTCAATGGTAACATCCTTAGATGAGGAATGAGCTTTTACAAGCTTAGCAGTATCATCGATGGTCATGTGATCCTCTGTGTTCAAGAAATCATCAATTAACAAACATACATGGCATTTCTCTAGACCGCTACAACAATAAATGCATAATTCATTACCTAACATTTCAATCAATGAAGAAAAATCAGTAAGGGGATCGGGTGAATGAAAATAAGTTGTTTCAGGGGAAGGGAGAACATCAATTGAATTGATAGAGAGAGAGGAGTGTTGTTCTGAGGGGTGCTTCATGGCATCAAGGATATTGAAGTGGATAGTGTTACCACCAAACTCCATAGATAATGTACCATTATGGACATTAATTATGGTTTTGGTAGTTTTCAAGAAAGGTCTCCCCAATATAATTATGGCATGCCCATTCATCCTATCATCTTCCATTTTAATCACGTAAAAATCAGCAGGAAAAATTAAATTTTGTACCCTCACAAGAACATCCTCTAACACACCGGAAGGGTGTGCCGTACTCCGATTTTCTAGGTGAACAACTATTCCTTTGGTTTTTAGTTCACCGACCTGCAAAGAAGAGTATATGGATTGAGGAATCACATTAATAGAAGCACCCAAATCAAGCATAGCATTGGAGAAAGAATACTCCCCTATGGTACACGGAATCGAGAATGATCCAGGATCATTGCACATGGTGTTAAGTGATGGTTGTATCAATGCTAAGACGTTCCTCCCCAATCTCACCTTCTCATCACCTCTAAGTTGCCTTCGGTGGGTACACATCTCCTTCAGAAACTTTGCGTATCTCGGAATTTTCTTGACGGAATCAATCAATGGAATGTTAACCTGCACTTTTTTGAAAGTCTCCAAGATTTCTTTATCAAGTTCAGTTTCTTTTTTTCCTAGGTTGGGAAGCCCTTTGAGGAAATGGAAGAGGAATGGTTGGGATAGGTGGCTCATCAACAACCACAGTCATTCCATTGGAAGGGATTCTCTCAGGAAAATGGTTTTCTTCTCTTGGACCATTTTCAGCAGTTGGGATGGTGGTTTCCTTTGGATGGGAGGACTCTAATGGAGGGGTCATTTGGCTTTTGAGTTGTGTCCCACTCATAAGGGTGATGGCACTAACATTTCCTTTATCCATAGGTTTTACTACTGGTTGAGATGGTAGTTTACCCGACCCAAGACTTTGGATTTCCCCCACTGAGTTGGCAAGCTGGCCTAGTTGGGTCTTTAGGTCTTGTATGGCTGCTTGGGTGGTTTTTTGGAATTGGTTATTATTGGAAGCCATTTTATTTATCATATCTTCTAGGCTAGGCTCGGTTTTTGGAGGGGGTGGTTGGAATGGCCTTTGGGGTGGTTGAGGATTTCTGGGTGGTGGTGGATGACTACTCTGACCCTGTTGGTTCCATTGCTATTGAGGTTGGTTTGAATACCCTCTTGCCTATAGGCTTGGTTGTCCTTCCACCCTTGGTTGGATGGATAGTATGGTTCTTTCCTAAAGGGTTGGTTAAAGGGGCGTCCTGGAAATATTGCCTCACAACTCTCAGAAGTTTCTCTCAATTGAGGACATTGGTCAGAATAGTGAGTGTCAGAAGAGCAGATTCCACAATGGATGGAAGGAGGAGATTGATATTTCCCTTGGGAGAGAGCAAGTTTTCGTAGAAGGGTACTTACCTCTTCAAACTTCTTGTCCACCTTCTTCTCAAACTCAGTACTTTTCACCTCATGGACACCTCGAATGGGAACACTGGACCGTGTACCGAATTGTTTAGTGTTCTGTTCCATGTTCTCAATGAGGGTTCTTGCAGCAATTGGGGTCTTATCTACCAATGCACCACCTGCAGCAGCATCAATCATATTTCAATCAATAGGAATCAAACCTTCATAAAAATTTTGAATTAAAAGTTGGTCACTTATTTGGTGGTGTGGGCAACAAGAACATAACCTTTTAAAGTGTTCCCAATATTCATGTAATGTTTCCCCTTGAGATTGTCTTATACCACATATTTCTTTCCTTATAGTTGCAGTTCGAGAGGCTGGGAAGTATTTTTCAAGAAAAAGGCGTTTCATGTCTGCCCAGCCCCTAATTGGTGAATTGACATAGTATAACCAATCTTTTGCAGTGTCTTCTAATGAAAATGGGAATGCCCTAAGCTTCACTTGATCTTCATCCACATTAGCAGGTTTTAAGGTTGAACACACAGTATGAAATTCTTTTAAGTGCTTATGTGGATCTTCTCCAGGCAGTCCATGAAATCTTGGTAATAAATGGATTAAACCAAATTTTAATTCAAAATTAGGTTCCTCAACTTGAATTTGAATGTAAGTGGGTTGGATATCAACATCAGGTGAGGTTAATTATTTTAATGTTCGATTATTTTCAGCCATGATATACAAGTTATGTTCAATTTTGTCTTTGGTTTCAGAAGAAGAAGAAGGATCAAGAATAATTTTAAGATGTGATGTCTCCTCCTTTAAAGTGTGGTCTTATATGTCTCGGATTCGTTGATGTAGGATCCTATCTGGTTCGGGTTCAAAAGTTTGTAGGTCTCTAGGATTACAACGCATCATACATAGAACCTACACAATAAATAAATTAGAACACAAAAATAAATTCAAAAGTAGAAGATAAAACAAACGAATATTCACAAAAATTACAAAAAAAATTATCTAAAACACAAACAAAAAAAACCAATGCGCTCCCTGGAAACGGTGCCAAAATTTGACCGCATTGTCGTGACACGTCAAATTGATTATATTTTTAAGGTTGATTTATAGTCTAGGGCAGACCCTAGGTTGTCTCTCAAGGAGCGTTGGTAGGTTTAGAGTGTGTACTTTTAATAAAAATGACTAAGGGAGGGGGTGGTTTTGAAAACAGTTTAAAACAATGAATTAGTTGAAATGGCTTAAAAATTGAGTGACCAAGTGGATTTTGAAAAATATGAGATAAAAGAGTCGATGTGATTTCACTACACACATATCATGTTCATTGTTCATAGAGATTCATCTCAGGTTTAGAGTAATTCTTTGGTTGGAGTTAATTGGAATCCCGATTAATTCCTAAGCTTTTATTTCAATGCTTTAAGGACCCAGCCTTCACATAACAATCGTATTGTCAAGGTCCAGTACTTATGCATGGAATAAGAGCTTCCAAATCATATTGAAATCTCAATAAGGTGGGTATGAAAATGATTCTTGTGATGTCCAATTGGAACAACACAAGTCACGCACTCAAAACCTCACACCGATCGGTTAGAAATTAAGAGCATAACACTCACATGCATCAAATCAAGCATTCAAATATGAAATAAAATAAGATACATGGAATGAAATGTTTAAACACCCAAATTACTCCAAACTAGTAGCTAATGTATGTATCGTAACTCCCTTGACATGTGTGTAGCTCCCTCACAATGAACACCCAACTTTTAGCTCGACATCGGGAGGAGGAGGAAGCTCGGGTTGAACTCCTTCTTCATTGTTGATCACCCTATGAGGATAGGGGACTCCAGAACTTCCAAGGTGATTAAGAGACTCCTCTAGGACTCCAAATTGGCAGCACTTCACTCCTTGTCCGAACTTACAAATGAGGAGCCCATGGTGCCCTTTTATAGGAAAATTGGGAGGTGGTTTTGGGCACACAGATTTCATCAATCCAATTGCACGACGCGTTTAGGCCTTCATACAGTCTTATCTAGCTTTAGAGAAAAAAGAAAAGTTGTATCGCTACCTCTTGACTGTCTCCACCAAAATTTGGGCACCGTTTGGACAAATAAATCTCTAGATATTGATAAAATACAGAACACCTCATTTGACTTGGTCCAAATTCGGTGTCTTGGACAGATCAGTTCGGATGGGCCCCATAAAAGCCGAATCAGGATTGGGTTCCTTAATATAAAATGTAGCCTATTAAATTTTGGACAGTAACACAAACGTTCAGCCCATTTGGATGCACGAAGTTCGTGTAATATTCAAAATAGTGGATAGATGTCCATGGATCCATGCAATTTTGGCCCATTTTTCTTTCACTTCATCAAGGGCCCTCCAAATCACCTCCACCAACATTGAAACAATAAAAACAGGTAACATTACTCATTATAATATTGATTAACATTAATAGATTTATTCAAACATAAAGTGAAATTTATTATTATATTTGGAATATTCATTACAATACTAGTTTAAAACTACGGTGTAAGGGTGGAATAAAACAGTGAATCGTGGTACGATCAAGTTTCTTCCTTTCTCTTTTCCTTATGTGTTTTTGAGAAAGTAAGGAAAATAGGGAAAATAACTTTTTGGTGGGTATAGGCCGTGTATGTTTTTCCACACATCGTGTACTTTGGCCTTGTGGGAGGAGTACATAGGGTGTGTTGTCATGCTGGCAATAAAAGGTGTAAAAACCGACTACACGTCGTGTAGTGGGTTTGTACACGCCGTGTAGTCAGTCGGCATTCAAATAGTAAGGCGGTGAAGGCAGCCGCCAGCTGAGCATCAGTACACGCCATGTACTCATGTATTAAATGTCATGTACTCATGTCAAATGATGAATAGTGTCATGGTGGAAAGAAGCTGTCATAGGAACAGTTAAAAAATGGAAAGTACACGTCGTGTACTCAATAGTACACTCCGTGTAGTCTATTTTTTCGGTTAAAATGGGTAGTAGCCTCCCATGTTCACAGGGAAGGCGTAGAACCGGAGGAGTGTTTGGGAGAGACGGCTGGAGCTTTGGAGATCACCCAAGCGAGCTCCAGGAATTTGATTCCACCTCTGTTGATCTCGTGGGAACTGTACAGGTAAGCCCTTCCTTCTACTTAAGTCGTTCTTACCAATTATTTCTCGAAGGGAATTTATTTATGTGTGAATTGAATTTTATTTTACCTCAGATCTACGTCGTTCTTGGATGATTTGAGGAGCATCATTCGCATATACCGATCTTGGGCGATCGAGGAAGGTGGCTTGGTGTTTAAATTTACAACTAATGTGCATTTGTGTGTACCATTATGCTACGAACCCATTTTTGGGTGTCGTGTGGCTGAAGCCTTGGCTATTTTGAATACCTAGAATTGTATAGGTAATTAATAAACTATTTTTTGGGATCGCTGCTTGGATCGAGGACCACCCCGGGGGTGCATTCCTCTGTTAAGCCATTTGGCTAGGTTACCTGAGGGTATACCGTAAAATTTATCAAGATTTAAATTGCCTTCAGAGGAATGCTATATAATTTCCTGGTTATCTGTTGGTCTCTGCCTGGTTACTTACACCTTAGGGCAGTGTTCTATTTAACCTAAAGGCAATGTTCTATTTCGCCTTAGGGAAACACTTCTTATGCATGAGGGAAGAGACTTCTGTGCCTGCGGGTGACACCTCGTACGCCTAAGGTAAATATCTGATATTCTTGAGGGCAGATACCTAAGGGTTTCTATTCTTTGTACCTGAGTGTAATGTTTGCATGTCTGAGGACATTGACTGTTTACTTTGAATATTAACTGTGGTGGTATCTTAAATTGAAGGATTAAATTAATGTTAAAATGGAAATATAACTGGTAGTTATTTACTTTTGAGTGCTTCTTAGTTATTT
The DNA here is from genome assembly GCA_963277665.1 of Viscum album. NCBI lineage: Eukaryota > Viridiplantae > Streptophyta > Magnoliopsida > Santalales > Viscaceae > Viscum > Viscum album. The sequence goes on from OY728136.1 coordinate 1,295,539,163, forward strand.
TCATTTTACTACTGCACACGTTGTTGCACATTTACACTGACAATAGGGCACGGGCCTTTGGTGCATGTCTACTGGGATTTATTTCTCACACCCTGTTCGGGTCATGTATTCGGCCCAAACAGACTATGTTGCTGCAGGTTTGGATAAGGGAAAGGGTCCCTATATAGGTACTTTATTGTTGCTGAGGAGTAGGGGAGCATGGGACCGGCCTTAGGATCGCGATGCTACCGGCCGTTTTGTTTTGTTCTATTGTACCTGTACTTGAGCTATATTGTATTGTACTATATTGTTGTGTAACATGTTCTTGATTTTTTCTTATAACTAGAGGCATGTTGCATCATTATCTATATAACTTTTTATTATCTTTTGATGTAGTTGTGCATTTTAAATGTGTATGGTTTATTTCTTCCTCTACTTTTGTATGTTATTTGTCTTTTCCACTGTGCTACACTATGAAAAATGAGGGCATAGTTTCCCCACTATCAGACCTGGGCCCTCGCTTCTAGTCGAAAGCCTCTGGAATTTTTGGAAATTCGCTTGAGGTCCTGTGACCAACCGGGTTTGGGGCACCCATTGAGTAGCTTCCGGAACTGGGACATTACAAACACCACGAGATTTTATGAGATATATTATTTTTAACTTCTTTTATGTCTTCAATTTTAAACTACACCAAGATTAGGTTGTACTATATGCAACACTATATTAGCTTGCAGTATACGCAACACAATTCTTGGCTCGTGTTACACACAATTTCAAGTTCGTTTTGTGGGAATTATTATATGCAACATTAAGTATAGATTTTGTTTAATGTATAAATGAAATAATTTTTGATTATGATATATGCAACACTAAAGGGAGCTTTCACTACATGCAACCCTGACTTGTCTTGCATTACACGCAATCACGACCTTCCTCAATAGCGTGTGTAGTACGCAATACCGAGTTTCACTAAACAACGATATGTTATAAAAATATTATCTAAACTTGCCGTTATAAATATTAATACCCACTTTTTGAAGTTTTTTATATTTTATCTTTAAAAATGGACTTCATTTTTGGATTCGGAATTTCGAAATTAGCCTAGGGTGAATTTTTTGTATTTTTCTGAAAACATTAAATGTTTGATGAATAGTGAAAAACACTGAGTTATAGTTTTGAACCGAATTTTTATTTAAATAATTATTTATTTTATTTAAATTTATTTTAGGTAAAAATTGATACATAATACCTATATAAGTTCAATGTAATTCATTGGAGTCATTTTATAATAATTTTAGATATATAAAAATTTTATTAATCTTTTCCTCGTCTTTTACCCACATAATATGACGAATTGGAAAATTGACATTCAACATAATTTTACCTCTTCTGTGATTGAAATTTTGAAAATCTGAGAGACATAATTAATATCAAAGAGTTAAATGTGGTTCAATAAGATAAAAATAATTTTTGGTGAATAGTTACTTTTAACTTTTATTTACCAAAGGTAAAAGTAAATAAGGTAATTAAGGGTAAAATGATATTATTATTACCCTAACACATGACCTAATTCTATTGGATAAGTGTAATTTGACCCAAAACAACCATAGAAATAAAATATTACCCTTTATGTCCTCCTGGATTAGATTAGGAAATTTATTAATATTTTTATTTAAAGAAGTGTTAAAATAGTTAAAATCAATGTTTAATAACTAAAACATTTTTAATATAGGGTTATACAAAAGATAAATTCGAATATAAATATTAAATAGAAAGATAAAAATATTTCCTACGTAATGGTATTTTAATTATATTTTTTTACAAATTAAATAATTTATTTTATTTAGGACACAATGATGATGTAGTAATTACATTATTAATGAAATATTAACATATTTGATATTATAAATACTAAAAAAAATTGTAATTTGAGACTTTTTATGAATTAAAATAATTTTATAGGTTAATATAACATATTAGGGTTAGTTAAATGAATTTTTTGGAAGTAATAATGCTGTTATGAATTTAGAAAAAATAAAATATCAAATAGTGTCAAAATTGACATAAAAGAGTTTTTAAAACAAATACTATATTATTAATTCATATAATGGTTTTAAAAATCTAAGGTTCTTCCAAAAGACTTATATAATAATATATATGATATTAATGAACCAATTGGTGTTCTATTTGTAGTTTATAGTATGTTTATTAACCATGTAGTGTAAGAATACAAGAAGACATGGTAAAAGTTAAATTATTAAACTTAGAGTTAAATCTAAATGATATGGTTAAAATGGTAACCTAAACTTGTATAAAACCTATTAGTTGAAAGGATTTAGACCCATACCCACCCTAGCCTCGAAATAAGTCACTTTGGAGCCATTATAAACCGAATATAAATTTATTATAAAATAATATCATAAGTTTTTTCTAAGGTGCCCCTCACCCCTCTTATAAAAGGTTACCTACTCCCTCTCTTATTCACACAAATTTGAGCCTTCAAGCTCAGAAACACCCTAAACATTTCACTTCTACACTTCCATATAGACCTACTAGAGGTTCTAGTCTTCTTCAAAGACCAAATTTAGTGCCCTAAGAGGAGGTTAAGAGGAGGCGCGTCAAAGAAGAGGTAATCTCTTCTACCAATTCATTCAAGTTTCATTATTCTTCTAATTCGTCTTATTTAGTTGTTTCATTATAATGTAATAATATAAGTATAAATAATATACTGATATGTTATTATAAACAATAAAAAACCACATATCACCTTCTATCCATCCTACGGAAAATGAAATCACCGCGCGTGCATACGTACGGAATACCGTCTATACGCTGTGGAGTACTCTATTTTTCCACCACCACCTTACTTGGATGGGTATAATGGTGTAAATAATAACTATATATGGTTAATATAACATGATACTAATTCTGAGATATTATATCATCCACTCCAATTCCATTCAATAATAATGGGAACAATATCATCGCTCATGCGTACGTACGGATTATTGTCTCCACGACACGATGAGATTCATTCTCCATGTTAACCATTCAAGAATGATTATAAAGTGTATATAATGAAGAATAATGATATATATGACATAATAAGGCTACTTGATTTATATATATATATGTGTGTGTGTGTGTGTGTGTCATCTACTTTCTTCCATTCAAGTCAATAAAAAAAGGAAAACATCGTTCATGCATACGTACAGCCTATTGTCTCCATGTATGGTGTGTTCCATTACATTTGTCTATCTATTATATATATATATAATAAATATATATGATATATAAATCATGTTTCACATTATTTAAGTAATTAAATCATGATATAAGTAATAATAATATCATGAACAACAAGTCCAAACACGTACGATAAATGAAACAATTTTACACAAAACGCTGCTTTAACATGGAATTGACAAAAGAACGGGTAATATAAAGTAATAAGTGAATCATATATGATATCATAAATATTATTATGGTTTTGTTACAAGTTAATAATATGTTTAAACCCACTATACAGGAGTCTCGGACACATACAGAAGAAATTGGAAATAAGGTAAGGGATAATTTTTCAATCTCATTTTTATCTGAGATTGATTTTATGTAAGTATTTACTAGTGTTATATTTTTCATCCATATCCATAAAAATGTTTTTTTTAAAGTGTTTAATATTATTCCATGTATGTTTAAAGTAATTTTTACCCCTCTTTGACTTTTACTTTGTGTTATGGAAGGAATCTTTCTTCTGTTTACCACACGTTGTACCTTTTGACTTTTCCGTTAAAAGTATGAGGAGAATGTTTTTTAGATTATAAAACATGAACATATTTTTACGGTTTTATAATGCCTTATTTTCATAAATATTACTCTACAATATTTCATGACTATTTTCAAAAAAATATTTTTCTTTTAAAATTTTATGGGATTTTTTGAAAAGAAAATGATTTTAAAGAAGAAAGGATATTTTCCTCAAGAATACATTTCAAGTGTTTTATCAAGACCATTTTCCATCTAATATGACATTATTTCATATGTGTATGTTTCAAGTATAATGTCTATATTATTTACCTGGTTTGATTCTTCTTATGATGAAATGATATCCATTTGTTTTATTTAGATTATGTTATGATGGGATGATGTTTATGAAACCCATTTTATTCTTTGGGTTATGATGAAAGATTTATGTTTATGTTGTGGCACACGTAAGAATGATTTCATTATGATATGGACGGGACCTATATCTAACCCCAATGCATTGGGAAAATATTTATATCTCATGAGATATACATGGCTAGAATGATAAGTTAATCTGATTCAGTGATACATGACTGGAATGAGGAGTGAACTTGATTCAGTAAGGGACTTTGTCCACTATGATGGTCTTGGAAGCAATTCCTTGGCTACTATGTAAATCATAACATGTGATTAATGGTTTTCCACATTTACATGTTTTATTCCCATGATATTTTATCATGATTAATGTTCCTTTAGGATCTATGCCTTATGTACTGCCATGTTTTCTGTCATTGCTCAAAATTTTGATGTTTAAACATTATGTTCATTTTTTTAATTCAAATGTATATGGTTTGTTTTATTTTCTCCATGCTTACCCTTACTGAGCATTTTATCTCACACTTTATATGTTTTCTTTTCCCGAGGATATAAATAATGGTGTTAGGTAAGAAAACAAAAGGGGGAGATCTTTATGGGAGATGTTGAAGATATTTCACCATGATTAGAAGATTATGTTCTGAGTTTCCAAAGACACTAAACAAATACTGTCTTTGGGCGTCTATTTTTGTCATGTATTGAATATTCCACAAAAGTAATGTAATTTCCATGTACATCAAGAATTGAGTCTCTATAGTTGGTATCAGAGCGAAGGTTTAGTTAACCTTTGGAAACTAGGATACAAAAACTTTATTGAAATCCCTATAGATATTTCTAAGGTATGTCTCGGGATGCCCCTAAGTATTAGTATACATATAGGTTATAGTCCTAGAATTATGGTAAAAATATTAGAATTAAAAATAATATGTTATATATTGAAGGTACTCCCCCTTTATTATGTTGTTTTCCTAGCATGATTTTTCCTCTCACAATGTTCTTCTTGGGTTTTAGATGATGGATGGAACCTGAAGGAACTGTGTTGATCAATGTAATGTACAATGCTATGATTGTCCTCCTGAACAATCAAATGTGATGTGGGATGGAGTGAAAAATCTTATTGTTATACTTACACAAGCTATGAATCATTCTGGACTTCCAAATGAGTAGAGAGAGGAACAATATTCTATTGAGTCCTTCATGAGGCAACGACCACCTTCTTTCAGTGGGTCTTCTGATCCACTTGTTGCTAAACAATGTATCAGTACCATTGAAAAGATATTTTCCATACTTAGATGTTTGAAACATGAAAAATCCATTATGGTTGTTTACCGTTTAGAAGGTGAAGCAGTCCGGTGGTGGACTCTAATTAAGAAGACAAGGCCCCATGATGAAATTGAATCCATGGAATGGGATGGGTTCAAGAACTATTTTTTCAATAAGTACTTACCTCATATTCTTCAAACAAAGATGGAAAAGGAGTTCCTTGAGCTTAATAAAAAGAATGATGAATCTTTTGGTATATACAAGGTGAATTTTACAAGGCTTGCAAGGTATGCATCTGGCTTTATCATCCAACCTGAAAGTAAAGTTGATCGATTCTTTAGTGGCTTAAAACCAATTCTTCGAAGGGAATTAGCTATAAGAGACTTCAGTAGCTATGAAAAAATTATACGTTGTGTTATCAAGGTAGAAATGAAATTTGGTGTTACATATCCATCTCATGGTTTTCACAAGAAACGAAAGATGGAGTTAAAGTAAAAATCTCAGAACAATGTTCAAAAGAAGGTGAATGTTTCTTTAGGCTCAAAGTGTGGAATGAAGCATGGTGGAGATTTCCTAAAAGGTACTAAAAATGTGTCAAGTGTAGAAAAGAAGGTCATCGAGCAGCTGACTGCTGATGTAATGGGAAAAAGGTAGCTAATGATGTGAATATAGAAAAGACTACAGAGAACACACCACCAACACTTCGATTCTTAAAGTGCAAGGAAATGGGTCAATATGCTAACCGATTCCCTAATCTAAGGGTTAATGATGATAGACATCAACATCCTTTTAAGGAAAAGGACAAAGGGAAGTCACATGTGATCGCTTTTGGATATGTTGAGTTTGACAACAATGTGGTGGAATGATTATGTGTTTTTGTAACGGGATTCCAAAATAATGTTTTGGAAACTCATTTATAGTATCGTGGAATATTGGAATATATATGAAATGGTTTTTTTTTGTTTTTGATAATTATATGGTACAAGTAACCATGAAAAGTGATTGAAATATTTTTGTAAAGTAGATGATATGCGCATAATGAAGGGATACTGAGAAAATAATATGTTTGATAGTATTCATGAGCTCATGATTGGTATAATGAAAAAGTGATATCATGGTTTGAGTATATAGAATATTTGGGATTTTGGTATGTGGAAAGAGTTAACTTTTGATAGAATTAATGTTTTCACTAAGGTTCTATGGTAATACATGTTTCAAAAGAATACATGATTAAGGTAATCACATGTTTGGAATGTGGCTGACAAGATATATCTTCTGATATATGAGGGATAAATGATGGTCTTCACGTGTTTGTTATATGACCTTTTTAGTAATCGTTCTCTTTATACTATGAGTTTGGAAAGAAGTATTTTGGAAAAGTCTTAAGGACGGAATGAATTAATTTGAAAATCAAATTGTATTTTTTAAGGCTAGAAAATTTTTTTGATTTTATTTCTAGAATGTTATAATAGTATAGTTTAAGAAAAGGGTAAACCTGCAGAATGGTAGACAACCGGTCATGTCGGACCAGGATGTGGGAATTGAACCCACAACCAAAGTGTAACATGCCTTTATCTCCTACCACTGGCCTATAGGAAGTCCCTAGTTAGTATAAATTAGTTTTAATTTATTAATTGGTATGATATATGAAGTATAAGTCCATTTTAGGAACCATATATGATTAATCTCACCATATAAAGACTTAAATATATTTAATAAATTTTTCTAACCTTTTCTTTGAGACAGATGGAATGAACTATCATTCTATCGCAAGATCTTCTAGCACTTCACAAAGGACAAATTCAACTTCATTTCTTTTAGAGATGACGTGGAAATTGTTCAAGGCATGACCAATGGTGAGATTGTTCCAAAATAAATAAAGTATTTCTTCTAATTCAATTGTTTTTTTAACTTTAGGGAAATGATCTAGAAATCCAAAAACGTTGTCCTATATGGTACCTTAGATCATCACAAATTTATGGCTTTGTGATTGTTGGCATTTTCATATCCATGTTCTCTACCACTCCCCATCAGAACTTGATGGTTAGATTTCTCTTCTATATCCATATTTTCACCTATGTTCTTCTATGTGGAAACCCAGTGATGAGTTAATATGGGTAACCTTTATGTTTCATACTTCACTTTTTAAAATTATGTTTTAGAATTATTTTTCACGATATGGGTTTCTATGAATGAAACTTTCAAGTAGTAAACGATTTATAACCCTGAAGAATTTTGAGGGATAAATTCATTTTAAGGGGGGTAGAATGTGATACCCCAAGATTTTATGAGATATATTCTTTTTAATTTATTTTGATGTCTTCTATTGTACACTAAATCAAGATTATCTTGTACTATACACAACACCGTATTAACTTGCAGTATACGCAAAACTATTCTTGGCTCGTGTTACACACAATTTCATGTTTGTTTTGTGGGGATTATTCTACGTAACATTATGTATAGATTTCTTTTAATGTAAAAATGAAATAAGTTTTGATTGTGATATACGCAACACCAAATGGATCATTCACTACATGCCTCCCTGGCATGGCTTGCATTACACGTAATCACGACCTTCCTCGATAGCGTGTATAGTACGCAATACCAGGTTTCACTAAACAACGATATGTTATTAAAATATTATATAATCTAGACGTTATGAATAGTAATACCCAGTTTTTGAAATTTTATAAATTTAATCTTTCAAAATGGGCTTCATTTTTGGATTCGAAATATCGAAATTATCCGAGGGGGGGAATTTTTGGTATTTTTCTGAAAACTTTCAATTTTTGATGAATAGTGAAAAACACTTTGTTATAGTTTAAAACCAATTTTTTATTCTAATAATTATTTATTTTATTTAAATTTATTTTAGGTCAAAATTGATATATAATTCCTATATAAGTTCAATGTAATTAATTGGAGTCATTTTATATGAATTTTAGATATATAAAAATTTTATTGAACTTTTCACCGTCTTTTACCCACCTCCTAGGTGAGTTTTCAAATTTACATAAAACATAATTTTACCACTTCTGTGAGTGGAATTCTGAAAATCTGAGAGACATTGTTAATATCAAGGATAAAAATGTGGTTCAATAAGATAAATTTTTTTTTCGTGAATAGTAATATTTTACTTTTATTTACCACGGTTAAAAGTAAATAGGGTAATTAAGGGTAAAAATGATATTATTATTACCCTAAAACACGTCCTAATTCTAATAGATATGTGTAATTAGACCAAAAACAACCTTAGGAATAAAATACTACACTTTAGGTCCATTTGGATTAGATCAGGACATTTATTATTATTTTTATTTAAAGACCAGTTAAAATAGTTAAAATCAAAGTTCAATAAATAACACATTTTTAATATAGGTTAATACAAATGATAAATTGGACTATAAATATTCATTATAAAGATAAAAATATTTCCTACATAATGGTATTTTATTTATATTTTTTTACACATTAAATAATTTAATTTATTTATTACACAATGACGTTAGAGTAATTACCTTTTTAATGAAATATTAACATAATTGAAATTAAAAATACCCAAATAAATGTAATTTGAGACATTTTATGAATTATACTAATTTTCTAGGATAATATAACATATTAGGATTGTTTAGATGAATTTTTTTCTAATTAATAATATTGTTATGAATTTAGAAAAAAAAATATAAATAGTGTCAAAATTTACATAATAGAGTTTTTAAAACAAATATTATATTATTAATTGATATAATGGTCTTAAAAATATAACGTTCGGACAAAAGACTTATATAATAATATATATTATATTAATTAACCTATTGGGGTTCGTTTGGTAGTATATAGAAATTTTATTAACCATATAGTGTAAGAATACAAGAAGACATGGTAAAAGTAAAATTATTTAACTTACAGTTAAATCTAAATGATAAGGTTAAAATGGTAACCTAAACTTGTATAAGACCTATTGGATGAGTGGATATCGACCCATCCCCACCATATGCTCGATATAAGTCACTTTTAAGCCATTATAACCTGAATATGAATTTATTATAAAATAATATTTTAAGTTTTTTCCTAAGGTGCCCCTCACCCCTCTTATAAAAGGGCACCTCCTCCCTCTTCTATTCACACATATTTGATCCTTCAGGCTCTACCAAACACTGCCCATTTCACTTCTCCACTTCAATAGAAACCTAATATAGGTTTTGGTCTTCTTCAATGAACAACTTTAGTGACCTCAGAGGAGGTTAACAGGAGGCTCGTCAAAGAAGAGGTAATATCTTCTACCGATTCATTCAAGTTTCATTATTCTTATACTTCCTAATATTTAGTTGTTTCATTATAAAGTAATAAAATCAATATATCTAATATACTGAAATGTTATTATAAATATTAAACAAAACCAATTCACCTTTTATCCATCCTACGGAAAATGAAATCACCACGCGTGCGTACATACGAAATACCTTCTCCACGTTGTGGTGTAATCTGTTTTTCCACCACCACCTTACTTGGATGGGTATAATGGTGTAAAGAATAACTATATATAGTTATTTTAACATGATACTAATTCTGAGATATTATATCATCCACTCCAATTCCATTTAATAATAATGGGAACGGTATCATCGGTCGTGCGTACGTACGGATTACCGTCTCCACGACGCGATGAGATTCATTATCCATGTTAAACATTCAAGAATGATTATAAAGTGTATATAATGAATAATAATGATATATATGACATACTAATTCTACTGGATTTATGTATATATATATATATCATCTACTTACTTCCATTCAAGTCAATAAGGAAAGGAAAACATCGTTCATGCGTACGTACGTCCTACCGTCTCCATAAACGGTGTGTTTCATTTCATTTATATATCTATTATATATATATACTGAATATATATGATATATAAATCATTTTTTACATTCTGGAAGTAAGTAAATCATGATATAAGTAATAATAATATCAAGAAAAATAAGTCCAAACACATACGATAAATGAAACGATTTTACCCAAAACTCTGCTTTAACAGGGAATTGACAAAGAACGGTTAATATAAAGTCATAAGTGAATAATATATGATATCATAAATATTATTATGTTTCTGTTAAAAGTTAATAATATGTTTAAACCCACTACATTGGAGTCTCAGACACATACAGAAGAAATTGGACATAATGTAAGGGATAATTTTTAAATCTCATTTTTATCCGAGATTGCTTTTACGTATGTATTTACTAGAGTTATATTTTTCATCCATTTACATAAAAATATTTTTCATAAAGTGTTTAATATTCTTCCTTGTATTATTAAAGTCTTGTTTACCCCTATTTTACTTTTAATTTGTGTTATGGAAGGAATCATTCTTTTGTTTACCATACATGGTATTTTTTGACTTTTCTGTTAAAAGTATGAGGAGAATGTTTATTTAACTTATACGGAATGAATGGGTTTTTACAGTTTTATAATGCGTTATTTTCATGAATCTTACTCTACAATATTAAAATTCTATTTTAAACAAAATATTTTTCTTTTAAAATTTCATGGAATTTTGTGAAAAGAAAATTATTTTGAAGAAGAAAGGATATTTTCCTCAAGAATTCATTTCAAGTGTTTTATCAAAACCATTTTCCATCAAAGATGACATTATTTCATATGTGTATGATTCAAGTATAATATCTCTATTATTTACATGGTTTTATTATTTTTACGATGAAATGATATCCATTTGTTTTATATGGATTATGTTATGATGGGATGATGTTTATGAAACCCATTTTATTCTTTGGGTTATGATGACAGATTTATGTTTATGTTGTGTCACACATAAGAATGATTTAATTATGAGATGGGTGGGACATATATCTCCCTCCAATGCATTAGGTAATTATTTATATCTCATGAGATAGACATGGCTGGAATGGAAATTTAATCTGGTTCAGTGATACATGACTGGAATGAGGAGTGAACTCGATTTAGTAAGGGACTTTTTCCACTATGATAGTCTTGGCAGCAATGCCTTGGCAACTATGGAAATCATAACATGTGATTAATGGTTTTCCACAATTGGATGTTTTATTCTCATGCTATTTTGTCATGATTAATGTTCCTTTATGATCTATTCCTTGTGTACTACCATGTTTTATGTCATGCTCAAAATTTTGATGTTTAAACGTTATGTTCATTTTTTTTAAATTCAAATGTATATGGTTTGTTTTATTTTCTCCATGCTTACCCTTACTGAGCATTTTATCTCACCCTTTATATGTTTTCTTTTCCCCCTGATATAAAGAACGGTTTTAGGTAATAAAACAAAAGGGGAGACCTTTATGGGAGATGTTGAAGATCTTTTACCATTATTAGAATATTATGTTCCGAGTTTCCAAAGACACTAAACTAATACGGTCTTTGGGCATCTGTTTTTGTGAAGTTTTAAATATTCTGAAAAATTAATGTAATGTCCATGTACGTCAAGCTTTGGGACTCTACAGTATGTGAATCAATGATTTATTTTAATTTTGTATTAATGGATAGTTAATATCGGTCCACATTGGTTTGTATTAAATTGACTATTTAATTAATATGTTTTTAACACTAGATTCAGGTGTAGAGTTCTTAAGATGTCTTATCATTCACACTCTATCATATGGGGACCATGTTAGATTTAAATATATAGCATGATTAGTCTTTTACTCTATATTATATTATCCAACATTTTATAGAGATACACATCGGTTTTTAATTCATGTACATAATCTCATTTCATATGTAATATCTTTAATAGGAATGAAATTCCACCAAAACCCCATCTTGTTCTCAAATATATTTGATGAATGAATATTTTACTTCTTGAGTCCCTTCCATAATTCATTTTTATTAATGTTTATTCCACTGGTTTTTTATTATATATTTAAATAGGTGGAATCAAAGAATACCAGGAATGATGAATCTTGAGTGTTTGTTGAATTTTTGAGAGTTTAGACTTTTAGTTGTTTTTTTTTCTAAGGTTTATTATTTTTTATTATGGGTCTCTTTTTGTAGTAAAACCATGAAAATAATTTTCCATAATTATAGGGATGTTCATAATGTATCCATTATATATCTCCCCCAAAATAATAGACAAGTTAAAATTTTTAATAAATTAGACAATGAAATCTTTGAAAAAGGGGTAAACCCCCATAGAAAATATTAGAGTTTATTCTTAGATGGTGAACTTTGGGAGTTTCATACTACTTTTAAAACCCCAACCAGAATATCACCATACAAGACAGTATTTGGAAATTCCAATCATCTCCTTCAACAGGTAGGGAACCTTTCCTATTGGGTTGTTAAACAATGTAATATATAATTCCCAAATGCATGTTATATATAGAATTTATAGATATTTTTATTGGAATAATTCTAGTGTAATGAACATGAGAACTCCTAGATCTAAAAATATATGAAAAATAAAATAAAAAATAATATTATTCGTTAGTTTATTTACTATATTGATGATAATGTCTCCATGTACAATCCATGATAAAAATCAACTCAGGTAATCATTTTTCTCGATGGATCATTTCTTATACTGTTATTAACATTTATATTTTTTTGAAATATTTATTTTTCTTGATCGGAGTGAAGAAAAGTTTACCATAAATGGGTAGTGTCTTAAATTATTCTATAATTATTTTGAATAGAATCTGGGGCAGTATCTTCACATAATGTGTTCCACTTATGACTCGACCTATGAATCCACCTATGACTCCACTCAGTAGGATTTACCTTATCCCTACTTTTATATAAATCAATTTAAATTCATATTACATGAATTGAGTATAATTTAATGTATAAATCTGTAGGAGGGAGATGAAATATAGTTAGTTTTTGAGTTATTAAAAAATAAAAAATTGAAAAAGAAAACAGAAAATAAAATATAGTCAAAAGAAAAATATTATTGTGTTTCCATTTTTTATTATTGTTACTTTCAACTTTACTTTTATAGTAAATAGAATATCTTAATATTTTTACATGCGTCATTAGAATTTTTTAGTAAAATAAATTATTTTTAAAAAATAGAATCAAAACTATGTTGATATGAATTTTTTTCTTTATTTTGGACTTCCAAAACATAATTAGCTACTTAATAGATTTTTAAAACCCATATATGATCCACACTAACCAATATTAATTTTCACTAACTTGGGAGGTTCTCTATACCAATTTTTTTATACACATACATGTTCACTCTTTTCTTTAATGAAATAAAATTGTTCTTTTCAGCCAGAACATTGATTATCATTTTTTAAAACTTTTAAAAAAAAGAAAATGTGTTATGAGTGATTGAGGTGTTTATTTGATATTAATCCCATATTTTTTTACACTTTTGTAAATTCCCCTATACAATCCCTAATTAATACCTTAGTAGTAATAAAAGACATTATTTATAGCCACATTATACCCTATTACCCAACTAACCTTTATTATTATTTATATTTCATGATAAAAGTTCATTATGAGTGTCGTGGGATTAGGGTAATTCATGGAATACCAAGGGGATAAGCCATATTATAGTAGAATTTTGGGGTTGATTTCTATTTAAGGTAAGGTCCAAAAGTCATGTTTGTCTCCTTATTATTCATTTTATATCCAATAAAATTTTAGAAAAAATTATTGAATGGGATTAAATTATTCATTTCACTCATTTATATTAATCATGAAATCAATAATAAGTTAGGTAATGAGTAACTATTATTTCAATATATGTTATTTTCATACCATTCTCTGAAAAAAGAAACAAATGTAATTTGAAAATGAAAAAGGTGGAATGTTTATTTAGAATACATTACACTCTATTACTTGTGGCCTAGATTTAAAAGTAGATTTGATTTGGGTGAATCATATTTTGGTACATTGTGTAAGAACCCAGATCATCTTTTCATGTATGTCTTTATTTTTTGGTTGTTTTTTATAAAAAGAGGAGTTTCTGGAAATTTCAGGAGTACACACTGTGAACGTATAAGTACATGTCATGTATGCAGTCGATGCGGGTAGTAGTGTGCTAGATGTGTAATGGATGAGAACATGGTCGTATGGGGTGACCTAGAGGCCGCCTAATGCAGAGGTCGGTTAAGACATGTTCACACCGTGTACTATTAAAGAACACACAATGTACTTTCTTTTTTATTCATTAAATGGATTGGGGTCACGTCTAATCGACAAAACACCCTTATTCTCGACCTATCTCATCCAAGAGAGTCTGTAGCCAACGATTCTTCTTCGATCCCCCAACATGCCATAAATTCTCCGAATCGACCATCATCAATTGTGTTGGAATCGTCCCGGTAAGCTCTTCTTTCTTCTAGAGCATCCTTTCCTGATTTCTCTTCTTTCGTGATATATCCTCAGTTGAACTTTTTTAGAATTTTTGTAGATCTATGACATTATTGGGAGATTCATGGCCTGAGGTTCATTTATATTGATCGTACTTTGCTGAGGTAGGTGGTTTGTTCCTTTCAGTAGTTATTCATTGAGTTATATGGGAACAAGTTCCCAATACCCTCATTCGGGGTATTGCATGTTTAAGGATTTTAACCCTGTTATTGTCTGTTATGCATTTTATGTACAAATAGAAGTTGATTTATTTTGAATAGGTTTAATTCTAATGATATGGGTGTGTTTTATCATCCATGTTTGTTTTTGACCGTTTGGTCAAGCTTTGCCAGATAGAAATTTTTTTTCCATTCCTAGTGTTGTTAGGATGGAGTGATTATTTATCTGATATGTCATTCCATGCCTTGCAACTATTTAGCCAAGTAGTAAATTGAGGTTTAATTTGAATTCTAATTATTTTTGTTGTATGATTGATTTACATGGGGTTGCGGGAACCTAGTATAGTGAGACCATAGGGGAAATTGATGTTGAGTTCTTCCCTATTGTGTCTATAATATTTATCACACTGTGTGACCATAGGGGGGATTGATGTTGAGTGCTCCCTCAGATGGTTTATATATACTCTACGAGTCCAAATGAGGAATTTAAGTTGAATGCTTCCTAAGAGTGTCTATAGTTTATCGTTAAAAGGCTATAGGGGGAATTGAAGGTGAGTGCTTACTCAGAGAGACTTCGTTATATCCTTCTTGTAAATTGAACCTGATGTGTTACGCCGTGAGAAATACCTAGAGGGTTACATGAGTTTTTTGGGTGAACCATAGGTGATAGGATATGAGATACTTTCCTGAGGGTTTCTTGTTTTTGTTTTTGGTTGATTAAAATTTTAAATGTAAATTAAGTAATGGAAACTGTAGGATTGTTTACTTTTGAGTACTTCCTTGTTTACTGCTTATTTTTTCTTATTTTCCTTCTATATATATATTCACTAACTGTTAGGTATATATATTTTGGTTGTTTAATACTGGTATTTGTCTTAAACCTTGTTTGGGTCATACTTTTGTGTCGAAATAGATTATATTATTGCAGGTATAGATAAGGGAAAGCACACTTTTACTTTAGAAACTTGATTTCTATGTAGCTGGAGTGTATGGGACCAAGATGAGACTTGAGATGTTGCAGGAGTTATTTGTTTTCTTTGTACATTGGTTTAGTACTGTATTCTAGTATAGTGAAATGTTTTTCTATTTTCCTAGACATACATATCATGCATTATTTAGTTATGTGCTCCAGTTGTTTATTTCATCAATCTTCAACTATTTATTATTGTATGTTATTATTAAAGCTTATGCTGTTGTTATCTGTTTATTTTTGATGTGTTACACTTCCAATAAGGGCATAGTTTCCCCACTATCACACCCAAGGACCTTGATTCTAGTTGGCATCTTATAGTGTTTGGGGAAATGGGCTTGAGGGATGTGACCAACTAGGTACGAGGCACCTTTCGGTGGCTTCCAGAACTAGGACATTACAAAGTGGTATCAGAGGAATTATTTTCTCCTTGATTTATTGTCTGGATCCTATAGCTAGGGATAGGAAGTAATAGCTACTTGGTAATAATCTGTACCCGGGAGTAGCTTTCCCTTGTATAGGGAAAAGAAAATGTACCTCGATTTTTACAATTTTGCTGGGTTTGAACTATTTATAGTTTATATGATTTTATTATTTAGTTAATCACATGTTTTGTGTTGTTATCGTTGATATTATTGAGGCACTATTTATGTTGCAACCTGATGATATCAGGGTATGCCTTCTCAAGCATCCTAATGGAACTTTATAAATATCACAAGTCATGCATTCTTGTAATGCCATTTAGGGTGAATTACTAATTTCATGTTGTTGTGATAGATTTTTTGATATATATACATACTATTATGATAGATTCCTTGATATAATACATGTTGTTTTATAGGGTATTGATAATGTTTAAGGTTTTATTTGATTGAATTCCAAAATTTTGTTCCTTAGGTGTTATGGGCCCTCATGGACCGAAATTTTGTGGATCATTGCTTTGTTATTCTTGTATATTCCATGTTTAAGATTCCATGCTTTGATGAGCGGGGTGTATGGGCCCTTAAGGATCAGAATTTGGCACTTTAAGGTTAATTTCAGTGTTTTATAGGTACTGGAGTATTTTCTGAGTCTTACTATCTGGAAAACTATAGAATACATGGTGTGTAATGATAAATACATGCCTTATGTCATTTTGTTCAGTAAGGAACTGTTTTTCATAAGTACACGTTGTGTAATATGTTTACATTCTGTGTAGTTACAAACCATGTCACATGATGTGTGGGAAGAGACATGGTGTTGGGAAATAATTGGTGGGACACGTCATGTTCTAGATGTACACTCGGTGTTTTATAGACCATGTGTCCACCCATGTGACTAATGACATGGATCAATAAAACATAGTTTATACACGCTGTATAAATCTTGAACACACTATGTAGTATAACCCCTGTATCCGGTTGTGTAACGAAAAACACAGGAAGGTGGAATCCTCTTAGTACACACCGTGTCTGGAATAAACACACCTTGTAGAGTCATCCATGTATCCACTCGTGTGACTAAAAACAAAATAAGTTAAAACATAAGTGGTACACACCGTTTTTGGAACAAACAAACCATGTATCCATGTCCTAAGAGAACCATGTGGGTAAGCTGTGTAGAAGAACTCAAGCAGGGGAAATGAATCAACTACACGTCGTGTCTTGGGAGAACACACCATGTGTATAGGGTTTTACACAACTAGTTTTGGCAGAAGTAAACGCCTATGTGATGGATCAAAGGAACACTCTGTGTAAGGGTTATACACCCCATGTATCCATGTTTTGAAAAACTTGAATTATTTCCTTATCATGTTCCTTTCATTCACTTCTATGTTTCAGTCCTTGATAAATCATGATCCTAAGGTGTGCACTTGACCTCACAGAGTCATGGCACCAAGGCATCCTCTAGATTTATGCCAGATACAAGGTAGTGATCCGACACCGAACATGGTTGATCAGGGTCTACCAGAAGATCCTCCTATAGTGACAGTCTTGGCACCAACCATCATTCCAGACACAAGTGCTGACACACAGTTTCGAGAGGGCATTATGAGGTTCATGCAGACCTTCCAGGGAGCACTATATCATGCCCCGTCAATGGAAGAATTGATGCGAGTCTTTCAGTAGCAACATCTTCCAACATTTTTAGGGGATAGAGGACCCCACACTACAGATTCATGTCGAGAATCCATGGTTACTATTTTTGAGCTACTTGAGACCCCTCCGTAGAGGAGGGTTAGGCTTGATACGTATATTCGTCGGGATTCTTCTAAGAGATGGTGGGATGTGACCTCATAGGTGGGATTCCAGTTGGTTATGATGTGGGAGGAGTTTCAGCATACATTTTATGATTACATCTACCTAGATATATTGAGGGTCAATCGATCCATGGAGTTTAAGAGTCTAGGGTAGGGTGCAATTTCAGTTATGGAGTATTCTTTTCGCTTCATAGAGTTGTAGTGCTTTAAAACCTTTTTAGGGGGAGGTGAGTTATTCTTATAAAGTATGTTTGAATATGGTCTCAAGAAAGACATTCGAGCTCTGGTGAACATCTTCAGGTTGACTACTATATCTTATATAGTCAACCAGGCGCTGATCACAGAGCACAACAAGAGGGATTCTGGAGTTGTGGGATAGGGCATTTTGACCACCCGAGTTAGTGATTCTCCGACTGATAGTAGGAAGTGTCGTAGGGAGTCTACACATAGAGATCCGAGTATGCGACATACAAACTCAGGTAGCCAGGTTGTATTCTACCAGTGTGGGAACGTCAGGCATAAAAGGCCACATTTCCTGAGAGACCTAGAAGAGTGTCGATCATGTGGAAAGATGAGCCTTCTTTAGCGCTTCCGTTAGTTCTTCTCACCAGAAGCTGTTGATCGGAGTTCCCCTATGACTCTACATTCCGGGGCAGCACCACAAGTTTCTCATCAGTCTGGGAACTTGAGTTCTTCTGACCATTCAGGACGAGGTGGAGATCGCTGTCGTGGTATCCAGCCAGCCATCATTCATTGACAACAAGATGAATTAGCTTAGGGTAGTTAGGCAGGGTCATAGGGTTGCGGTAAAGGCCCGATTTTTGCAGTGGATCTGACAGAGAAGGAGTAGGATTCTAGCCCTTCTACAGTTTGAGGTACTATTCTAGTTGCCTCAGTTTTAGCTTCTGTGGTCTTAGATAAAGGGAAATTCCATAGTTTCATATCTTTTTCTATTGTGGAGTTCCTTGGGCTCTATATATTTTATTCTACTAATGTTTTGATGTGGGGAACTCCATTGGGGAGAAGAACGACAAGTGTATGACAGTGCAAGGAGTGACCTCTAGAGGTTGTTGGGTGTCACTTCATGTCAGACCTATATGTCTGAGAGAATTCATGATATGATTTCATTCTCTGAATATACTGGTCAGTTCCCTTATAGGCTATTGTTGAATGTCATCATCGTAGGGTGAGTTTCACATCACGAGAGGGAGGATAGTTTCTTCATAAGGGAGAATTGGGTGTCCAGGCGATCAGATCAGGACTCGAGCATCATGGGATGGGAGGATTTATACTCAAATTTCTAGTCTATATTTAGATGACTAAGGGACTTCACAATTGGACTTTCATACAGTGGTGGATTGTTTCATATATTTATTTCAAGAGGAGGTTTCAGGTTTTCCTCCGGAGCGAGAGATAGACTTTTCTATTAACCTCTACCCGTAGGAGCACCAGTTTCCATTCCTCCTTATAGGATGGATAAACCAGAGTTACAGGTGCTTAAGAAGTAGTTGGAGGAGTTACATGAAAATGGTTTCATTTGACCCAGTACTTCTCCTTGGGGTTTCCCTTTCCTATTTTCGAAGAAGGCAGATGGTACTCTCAGACTTTGTGTAAATTATCAGAAGTTGAACCATTTGGCGGTCAAGAACCGATATCCTTTATCAAGGATTGATTATTTATTTGATCAGCTCCTAGGAACCTGGGTGTTCTGAAATATTTAATTGAGATCTGGTTATCAGCAGTTGAATGTTAGACTATTAGATACACCTATAAATTCTTTTTAGAGCATGTATGGTCTATACGAGTATGTAGTTATGTCGTTCATTCTCACAAATGTGCATACAGTTTTCATTCCTCTAATGAACCAGGTGTTCTATCCAAATTTGAATAGTTTCATGGTGGTCTTCATGGATGATATATGGTATACTCTCACACTTGATACAACCATACCACACATCTTGGGATCATTCTGACTACACTGTGAGAGAATAAGTTATATTCTATTCTCTCAAAAAAATCACTTTTTGATGGACCAAATTCACTTCTTTGGTCATGTTATCTTAGAGACATGAGTGTCACTAGACCAATAGAAATTGAAGGCCATAGTTTGTTTGGAACAGCCGAAGAATTTCATTAAAGTACAAAGTTTTCTATGGCTATCAGGATACTACAGGTGTTTCATATAAGACTTTTCACGCTTAACAGCGCCACTGAAGGGCCTGACTAAGAATGGTGTGATATTTTTTGGATAGATTCTAGCGAGTCATCCATTCAAGACCTGAAAGTGAGGTTGAATTTAGCACCGATACTAGTATTTACCGGTCCAGGAAAGGGTTATACTATGTACTGCAATGCATCAGGTATAGGGCTGGAAGTAGTGCTTATGAAGGGGGAAGGATTTGTTGCATACGAGTCTCGGTAGATGAGGCCACATAAGAGAAATTACACGATACAAAATCTTGAGTTGGTTGTAGTTTTCATGCCTTACGTTGTTGGAGACAATATCTGTTGGTAGTGCATTTTATGGTTTTCACCAATCCTAAAAGTCTCAAGTACATCTTCACTTAGTGCGATCTGAATTTGAGATAGCGAAGGTTGGTGGAGTACCTTAAAACGTTTGACTTTGAGCTTGCCTACAAGCCTAGAAAAGGCAACATAGTGGTGGATGCATTAAGCAGGAGGACTCAAATAAAGGAAGTTCATGAGCCCATCCGTGATTGGAAGCTTGTGGATATGTTCTCTGAGATGTATTTGGAGGTGCAGTACAGATAGGTGAAAATGTTTCTTTCTTCTTTGGTTGTTACTTCAACTCTTCTTGATCGAGTTTGAATGGGGCAGCTATCAGATTCTGAAGGCCTAGTCTTACAAGAGAGTATGTCGGGGGAGGACCCTATTCCTAGATGGATTATAGGTGTTGATTTGAACTTTCATTTTCATGTGCGTATGTGGGTGTTAGCAGACATACATGAGGATATGATGCAGGACTTTCACTCCTCAGTTTGGGCAGTTCATCCCAGTGTCACCAAAATGTATCGAGACCTAAATCGTCAGTATTTGTGGTCAGGTATGAAGAGAGATGTTTATGGGTTTGTCATGAGGTGTTCCACCTATCCTTGGGTGAACACGGAGCATCAGCAACCAGCATGTCCTTTGCATCAGTTACCAATTCCCAAGAGGAAGTGGAATGATGTCGCGAATGACTACGTGATAGGGTTACCGAGGTTACCTCAACGGAATGATGTAGTTTGGGTTGTCATTGATAGAATCACGATGGTTTCTCACTTTGTACCGATCAAGGATACCTTTAGTTTTGATAAGTTGGAAAGGTTTTACATCTAAGATATTGTACGTTTACATGGGGTTCCACACTCTACTGTTTCAGTCATGGACACACGTTTTACTTCTCGGGTCTGGAAGGGACTACAAAAGGCTTTAGGTACACATGTAATTATGAGTACTACTTACTACCCCAAGATAAATAGTCATTCCGAGTATATGATTCAGGTGCTGGAGGACATGCTTTGAGCATGAAACCTAGATTTTGGAGGTTCTTGGCAGAATCACATACCTCTTGTGGAGTTTTCCAACAATAATAGTTTTTACACAACTTTTCAGAAGTCACCTTATGAGGCTTTGTACGTTAGGCCATGTTGATCACCCCAATGTTGGATAGAGGCAGTAGAGGTATCTATGCCTAAACCTCGTCTTGTTCAATAGACCACTGAGCAGATAGAGTTGATTCGGAAGAGGATGGATACTGCACAGTCGCATCATAAATATTATGACGATCGATGTAGATGTCCTCTGGAGTTTGAGGTTAGAGATCAGGATTTCTTACATGTCACACTGAGGTTGGGTCACAAGAGGATTAGGATACAGGGTAGGCTTTGGCTGAGATATGTAGGACCGTTTGAGGTTTTGGAGAGAGTCGGGGCAGTTGCCTATCAGTTGCAATTCCCTTATAGGTACCAGGATATGCATGGAATTTTCCATGTTTCTCATTTCCAGAGTTACCTCTCAGACTCGTCACATGTCCTTCATCCCAAGGACGTTGAGTTGGAGGCAGATGTATCATTCAAGGAGCATCCAATACAGATTTTTGATCACAATTCAAAGGTTCTCCGTGGTCGGTCTGTCCCTCTAGTACAATTGTTACGGAATCACGGGCGAGTACATGACGAGACTTGGGAGAGGGAGGCCGATGTATGATCACAGTGGCCGAAACTGTTTGAGGATTCTTCTTCTACATCTCCTTCTTTGGAAAATTTGGGGATTAATTTTTTTAAGGGGGGACGTTTGTAATAACCCATATCTTTTTTTAGTTGTGTCATTATTTTTTTGTTGTTTTTGAGAAAAATATGAGTTTTTAGAAATTTTAGGAGTATATGACATGTACTATTAAGTACACGCCATGTACCCGGTTACCGCGGGTAGCAATTTGATGGATGTGTAACAGCCGAGCACATGGACATGTGAGGTGACCTAGAGGCCTCCTAATTCAAAGGTCGTTTAAGGCAAGTACATGCCATGTAATTTTAAAGAACACACCATGTATTTTCTTTTTTATTCATTAAATGGATCGTGGTCATGTCTAATCGACAAAACACCCTTCTTCCTGACTTGTCCCGTCTAAGAGTATCTGTAGCTTGCGATTCTTCTATAAGCCCCCAATTCGTCATCCATTATCTGAATTGACCACAGTCAATTGCATTGGAATTCCCACAGTAAGCTCTTCCTCCTTCTAAATCCTCACTTCTCAATTTCTCCTCTTTCGTGAGATCTCCTCTGTAGAACATTTTTTGCATTTATGTTTATCTACGGTGTTTTAGGGTGATTCAGGGCCTGAGGTTCACGTATATCGATTTTACTATGCCGAGGTAGGTGGTTTGTGCCTTTTTGTAGTTATTCTTGGGTTAGATGTGCAATTGTGCCCAATACCCTCATTCGGGGTAAGGCGTGTTTAGGGATTTTAACCCAGTTAATGTTTGCTATGAATTTTATGTTTGAATAGATGTTGTTTGATTTTGAATAGGGTAAATTTCCATGATATGGATGTGTTTTCCTAGGATTATTGTTTTTAACCGTTTGGTTTAGCTTTTCAAGTTAGAAATTTTTTTTTCCATTCAGAGTGTTGTTAAGATGTGTAGACCCCGAAAAGTGCTCAAGTGCTGAAAAAGGTTTCAAAACCACAAAGCGAAGTCATATTCGGACCTAGGGACCTCGTCTAGGGGGCCCAGAGGGTCCATGTGAATTAAATTCATAGGCGTGAGAAATAATGATACCATGCATGGAAGGTTATGGGATTCACAAAAATCCTTTGGATTGGGTGTGAAATATTTCGTGCCCCAACGCGCACGGTCGACTATTCGCACCGCAGCCGACGTCGCGCAATTTTTACACACTGAACTATTTTCTGTGCCCTCGGGTGCCTATAAATAGAAGGTCACCCCCTTCCATTTCAAGGATGAGGGATCCAAACCGCCACTCATTCGCGAAATCTGCTTTTCTTGATCGCAAAAATGGCCCTCAGGTATGGTCCTTTTCACGCCAGGTTGCCCCAGGGTCTACCTTCGAGTGAGATCCCCATGGTTTAGACTAAATCCCAATCCCTCTGGGGTCTACCCCTTGCACGCAATCCCTTCCATTGTGTGCAGGATGGCTAATTGCATGCAAGACCTTCCATTGCACGCATCCCCCGCAAATTGTGCGCAATCCCTTCAAATTGCGCGCACTCCAGTCATTGTGCGCACCCTCTTTCACTTGCGCCCATTTTCATCCCTTGCACGCAATCCTTATAGGTGCGTGAAAAATATCATCTCCAATTACGAGCATGCATCACCGATTTCATGTCAGCCCGGTGTTTTTCGCGCAGGTCTATTATTTCACGTGCAAGCCTCAAAAGGTTGCGCGCAATTCCCCGGGACCCCTCACTTCGGTGCTCCCTGGGCTCCTCCTTGTGTGGGAGCCCGATGTTCTTCTTATGGATGTCATTCGTTGGTGTCTCTCATTCCCCATGCATCTATATCAGGCGACGTTTTCCCGTGTGACCTTCTAGGCTCATACATAGTAACTCCGATGTCCCTTGGACGATACCACCCGTTGCATTACATTGCCTCATGCTTCTTCGCATAGGCACGCTAATTTCTATTGCTTCTCCACATGGCCATGCTAACATGGACCCCTCGATGGTTCTCTCTAACACACCCCATCACTATGGTGTTGCTGATTCTTTCCCTCCCACAAGAAGCAGAGGGTACCGGTTATGTAAGCCCTAGGGGTGTGGAGCAAACCCACCTCATTCGAGCAGCAGGACGTTAAACTATCAAGCACCTTCATCCTTAGCACATGAAATTAAACTGTGACCTCACCTTGTGCCTCGCCCGCAGGATCCAAACCTTGGACATTCTCCATGCCCACTCATCTCCATGGGGATGGGATCACCCCTTAGAGGGGATGATATCATTATTATTGGAGTGGTGTTTGTCCACGGGAAAGGGCAGGCACCTTGGTGTAAGCCCCTAGCTTTCCTTCCAGGAGGCAGCATCCCTGCTCCTCCTTTCATCTTCAGTTCTCAAGGCCAGTGGAGGGTGTGATAGAGAATGGGGATCCTCCTTTCTTCGGCCCCAAATCCATCTCTCATAGCGCTTTGTCTCCATGAGCCTCCATCCTAGAGTAAGCCCCAACTTCCTGAGCTACTAACCACGTGTAAGCCCTTGTTTCCTCTTTGGGCCGCTCCACATGTATTCCCAACTACACATCCCAAGGACGCACCTTTTGCAACGAGATCATCAGGTGTGTGTTGTCTCTTGTTTCTCACACCGAGCATGACCCCATGAGCTTAGAGAAAGCACCGACCATGACAAACACCTTGGGCCACATCAGAGTGTAAGCCCCAACCCAACACCTTGGGCCGCCTCAGAGTGTAAGCCCCAATCCATCCTGAACTATGGGGACTTTGATCCATGTCAAGGCATGGTATGTAAGAAGCCTCCATGAAGTTCAAGCCCACTGACCCACCACCTTGGGCTGCCTCAGAGTGTAAGACCCAATCCATCCCAAACTATGGGGACTTTGATCCATATCAAGGCATGTGATGTAGGAAGCATCCACAAGGTTCAAGCCCACCAACACACCACCTTGGGAAACCTCAGAGTGTAATCCCCAATCCACCCCAAACTACGGGACTTTGATCCATGTCAAGTAATGGTACGTAGGAAGCCTCCATGTGGTTCAATCCCACCAACCCACCACCTTGGGCCGCCTCAGATTGTAAGCCCCAATCCATCCCAAACTACGGGGACTTTGATCCATGTCAAGGAATGGTACGTAGGAAGCTTCCACGAAGTTAAATCCCAACAAACCACCACCTTGGGCTACCTTAGAGTGTAAGCCCCAATCCATCCCAAAATACGAGGACTTAGATCCATGTCAAGGAATTGTACATAGGATGACTTCATGACGTTCAATCCCACCAACCCACCACCTTAGGCCGCCTTAGAGTGTAAGCCCCAATCCATCCCAAACTACGGGGACTTTGATCGATGTTAAGGCATGGTACGTAAGAAGCCTCCATGAGGTTCATGCATACCCACCCACCACCTTGGGCCGCCTCAGAGTGTAAGCCTCAATCCTTCTCGAACTATGGGTACTTTGATCCATGTCAAGGCATGGTACGTAGGAAGCCTCCACGAGGTCCAAGCCCACCAACCCAACACCTTGGGCCGCCTCAGAGTGTAAGCCTCAATCCATCCCGAACTACGAGGACTTTGATCCATGTCAAGGCATGGTACATAAGAAGCCTCCACGAGGTTCAAGCCCACCTACCCACCACTTGGGGCCACCTCAGAGTGTAAACCCCAATCCATCCCGAACTATGAGGACTTTGATCCGTGTCAAGGCATGGTACGTAGAAATCCTCCACGAGGTTCAAGCCCACCAACCCACCACCTTGGGCTGCCACATAGTGTAAGCCCCCATCATTCCCAAACTATAGGGTCTTTGATCCATGTCAAGGCATGGTACGTAGGAAGCCTCCATGAGGTTCAATCCCACCAACCAACCATCTTGGGCTGCCTCAGAGTGTAAGCCCCGATCCTTCCCGAAATACAGGGAATTTTTTCCATGTCAAGGCATGGTACGTAGGAAGCCTCCATGATGTTCATGCCTGATCACTCATGTCTCATCCTGGCCTCTCCCTCGAGTCTTTGCGTCTCAGGAATCTCATTCCCTAACCCGGAGGTTCCACATCCTCTAGGTCCCATCCATGTTTCCCTTCTCATGGGTTACCTTTTTAGGTGTCCCATAGTTCCATCGAACTATGCGGACATTGATTTCCCATTAGGGGGTATGTAGGATCTTCAAGGCTCAAGCCCAAAAAATTATCCATGCTAATTCTTACATAGGCCGCCACATCCCAGTGGGATCATGCCACTTCATTATCCATTCCCCTCCATAGTATTCTGGAATCCACCCATGTCCTGGCCCCAATATCGGTGTTCCCTCTAGGGGGTTCTTCAATCTGATCCACTATAGCCAGAGTTCAGATCAGTCCGATTAGTATCCATTAGACATTAAACATGCGGCATACCCTGTTTTAAACATAGTAAGTTGAAGAAAACCTCATATACATGCCCATGGCATATGATTCACCGTGTTTGATATGGGATGCCTCAGGCTTCTGTGCCCTCGAGAAGCCCTATGATAAGGGACAAAAGACATACATGCCAATACCCCAGCATAAAGATACGCTAGTGGTGCCCAACGTGACAACTACCCTAACTGAAGGTTACTGCCCTGAATAGACCCCTTGGAGCTTCCTGATAGAAGCAGTGTAATTAACTTGTGTTGATGAAGATATGGTGCTGGGAAGAGTTTCTCGAACAACGTCTTAAATCTATAAGGGTGGCCCAGACTAGGTGATGAGTTCTGAAGAGGAATCTAGAGAAGGAAGAACCGACATCCCATCATCCTATTTTGATCATGGAACTTACATCCCTAAATAAGGAGTAGATGCCACACACCATTAGAAAGCGGGGATGTTGGGCAATAACAGCATGTCCTCTGTGTGACGGATGCGCGCCAAAATGGTGAACCCAACATGAAGATCTTCTCCCAAATATAGAGACTAGTAGAATTTGAGGGATCAACAGATTATCTTGTCATCAGATCCTGTCATCCGGCACCAGGTCCTTGAGAAAATAGCGGGCCAGACGTGAAACTCGCCAGAAGTTGGGATAGTCAGGACGTTGAGCATTCCATTCTACGACGTTGTCAGCGTGGATCCCTCTTACCGATCACGGAATATGGAACGACACTGGGGATATGGTTGTCTATTTATTTTCCTAGCAGTGTTAATGAGTTCAGCTCCCTGCTTTCAGGAACCAAGTTGTTGTATCCGGAGCCCGATCACCTGCCCATTGACGTAGGGGTAGGGGAAATATCGACGTGGCTACCCCATGCAGTTCAGCCTCTTCCATTATGGCTTCAACCGCCATGACTGCTCGGTGCCCATGCCCCCTCACCCCATCAATAATTATCCAGCGAAGGGTAATTAATGACCATGAATGTAGGTATGAGGAGGAGGGGATCATCCCTACCAAGGATATGGACTACGTGGATCTCGAGGCAGCTGCGCCTCACCTTCAATTCTACCCCTGAGGGTAGCATAGGGAGCCGCTTCTCCCCACCCCAACATTCAATCGTTTCGGGAGGTTTTCCCCAGAACACCTCGATAACTCCCTACCCTACGCCGATGAGGTAGGGGATGTCCGGGTTGGCCCAATTGGAGTCCCGCTTCAAGGGATCTTGGTGAGGGCTCCCACCAGGCCAAGTCAGCGATGACGTCTGGTTCCTCAAGCCAATGAGTTGGTAATCCACGTTCCTGCATCACCGACTCCAGTTCATCTGACCCAGCGCTAGCGTCGGGCGCAAAAGGAAGAGGGCACCCGCCATGGGACGTCAACGTCAATGACTACTATGGCTGGAGCCACCACTGACTCTTATCCCCAACTCCCTGCATACGTCGAGCAGGGACAGTTATATGCCCGGCCTGGATCGAGGCCCCAACCGCCCCACGGGCAGGCAGGGTCGACTCTCTCGGTCGCCGGCACAAGCGATGGCCGATGAGGACCATTCCGTAGTGATGCCACCCAGTGTGGAGGCCAACTCCGTACCGCCACTATGGAAGGTGGAGGTCATCCCTGTTTCCAACCTCAGCTTGGAGGTCTGCCCCGCGCCACCTCCAACCGAAGCAAAGATCCTCCCCATGGCAGCAACACTCTCTATGGGGGTCTCTCCCCCGCTCACTACACTGAGTACGGGGTCACACCCCCTGCTGTAGACTAAAGGTATGGAGACATTGCATTCCCGATCACTTTCTAGCATAGTGGTCCTCCCCATGTTCATGTGCCAATTGGAAAAGGTCCTCCTTGCCCCAACGATCGAAGGGGAAGAGGCCAACATGACTTCACCAACGCGCAACACGGAAGTACAACCTATGTACCTTTCGGCATTTTTCATGGTGCTCCTCGCACCCCGGATTTATCGGGTGGAAACCCTCTCCACCCCAACACCAGTGCGGTTAGAGGACCCCATGTAGGAAATAAGCCATGTCATGAGGAGCCACCTAGGGGCAGGAAGGTGGGTCATCGCCGCCACAAGAGGGATTCTAGGGAATGCTGGATAGGAATCAGACTAGTCTGCTTCTCAGACTCTGAAGTAGAGTGCGACTCATCACGGGATCCCTCTCCTCAGTCTACCAAGTCAATGGATGGGGAAGAAATGAGGCGCATCATCCTCATACTCCCAGAATGCAAGGTCTATAGGATCCCTTCCTCCCTCCGAACTTATATCCAGGAGGACGAGAACTTGGCATGTCCCTAGGGACCGACCGCACAGTCGCCACCAACATCTCCGGAAGAGCCCTCTACCTTGACTAGAGACTTTAGAGATCCATTTTGGGGGTCAACGGCAGAAGATCCATGGCATCAACCTCCCTCGGCAGACACTGATGTTGTGTCTGGATCCTTGGTAGCTGGTCTATCTTTTCACGATATAGTGGCCAGGTCACTACAGTCCTCAGAGGACAGCACAAGATTCAGCGGCCAATCAGCCCGATCACCTTATTCTCCACTAGCCAGCCCGCCATCTCAGTAGTCTGCCTCGGTGCTACCACCAGTTCCTCAGCCTCCCTCAGTTGATGAGTGGGGGAATTCAATTCTACACCCTGAATCTGAGCCGATGAGCTTCTGTACCATCCTCGTAGTGGTCCACTTCCCGGAGATGTTTTGGTCGGTCGTAGGACAGAGTTTTTGTACGCCGGAATCTCTCACCCCAGAGGAGTTTGAATGTTTCCCCCAGACCCTCTGGGTGACTCACTTCCATCTCTGACACTGACGAGTGACTTATCCCAGGAGCCAAGTGCACCTTGAAGACATCGGCGAAAAATGCCGTTTATTTGACCTGGCCACAGTCCCCGTGGTCCAGCACCCTGAGTCACCTGGTCACCATAGGGCCCTCCAATGGCAATCCATTCAGAATTTCCAAGTACTTCACAAAGTTATTGAGGAGGATACCCCCCACGCACTAGTCCATGGCTGGGGGAAGTACACTGCCCTCCTATTCATTGCAATTCACTGGTAGCCCGACTCATTAGGCGACGTTGAGGACATGCCCCTGAGAAGAGTTGTGGTCAACATGACCGATCTGTCAGGAGGGGAAAATGAGCTGGAAATTATTGATGGGAACGTCCTCCCTGAGGAAGTTCCACCACTATTGGACCCTTCGAGGATGATTACTCGTCATCAGAGAACCTCTTAGGTCTCCCTGCACCCACCGAGGCATTGGTACTTAGCCGGAATTTCGGTAAACGAAAAGTGCACATTGGAGCGTTCAAACACTCTGACCCATCTGCTTCATTGAAAAAGATGGAAGAGGACCCTGAGAAGGCCACACACCGCCAACAACTTGATGAGCAAAACAAGTTGGTCGATGAACTTCTGTCTGAATGAATTGCTGAGTGACAACCTGACTACGCTGATCCTAGCCCGAGGCAGGAACAACTAACCCTTGGTGAGATTTCCCCAGGAAACCTAGATCGTGCCGCTCCCACTGACAGGGCGTAAGTCTGAGCTCATGGAAAGAGTGAACAGTATGTCTCGCCCAACCCTCCCGAACGGCGCGACGATCTAGGGAACCCTGCTCAGGCTCCTCCGACCGCCCCAAGGGTCACTCCACCAGCTACTGAGCTTGTCTACTGCATTGAAGAACCAGGAAACACGCTCGGGGTTAGGGATACCCACTAGGACATGGAACCCCATCCAGATGATCCAATGGAGGCACTCATTGCCCACCAAGAGGCTATAGAACTGCGACAGGTGGCCATCCCACTATATGGTAAGCCGTATCTGGCATGACTGGATGGCATGCCAGCACCCCTGGGATTCGGGAATCCCACATTCTCCCATTTTAATGGGACAAGGGACCCGCCATAGCACCTATCCCACTTCAACTCAAGGTGTGGGCCTATGATAGGGACCCCAGCTCAGCAGGAGGCCTCCAAGATCTGCTGTTTTTTCAGACACTAGAGGGGCCGACAGTCGTTTGGTACAACTAGCTCCCCGTCAGATCCGTGACTAGCTAGGAAGACCTTCGCAGATAGTTCCTTTATAGTTCAGCTCTACCACTAGGAAAATGAACATCACAGACCTCTTCAAGAGAAAGTTGAGGCCTGATAAGAGAGTTGCATACTTTTTCACCCAGTGGAAGAGGCTCACATACTCCCTTGACATGCCAATTAATCTGGAGAAATTACTGATGATGCATGTGGTGTAATGTCAAGACAGAACTGGTTCCCTCCTTGATCACTCATAACTATCCCAGATGGCTCCGAGACTTCTCAGATAAGGCCCATCACCTCAAAAAATCCATGAAACATGCCATCCAGGCACGTTCTCTGCCCCCTGTAATCCCTGCAATGAGGTCTTCTAGAGCCAAGCCCGCCACAGTGGCCTAAATAGAGGTCCCTAGGCAGCTAGAATTTCTACTAGTAGAGCCAGTTCCCGTATCCCCACAGAGTTCCACCACCACGGGTGTAGCTTCCAGCCCAGCAGTGACCACCTCAGAATTGGTAGGCACCCCCGTGTAACGCGCCACCACCTCCTAGGCGAGATAATCATGTTCCGCCTCCTCTACAGGCTTCTCCAACCCCCCATTAGGGTCAGGCTCCTAGATCCCCCTTTCTGGACAGGAGAAATTGGACCTACTCATTAGACGTGGGTCAGGTCCCCGGTTACTTCCGCAGCACCTTAGAGAAGAGAATTGTACGACTACCTGAGTGTAGAAAGCCAGAGGACGTGAATCTCACTGATCACCCCAACTACTGCCCTTATCACTGGATAGTGGGGCACACCATCAAGTAATGTTAGGTGTTCATGGACTGGATCCAAGACCAGATTGACAAAAACATAGTCGGGTTGGGCCTGGCCCCAGCAGAAGTGGCGGGTGTCTTTGTGAGGTCAGATAATAGTAGCGACAGCGAAGGAAAGTGGCAGCAGGTTTCTGGCCATGAGTCCCACAATTATAATGACTGGATGGATCATAAGATGGTCACCTGCGCCCATGGCATCATCCGTGCATGCCTGAATCAGCCGGAGCCTTCAGAAGCTACAACCACCACTTCTATATCATCATCTCAGGTGGCCTCTTCCCAGAAGAGCACGCATTAGTGGCGTAAGAAAATGTAACGTGCCCCGCCAAAGCCATCGTCATCTCGCACCCTCGGTGACATTATGCCCCCGGAGATGGGGATCTCCCCCCCCCCCCCCAGAATCCACCCATTGGTGGATGGTTCATCAAGTGATATTCAAGGGTACATTTTGGTTAATACCATTGAGCTGGTAAACCCCTAT
Organism: Viscum album; assembly: GCA_963277665.1. Taxonomy (NCBI): domain Eukaryota; kingdom Viridiplantae; phylum Streptophyta; class Magnoliopsida; order Santalales; family Viscaceae; genus Viscum; species Viscum album. Next base: position 1,295,571,189 of record OY728136.1, read on the forward strand.
ATGACCCCCGATGAGGGGGAGTGCCAGGCGAAGCTCCCCAATGTCCCCAGCTGATGCCAACATCAGCGGAGCCCCGACCATATGGGTCTTCAATGCACATCAGTTGGAACCTACATCCAGGTCGTGCATGCCATTGAGACCAAACAGTAGGCCCAACACAGATATCAGCACGCACACCCTCTTCATCTAGTGTCAACAGGTCCGCCTCCAATGCCGTTTGTGCTTCTGGATCAGGAAGAACCACCTCGATCGTGTCACGACCAGCTCTGCCCGCTACTAGCCGATATCAGTAATCTGGTCCTCATCCGATAGCTACTCTCCAGGATTCGACTCGTGAGCAGTGGGATATTCTCAGTACCAGTCAGCCGGAAGTCTGGCCGGTAGGGCCCGCCATGCCTTCTATCACAGAGTGACTTCCCGCAAGAAGAAGTGCATGCCTGGAGAGGAAGTATGATGATCTCAAGCACCTCGCTATCATCCCAGCAAGGATTTCCATCCTTGAATCCATTCGGTTGTCTTCAGATATGCGTGAGGCCCTCGCTGAGTCTTTAAGAAGACCCCTTTAGTTTGTGATAGAGGTAGTAGTTGCAGAAGCTTTCCATGCTGAAACAATTGAGGATGCTGAATGCTAGACTATCATTTCATTCTTTGCAGAGGATGAAGGTTTCCCCATACAGGGGCACATCCGCCCGCTGTATATCACCAGCCAATTAAATAGCGTGGAGGATCACCACTGTCTCGTTGACACCGGATCCGGGATCAATCTAATCCCGATGCGGACACTACAGAATCTAGGTTTATCCAAAGATGACCTAACTCCCTTTGATTTAAGAATCCAGGGATACGATAGGACAGAGCAGACCCCGGTCGGCAAGATCCTTCTAAATACCTTGTTCAGTGTCCTAGTTTCCAGCACCGAGTTCATGGTGGTCTCCCAGGACATCGCATACAATGCATTGATGGGTAGGCCATGGCTCCACCGGCATGTTGTGGTCCCCTCATCATATCACCAATGCCTCAAGTACTCACTTAATGGTCGAGTAGATGAACTCGAAAGTGTTGCATCTCCTTTCGCCTCTTGTGAAGTCCGCTACATAGACGCTGACTATTACAAGATCAAGGATAAGAAAGTCCAGGCAAGTGGAGTTGAGCCTGTCACCACTACGACCGACCATTAGGCTGGCCTGAATGATGCCTATGTCTTCTTGATCCATCGGTTGGAGGCCACGACCTCCAATATGGGTCAATGTTTCGTCATTTCTAGGACAAGGGGAGCCAGGCTACCATATCATGGTGGCGTCGGAAGAGAACATTGTATTCTTATACAAATCAGGCTTCAGTGATCTGGAATCCTCCCACTCCCATCAGGTATCGGGACATCTGGCTCATGGCAACGGTAGTACGTCATACTTGTTTGTTTCGCTGTGCTGGAATAAGTTGGCTCCGTCCGATGCGCCACTACTGCTTTGATATTTTCAAGCGTGGCCCCTTGGGCTGGAGACCAGATGGAATTGGGTCAACTTTTTTCGTCAGTATGGTTTCGGCAGCGCCGGAGTTCCCCGATGCAATAACCACTGCTGCACAAGCTGGTACCAGCCTCCCGTCGGGGTCTGGTAACTCTGAAGCATCCTCCCTCGTGGAATATCCCTACATAAGTGGAAATGGGGATATAGAGGACACCCCTGCCTTTCAAGAAGGTGTCTTCTCCATGGTTGATGAGTTGGTACAGGTGAACCTCAACATCATGGTAGACCTGATAGCCACATTGATCAGTGATGCTATGTCCCCAGAGGAGCAGCAGTGGTATCTAGGATTCCTTAAACAGCACAGTGATGTATTCTCATGGAGATACAACAAGATTCTAGGACTAGATCCTCAGGTATCCATCCATCGCCTCGGTCTCTCGAGAAATCAACACAGGATCAAAAAATCTCCCAGAAAGATGCATTTATCTCATGCTTCCATGATCGAGGCCGAATTTGACAAGATCATCAGGGCTAACTTCGTTAAGGAGGTCCAGTACCCCATGTGGCTGGCCAAAATTGTACCAGTCAGGAAGAAGAACAGAAATATCAGACTCTGTATCGACTTTCAGGATCTCAATTGCCATTGTCCAAAGGATGATTTTCCCCTTCCAATGACATAATTTTTTATTGATGCAACGGCGGGGTTCTAAGCCCTTTCTTTCAAGGATGGGTACTCTGGATATAATCAAATCATGATGGCCCCCGAGGACATGGATTACATAGATTTTAGGGCACCCCAATGTACTTTCTATTACCAGGTTATGCCCTTCGGCCTGAAGAATGTTGGTTCCACCTATCACCGGGCCATGCACTGCATATTCAAGCGAATCCTCAAGACATTGGTGGAGTGTTATGTGGATAATATGGTAGTCAAATATCTCCTGCTCCAGGACCATCTCAAGGATCTTGAGAAAGTGTTTGGATTCCTCTTCTCCCACCACTTGAAGATGATCATGTTGAAGGGTGACTTTAGGGACACTTCTGGGAGGTTTCTTGGCTTTATTGTCAGGTACCGAGGCATCAAGATCAACCTGGAGAAGATCAAAGAAATTGGCTAGATGACTCCCCCAAGAAATATTCAAGAGATTCGAGGTTTCCAAGTCCACTTAGCATAAATACGCCAATTCATTGCAAATCTGGCTGGCAAGTGTAGCCCTTTTACCGGCTAGTGAAGAAATGGTCTTCCTACAAATGGGACGAAGAGTGCCAGACTGCATTCAAGGAAATCATGCAATATCTTCTCAATACTATGGTCTTGATGCCACCCGTCTCTAGGAAGCCATTAATCTTGTACGTGATTTCCCTAGAATGATCTCTTGGGGCCCTTCCCACCCAGTAGAACAATGAGGGGATAGAGAACAGTCTCTATTACCTCAGCTGCATGCTCCATGATACAGAGACCAGATACTCCCCCATCAAGATGAGTTTCCTTGCGCTCGTATTTTCTGTGCAGAATTTGGGACATTACCTGCAGCTCCATGAGGTACAGCTCATCTCTTGTGTAGATCTACTGATGTACATTCTGAATCGCCCCATGTTGATCGGTCGTCTATCACGATGGGCGGTAATCTTCCAGTAGTTCGACATCAGATTTGTGTCCCAGAAGACTATCAAGGGACATGAGTTGGAAAAATTTCTAGGTGCTCATCCAACCTTCGTGGACCACTCCCTGGACTTGGATTTTCCTGATGAGGCAATCCTCTCAGTTGATCAAGCCATTCCGTGTTGGTATATGCACTTTGATGGTGCCTCCCGGAGCCCCACTAGTAGGAGGCTCAATGTTCCTAGGCACAATAGAGTAGGCCTGGGTATCGTCTTTATTACCCCGGCGCAAGCCATTCTACCATATTCATTCCTACTGTTGGAAGGCTACACCAACAATGATACAGAGTATCAGACCCTCATTACTGGTCTCAATCTGGCCCTTGAGATCGACGTGCCCCATTTTCATATGAAATGGGACTCTAAGATAGTCATTAAGCAGTTCAATGGTGACTATGTTGTCAGGAAGACAGAGGTCGTACCATTGTTAGAACGTACTCTTCAACTAATGGCATAGTTCCCTTCTCAGCTAGAGTTTATCTATGTCCCTCGGTCACAGAATGGTCGAGAAGATGCTTTGGCCAGCTTAGCTGCATCTCTTGCAAGGCCCGAACAGGATGATCTAATTATCCATGTGGCTAATCGGAGATTCATAGTTCTTGTTCCCTTGGATGGAAATGACGAACCACAGGTAATCCATCTTACCATCGCACGCCTCTGCGTCAGGAACCCCAGGTCGTCCGAATGTAGTGATCAAAATGGTTTCCGATTGGAGGACACACTTGGTTGGATACCTCCAACACAGTAATCTCCCGTCAGATAGGGTTGAACGTGAGAGAATCCAATGCTGCACGCTACAGTTTACCCTTCAGAATGGTTCCAGCCTTGAGGCAATCCTCTATAAGCACGGGTTTGATGGTTTTCTCCTCTGTTGCATTTAGGGGGTTGAGATTCCATAGGTCGTGCGAGAGGTTCATGCCTGTTCCTACGGTTCTCATCAGGCTGGGCCAAAACTGTCTCACCAGATCTGGAGACTAGGGTATTTTTTTCCCTCCATGATCCACGACTGCATCGTGTTCCCCAAGAGGTGCCAAGCGTGCCAAGTTCATGCTAAGTTCCTGCATCCGCCGCCAGAACCTCTCCACTCCACCAAGTAATCTTGGCCATTTGCGGTGTGGGGACTTGATGTCATGGGACCATACTGACCGGTGACAGCTCTCCAGTCCAGGTTCATCCTAACCACCACAGATTTCTTTTCTAAGTGGGTATAAGCAGTTCTACTCAAGGAGGTCAAGGCCTGTTCCATCATTGACTTCATGAGCTCCAACATCATCCACCGGTTCAGGTTCCCTCACGCTATACTCACCGATAACGGCACCAACTTTTGAGAATTTGAGCTGAATAAATTGTAATCTAAGTACAATATCTGTTCGAACCATACCTCCCACTATCATGCACAAGCAAATGGATAGATTGAGGCATTAAATAAAACCCTCTATATCATTCAGCAGAAAATCATTGGTCATAACAAGAAGAGTTGGATGGATAAGCTCCCCAATGCCCACTGGGCCTATCAGATGACAACTCGTAACTCCACCCAGGTGACCCCATATTCCCTGTTGTACGGAACTGATGTCGTCCTACCCATCGAGATTCAGTTTCCCTCATTGTGAACAGTGGTCTATGACCAACAAGCACCGAATAGAGTGGCTGAAATCTGTCTTGCTGAATTGAAAGTACTGTACGAGAATAGGCTTCATGCCTTGGACAACCTAGAAAGGCATCAGAGCAGGATGGCTCGAGCTTTCAACAAGAAGGTTCGCCTCAGCTCTTTCCTGCAGGGTGACTTGGTACTAGTCCACAGATCGCTGATGATCCCCAACAAGAAACCATCCAAGTTGGATCCCAAATGGGAGGTACCTTTCATTATTCAAAAGGTTTATCCCAATGGTGCATACTCGATGGTGACTATGGATGGTGAGCATATAACTCCTCCCACCAATGCCAATTTCCTTAAACAATACTTTTACTTACCCTAACGAGTCCTATATGTCCTTAAACTGGATTACGGTCTGACACAACCTTAAAATGTCTATCCTGCATGACCCTAAACTGCACGTTCATCCCACATGATGTTAAACTGTATGTTATCCCGAATGACATTAAACTATATGCCGTCCCGTATGATGTTAAATTGTATGTCATCCCGCATGATGTTAAACTGTATGTCGTCTCGCGTGACGTTAAACTGTTTGTCGTCCCTCTTGATGTTAAATTTTATCTTCAAGAGCTACATGTGGCTTAATTCCCATCATTATGGGATACGTTGTACTACCTGAGCATTTATATTTCAGGTCCATCCCCATCTCTTAGAGATCTCCCGATCTCCCAATCACCTAGGCCCCTTGGCCTTTTCCTCTCCATGAGGGGAATATATAGGTGTGGTACAAGGTTATGCCCTCCTTTGCGTTGGGTTTTTGGCACCATGAACCCCCTTCACCTAGGAATTATCCATCTCTTGGCTGCTCTCAAGTTGATCCCCTCAACCCTTTGCAACGGCTCATCGATGTGTCTAAGAGTACTCTAGTCTTGGACCTGGAGTGTCAAATTCAATGGGTGCAAGTTTCCATCCATTTTTCAAGCTTCGTGTTCCCCTTCATTTGGGCCCCCAATATCTTTCACACCCAAAGGGACCCCCAAAATGGCATAGATACTAGGCCTAAAGGCTCTCCTACCAATACGGGCCAACGCCCCTAAGGGTTTTAGATGAAAAATTGATAAAAATCCCATACTGCGAACATGGTCAGTGGTTGATGCTCATTTGTTTGTCCCCATTTCAGGCCAATGCGACAGGATGCTATGTTGCGAACATGGTCAACAGTAATCCTCTATCATCACGTCATCCCCTTCAGGCATTGAATGTTGGTTACATGATTTACATTATGTTCCACCCCATCATGTCTAGGTTTTATCTCGACACTATTGGAACTATCCCTCAGTGCACCTCCGAACATCACGCATACAAAGCGGCAATACAGCATCCCTTGGGGCTCTCGAGATCCAATAACTAGGACCATAAACTAATATCTTCTCAAAGAGTGGTGTGCAACTTGATCCTCATCCTCATGGGATACGTGGGATCACCCAGACATTGCATATCGGGTCCAGCACAGCTGGGAGCTAGTTTCTCAAGTCTCTTATCCTTTGACCCTCAATAGCCTTCGGGCATGAGGATTATCTCCTCGAATCACTCACGTTGATGATGTGGACCTCGTCCTCATTCACATAGGGTATGCTTTATCGTTTCATGCGAATTCCCTCAGGTCCAAGCCATATGACCATAAACTGTGTTGTCGGGTCCAATCACACGACCCTAAGCTGTGATAATATCGTCTCAGCCGCACGATGAAAAACAGAAATGCATTGTGATGACCTCATCATAGAGGAAATCACGTTGGGTATCATTCATCCACCATACCACTTTTCAATGCCTATATGTGGCTTGATTCTTGTGGTGATACCAGGAATTTCTACCATAGGCTTGACGCTTCAAAAAAACCATTCAACTTAAAGGACAAATAAGATATATCAAATATCGCTTCTTTTGGTGCGAGGGCCAGACCCACACGCCCCTTTCATCCTTTTCACTGGTACCATATCGTGCTAATTCCTAGAACTATGTATGGCTTTATTCCCATCCATACGGGATATGTAGGAATGCCCATGCACTTCCCCACGGGCCCAACCTACCTCTTGTGTTCAGTCCCTTGACCTAAACACTTTCCCAAGGAACACATGGTAATCTGGACTCATGTACTCATTCATGTTGGGTTTCATAAACGCCTTACCATGTGTCCCATGTATTTCTTACCGATCCTCGGTCCGAGTTCTAAGTACTTAAACTAAGACCCTTTCTAGGACTACTTATGGATTGATTCCCATACTTATGGGATATGTTGGAATACCCAGACATTTCGTCTCGGGTCCATCCCTGGGAATCACAAATCCCATCCTTTCCCACCGTCGGCCCCTTGTCTTGACTCCCCTTGGGAGTTGGGTAACTGCAATATTTTCCCTGAACAAATTCGGGATGCCCCATAATGACATTGGGAAGTGAAAGTTACCTCACCAGAGAGGTCCTGTCTAAATATAGGGATGATCCATGATCAGATTAATGCGCCTTCCTAGTGTGCTTCTACCATGATGGTGTAATCTTGGGAGTGTTGGATTCTGTGCGAACAAAACCACCACTTCACTTTTCACGCTTTGCATGCCCCTGTATTCGGACCCTCATCCTCTTTCACGTTTGAAGAGACCCCCTAGGAGTATGGATGCTCGACCAATGGTCTGCCTGTTGTCCTGGGCCAATGTTCCGGAAGACTTATCACATTTGAAGGGACCACCTTATAGTATGGATGCTCGACCTATGGTCCACCTGCTGTCCTGGGCCAACGTTCCAGTTGGCTGATGGACAATATTTGAGTTAGGTCCTGTGTTGCGAACATGGTCAGTGGTCGACCCTCAGTTGTTGTACCCATTTTAGGCTTATTCAATAGGGATGTTGTGTTTTGAACACAGTAAATAGTCATCCTTTATTTCCACACCCCTCCCACAATGTTCCAAATTTGGGTAACACGATTCACATTTTTCATTCCCCTATGTTTGGACTGATTCCAATGCCCCTGGCATTGCCCTGCTCATGCGTAAGAGCACATTGAGAAGATGATACATCGATTAGTCTGTGGTCCTCTTCCTTTGATTGGGCCTCCCTCTTCTCCTTGGAAATCCGGATTTGAATTTCAGATGCCCGAAGCTTGGTTAATGCTCCCATGATCAAACAAAGTGATAGTATGAGAATCCCTTGTTTCTCACATCAGGTACGACCCACGTGAGCTTAGGAATGGATTTCTATTTATTTCTGGATTATGGTCAACCGCGTTAAACCAAAGGGACAAGTAAATAAATTTCTCCATACATACAGTTCAAAAAACAACAAGAAGAAGTAAGGAAAAATGAGTTTATGGGTTCGGCCAAAATAGTTCCCCTAAGGGTCTGCTTTATGGATGGATCTCTCCAATACCGCCACCTTTTGGATGGTGGCCTCCAAGAATACCTCCCACCCCCTTAGGGCCCTCTCTTCATTAGCGGCCGTAGAGCATAGTTCGCTGACCCAAGCCCATGCCTGAAACTGTTTAGTTTGGAGCTCAGTTATCTCGCAACATGCTTCAACGAGTTGTTCTAGAGAGTTTACCAACTGGGCCCTCAACTGATCCACAAGCTTAGAACAGTTTGTGATGAATATTTCTTGTTCTTTCTCTTGTTCCTCGAGGCGTTGAACCTCCTTCTCGGCACTCATAAATGATCGATTACTCCCTGACTCCTGAAACTGGGTGACGTCGGAGCACCAGCTGCTCTCATATATCTTCTCGGCCATGTAATCAAGGAATGTCAGGTGAAGGCGTTGATAATCTTCCTGTAACGACCCAAAATTTTGAATAAATCATGTTTCTTAATTTTTTGTGTTATTTTATTTTATACTCAATAAAACTGTTTCATTTGATAACATGAGTATAACTAAAATGATACTATTGGGTTTCAACTGTTATATGACCATTGGTCAATAGGACCGTTGAAAACTAAATGTTGCAATTATTGTCTCTAAATACAGGCGATCTTGGTTAATTAATATAGAAAGAAGATTTGATGGCCTCATCAAGTAGTCTTGGGCCAATCGAATCCCATCTAACAGAACTTGGGAAGGAGGTAGAACCACTGGGCTTTGATCTTGACCAAACCCAAGCCGAACATCATCATGTGAAGCTAGAACAGAATCGCTTACGCGAGATGTTCAAACTGAAAGAAATTACTACTCGTACAATGTTGGGGGAGCCTCCCTCAAATACTCTCACCTTAGCACATATTACACTTAGGTCCTATGCTGGGGTTATAAGGGTCTATGTTAGGAGACCGTAACTGCTTTGGGTAATCATTTGAGATAAATAAAATTGTGTTTTCTTCTTATAGTGAAGTTTGTAAATTTTCAAATGTCTAGATAAATGTTGGATGTATATTATTAATGAATTTGAGAAAAAAAGGATGTTTTAAAATATTTATGTAAAACTTAAATAATTAATGATATGTAATGATTTTCAAAAAATATTCTTCTGCAAATGTGTTCAGTAAGAAATTTGGAGTCCAATGAGATCAACTTAATTTTTGGTGAATAGTGATTTATGAATAGTGATTTTATGCTTAGGATTAGTAATGTGACCAAATGGATTAGTATTCTTACTAAAAGAAAGTATTAATATAATTTAGGCACCTTGATTAAGTAATGTGATTTAATAAAATTGGAAAATAACTGTTTCATAAATTTTTAGTCAAGTATTAGTTTTTTTATAGTGAATAGTATTTTTTAATTAAAATTTAAATTAAAAATATTTAGAAAATTATTTTTATAAAATGGACTTTATTTTTGAATTCAGAACATTGATATTATGTTAAAGTAATTTTTGGGGTTTTTTCTGAAGAAAATGAATTTTTGGTGAATAGTGTTTTTATTTAAAAATTAAATTAAAAATATTTAGAAAATTATTTTTATAAAATGGAGTTTATTTTTGAATTCTGATCATTGATATTATGTTAAGATAAATTTTTTGGAGTTTTCTAAAAAAGTTGAATTTTTAGTGAATAGTAAAAATACAATTTTAGGGTTTCGGTATGTTTAATGACATCATAACTGTGTCATGATGATGTCATGATATATTTTATGGTATGGTCAACTTATGAATAGTATGATAAGGTATGAGGTGTCCCAAGTGGGAAATACCATGAGGAAATACCACTTGTTTTTCCAATACCACCAATGAGTGTCCCTTCGCCATTAATGTCTTGTCCCCTCACTTGCCTTATAAATACCAAGCCATTCTCTCATCCTTTCCATTCCAAAATCCTCCTCAACGAAGTTCTGGTCTCCTAACCTCCCAAGGAGTCCTCCCAAGGTGCCCCCAGTCCCCTCAAGGTCCCAATATTCGAGTTTTAAGAGTTACGTTTTAAGGTAAGGGAACATACCTCTCTCTTTCTTTCCAAGTACTCTCTTTAATGTCATTTCTTTTATGCTCCATGTTCTTATGTTGGAAGATGTTCTTTTATATTCAACATAATGTTCTTTTCATTTTCATATAATTAGATACCCCCTCTTTCTCTCATCAATTCATTTTATCAATGTTTAAGTGGCGTCGTTGGGCTGCCGAATTTTTAAGGGATTCCTTCACCCTTCTCGTTTTCATGATCAATTTTCATGTCAAGTCTTTCATGTTACTTTTTATTATGTTGGGGTATGATCTATATATCTATAATACTGATATTTTATGTTCATATTATGAGAGACCCTATTTTATCTCATCAATTTATTTTTTTTATGATTTAAGTGACACCGTTAGGCTGTCGTATTTTCATAAGAGAAATCTTATTTTTGTCTTCCTTCCATGTTTTTCATTTCATATGGTATGTCTTTAAAATTTCATCACCAAGTTCTTATATCCTTTATATTATGTCCCTCTACCGTTTTATGGATCATTTATGAGTGGGTGACCCATGTCCCCTCTCTTTTCAATATTTTCTAAAACCTTGTAACATAGTCGTTATGCTGTAGAATTTTCGTCTCAAAATGTCTCTCTCTTTTGATAAAATTATTTTATTTTATTAATTGAATAATAAAAACTCTTTATTCTACAAGGTTATTCAAATATAGATAAAAATTTTATATTTTCAATTCTGTTATCTACATACATGAGACCCACTTTCATTTTTCTTGGGATTAAAGTAACACAAAGATCATATCTTTAAAGCAGTTTTTAAAACGTTATGATTATGAAATGAAACCATTTTATTTTCTACTATATGGGTTATTTAGGAAATTTTTGATGATGATATATGTGGCTCACATGATAATAAATGAAAATTTAAGGGAGCGCCCTGATAGCACTTCAATGCATTGGGTAAAGACTTAATCTCTAGAGATGACCTTTTTTAAAGACACCTTTGTGAATAACCTTGGTAATTTTTAATGACACCTTGGGGTTGGACCTTGGTGAAATATAAATTATTGTCTATGTTAAATGTTGTAGCCACATCATCAAGTTATGAAACACATTGTTTTTATTATGATATTCCTCATGATCTCTTTCACATGCCTTAATGTTATTTTTCATGACTTTTGATGTATCTCAAATTCACAAGTAAAATGTTTCCCTTGTTTCCCTTACTGGGCCTTCTGCTCACCCTTTCCTTTGATGTATTCTTCCAGGTTATGATATGTCGTAATGAACTAAGGATGAACAAATGAATAATCCTTTCAAGTGTTTAAGAGGATTTTTTTTATATTGTCATGTCTTAAGTTCCTGGTTTCCAAGACACTAAACCTTAAAGATCCTCAGTTTTGTATAATGTAATGAAAGTTTATGTGATTAAAAGGCGGGATGTTATAGTTGGTATCAAAGGATGTTTTAGTTATTTGTGTAAATTAGGATATGAAAACTTTAAAAATAACCCTATAGAAAAGTTTAAATAGAGGAAATATTCCTGGTATTTTGGTGAGTATTGAGTAAGTGGGTTCCAAACAAATAAATCCCTATCTGGATATGAACAAGTAGGGGTGGCTCTGGCACAGATGTTCCTAGGAGTGAAAACTCTGACAAGGTGTTTCAGGATTGACCCAAGGTAACCTGGTTCATGAAAATGGGCTTTGCTCCACTCTTGGTTTGACACTCCCAGGGGATATGCTTTGGTAAATTCATAAGCTTTGTATGAACCATTATTAAAAGAACAAAGATAAAATAAAATAAAGATTCACATAAGAATATATGATCATGGATGACCTATATTGGAAACTAGGGGATCACAAGGTAGGGTATTATTTTCTTCTACAAGTTTATCCTTCTATGCTTTAAGTTTCCTTTTCATGATTATTGGCTGCGTATTTAAGCCCCCTAATTATACTTTTTTTCTTAGTTAATGGCGGGAAATGGAAGAACATGTCCCAACAACCAATGATATAGGAAATGTGATGATTGCCCTATTAATATGACAGAGATGAAGAGAGATCAAGTTGAACGTATTTTTATTATGCCAAACCAGCTATCAAAAATCACAATTAATAATTGGTACCTAGATTAATTCCCAAATTCATCAAGGAAGAAGAAGACGAAGTCTCAAGGATGTTCATCTGATAAAGTTGATAAGGGAAAGAAGACCCAATTTTCTTTGTGCAAATAGTTTGGAAAGAGGCACCAAGGGTAATGTCACAAAAAAACCAGGAGATATTTTTAGTGTGGGGTGATCGGACATAAAGTAGCCAATTGCTTTAAAAAATGGATAATGTGAGGAATAGAGTGAAGGTTCAATCTAATGTACCTTATAATTTTCAATGTCGTAAATGTGGAGAAGTTGGACATTATCCAAGGCAATGCCCTCTTGGAAGGAATGAGAAACATGGTGAGCATCAACAATCATCAAGGACAAGGGATCAATGAAAATCCTATGTTGAGATGGATCATGATGACTGAAGTACATGTAACTTCTTCAAAATAATTGTCTATGTCATGTTGTATTTTAGTTCATGCCCTATGAGCATATCTTTATTGTTTTCTAAGAACATCAAGTCACTACCTAATATGGTTTTATATCATTATGGAAAACATCTATTGATATGTATCACATGTTGATGTTGTGAATCTGTTCTTCTTAAAAAAATGATTAGGTGATTAAAAGATGAATATTGTTTTTTGGGAGATGTTCACTATTTTGGGAACCCTAAATGATTGAGGTAAATAGATTACTAAGGTATTTTATTTGAGGAGTAATTTTTGACTTATATTTTTAAGAATCGATGAATTTATCGTGAACTTATAGTAATTTAGGTTACTTATGGAAATTGTTATCCTATCTTGGGGAAAATATGTTTAGGTTAGTTACTTTTATTATAAGATGTTAGGAGTGGTTGATATTGTTTGGAGATGAATGATACAGTTTATCTTGGAAGACTATGTTATCAAATCCTTCTTATATTTGGGATTCAATCTTAGTTTTCTTTATTTTGAGGAATTTTAAGGATAGTTATTTATGGAATGGTCTCTAATTAAATTTGGGTAGTACCGTTGAATTTTTAAAATTTAAAAGTAGTTTCCCTTCCTATGAGGGTTCTCTCTTTTTGAAGAGTTGTTTTATCTTACCCTTTATGTTTTTGGGATAATGTTTAAAGATAGAAGAAATAGATAGTTAATCTTTTTTGGATTATGTGATTCTCTAGAAGATGATTCTTGTGCTTTTGATGAGACCAAGTGTTTTTGAATGCTCGTTATTTGGAGAAAAGATTACTTTTGGTAGAAACTTATTAATGGATGAAACTCTAATTGAAGGTAAGTATATTTACTTATGTTTTTATTCTATGTAGTAAATGAATTCCTCAAAATTATGAAAAGGAACGTAAAACAAAAACTTTGTTGGTTTACGTTTTCTACTGGGTAATCAAATACCGTATACACACATCCTAGGTTTGTGATTTTCTTGTGGTTAACTTCATCCTAATCATGTTTTCTATCACTCTCCATCAGAACATGACCCTTTGTTTTCTCTTCCATATCCATGTTTTCCTACATGGAATCCTTGTATGGGTTAACTAGGGTGACCTTTGTACTTCCCTTTCCTACTTTTAATGTAATAGTTTTACTAACTCCTTTTCTGATGTGGGACTTTCAATGAAATTTCCAAGCCCAATTTTAAAAATGGCAAGGATGCAATTTCATAACGGTGGAAGAATGTAACGACCTGAAATTTTTAATAAATATTTTTTCCTAATTTTGTGTGTTATTTTATTTTATACTCAACAAAACTATTTCATTTGATAACATGAGTATAATTAAAATGAGACCATTGGGTTTCGACAGTTATATGACCATTGGTCAATATGACCGTTGGAAACTAAATGTTGCGATTATTGTCTCTAAATACAAGTGATTTTGGTTAATTTATATAGAAATAAGATTTTATGGCCTCATCTAGTAGTCTCGGGCCAATCGAATCCCATATAACAGTACTTGGGATAAAGGTAGAACCACTAAGCATTGCTCTGGACCAAACCCAAGCCAAACTTCATCGTGTGAAGCTATAACGGAATCACCTTCACGAGAAGTTCAAACTGATAGAAATTACTACTCGTGCAATGTTGGGCGAGCTGCCCTCGGATTATCTCACCTTAGCACACCTTACACTTAGGTCCTATGCTGGGGTTATAAGGGGCTATGTTAGGATACCATAACTACTTTGTGTAATCCTTTGAGATGAATAAAATTGTGTTATCTTTTTATGGTGAGGTTTGTAAATTTTCAAATGTCCGGATAAATGTAGGATGTATATTATTAGTGAATTTGAAAAAAAAGGGTATTTTAAAATATATCTGTAAACCTTAAATAATTAATTATGTGTAATGATTTTCAAAAAATGGTCTTCTACAAATGTGTTCGGTAAGAAATTTGGAGTCTAATAAGATCTACATAATTTTTGGTGAATAGTGATTTATGAATAGTGATTTTACACTTATGATTAGTAATGTGACCAAATGGATTAGTAATCTCACTAAAATAAAGTATTAATATAATTTAGGCACCTTTATTAAGTAATGTGATTCAATAAAATGGGAAAATAACCGTTTCATAAATTTTTAGTCAGTATTAGTTTTTTTCGGGTGAATACTATTTTTTAATTAAAAATTAAATTAAAAATATTTAGTTATTTATTTTTATAAAATGGAATATATTTTTAAATTCAGAACATTGATATAATGTTAAGGTAATTTTTGGGGGTTTTTCAGAAAAAAATGAATTTTCGGTGATTAGTATTTTTATTTAAAAATTAAATTAAAAAAATTTAGAAAAATATTTTTATAAAATGGAGTTTATTTTTGAATTCAGAACATTGATATTATGTTAAGGTAAATTTTTGCGAGTTTTCTGAAAAAGTTGAATTTTCATTGAATAGTAAAAATACAATTTTAGGGTTTCAGTGTGTTTAATGACATCATAACTGTGTCATGATGATGTCATGAGATATTTTAAGGTATGGTCGACTTATGAATAGTAAGATAAGGTATGAGGTGTCCCTAGTGTCCAATACCATGAGGAAATACCACTTGTTTTTCCAATACCACCAATGAGGTGTCCCTTGGCCATTAATGCCTTGTCACCTCACTTCCCCTATAAATACCAAGCCATTCTCTCATCCTTTCCATTACAAAATCCTTCTCAATGATGTTATGGCCTCCTTACCTCCCAATTATTCCTCCCAAGGTTCCCTAAAGCCCCTCAAGATCCCAACCTTCTTCTTTTAAGAGTTACGTTTTAAGGTAAGGGATCCCACCTCTCTCTTTCTTTCCAAGTACTCTCTTTTATGTCATCTATTTTATGCTCCATGTTCTTATGTTGGAGGATGTTATTTTATATTCATCATATTGTCCTTTTCATTTTGATATGATGAGAGACCCCCTCTTTCTCTCATCAATTCCTTTTAATAATGTTTAAGTGGCGTCGTTAGGCTACGGAATTTTTAAGGGATTCTTTCACCCTTCTCGTTTTCAAGATCTATTTTCAGGTAAAGTCTTTCATTTTCCTTTTTATTATGATTGGGTATGATCTCTATATCTATCATACTGATCTTTTATGTTCATATTATTAGATACCCTATTTTATCTCATCAATTCATTATTATTATGTTTTAAGTGACGCCGTTAGGCTGCTGAATTTTCATAAGAGAAGTCTTTTTTTTGTCTTTCTTCCATGTTTTTCATTTCATATGGTATGTATTTCAAATTTCATTACCATGTTCTTATATTATTTATATTCTGTCCCTATACTGTTTTATGGATCATTTATAAGTGTGTGACCCATGTCCCTTCTCTTTCAAATATTTTCTAAAACCCTATAACATAGCCGTTATGCTGCAGAATTTTTGTCTCAAAATGTATCTCTCCTTTTCTCAAATTATTTTATTTTGTTACGTTAATACTCAAAAATCATTATTCTACTGGTGTATTCACATATATATATATCAAAATTTTCTATTTTAAATTATGGTATCTACATACATGAGACCCGCGTTCCTTTTTCATAGGTTTGAAGTAACATAATGATCATGTACTTAAAGAAGTTTTTAAAATGTTATGATTATGAATTGAAACCCATTTATTTTATGCTATATGAGTTATTTATGAAATTTTTGATGATGATATATGTGGATCACTTGATAATAAATTAAAATTTATGGGTGCTCCCTAATAGCGCTCCAATGCATTGGGTAAAGGCTTAATCTCTAGAGATGACCATTTTTAACGACACCTTGGTGAATAACCTTGATAATTTTTAATGACACCTTGGGGATGGACCTTGGTGAAACAGAAATGATTTTCTATGTTAAATGTTTTATCCACATCTTCAAGTTATGAAACACGTTATTTTTATTATGATATTCCTCATGATGTCTTTCTCATTCCTTAGAGTTATTTTTCATTACTTTTGATGTATCTCAAGTTCACAAGTAAAATGTTTCACTTTTTTCCATTTCTGGGCCTTCTACTCACCCTTTCCTTTGATGTATTCTCCTAGGTTATGAGATTCTGTAATGAACATAGGATGAAAAAATGAAGAAGCCTTTCAATTGTTTAAGAAGAATTTTTTTATGTTGTCATGTAATAAGTTCTTGGATTCCAAGACACTAAACCTTAAAGATCCTTAGTTTTGTATAATGTAATGAAAGTGTATCTGATAAAAAGTCGGGATGTTATACTGCCCCTCTCACACATAAGAAACGCAGCCAAGTGTGGAGTTATCTTATCCTCTTCAGCCATTCCGTATGAGGCTGACCGAGGAAACTTCGGATGCACTTCCATCCCTTGGGTCGCGTCATCCGGCTCTCTTCGGCCACTTCCAAATCAGAATCATCGATTTCTTTGGGATCAGTGGGCTGATAGGTAGGGAAGACAGGAAACATGCTACTAGTAGGGTCCTCCTAGAAGATTCCTCCCAGGGGAATAGGCTACTCAGCATCCGATCGACCTTCCTCTATTGCCTCGACCCTGGTGTCGCCTTCGTCAACTTCCAGCCCTGCCCCGACAGCAGCACCATTGGTGTCCGCCGCTCCCTGCTCACCAATTTCTGGGGCTGACTTGGTTTGGGAGGCATGTTCTAGATGTGGTGGTACGTTATTCATTGACTCGCCTGTGGATAGTCTAGCCTCAGCAGCCTGATGATCCTCCAATGCCATGATCAATGTACAGACATGGAACACCCAAATCAGTTGATTCCTCTGGCAGTAAGAACCGGTATCGAAGCAAGGAACTTATGGGAACCCAATGCGCCAGCCTCCAGTGTTATGGTCACTATAGGAGCTGTCACGGCAGGGGATCCCTCAACGATCGTCAGCTCGATCACGATCATTGGTGCCCAACATTGTTCCATTGGTGCTTTCCCCCCTCCTTTGGATGGAGACGCTTGATAAACACCAACATGCTCCTGAGTAAGAGAAGGAAAGTGGATTAAGTATTGAAAAGGAAAGAGGAGAATAGGATAAGGGTAAATAAGGGTCAAATCATACCTTGATCAATATAGTCACATCCAAATCGGAGCTGACGATCTTTCCGCTCTCCCAGAGACTCCCTTGGTGGGCCGCCCCCTGAGTCCTTCCTCCTTCGGGATCCTCTTCTCCTACACCTTCCCCTTCTTATTCTGCCTCCTTTAATGTTTCCCCACCCTACGACTCGTCTTCGCTGTCATCATCCCCCGGTGGCATCGTTTCCAGATCAAGATCCTGGTCGAGCATCACTTTAACCATGAGAGGTGGCTTCACACGCCGACCTCGTTGATGTGCGTACGTTTCCATGGCTATCAGATATGCATGTCATCGATGGAAGTTCACTCTGTCGACAACCCGAACAAGCCCATATTCTGGCAGCTAAATCCCGTCTCGCACTATCTTCTACCGGAGGGTTTTGGTGCTCACTAACTGCCGTAGGGTTAGCCAACCCGACCATAGTGTAGGGAAAATTACAACTTGAGAAGGTTGAAGCAGGTATATTATTTGATTTCCGAGAAGTTCTCTGGCTGCCCCGTGGGACCCTCCTCAAGGTGACGAGGGCACGACCACACCATGCGATGCCCCTGCTGCTGAGGTATCGGCTTGTGTGGGCCCCGTTACCTGACGCTCTTCTGATCTTCCCCCTCTAGTGGCACTCTGCCTAATCTCTCGCTGCCTAGGTTCCACACTGGCGACTCTGAGTTACCGAACTCAATTCCGCAAAATCCCCTCAGGGTATTCTATGGCCCAATATTTAGCATACTCGGTTGAGAGACTAGCGTCGACTCTGGTGGGAGGAAAGGGGATGACGTCGCCAGAGCCGTAGGTCATGAACATCATCCACAGATGAAGAAGAACACAGGGATGCCTTTCCTTCCAGACATCTGTGTATACTTTTTTCGGAATCTGTTGGAGGCACCCAAACTGCCTGGTGAACCAGGACGACACATAAGGCTCATAGAAGATCTTCCCATCAATCCGGGCCAGAGGCACCATGCCTCTGATGCTCTAGAAGTACTCCGTCAACTCTAGTGAGCCTTTCCCATTATCTATTAGCTGACCAGTTGTGGAGGGGAATGGGTTGAAGGAAAAGTTGGCATAGTTACCAATTCTGATCCTTAATTCCTGCTCGTTGATTGTCAACAGTGTAAGTATAGCAATGTTCAGTAGAGCGGGTCTAAGGCCATTGTCCGGATAACAGATGGATTTTGGGAAGGTGTATTAGCCACAATGAGCCGCAACCCAGCCATAGAAAATCTAGAAGGGGACACAGACTCTCCTAGGTGATCCCCCTCTCGAGATGCATCCTAAAATTTCATACAGTCAAGCCAGCACGGGGACCCCTAGATTGAACCTCTTATTGGCATCCATGATGCCAGCCATCACCAAGGTAACTGGACGGACGCCCATCCATGCGTCCCTCACCGGCAAGAGCCACCCCCTGATGAATGAAGCGAAAAATCCGGCATACCTAACATTTGGATCCTGAATCTCGTTTATTCCGTAGCCCCATGATTAGTAGTGCCCTGCCTCCATGACCCTCTAGTATGATCCGCTCTTGCTCCTATGTGCCGCGGTTGGGCATCATCTCCCCCACCCTTGAATCTTGACTTCTGGATCCCTCTCCAAGAACAGGATGAACTAGTCCTTGTAGGCGATGTCCTTCAGGATGTCCTAGACCCCCAACTTCTCCTTGTCCTGCCCCATAAGGTGCCACATCAGTATAGGGGTTCGTGATCTGTCTCCCCAGGTGTTCATCAGTGTAAGGAATTTGTCGTATTGGAGGACCTCCAAAAGAATACCCCTGATTCAGTGAATGTCCCAGACACTGATACCGACTTCCCCATGATGGAGATAGAATGTGTTGGTATCAGGGGACCACCGTGTGAACAGTTCTGGCCCAAGCTCGTGCTAGTGGTAGAAGTGGAATTGTGATGTCCATACCACCTCAAATAAACCAATATGCCGCAGCTCCTCCCCAAATTGGTCACATGTATGGCGAACCCAGTACTCCCAGACCCATTCGCTGGTGAAATTGCCTCCGAACCGCAGGTCCCAGTCCTGCAGTCAGCCTTTGGTCTCGTCAGTGACGTTCTGGAGAAAGGTGCTTGCATAGAGGGCCAGGGAGCTCTCCGCAATAGGGTCACCCCCAGCAATGGTTCTTGTCCTAGGATTTTGGACATATATGTCCATGTTCCTGGTTTCTCTATTAGGATGACCATTTATGGTGATTTTGTATCGAGGAAGATCATCCTCATGGGTCACCCATGACTGCTGTGTATCCATCTCAATGTCAGGCTAAGGGACCTCCTCCAGAATGTCGAAGTCCCACAGCAGCGGATTGTTGGATAGGGAATTCTCCTTTTGGGAGGGGGTTAGCATATTGAAGAGGGTATGGTTATTGGATACAACCCTTTTTTCGCCACAAACATCGGTGTTTGCAACCATTTCAGCCCTACGAGTAGCGAATTCTACCTCATTAATCTGGTTTGTGGCCATCTTCTTCAGACCAAGTGTAATAGTAGGTTTCACAAAATCTGAGAGGTTGGCACGTAAAATCAGCGGGCGTCGTGAAATTTCAGACTGCGGAATGGAAAACTTCAGGTTTTCACAGAAAATGAAGCCTGATCTTGGTGGAATTACACGCAACCGGAGCGTCTTTTTGAGCAGGTCCAGAAAATATTTCACGCACGAGAGATTGAATATTGTTGCGTGAGAAAAGTCGTACGGATCATGGGACCTGTGACAGCTTTTTATAGGCTAAGCCTGGGCTCTGCGCCCACGCAAAAAGTGAATTCCATGACTTTTTGGGTTTTGTGCACCACTTCATATTTTTACGTGCATGGACCTCACAAAGCCTGAAATTTGACGTTTCCCTCAGAATCTGAGTGTTTCGACCCCACTTCAATCCAATTCTAAGGGGGGGAATTTATAGACGCTGAAAAGTGCTCAAGTACTGAAGAAGGTTTCGAAACGACAAAGTGAAGTCATATTTAGACACGGGGACCCCATCTGGGGGGCCCGGAGGGGCCACACAAAGTAAATTCATAAGCACGTGAAAAAATGATGGCCCGAAAGGAAGGTTTTGAGATTCGTGAAAATCCTTCAGATTGGGCATGAAATATTTCACGACATGACGCGCGCGGTCGACTTTTCGCGGCGCTGCCGACGTCGCAAAATTTTTATGCACCGAACTGTTTTCCGCACCCTCAGGCGCCTATAAATAGAAGGTGACCCCCTTCCATTTCGATGCTGAGGTATCTAAACCACCTCTCATGCGTGAAATCCTCTTTTCGTGTGTGCAAATATGGCCTTCAGGTACAGTTCTTTTCGCACCAAGTCACCATTGGGTCCACCTTCATGTGAGATCCCCATGGTTTAGACTGAATCCCAATCCCTCTAGGGTCCGCCCATTGTGTTCAATCCCTTCCATTTCACACAGGCCGACCAATTTCACGGAATCCCTTCCATTGCATGCACCCCTAGACAATTGTGCGCAATCCCTTCAAATTGTGTGCACCCCTGTCATTGTGTGCACCCTCTCCCACTTGCGCCCATTTTCGTCCCTTGGGTGCAATCCTTCTAGGTGCGTGCAAAACCTCGGATCCAATTACGCGCAAGCATCACCAATTTTATGCTAGCCCGGTGTATTTCATGCAGGTCTATTATTTCGCACGCAAGCCGCAAAAGGTTGCGCTCAATTCCTCGAGACCCCTCACCTCGGTGCTCCCCGGGCGCCTCCTTGTGTCGGCGCTCGATGATCCTCTTATGGATGCCATTCATGGGTGTCACTAACGCCTCAGGTGATATTTCAAGGAGATCATGACTCCCGGAGGCTCTTCTTCTGCTCCCTCTTCGTTGTTTCTTCTGGTGACCGAAGGTGGTGTTGCTGAAGACGGGGGTGGCGCGCATCCAAAGACTATCGGCAGTGGTGTAGCTGGAGACGGGGGTGGTGTGCATGAAAAGGCTTCTTTTAAAGAGGTTTTGTGTGGTGACACTTCCAAAGCCTGTGCTGGGCTTTCTTCTTCCTCGTCTGCTTTGATCCCGGTTATTCCTCCCGTTGTGGTGGAGAGACACCCAATTAAGAAGGTCGTAGGGGTGCCAGTTGTGAGGCTCTCAGCTCAGGAGCTCAGGGAGGCGTCGTCCTTCCACGATCTGACTCCGGTGGCCCGTTTTGGCCGCAACAAAACGTCATGGTCCTTTTTCCGGAGTTTTGTGGACTCTTGGGATCTTTCTCAACTGGCGGTGGTTTCCGAGTTGTCTTGGGTGGATTTCTACATTCATCTAGCGTCCAGGTAAGATTTTATCAAGGCCTGGTCTAGAGAGGTCAGACGTTGTGGTTCCTGGTGGTTTTCCCTAACCAGATGGTCATGGGACTGTCACTTTGGCCGCAAAGCATCTTTGGATGCTGTATGGATCTCGCTTCTAGGGCTTCCTCTTCCTTTCCATAACCTAGAGATTCTTAGAGAAGTTGGTAACTCGTTCGGGACCTTCCTCTATGCTGACGAGAAAACTAGAACCCTACAAGTAGTGGCGAATCCTAGAATTTGTGTGGAGTTAGATCTGGCTTTGCAACGTCCGTCCTCGGTTTTGTTAGAAGCATGTGATGGTTTCTCCTGGAAACAAAGGTTATTCTATCATCAAGTTCCTCACTTTTGTGTCTTCTGCGGCTTGCACAGTCACCTTGAGGCCTCCTATTGGTGACGTAAGGAGATAGCTGAAACCTCTCGACAGGGTCCAGAGGCGGTTTCGGGTCTCGACCCGCCCGTCTTGGCTGGAGCGAGAAATGTTGAAGTTACTGTTGCCCCTCTCTTTGGTTCAAATTCAAATTTTCCAGAGAAACATGG
Organism: Viscum album; assembly: GCA_963277665.1. NCBI lineage: Eukaryota > Viridiplantae > Streptophyta > Magnoliopsida > Santalales > Viscaceae > Viscum > Viscum album. The sequence goes on from OY728136.1 coordinate 1,295,593,726, forward strand.
TATGCCGAATTTGGTGTGTGGTGAGACAGCTGTTGACACTGCTCCCTTGCGGTCAGCTCCTTCTTCGGTCTGTAGGGACCTCATTTCCCGGTCGCCGATGTCGGATGGTCAGGATGTGGTCCCCTCCTGGGAAGATAGGTGCGTGCCTCAGAAGGAGTCATATGTTATCCTTGCTTTCTCCATGGGCGGCGTGTTGCGAGCTTTGTCTCCCCCTACGTCCCCTATCCTGGTTTCTTCTCAACTGACGCTGGATCTTCTTCAGAAATCCTTGGTGAGTGAACTTACTTTTCATACAGTGGAGGAGGGGGTTGCGAGCGGCATGGCCTCTGGAGTGGAAAAGGAACTAGCGAGGTCCCATCTTTCCCCCCAATGAAAGTTTTTGGTGTCGTTAGTTCAAGGGGACACTGGGTCAGGAACTATGGGCTTTCAATCTTCTGGAATGGCGTCTATTCTGGAGGATGATGAAGCTTCTTTTAAGAAGGTGATCTTGTCTCCAAAGAAGATCGCATGTGGAATGGGTATGTCGGGACCTCTTACTCGCTCCATGATGAAGGGGAAAGGTATCCTTTCCCCACCTCTATCTCAAGAAAACCGTTTGTCTGTTTCCAAGGCCCATAAGGGCACTCTGTAATGTTATCTGTTATCATTTGGAACGCACGCGGCTTTTGTGCTCAAGCCAAGCGCGCGTTTTTGGCTTCAGAAGGTAGGAAATCTAAAGTGTCTGTGGTGGGCGTTTTGGAACTGAAACTCGCTTCAAGCAAGCTGTCTGGGGTTGCTCGGAGGTTGGGGTTCCCGAACTCCTTGCATGGAGGTGATGTTAACCCCCAGATTTGGATTGGATGGAAGAATAACATCTCGTTAGAGGTGGTGAATATCTTTCCACAGTGTATTGATACTAAGATTGTTATTGGTGGTGTTCACTTGTTATTTTCGTTTGTTTATGCGAGCACTATGGCTAGCGGAAGAAGGGAATTATGGTATCATTTAAAGGAAACTCATACTGGCTCTATCCCATGGTTTGTGGGAGGGGACTTTAACATGGTTGCGGCTTCATCAGAAAAGAAAGGTGGAACAGGGGTTAACCAGGAAAGTTTAGTGGAGTTCCAGGAATGCATGGTACATGCAGGTCTCATGGACTTAGGTTTCATGGGTTTGAAATTTACATGGTGTAATAATCGTAAAGGTTTGGGTCGCATATGGAGTCGACTGGACAGATGCCTCACCAACATGCAAGGCCTTGACCTGTTTTCAAAATCCTCAGTAACTCATCTATCCCGTATTCTTTCAGATCATGCTCTTATTTTGATAGAAATCAGATGTGAACTGGTGATGGGAAAATCCTTCTGCTACTCGGGGGAGTGGCACCACGACCCTGGGTTCTTTCACTTGATGGAAACTTCTTGGATTAAGGACGAGAGAGAGTGCTCTTGGGTAGGGCTGGTGAATCGCCTCAAACGTTTTAAACAGGATATCAGGGATTGGCTGAACAATCAACAAGACAACTCTAACGGGGTTGTTAGTATGTAGGCCGACATTGAGAGGATGTAGGGTTTTCTACAAGTGTCCTGGGATGAGAATGTCTTTATTGTTCTTTGTGACAAGAAGGTCTCTCTCTCTGAAAAACTCCTTGAGATGGAAAGAGTCTTCAAGGAACGGTCTCGGGTTAGATGGCTCAGAGAAGGAGATCGTAACACTGCCTTCTTCCAAGCTTGTATTAAAGAGAAAAGAAGCACGAATATTAATATCAAGATGGAGGATGGTTCTTTCACGTCGGATGTGAATATTGTTGGAGATATGGCGTTGAAACACTTCGAGAGTCTTCTGGCTGGGGAACCTGTGTTCGGTTTTGTGAGAGATGACATGGATGACATTAGGTTCTTAAGTGGTCTTCCGCTCCTGGTGAATGACAGTGATAATGAATGTCTCTCTTCCCTTCCCCGGGAAGAGGAGATCTGGTAGGCCCTATTGAGCATGCCCAAGGGAAGCACACCCGGTCCAAACGGATTCCTGGCGTCGTTCTACAGTTTTTCCTGGAGTGTTGTTGGCGCAATCGTTGTGCATGTTATCCAAGACTTCTTCAGGGGGGTTACTTAAACAAGGGTGTAACCGCATCAAGGGTGGTGCTTGTTCCAAAAGTTAAAGACCCCATCATCATCAGTCATTTCCACCCCATATGCCTCTGTAACGTTTCTTATAAGATCTTGGCCACGATGATTGGGAGAAGGCTATCAAAACTCTTGCCCAAAGTGGTCTCAGATGAACAACAAGGGTTCATACAGGGTCGAAACATACAGGGGGCGGTTGGTATCATGAGTGAACTGGTTCAGGAAATCAACAGGCATACGGTGGGATCAAATGTCATTCTCGAAGTTGACATGAACAAGTCCTATGACCAAATGGAATGGAGGTTCATCATCAAGGTAATGAGGGGATTCGGTTTCCAGGAGCGGTTTTGTGATTTGTGTTTTAGGTGCTACTCCTCGCCGTGGATTTCGGTGGCCTTGATGGGGAAGATCTTTGGTTTTTTCAAAACTGTTCGCAGCGTGAGACAAGGTGATCCATTATCTCCATCCCTGTTTGTCATTGCGCAGGATGCGCTATCTAGGAATCTGAAAAAGGGTTTGTTAGAGGGAAAGCTGAAACCGTACATGGGCAAAAGGAGTTCGGGGAACATCACCCACCTGATGTTTGCTGATGACGTCCTGTTTTTCATGAATGGACGGTGCAGATCCTTAAGCCATTTCTGAGTCATTATTTCCAGTTACAACAAGCTTAGCGGACAATCGATCAACTTCTTGAAGAGTAATGTCTTTATCTCTGAGAAATGTTCGATAAGGAGATGTAGAGATATACAGAGGGCTATTGGGTGAAAATAGAAACAACTGCATATTATGTATCTTGGGGTTCCTTTGTCTTCCGACCGAGTCAAGATACAACTTTTTAATGGAATCATGGATCGTATACTTGGGAGGATTCTTAACTGGAAGAATAAACTTCTTTCATTCAGAGTTAGGGTCATTCTTATTAACAATGTTCTTCTTTCTATTCCCATGCATTTGTTTTCGGTCATTTAGCCACTGAAGGGTACGGTACAGAAAATGGAAAACATACTTACAGCCTTTCTTTGGGATGCCAAGACGGAAGGGTGGTGTCATTGGGCCTCGTGAAAGAAAATGGCGCGTCTAGTTGATGAAGGAGGTGTCGGTCTGCATGACATCCAAGATTCTATCCTGGGTTTACAGGCGCGTCTTGCATGGGAGATCATTACGGGGGAGACTCTTTGGGCAAAATTCTTCATGGGTTGATACGGCTGGGGTGAGGAATTAAACTTTCATGGTGCGACGAGACTGGAAAAATGTATGTTTGATCAGATGGAGATGCTGCATGGCTACTCCATGTGGATTATCGGTAATGGGAATATCAGTTTCTTGCATGACAACTGGGCGGATGGGAATCTGGTCGTCGAAGGCTTCCCGTCTACTGATGTGTCTTTGAGGGAAGCTTGCAATAGTTATGATGTTATTCATGCGGCGTTGAACCCCACCCAGTTGAAAATGTTTGAAGAAATTGTAATGAGTGAGGAACCGTATGTATGTTGCTTCATGGAGGCCGCTTCCGGTAGGTTCAGTGCTCGCGACTACAGGAGGCTACTTCATAGGGAGAGACCCATGGTAGAAGGGGGGCAGATTTTTTGGTGTAAGGAGATTCTGACGAGGATGAACTTCATGGTGTGGAGAGTCACTAACAGAGCACTACCGATGGAGGATAATATCCAGAGGAAAGGGATCTGTTTGGCGTCTCGTTGTTACAACTGCGAATTCCCTTATATTGAGTCAAAGATGCACCTCTTCTTCCAAGGACAATGGGACTCCTTCCTTTGGTCCTCCTTCCCCAACTCACCGCTTAAAGATGGAGTGCATGGAACCTGTCTAGAGTTTGTGGCAACCTGGTTCTCGGGGACACATAACAGGGCCATGGAAAAGTCGATTAGGGCCATCATCTTGGTTGTTGTCTACTGGGTCTTGTGGGAGGCACGTAATCAGGTGAGACTAGGCACTAAAAGGTCTCCTTTATTCCTCCTGATCAGTCTCAAAACTCTCATTGTAGAACTTTCATCCTTAGTTAAATGGGGGAGGGATTCAGTGGAGATGTGTAACTTCCTTAGGAGACCTTGCATGCCTCAAAGAAGGGATTGCATTTTGATAAAGTGGAAGCCTCCTAACCAAGGGTTGATACTTAATATCAATGGCTCTTGCTTAGAGGGAGTAATGAGGGGTGGAGGTTTACTTCGAGACTGTTGGGGCTCGGTGTATGTTTCCTTTAGTGCTTTTTATGGTCCTGGTAACTCACTGAGGGCAGAGGCCCGGGCTCTTCTTTCAAGCCTTTTGATTTGCAAGAGGAGGGGCTTGAAGGTGACGGAGATTGAATCTGATTCGGAGGTCCTGGTTAGGGCGGTGCAGGGAAGTTATGGGATTCCTTGGGACCTAACTTACATTATTCAAAGGTGTAAGACAGAAACTAGTCATGGAAGATTTATTCATCATAGCTGGAGAGAAGCTAACTTTGCAGCTGACTCACTGGCGCGTTTGGGCAAATGGGAGGACTCTCTTGTTGTTTATGATAGTATTTAATCCCTTCCCCAGGATTGTTTATGTGTGGTTCAAGGGGATGCCCAGGGACTGTACCACTTTCTCCCCCCTTGAAGGGATTTCCTTGTTTTTCCTCGTTTTTCTTTTAAACTATTAATAAAAAATAAATTTCAGACCACTAACGCCTCAGGCATCTATGCCCAGCGCAGTTTTTCCATGCGCTCTTCTAGGCTCATACGAAGTAAATTCAAAGTCCATTGGACGATATTGCCCATTGCGTTTTTTTGCCTCATGCTTCTTCGCAAAGGCACGCTAGCGGATATTGCTTCTCTGCATAGACACACTAACATGGACCCCTTGAAGTTTCACCCTAACACAACCCCTCATTATGGCATTGTTGATGCCTTCTCTCCCACAAGGATCAGAGGGTATCAGTTATGTAAGCCCTAGGGGTGTGGAGAAAACCCACCTTGTCCGAGCTGCAGGACATTAAAATGCCAAGCACCTTCGTCTTTAGCACATGACTTTAAACTGTGACCTCACCCCGTGCCTCGCACGCAGGGTCCCCCACCTTGGACATTCTCCACGCCTACTCTTCTCCACGGGGATAGAGTCACCCCTCATAGGGGATGATATCCTCTTTATTGGAGTGGTGTTTGTCCGCAGGAAAGGGCAGCCACCTTGGTGTAAGCCCCTAGCTTTCCTTCCAAGAGGCAACATCCATGTTCCTCCAATCATCTTCGTTACTCAAGGCCATCGGAGGGCGTGATAGGGAATAAGGCTCCTCCTTTATTCTGTCCCAAATCCCTCTCCCATTGTGCTTTGTCACCACAGGGCTCCATCCTGGAGTAATCCCCGACTTCCTGGGATTCTAACCACGTGTAAGCCCTTGTTTCCTCTTTGGGCCGCTCCATGCGTAAGCCCCACTCCACATCCCAGGGACACACCTTTCGCAACGTGATCGCCAGGTGTGTGATATCTCTTGTTTCTCCCACCAATCATGACTCATGTGAGCTTAGAGAAAGCACCAACCATGAAAAAAACCATAGACCGCCTCAGAGTGTAAGCCCCAACCCAACACCTTGGGCCGCCTCAGAGTGTATGCCCCAATCCATCCCAAACTACAGGGACATTGATCCATTTCATGGCATGGTACGTAGGAAGCCTCCATGAGGTTCAAACCCACCAACCCATCACCTTGGGCCACATCATAGTGTAATCTCGAATCCTTCCCGAACTATGGTGACTTTTATCCATGTCAAGGCTTGGTATATAGGAAGCCTCCATGAGGTTCAAGCCCACCAACCCACCACCTTGGGCCGCCTCAGAGTGTAAGCCCCAAACCATCCCGAACAATGGGGACTTTGATCCATGTCAAGACATGGTACGTAGGAAGCCTCCATGAGGTTCAATCCCACCAACCCACCACCTTGGGCCGCCTCAGAGTGTAATCCCCAATCCATTCCGAACTATGGGAACTTTGATCCATGTCACGGAATGGTACGTAGGAAGCCTCCATGAGGTTCAATCCCCCCAACCCGCCACCTTGGGCCACCTAAGAGTGTAACCCCCAATCTATCCCGAACTACGGGGACTTTGATCCATGTCAAATCATGGTACATAGGAAGCCTCTACAAGGTTATTTCTCACAAACCCTCCACCTTGGTCCACCTCAGAGTGTAAGCCCAAATGCATCCCGATCAATGTGGACTTTGATCCATGTCAAAGCACGATATGTAGGAAGCCTCCACGAGGTTCAATCCCACCAACCCACCACCTTGGGCCGCCTAAGAGTGTAAGCTCTAATCCTTCCCGGACTACGAGGAATTTGATCCTTGTCAAGGAATGGTATGTAGGAAGCCTCCATGAGGTTCTAGCCCACCAACCCACCACCCTGGGCCGCCTCAGAGTGTATACCCCAATCCATTCCTATCTACAGGGACTTTGATCCATGTCATGGCATGGTACGTAAGAAGCCTCCATGAGGTTCAAGCCCACCCACCCACCACCTTGGGCCGCCTCAAAGTGTAATCCCCAATCCATCCTGAACTACGGGGACTTTGATCCATGTTAAGGAATGGTACGTAGAAATCCTACACGAGGTTCAAGCCACCCAACCCACTACCTTGGCCCGCCTCAGAGTGTATGCCCCAATCCTTCCTGAACTATAGGGACTTTGATCCATGTCAAGGCATGGTACGTAGGAAGCCTTCATGAGGTTCAAGCGCCCATTACTCATGTCTCATCCTGACCTCTCCCTCGTGCCTATTTGTCATGGGAATTTCATGCCCTAACCTTTAGGTTCCACTTCCTTTGGGTCCCATCCATGCATCTATTCTAACAGGTCGCCTCCTCAGGTGTCTCATCGTTTCATCGAACTACGCAGACTTTGATTCCTCGCCACGGGGGTACGTAGGAAGTCTCTTCGAGGCTCAAGGCCAAAACCATCATCCATCCTGATTCTTACCCAGGCTGCCACTTCCTAGTGGGATCATGCCACTTCATTACCCATCCCCCTCCACATTATTTGGGAAGCCACCCACGTGCTGGCCCTAATAACGGTGTTCCCTTTAGGGGGTTCTTTAATCTGATACATTCTAGCCAGTGATTTGATCAGTCTGATCTGTCTATGCTAGACGTTAAACATGCGGCATACCCTGTGTTAAACATAGGAAGCTGAGGAAAACCTCAGACACATGCTCATGGAATATGATTTCCCACATTCAATGTGGGATTCCTTGGGCTTCCACGCCCTTGAGAATACCTATGATAAAAGATAGAAGACAGACATGCCAATCCCCAGCGTTAAGACAAGCCAGTGGTGCCCAACGTCACTACTCCCCTAACCAAAGGTTGCTTCCCTGACCGAATCCCTTAGAGTGTCCTGAAAGAAGTAGTGTAATTAACTGGTGTCCATGAAGATATATTGCTAGGAAGAGTTTCACGAACAACATCTTAAATCTATGAGGGAGACCCGGACTAGGTGACAAGTTCCGAGGAGGAATCCACGGAAGGAAGAACCGACATCCCTTCATCGCATTTTGATCAAGGAGCAGACGTCTCTGAATAAGGAGCGGATTCCTCCCACCTTTGGAAAGCAGGAATGCAGGGAAACAGTAGTGTGTCCTCTATGTGACTGATGTGCGTGCCCCAGCGAAAACGTTAGAAACGGGATGGGGTGATTATTTATCTGATAGGTTGTGTCATTCCTTATAGCTATTTATCCTTGTTGTACTTTGAGGTTTATATTGGATGATAATTATCATTTAGGTATGATTGATTTACATGGGGCTGTAGGAACCTGGTGTAGTGATACAATAGGGGAAATTGATGTTGAGGAATTTCACAGAGTGTCTGTAATATATATCATAGTGGGAGACCATATGGGGGGATTGACTTTGAGTGCACCCTCAGAGAGTCTATATATACGTTATGAGACCTCTTGATGAATTGACATTGAGTTATTCCATATAGGGTATATAGTTTACCGTTAAAAGGCTATAGAGGGGACTGATGGTGAGTACTTTATCGAAGAGTCTTTTATTACACAAGACTGTAAGGGGAATTGATGGTGAGTTAATCCTCGTAGAGTCTTATTTTTATCCTTATTGTAGATTAAACTAGAGGGGTTTGGTCGTGAGAACTACCCAGATGGTTACTTGAGTTTTTTGGATGAACTAGAGGGGATTGGCTATAAGAATCTTTCTAGTGGTTTTCTTGTTTTTGTTTTTGGTTGTTTAAATTGTTAAATGTAAATGATGTAATGGAAATTGTATGATTGTTTACTTTTGCGTACTTCATTGTTTACTGCTTTGTTTTTCTTATTTCCTTCCATATATATATTCACTGACTATTAGGTACAGATCTTTTGGTGGTTGTCTACTGGGATTTTTCTCACAACCTTTTTGGGTCATGCTTTTTGTCCCAAACAGATTATATTACTTCTAGTATAGATAAGGGTATGCATCCTTCTTCTTAATATACTTGATTGATGTGGAGCTTGAGTTCATGGGACTAAGTTGAGGGTTGCGATGATTCTAGAGTTATTTTTCTTCTTTATACTTGGGTTTATTACTATATTCTAGCATTGTGAATTGTTTGGCTGTTTTTCTAGACATGCGTATCATGCATCATTTATATATGTGCTCCAATTATTTATTTCTTCATTATTTTGATGTTTATTGTTGAATGGTAGTATTACTTCTTCCTCTATTGTTATCTGTTTATTTATGATTTGTTGCTTTGCCAATGAGGGAATAGTTTCTCCACTATCACACCTAAGGCCCACACTGCTAGTTGGCTGCCTCTGGAATTTGGGGAAATGTTCTTGAGGCCACGTGACCAACCTGGTACATGGCACCTCTGGGCAGATTTCGGAATCGGGACATTACACATTGATTGAGGAATATTCATTGAATTTTGAATAGTGTATCATGTATTATATTCTAGTATAAAAACCACTACTTTTTAGAAATAATTTTTAAATGATAACCCATAAACCCAAGGCCTTAATAGAATTCCTTGAAATTACTATTGATTATAAAAACCTAATTTGTCTCTTATTTGGATATATAATATTTATCCATGACTATGGTTTGACTTAACTCCTTTTTAGATGAGTATAAATTTTTATAATTATTACACTTAAGAGATGAGTCATTCAATGTGAGGTTGGTTGTGATATGTTTCATGGGTATATGAATAACGTTGAAAAAATTTTAATGTGAAATAAGAAGAATGGTAGAAAAATTGATATTATAAATAATACATAATAGAATTCATTATGAAAAAAATATTGGAAGTTTTATAACTTTTGATTAATTTCTGGATTTTGATTTGGATATGTGAATTCATCCAGGAGTGAAAAGTTATAGGTTTGGGGGTTTGATCACACATTGATATATTATTTATTTCATCCCTTATACTTGTGATTTACATTATTTATGGCTTTTAGTATCATATTATTAAATAATTTACACTTGATATTTATTTTCAATTCATTTATTATGAACATACTCAGAAAGATGAAATTACACATTGACCTAATTGGTAAACATGTTTGTGTTTTTATCATAACATTATATACACTTATACAAATGGGAAAATTAAATTTATGAGATAAGAAATTAATTTGGATACAATTTTATTCAACTAAAAATTGACCTGTATCGATCCATAAGAGGTCCAACGAGTTCCTCAATAAGAAGAAAAGATTAGAAAAGAATATTATAACTAGATTATGTTTCTGATACATGTAAAGGGATAAGGAATTCCAATTGTGATGTTTACACCTTGATTTGATATATTGCTCAAAGTCCCACCGAAAAATAAAAGTTATGGTCATGTTTTTTGGTATAAATTATTTCAACCCCTAGGATTAGGTGGAGGGAGAAATTTTGGCATCAATAAATCACTAATCTCATAATATACATTACTTTGATTTATAAAGAATTTCCTGTAAAATTCAAAAAAAGACTAATACATGTTATTTACAACGGATTTTAAACTATATCTATATGATAGGGTTTATTTTATATTTATATAATCATATTTTTCTTACATCCACTTCCATGAAGCTCTGAATTCCTTATGATCACCCGAGAGGAAGAACCATGATTTAATACAAAGATATAAATTATAATCTTTGAGTGATCTTATTAATTCTAGTTTTTTATTCTAGTTTCATAATTTTTTTATTTTCTAAATTTTTATATTGGTATGATCACACAATATTCAATGGAACATGGATCCTCATGCATTAATGGATAAATTTTATTTTTTTATGATTTGAGAGAATTTTCCTCTATATTCATCTTTCTTATCTCTAGAAAACCGACACAGATTTTGTGCATTGATAAAGCTAAAAAATTAAAACTCAATAATATGCAAGTTATTTTAATGATAACATAAAATAAATAAATAAAACAATGAAGAAAGTTGACTTCTTCTTGTGTTTCCTTGATGATTTTCTATTATGAAGTAGGGCGTAATTCACTAGATCATCAACAATAGTCGGGGAATCACACTGTGATTCTAAAAAAACACTAGGAGGGATAGAAGTGTAGACTAGGTCACATTTGGGTTGAAGGTGTTAAAATTTAGGGATTAAAATATTAAACTCTCTCCTTTTAAATAATGATAATTGATAATCAAGGGGATTTCCCAATGTGATTACACTTCCATATTGTTGTTTCAACTATCAAACTTGAATTTCATAATTCACCTTTTTTTTATAAACTCATACAAAAATTAATTAAAAAATACCCACTATTTTTATAATTACAGTCTTTTTAATCAAAATTAAAGATCCAAGGTACCATAAAGAGATTATCTAGGGTCCCTATATACTTTAGAAACTCTATTTAAAATTTATATATAATTTTATGTGACCAAAAATACAATATGGAAAAAGATATATTTCACTAATTAATGAGTCTAAATTGGAATTACTCATATAAGAAATATATTTAGGTTAGAATTTATTTCAATCATACGATATATGACTCTATTATTGTTGATTGGAAAATTATGTTCTCAAATCAATCATATCTAACACTAGAATGTATTTTTATGGTATCATAAAATTGAGGGATACATAGATAATTTTAATCCAAAACCCCAAATCTGGATTGGTTTCCTAAATCATTGAGTTATCCACATCCACCATTCCATAATCATGAAAATATATGGGTGCGCCAATTTTTCTAAAATAATTTATTTGAATGATCTTGATCATTAAATGTATTTATTCTGAAGGAATATTAAATTTTGAGATTGAATAGTTTTCTTAGCCACACCATTTCTATATAAATTTTATGCTTATAATACATAATTATTATATATCATGAAGTCATAACATCAAGTTTAATCCCACTAATATAAAATTAATCCATATTAATGGTTTGAAATCATTAGTATAAGACTTGGAACTATATGTATTGCATATACAATTTGTTCCTAGAATTGTTGATAATATGGCCATCAGGAAAACTCTATACCAATGGTTTTAAGTGAGTCATTGGTATAATGAGGCTCATATTTGGAGTTTTCCATTGTTTTATATAAAATATTGGCACTAATGTTTTACCAAAGATTATAAAACCATTGGTATGAGTTGCTGCTATATAAAACATAAACTACCTTGAACTGACACCTCACACACTATTTGACCAATATATTTCGTACTACAAACATTATTTTGAATTAAATACATAAAATGTATTATATAAATCATATTTAGTCATTTTATAATTTTAAAATAGAATAAAAAATATACAATCATTTTTCATCATCGAGAATAATTCAAAAGGTTATTTTATAAATATCAAGTTGGAAATATAGGGGATCAATATGATCATCTTAACTACTACTAAAATCATGGAAATCATTGTCATAACCATCATCATTACTATCCTCCCTAACATCATAACCTCTTATTTCATCATTATTATCAACACTATGAAATTAATCACCTTTCCCACCATTATGACCTCCATCGATATCATCAGATGCATCAGATAAAGAGTGAATCGTCAATATTCATGAATCAAAATCCAGAAATAGTATCCAGTGTAAGTGATGTACATAATTCTTTTATTTCATTCAAAAATATATCCTTTTCATTTGTAATTTATTTTTTCTTCTACATGGAAACTCTATTGGGATCTGGTACCTCTATATAGTTCACTACTACCTCATTTTGGGCCTCTTGTAACTTGGAGTTATCCTAGATTTTAGAGGCATAAAATGTGTTCCAATACCTAATGGGGATGATACACTACATTGGTAGAAAATATACTATACCATTTTCTTAATAACCTATTATCGTTTCGGAATGATCATCTATCCCAAAGATATCATCCCTATTATCGTTATGGGCCCTGAAAGTATATTGTTTACAATATAAATAAAATATTTAGTTTCCAAATAGTTATTAAATTTTTAATGCATCATAATAAAACATAAAAACATTTCTTGAGTCTATTCATTTATAATACAGTCATCTTTCATTTTTAAACTAACAAAAAAACAACTTCACTTGAGGACCATACCCTTCAATTTTTAATAAATACTAATGAAAATGACAACATATTCAATTAAAAAAATATTTAACAATATATAATTTATGATTTTATTTACTTTTAATTATTATTTTTAAATATATCAATGTTCTGGGTATTGGGTGATGATAACAACCTTGTTTTATGTTACAAGTTTTTCAAAATCAGTTGGTGATTTAATTTAATCTGAGTATGGTATAGAAGGATAAAGAGTTTGGATAACAAATAGTTCATGTTGTAATGAATTAAAATTATTTCATTGAATTATTCTAACCTTTTTAATATTTTTTAAATAATTTCTTTATTGGGCATAAAATTAAAATACTAATAAATTTTGATTGTTAATACAAATTATTTATTATTAGGAATACTGAGTTCATTTTTTATGTTCAGTAATTTAAATTTATATTAGTATTTTTCATTTCATTTAATATTTTCATGAATTTAGTAAGATGAAGTTATATATATTCATTTAAATCATTATAAGTGTTTTTGGGTGTATTTATTAGTGTGATTTTTATAAAACCATGATAAATGTCACAACATCAGTCATATTTAAAAATATTAGTTGCATTATAGTATTTAATACCTTTTTTGGATAAATAGTTGTTTTCATTTAATCATTTATATATTTTTGATTCAATTTAAAAGGTTTTAATTTCACAAATATGGAAATATAAATACTTGGGTGACTTAATAAACATCATTTCAATTTGATATAAATCTGTACAAAAAAATTCTATTTTCAAACATCATTTTGTTCAATAAATATGTATTTCGTGATATATTGATGTTTGTGTGGTTAGAACCATGGTTTTTCATTGTTCAACATGGGGATGTTTTGAATTTATTGAATTTTTATTACTATAGTTTTTAGTTGATATTTTTTATCTTCATTTGATGAGTGGTTATGTTTTTAGGTCATGTTTGGTTTATAGAAGAAATTTTCTTATTATTTGTTATGTGGAAGGATAGTGTTGATTTTGGTTCATATGTGTGGGATAGAGTAGGATATTATTTATTTCGGATGACACCACTATATATGGATTCCTTAAATTAAAATAGTTATTCAGCGTTTTGTCTTGGGTTGTTATGTTAGATTGTATCACCTTGTTTTAGATGATTAGGGTATAAATAGAAATGAAAAGTTTCTTAACTGATGAATTATTAGTTTTATTTTTGTATTTATTTAATTGTGATAATGTAGTGATAAACCATGTGTATTTTATCTTGAATATTTTATTAGAATGTTATCCAATAGTCTCAGGATGAGAATTTTTGTTTTTAATATTGAGGATTTCAGGTTTGATTGGTTCTAAAGTCTTAAATTTTACCTTAATATTGTAATAAAGGAATAGGTGATACTATACTTCTTTCCTTACTCATAAAACCATGTATTATTGAATGTTTTAATGTAGTAATTGCATATATATTGATCAAGTCATGTTAGTGTAGTTTGATTTGGGACTAGTAATATTAGTTTAATTAGTGATGGATTAGTTCTTATTTGGTATATTCGATTCAAAGTTGTTTTTTTTGGTATGTTTATTTTTAGTTAACTTAAATTCAATTCACTTTTTCCTAATTCATGTCAAGTCATGTAAAGTGTGGAAGTTTATTAATTAAAATCATTTAAAGCTAATAAATACATGTTTTATCTTATGATCCTATATAGTAGCTCGCCCAAAAGTGTGCATGAAATTAAGAGACCTATTGTTTTTTATTTCTTTAAAACAAATACTAAGAATGAAAATTCAATAATTAAAAAACTATTAATACAAATCATATAAATTAATTTCCAATAATACCCCATTTAATTTCACCAGTATTTTTTACTCATTACACACTCAATAAGAGATCATTTATTGGTATTAGGTAACAATCAAATCATTGGTGGTTGGTATAACATTTAACTCGGTGCTGAGTCTACTAGTCCCTTAACCATATATCCCATGATTATATGATCTCCACAATTTACCTAATTCCATCAATTTGGTAACCTTTTCATCATAACATCTAGGGTAGATAAATCAATGATACAAACAATATATAAATTCATATAAATAATATAATAATATATAATTAAATTTATAAACATTTTGAACCCATACCCTAGCCCATAAATTCTATCATATTTTTTATTATTGATATGTCTCCTTATGATTTTTTGAAGAGGATTTACATAACTGTACATAGATAACATTTCCAAAAAATGTATATTGTACACCATTTTTACCAACCAATTTTTATTATTCAGTATAATCAACCATGACTTGAGTATGAACATTCCACACATCACATAGATGAGTACACCCACATTGCATATTACATGATACTGTTAAAATAAAAAAAAATAATAATACACAATAAAACCGAAATACAATTATTGCAATAGAATTTAATGCACTTGTAAACATATACCTGATCTTTTATGATAATTAAACTCTAATGGATTAATGGAATGTGGTAGATCAATAGTATGTGAATGATGACCATTCTCTAATGTGTCATATATGTGAATTTAACTATGGGGATTAGAATTCACGTGATTATGATCATTGAATCTTGTATGGATATGTGTAGAAAATAGAGGTGGCATAGAAGTGTAAGGACAATGATATATGAGATTAGAATACATAATGGGATATGAAAATATATATATGAGAAGCGGGGACCATCTTAAATGTTGTTGATGGAATACGTCCTAATATACCTTCTACCTCAATTTGAGTAGTAGGAGGAAAAACTATTATAGATAGGATATCTAAAGGTGGGACAATGTTTGAAAAGAAATGCCAACTTCCCCAAGAAACTCTTTTAAAACACGCACTATATTGGTCAGGATGTTGGCCACTAATAGTAGTTTGACTAGAGATCCTCTCTAGCCTTATTAAGTGTCCCTTAATGAAATTTTAAAAATGAAGAAGAAAATAACAATAAATGTATTATGGTTGATATATACTAGAATTACTATAAGCATTTGGGGAACAAAAAGAGGACATCCCATATCTCTTATATGTCACCTATTTCTATTCAATCTATTTCTATATATATATTCAATATTCTTTATATTATTCATATGAATGAAATGAAAATTTTTTATTTATATTTCAAATACTAATGATACAATTACATAAGTTATAAAAGGCTGTAGAAAATTATTAAAAATTATAATTCGAATTATAAATTGTTAACTAGAGATAATGAAGTGTAAGTTAAGATTATGTGTTGGAAAGTTTAATAATGCATAAAAATTATATAACATAATCAAGCAATACAAATTTTGTTTATAGTGTACATTAAAAAAAATTTACAATTCATATGTAAATGGATTTTATATTTTAAAATAAAACTAAAAATAGTTTAAATTTAACATTTTAATAATTTATATGTAATATAAAAAAACTACATGTAAATTATGAACTAGGATTACATGTAAACTTATTTTTTAGTTTAATTGTAAACTAGAGAATATTTTTAATCTGTTTAAATCTAGTTTATAAAATAATATATAATTAAATATATTTAAATCATTTTTTGGAAACAATACAATATTTAAAAAAACTAATTCTTATTACACGTATTTTCCTATATTTAAAATCAATTTTATTGAATCATAAACCTATTTAAAATTTTTTTTAGGAAAAAATAGTCATGTGTAAATCTATCTAACATGGTTTTTATTATTTACAACCCAATTTTTTCGGCTAAAAACACAATCCTTTTTTAATTTTCATCTAAATTATATATGTTATTTCAAATCTGAAGTTTTAGCTTGGAATAAGTTTTTAAATTATTTTGGGGATCCTCTTCCATATTCTATGCTTGATGATGGCATTGGTGTGATCATGAGATCCCCTGTATGTGATGAGTCCCAAGGTTGTATCAGAAGTTGTGGAACATGTTTATGGTTCAATATTTGATTAAATTTCATTTTATAATTTCAAATTTGAAATATAAGTTTTAATTCTGTATTATATTTGTTTGGGATATTTTGATATTTTTCATTTTCAAAAATGAAAATTGAATCAAAACCTTTGATTGAATAGGTGAAATGGGGGCTGATGTAGGTTTTGGATGCATGAAATGTGTGGGAATAAGAATTTAGTTATTTTAAATGTTCTAGGTATTTTCATTTAAATATTCTATTTCAACTCAAAATCATTTGTTCTTATTTTTTAATCGGAAATTTTAATTACTATTTTAAATTTTATCTTTAATGTTTCTTTTCTGTATATTTGGGGATTCAATTAGCATCTATCATGGGGTTATTTAAATCATGGTGTGTGTTTGACTAGGTGTATTGAGGCCCAGTAAATGTGTACAATGATGTAGGTGTGAAAGTTCGGTGGTCAATGAGTTTTTTGGGGCTGAGAATCACCTATTTAGTGCTACAAGTGTTCTACATTGGTGTACAATGCTGGAGGTACTGGACCTCCCACATAAGTTTCAATGTGAATGTTTTTATTAAAGTGAAATAAAATGAATTAAATGAAACCAAAACAAAAAAACAAACATACCAATGTGAACTAAAGCCAAATTAAATAAATTTGTATAGTTCCAACCTAAAAGACCATAGTCAAACTAAATTGAATGAATAAAGAATACTTATGGTCTCCTCTGTATATTACCCACCACTATATTAGATTCTTAATCATCTCTGAAAAATAGATTTTTTGATTCATCATATGAAATATATTTATCAAGATCCATGTGGGATGTGATGGTGTCATCTTCATCCCCACTATCATAAAAAAATGTATCATGATTACGTCACTAATGACCTAAAATTTAGGAGTCAGTTGATATTTCACATAAAAAAATTATTTCTCCATTGATGTAAAAATATATAATTCATTAATTGATATAAAGTTATTCATATCAGTAACACTAAATCTATAGTCATCAAAATATGTCCCATGTTATCTAATTGAATCCAACCACTTTGGTTTCCCCATAAAAACAATCTCATGGGATAAATTATCAAATATTAGTATTTTCTCAACAACTCCATAATAAGATAGATTTTGAAATCAAGTCCTACCATCTGATTCACTCGGAAAATAGTATATCATTACATTTAACATAATGTCATCCTGTGGTGTTATCATGTTCACTGATTAATAAGTTATAAAATTTACCCATTGATGATTAGTGATTTACATTATTGATTAAAAGAATTAAGACTAAAATAATATTATCTAATGTATTTAGTTACTCACGTAAACTCAATACCTAAAATATAAATGAATAAAAAAACTATATTAAACTAGTGCTCCAACATTCAGTTTCAACCAAATAGAAAACTCTTTGTTATGAAAAAATCACTCACCATCTCAAAGGTAATAAATAATTAATTATACTAATAATATTTTTATATTCTCTATATATAAAGATAATGATGTTTCATATATAATTTAAACTATACAGTATGAGATAACATATAAATATTAAAATTACATACTTGAATTATTCATATAATATGTAATATTTAAACAAGATCATGTGATGTGTCATCTCCCACTCATAGAGGATCAGCGTAGAAAATATATATGATCACAAAATTACACCATTTTGGGAAATTAATTGAAAAAGAGGTCTGATTTCCTCAAAATTCTCTAATTAATTGATCTTTTTCCATAAATGTTTTTACTCACATTATCTTTAGACAAGTAACATTTATGAATGGACCCTTTTGGAAGATTCTTATTTTGAACATGAGACTACATTTTAAACATATTTATTTCAGTTGGATGCATCCAACTAAAATCAATGGGTCCCCCAAGAATTATTTCAATTGAAATATGAATAGTAATAATAAAGAATGCAAGTAAAAATTATGGTGGAAGTTTTTCTCTAACTCGCACATAATTAACAATATCAATTCCTTCATTTTTTTATGAAAGACTTGGATATACTTTTATCTCATAGATACCTATAAAAAATGTACAACTTAATCATCTTCACCCTTATATTATTGTATAGTAAATGAAATATTACTAATGGAAACAATTAATATAGAAGGACTTAAAATTCATGAGTTTTTAGAGTTTTAATTTTAGAATCTCTTATGTTGACAAATTTTTATATATTTATTAAATAGACATTAAGAACTTTTATAGTTACTATTTATTCATGAAATATATTTGTCTCCAAAAATTTCATCACATAAGAAGTATAGATACCATCCCATTAATTTCCAACAATACACACAAGATGAAATTCTGTCATAATACACCAATCCACAATGTCATGTTGGGATCATATATTATATTTGGTCATCCCCTTAACATTTAAATTTGTTTAAGGAAATATTTCACATATGTTTTTTCCAATGTGCATTAAATCTAAAAAATTGCATAAAAATAGGTTTATCATAGGTCAAAACAAAGAGGATGCATTTCTTCTTCCAATTATACTTGGATTCAATGGAAACATTGAATCTTCTTTTATATTGTGTCTATCCTTTGTTGAATGAAAAATTGACAATTGAAAATTATTTAATCTCATCAATTCCAGTCATACAATTAGGTGAACTCATTGTCTCAATGGTATTTTCAAAAAAATTAAGATTATTTATGTATTGATAATATACTGTAAATAATTGTATACTTCCCATGAAAAATAACCATGATGATATTTTAGTCTTCCACATGACACAAATATTTTATAAACTGGAAAAAATATCTTTCCCTTCATGTTTTAGCTAAAAATAATTTCATAAGTAAATCATTAATCATAAACATAATAACATCACACATCTGATATATTTATTTCAAAGAAGCATAAAATATGTGTAATCCCACATTCGAAATATGATTCACCTCTTTTATTAAAGGTTTATAGTACACACATATATAATTTATTTTGATACATGTCCTAGATATGACTAATATTATGAAATTGGATGGTTTATTCATATGTATCCAAGGATGTTTTTTTATAAATTTTAATAAAAAATGTATTCATGTTTTCACATGTACGTATCATACCTATTTGATTAAAACAATCACATAATAGACCTGAACTAACATTATTCTCATTAGCAGCAAAATCAATATATTGTGCATTGAATTTCTAACATGATAAAACATCTTCAGGATAAACAAACTAATATGTATTCTTAGTTCTCCTTCAATAATTATATAACATATTTACTGATATTTGATCAAAAATGAAATGATTTTGGATCCTATAAATCAACGCAAAGATTTATATTACATTCTATGGAACATGATATAATGTTCCAACTGTAGTTCAATTCCATAAATATATATCACATTATTTTCATTCATTTATACTCATGGTTTCCTCTAAGAATAAGTTTATGTATTTTAGGAAAGTAATAATGTTATTAGTATAAAATATAATATTTTCAATTAATTTACATTAAATAAAATGATTGTATGGAATATATGCATTCTGAAAAAGATAGTACATCAAAAAATTAATAATATAATCAATTAAAGTGTTATAAATTATATTCATTATTTTCCAAAGATACAGTCAAATAAAAAAATCTATTCTTTTTTATTTTACCATATTCCTGACATATAATATTCATGTCATCATTAATTGGGTTTTTTACTCCCTCAATGTTATAATTTTAATTTTTTAGTTCATGTGAACATTTAAAATTATAATATTTCATTGACATTAGTTATTTATCATGAGGATAAATAAATGAAAATTGATTAAATATCAAATTATCGAGTCCACTCATTTGATTTCAATCATAAATAGTTTAAAATTATCTTTTATCTCTAATATGACATATGTTATAATAGTTTTTTTGAAAAAAAACTTAATTATATAGTATAAAACTTCATACCAAATAAATAATGATTTTACAATGTAATTATAGGAGTGTAAGTGTATACCACTACTATATGAATCATTTTTAAAAACAAAATCTAATAAAATATCATTTTTTTGAAACTCGATTAATATCCAATCGATATCATACATCCAATTTCTGTCCATTCTTTAATAAATTTTTTTTATAATAATATTATCATAATATAATATAATTAGATAATCCACTACTCCCATGAATCCTTAGATTACATATTATGATGAGAAAATAATTCCACAACTAAATAAATTTATTTTTATCATAGATCATGTCATTTGGATTCTATCTTGTATAATTAAATCTTGTTCATCTATGTTAAAATAATATTTATTTAAGTAATGTTTGAATTTATATAAATTAATGGGCTTTTATTTAGTTTTTATAAGAAAAATAGTTTATTTCTTCTATATTTAATTTTTTGTGTTTTTAATGTTTTTTCAAGTTAGTTTAGTTCGAATTGGATTAGTTAGAGTTAGGATTGGTATGTTCAGGATATATTAGTACTGTTTAATTTAGTTTGATTTCATTCCACACAATTTTGATTTATTTTATTTTAATTAATTTGTTTTATGTCAATTTATTTGGATTTGTTTTATTTTTTGGTTCTGTTTATTTTAATTTGTTTTGATTTCATTAAAGTTATTTTTTTGATTGGTTTGTTTAAAAAAATTTCTTTTTTGGGTTCCATTATAGTAAGTGGATTTTTTATGCATAGTTTCATTTATTATATTCAATTTAGTATGGTTTTTAATTCAATATCTTCAATATTAAAGGATCATAAGATACCCAAAGTGTTGTGTAGGAAGTAAAGAATATGGATATCAGTAAAAGTAGGATAATTATTCCCGAACACAATCATATAGGGAAATTAAAATCTTTCAATCTTACATCATAAGAATATTCCTACACATTTATCAATTATTTCATGTTAGAAATCAATTAATACAATTTTTAGGGGTTTATGGATAAGTAGCCATATTTGAGATGTTTCCCTTCCTACAAGAAAGAAAAGGCAAGGAAATTATGTTTTAAGAGGAAGATTCATATAAAATATATGAGAATGTAAAGGGAAATAAATGATTTAAATTTAAGGAATATAGTTACACTACATAGAAATAACTACATCTATATATTTCTCAACTGCAAGAACACTTGGGTTACTTCAAATTAAAATACAATATAAAAAGAAGTTGTGTCTTACTCAAGTGACATGGTTTGGAAAGGGGCGAAAATCATTATTGAAATTATGATATTACAAAACCCTATTCACATTGACAATTGGAAAAAGACACCACTATCATTATAAATAAACCATGGGTAAGTGAATCATTCTTCACATCACATGATCATGTTTAGAGAAAATAATTGAACTAATTATTATGGGATATGTTTTAATTATAGTTGACTAGGATATCTAAATATATGCTTACAATGGATCTAGCTACAAAAAATATCCATTCATAAGGTATGAACATGAAAATTACATTGTGAGATCATTATGACATTAACCAATATGGAAAATAAATAATTTATGCAACATTTCAAGTCAACCAGCATAGGGATCATGAGAAATATTTTTCATTCAAAAATTCAAAATATTCATTTCATAAAAAATAGTCATACCTTTAAAGGATTAAGGTATAATTAATAATACATGAGGTTTTATTATAATATATCACATATTGTTATATGTAAAAATTTATTTGGAACAAATAATGTATTTTAATGGGATTTTTTGATCTAATTATTTTCTTCACAAATTAAGTTGGGATTCCATGTTCAGCCAATATGGCCGATCAATCTCTACCAAACAAGAAAATATAGTATATTGACTTAAAAATCCTAGTAAAATTCAGTATTTATGGAATTCACACTTTATTTTAATGAATTATTTAAAAACATGAA
Source organism: Viscum album (assembly GCA_963277665.1). NCBI lineage: Eukaryota > Viridiplantae > Streptophyta > Magnoliopsida > Santalales > Viscaceae > Viscum > Viscum album. The sequence continues at coordinate 1,295,616,135 of OY728136.1, forward strand.
GAGTGTAACCACCCTAGATTTTATTGTATGTACCTTTTTAAATTTAATCTCTCTGATAACTTATGTTGTACACACCACCAAGCACAAAAAACCACGATATACTATAAAAATTATGATTTAAAATGAAATTATCTTTTATCCATTAAATTGGTGGTTACTAATCAGATTAAATAACTTATTAAAATATATTATTGAATTAATTTTCAACCAATTAATGATAAATAAATCTAAAAAAGTATTTAATATAAAGGAACGGTTTTTATAAAAACTATTTATATATGCACCAGTCTGTTTTATATCAATAAAATAAAAATCATAGTTTTTGAATTAAATTAAGGAAATATATTAATTATTATGTATAAAATCATCCTACATGTTTTATAGAAATAATATAAAAAAATCCATTTTTATGTATAAAAGATTCATTTTTATAAAATGACATTTTTCCACCTTTTGATGGAGAACCTATTTTAAATACATTATTAAAAATTTTATAAATTCTCTATGAAAAAATAAAATATTTCATTGAATGATAAGTATATAAATATAAATGTTTTGAATTTATGTAATTTTTCTGATAAGATTCATGTTTTGATGAATAGTGTTAAAATATTTCATTTCAATTAAAAGTATATTTTTTAGATAAATAATTTATATTCTAAAATTATATTTTTAATTAGTTATAATGTTTAATTATATCAAATATTTATCATTTAATACAATTTTTTCACTTTTAACCAATTTTACATCGAATAAGTATATAAAAAAATTTCATTCTTTGGGATGTTTTTAATTTAGAAACATGTTATATCAATCTGTCAAAGGGATTAATTTTAAATTAATTTCTAAAATTTATATTTTTTAAATTTTTAAAAATTTATTCCATATATGGAATAATATTTCCAATATTTATTAAATAGTTCCTTTTAATTTTTTTGCAATATTAATAGTAATGTTGTTATTTTTTTGAACAATACGGTTATAGGTAAATCTGAAAATTAAAAATAAAAATAATATTATAAATATTATACAATTAAGATAACACTAGTACTAATTTTATTTGATTATTTTTTAGCATCCCTAACAAATAAAGGATCATTTATGAGACCATTTACGTCCTTTTGGGTGATAATATATCCTTTATTATATTATATTCAATGGAAATTCAATTTTGTCGAAGTTTTGTTTTTAACAAGTGAAATATTTTTCATATGGGGTTATATAAGGGATATTTTCAACTATAAAGAATTTTTAAAAATAAATAATTTTTTCAAAATCATGGCAATTCATTTATAATTTTTAGTGATAAAATAATTATCAATAATGGTGACACAACGATGATGAAATAATTTTTTAATTTGTGGATATATCAAGTAAATGTTATTAAAAATATAAAAATAAATATAATTTTATATAATTATTATCATACATGATTTTTTCTAATTAACTAGACATATTACGGATTTATTAATTGTTTTTAATTTTATATTATGTATTAATATTTTAAAAAAGTCAATAAATGAATAGAGTCAAAATTGTCATTAATGATTTTTTAAAATAAATAATATTTTATTAAATGATATAAAAATCATAAAAATAGAAAATTAATCCAAATGATTTAGATAAAGTGGAAATTTTCATTGATTTCTAATTTAAGGTTCTTTTTTCATTTTAAAGTAATTATTTTAACTTTCAACGAGTAAAGGAACCTATTGACATGCTAAGAGTTATGTAGTTTAAATAATGGTCACAACCAAAAGATAAGGGTATGAATGTGACTTAAACGTATATAAAAATAATTGGATGAAGTGGATTCGACCATTATCACCTAAATATTAAGTTGGATTTGTTTAATGGAAAATTTTCTATTAGAATAAATTTTATATTATTTCAATCAATGATAATTACAAAATATCTTTCTCTTTGTATTTAATATCATTTATGTGTCTGTGTGGTGGAAAAATCAAGATATGAACGAACCTAAATGTCAATTTTGATCCTAATAAAATTATATTTATTAACTAAATTTATTTTTAATTGTTTTATATTATATAATAATGTTAAATGATTTAGCAATGCTAATATGGTATTTACTTAATTAAGATAAAAGTAAAATAATTTCTTTTAAAGGTATTATTTTTGATATATTTGAAATGAGTTAATGTGATAATAAATTTTATAGATGTATAGGATATATTTGATATACTTTAAATCATTATATTTTAATTCTTATAATTTTATGATGTATTTTAAGTCAAATTAAATGAAAAGTTTTAAATTTAACAATAATGATATTTTAATGAATCAATATTTTATTAAATTATTTAAAAATAATAACAAAATTAAATATTTGAAAAGTTAATAATATTTTCGGGAAAATGTCTACCCATATTAATTTATATTCCATTTTTACGTATTTTTCTATACAATATCCTTATTATATTGTACTTTTATGAGGTTTTCCCAAAGTACCCCCCACCTCAATTAGAAAAGGGAACCTCCTCCCCCACTTCCGTAAAAAAAATTGGGAAAATATATCTCGAAAAGAACCTACCAATTTATCTTCAAAACAACCTTAGTAATTCTATAGATTTAATACTTATTTCAAAGGACAAAAACAAGATTACAAAAGAATACATTAATGGAAGTTCGACGGACAAGAGCTAATCATCTTTATTCACTCTTTCATGTTTGTTTCTTCTTCCACATCTACTTAATACGTTGTTTCCACAATGATGGAATAAATATATTATAATATATATTCATAGATGCTATTATTATTATTATATAACCACATTCAATCATTTATCCATTCTATAAAAAACAAAATCATTGCGCTTGCGTACGTACGAATTATTGTCTCCATGCCATGGTGTAATCTATTTTTCATCACCACTTTATTTGGATGGGTATAATGATGGATATAATAGATATATATAGAGTAACTATCAAATGATATTGATTCTGTATAATTATTATTCCATCCAATTCAATACCCTTTCACCATTAAGGGAATGGTATCATCTCTCTTGCGTACGTATGACCTATCATCTCCAAGGAACAATATTATTCATTTTACAAGTTAAAAATTAATGAATTATTATAAAAAAATTTATAAATAATAAATATGATATACATGGACATAATATAATCATTGAGATGAAATTATTATATTCAATTCATAATAATTAGTATTTACATGACAAAAAAATCATAGGAAAATGATACAATTAACACCCAAAATAAGGGTAATAACAAAATATTATCAACAAACTTGTGATAAAATTATTTAAGGGGATCATATATGATATAATAAATATTTATGTTGTCCTTTTATAATTTAATGAAATTCTTAAAATCATCATATAGTATGATAAATCATGTTTTTGTAAAGGAATCATAATTTTTGGGTTTTATCATCTCCCATTTATTTCTGTGAGTTATTTGACTAGTTCACCCCTTATTTCTTGTGTGTGGAATATGTACTATGATTTGAAATATCATTTCATTAATTTACCTATTATCATAATATATTAATATTAATTTAATGTTGTTAATTCATAGGAATTGCGATTTTAATGTTTCAAGGTGGTACAAGATACTTCGGATTATTTAAAGATTATTTTCTTAAAGAATTTTTTAATGTTATAATTTAAAAGTGTATTCATCTATGTATAAATAATTTTTGGAATATTTGAATTTATTGAGGTTTATCTCTTATTATACCATCTTAAAAATTTTATTGAATGGTTTATGATTATTTTGGACTGTGGATGTGATATTTTGATACCATTCATGGTTTATGGTTAATGTATTCACATTTCGTATCCAAATTTTTAATATAAATGTTTTTGTTATTTATGTTTCACCATTTTCATATGAGGAATTTATTGTACTTATTAAGTGATGGGAGGGTCCTAATATATCCCCTCGATGAATCATTAGGTATCATGAGACAAATCACATATAGACGTAGCCAGGTCCTTTCATATTTATATTTAGGTATAGATTTGGCGACATACATGACCATTTATTTTCATATTTCTTGGATGAGGCCTCAATGATATGTTTTAGAAGTCCAAAATTATGAATTCAAACATTATGATATTATTTATTGATATTCCAAGTGATTATTATACTATTACAATATCCATGGTTATGTTTCCTAGATCATGTGATTATTTAAATAGAATGTGTTACAATTATTTACCTTGGAATATTTTTATTCCATATTTAATCATAAAAACTACTTTATACATACCCTTAATAAGAATTTGATATTTACCCTTTATAATATTGCAATTTTCCATATAATTGGAAGATTTATTTTATGACTCAAATGTAGAGTTTCATAATGGAGGAATAATGGAAGAGTCAATGAAAATCATTTGGTTTTTTATGTTTTAAAATGTAATTTTAATTTAAAATATGTATCTAGTTTATGAATAACAGAAAAATATTTGGCCCTTTTGTATTTGATTCGATTTAATAATGTCTATGTGATAAATTATTTCATTGACTCCAAGCTTCTGGGGTCGAGTCTTCATAGTTTGTATCAAATTATGTTTAGTAGTAATCTTGGGAACTAGATTTAGAAACTATTGGATTAGAGATCATACCCTATTAATGAATTTGTGGATTATTATAATTTTAAGAAAACATACTACATATTTGATAATGATAGTGGATAACATCAGTTAAACCTATAGACTCATATATTGAGAGGAAGATGTCATTATTAATACTGTTGATGCTAAAGAGACAACAAAATTAAAATTATTGATAGAAGGTATTAAATAACAATATGATAATGTAGTTAATAGATTTCGAATGATTTTTTTTATTAATGTTCTTGTGTATTTGGATTCAAGAAATATTTATTCAAATTTTATCAGGTTATAATATATATTTACTTTACTATAATAATTATTCTTTATAGATTTGAAAGCATGACAATTTTTATTATGGTTTTTAAGGTGATCAAATATTTGGTATGTGAAAATAATATGTACATTACATTATTTAGGGAATTTTATAATATTATTGATTTTGGAAATTTGGAGAACAATTTGTACTGTGAATTTGGACGTATGTATTTTTGACAAGCCTTAAGGTTGTAATGGATTATGTTTATAATTAGATATTATTGTTTGAGTTTAATGTATGTTTTAATAGATAAATTGTGACATCCTTTTCATTTTCAATAAACATTTATAGGATGGATGAAATACTTTTAGACTTTTTTATTTTTCAAAATTTATTTTAGAATAAAAATTAATCTCGAATAACCATCTCTAGGTTCAAGAAATAATGTGAAAATGTATTTAAGCACAACTAAAGAATGATATTAAGAGATGGAATGAAATCAAGTAACTATTATTAATTTATTTGTCTATATTTAAAAATAATCTAGAAACATTAAGAAGAATATTTTGAAATAAAAACATTTCCCATTTAGATTACTTATTAAGAGATCAATGGTATTTTACCGGATTGCATGATTTGAAATTATTTAATGTTTAAAATTATTATGCCCATGTCCAATATCAATGTCTATCAAAACATGATAATTAAAGTTCTCTTTTATTTCCCTTTTTTCTTAAAAAAATTATTTTCTATTCGGAAGACTAATTTTTTGGGGACCTTCACCTATCCATTTCCATCTTATTAAAAATATGTTTTATTAACCGTATTTCAGATGATGGTTTCCCATAATATAATTTTTTTGTACCAAACTATTATTTTTAATGTTAAATTTCAAATTGGTAGGATGAAAGTTATTAAAGGAGTGTATAATGTAACACAACCAGATTTTATGGTATATATCTTTTTAAATATAATCTTTATGACTACTTATGTTACACGCAACACTGAGCTTAGGCGAACAATGATATACTATTAATATTACTATATAAAATCAAATTATCTCCTAGAAGTTAAATTGGTGGTTATTAATAATATTAGATAAATCATTAAAATATATTATTGAACTCATTTGTTATTATTTATTTAGAAATAAATATAAAAAACAATTTAATATAAAGCAAATGATTTTCTGAAAACAATTTAAATGTAACAAATAGTATTTTATGCCAACAAATTAAAAAAATAACAATTTATGGATTATTTAAATGAAATATATTTAATATAATTTATAAAATTAATCTTATGAATTCTGTAGAAAAAATATAAGAACAAATCCAATTTTACGCAAAAAAAATATGTATTTATTTAAAAAAATAGTTTTACTGCCTTTTGAGGGAGAACCTATTCTAAATCCAATTTTTGACACATTAATAAATTCTATTTGAAAAAAAATCTTTTTTTAAATAGGAGTATCACAAATTTTATTTTCTTCGATTTTTGGTATTTTTCTCATAACATTCAATTTTTTAAAAATAGTGACAAAATATTTAATTTTAATTTAAAATTTATTTTTGTTATAAATAATTTATAGTGATAAATTTTATTTTTAATTAATGTTAATTTATAATTATGTCAAAAAATTTTCATTTAATCCAATTAACGTTTTTGGAATGAATTTTACATTGAGTAAAGATATAAAAAATTTCAATATTGTGGGTTGTTTTAAATTTAATACTCATTTTCTTGATCAATCAATGAGATTAATTTTTAATTAATTTCTGAAATTTATTTGTTTTGAATATTGAAAACTAGATTCTATATTTTGAATTAGATGGTCACAATTTATTAAATTGTACCCTTTTATTTCTGGATAAAAGGAATAGTAACATTAAATTTTTTTAATTGCAAGGGTTAAGGTTAAATCATGTAAGTGAGGGTAAAAAAATATTTGAAATATTTGAAAATTAACGTAACAAATTTACTAATATTAATGGATGTGTGTTTTCCGTAATAATTAATGTATCTATTAAGAGATTAATTGTGGCCTTTTAGACGAGAATATAACATTTATCGTATTATATTCAATGGGAAGTAAATTTTATTGTACTTTTTTTTTAATAATAAATTTTTATATGGGATTATATAAGGTATATTTTAGACTATATCTAGTATTTAGAAATATAAAATGTTTTTACACATCATGTTAATTTATTTATAATTTTTAGTGATAAAATAAATATCTTAAATGGTGTCATAATAAAGATAAATTAATTGTTTAATTAGTGAGAATATCAAAGATATGATATGAAAAATGTTAAAATCAATGTAATTTTATACAATTAATGTACTCTAAAACTTTTATAGATGGAATGGACATATAATGGATGTATTAAAGCTTTTTGTTTGATGTTATATTGTATAATGATATTTTTTAAAAACTCATAAAATTAATAGGGTTAAAATTTACATTAATGGTATTGTAAAATAAATAATATTTTATTAAATGATATAAAATTCATAAAATTCCTAAATTAATTCAACTTATTGGTATGAGGTTGAAAATATCATCCATTTCTAATTTAATGATTTTTTTGTCATTTTATAGTAACTATATTAACCGTCATAGAGTAAAAACACATGTCGATACGGTATGAGTTAAATAGTTTAAATAAGGGTTAAAACCAAATGATAAGGGTAATAGTGTAACCTAAAAAAGCATAAAAAATACTTGATGAAGTGGATTATACCATTATCACCTTAGAATCTAATTCGATTTGTTTAAAGACACTTTTCTACGTAAGTAAATTATATATTACTTAAATCAATGGTAGATACAAAACTTTCACTCTCTTAGTATTCAATATCATTTATGTGTCCACGTAGTGAAAAAATAAAGATATAAATGAAACTGAATTTATAATTTGATCCTAATAAAATATATTTTTATTATTGAAATTAATGATTAATTTTTATATGTAACACACCATGGTTTAAAAAAATGAAATGTATGAAATGTTGATTCTCTACATAATGACTCATTATTTTAAGAAGGAAATTGTAAAGTAGTCAATAAACTTAATTTTGTCTATTTAATGATTTGAATTTTAAAAAACAGACATCTACGGTTGGGATCAGTATGTTATTTGGAGTGGGATAGAATCAACTTGATTATAGGTTAATAGTAACATAACCTTTTGAATAGTAATATGAGTAGTTATATGAACCTTATTAATAAGAAATCATATTATTATTTTATTTTCTTAAGTTTATAAGATAATCAGATCTTGATTAACTTTCGAAGGCGAAATAAAGACGGTTATAGTTTTCGAATTGTTTTTTTGGAATAAAATAAGCTTTTATTTTAAAATTTAATAATTATATTTCAAAACTTATTTTCAAAAAATGGATTTCATTTTTGAAATCTAGAAATAGAAAAATTGGTGGGGTGAATATTTGTGATTTTTCTAAAATACATGATTTTTTTGTGAATATTGAAATTCAATAATTACGAAAAATGATAAATAAATTAATTTCTACATCATACTTGAGTCATGGATGATGTTAATGTAAATTGGTTCAAACCCACACACACTTATTTCTATTTTGGGTCATATGAATCATGTATAGTCATATTATTGAGCAAAAATATTAAACTAATGATTTAAATAATGTAAAACCCTTCCCTCCTCCACTATAGATACCTCCCTCACCCCCCTCCTATCAAACCTCTCAAGATTGTTTTACTGTATAATTTATATCCAATACCCTTAACAAGACTTTTACCCATGTATAAGTCTTTCTGGTCTCACCAAAAGCCCAAAACTAACGTCCTTAAGGAGGATTTCAAGGAGAAGAAATCAATAGGTAAGAATCCACTTTCATTTTATTATGTTTTTGTTTCAATTCCTTTTATTTTCTTATACTCCCTTACCCTCACCGTATCCAATAGTAATGAAAGATCCAAAATATTATATATTAGGGATTTTATCATGTTTATGGAAAAAAATCATCATCATTCTTTCTCTCCTCTTCCACTTATTTTAAAAATTAAAACATTGTTCGTGATGTGCCGATTTACCAAAATCAGCGATGATGTGTTTTTAATTTCCATTATATCCTCTAAAAAGGAATATAAAACCATTTTAATGGTTGAAAAATATTTTAAATTTTATTATATATCCTCTTTCATATTCTGTGGTTAACATAGATACATATTATTATGTTAATAATGACACTATTTCGTGATTATCAAAGAACCGCCAAAATGATCTAAACAAATATCACTAATCATTTATCTAATGATTCATCCTAAAAACATATAACCAAAAGGATTTATGGAATCATTTAATATTATGGAAACATATGAATATAATTTCTTTCCTATTCTGTAATTTCTTTTCCATTTGACAAGAAAATCAATTACAAAAATGGCCATGGAAATCATGTAAAGAACGCACCCGAAACAAGTGAAGGGACAAAATACGAATAATTAAATTCTGAAATGATGTTATAAAATGATAATATAAGGTGTTATAAACATTAATATGTTTCTATAAGATATTAATAACACTATTTTAATGATTATACATTATTTTTAAACATGGTTAATGTAATAAAATCTCAAGGTAAGGGAATTAATAACCCAATTTCCATTTTTTAAGTTAACCTTATACTTATTTAATTATGTGATATTAAAATTATGTGTGTGATGAGTTTTTTATATTATGTTGAATTATTTGTATTAACATTTTATATAAATTTTCTATCCACTCCATTTAATATCACTTTAATATTATGATATTAGTATGTGGATTTTCTTTTAAAATCCTCTTTTAAAATTAAATTTTAGAGTATTAAAAAGAAATATATTTATGAAATTATTCATATTTTATGATTATTGTTTTCCTTAGTGATATTTTTTATTATTCATAGTCATACCTATATCTCCCTAGAATTCATTGGGGATGTGTTTTTTGGAGGTTCACCATATGGTTTCCCCAAGTGTAACTGCGATGGTTACACAATAAGGTAGCTGTGAGGGTTACATTGTAAGGTAGCTATTAGGGTTAAAAATCCTAAGGTATACAAGAGTATTATGAGATTATATAACTAATTCCCCAATATAAATTATGGTTCTATTTATGTTTTTGATGTTCTGAGGAAATCTCGTGGAAAATTCATGTTTCAAAAAGTATTTATGGGTGTCATGTATGTCTTTTTTAAAATGATTTCATACATTTACAAGTATTCATCGAAAAATGTTTACTTTTATTCCTTATATATCCATTACTGAGCTTATTATGCTCATCATTAGTTTTTAAATGATATTCACATGTTATAAGGACGTTTAATATAAAGATGGTAGTCAAGTCAGATGTTATGATGATTTGTCAAAGAAATCATGTTGTTGATTTGGGTTTAAAACATTATGTTTTGGAAGAAATTGATATTGTTTTAGTGGTACCTAATTTTTATGATTATGGGTTGATATGTATGAGCGATGTACTGACATTCGACAACTCAAGACCAAAAAGATCATTGGGAATGTAATAAATTTCTATCTAGTTGAAATAACTTTAATATGTAATGTTTAAGGTCGAGACCTTATAATTGGTATCAGAGCATGGTTTAGAAAACATTAAGAGTTAGTATGATGTAGAAACAATACCATAAATTATTTTTAACTTATTTTTATGTTTAAATTTTATAAAATTTAAATATTACCATGTTTCTTCATCTAAGATATGTCTTCTCAAAATGGATTTCGGCTGTAAAAACATGGAAGCTAAATTAAGAAGGAATTGAGAGGCTATTATCTTTCTTAATCAACAATAAGCAATGGTGGGAATTGGAACCGAGAAGTTTGTGATGGTAAGGGATCAGATTTTATAAGAAATAAATAGAGGTGGAATCCATGTAAGAGAACAGCCAGAGCTACTATAAAAAACATCATGATAGTGGATCATTTTAGGTGGAAACACCCTCCTATTTTATTGGATCTTCAAACCCAATAATGGATAAAGGTTGGATTAAATCCATTAAAAATACATTCAATGTAATTGGATGTTTATATAATCAAAAGGTAAGTCTTTCCATTTATAGTTTTAAAGGTGAATCTGACCAGTGGAGTTCAATGGTCAATAATATCATGGATAGAGAAGAGATTGATGCCTTAAAGTGGAACGAATTTAAAAGTATTTTCCTGGAAAAATATTTTCCAATGGTTGTGAGACATTGGATGGAGAATAAATTTCTTTAAATGAGGAAAACAGATGATGATTCAGTGGAGGTGTATAAAGGAAACTTCAACCGACTGTTAAGGTACACTCCATATCTTATTCAGGATCTTGATATCAAAATCAACAATTTTTACTCAGGATTAAAGCCAATATATTGAAGTGCATTGGATTCTTGAGAGTACAGAAGATATGATAAAATTTTCCAATGTTCTAAGAGGGTATAAATTTTGTTCTATTTTGATCCCATGTACTTTGAGAACAAATATAATTAGAGTTCTAGATGGAATGTAAGGGGTAATAATCAATCAATGAAATCTGATGGTAAGAAATTACAGTTTCTAGTTTTTGAAATGTGTTGTAAAAGGAACCCCGGGGAATGTCTTATGAAAATGGGGTTGTATTTTTAATGTGGTGAGTTTCAAAATATGACTCGAGAGTGTAATTAAAATGATCCTATGATTAATCCTAGTAGGAAAACTATAAATTATTTCAAATGTAGTGAGAAGATTCATTATGAAAATATCTACCACAAGAATGATATAAATGATGGGAAGTAGCCAGACTATAAGAAAAAAGGTGTTGTGAGATCCTTTGATACTATGTCAGTAGATTTTCGGCCATCTAATGAAGTGGTATCAGGTACTTCGGTTTTTTACTCAGATTTTACTAAAGACTTGTTTGATATGGGGTCACCACGTTCCTTTCTTTCTAAGAAAATTTCTAATGAATTTGAAATATATCCTAAAAAAATGAGACCAGAACCTATTGTTCAAACACAAAGGGGAAATGTGACAAAAAAATTATTTTACGAATCTTCCTATTTTTATTTGTTGATATAAATGACCTTAAAACCTTGTTTTTCCCCTTAGTAGTGTTTGATTTCATTCTAGGTATGGATTGGATTTATGTTTATCATCTAAGATTGATTGTAGAGATAAAGCTGTTATTTTTTAGAAATATTTTTAGTTTGTATCCATGAATGAACCCATACAATTGATAATATATCCAGAAGCTGAGAAACTATTGAAAAATTGAAATGAATGGTACCTTGATCATATTATAGAAAACAAGGTCACTTTTCAGATTAATGATGTTCCTGTGATAAATGAATACCTTAATATTTTTTCTAATGAGTTACCTGGTGTTATTCCTGATCAAGAATGTGAATTCAAAATTGACTTAGTTTCTGATGCTAAGACAATTTTAAATCCACCTTATCGAATGGCTAAAATTAATCTTTTTTAATTAAAAATTAGCTGTAGGATTTTCTTGATAATGTCTTCATTCATCCTAGCACTTGACCGTGGGGTGCTCCGGTTTTATTCATTAAAAATAATGATGGTTCCCTGAAACTTTTAATTGATTATATATCCTTTAATAACATAACTATTCAAAACAACTATCATTTTCTTCATATCCATGAATTATTTGATCAGCTCCATTGAGAACATTATTTTTCAAAGGTTGACCTAAGGTCGGGGTACCATCAGTTGAATGTAAAGTAATAATACATTTTGAAGATTGTGTTCCATACTAGATATGGGAATTATGAATTTGTTATTATTCCATTTGGGTTATCTAATGCACCTGAGGTATTCATGGATCTTAAGAATAGAATATTTCATGAATTCTTGGATATGTTTGTCATTGTGTTTATTGTTTAAATTCTAGTATTTTTTTTAAAAAAGTAAACTGGAGCATGAAAAAAAACCATAGGGTTTTTTTCCAATCCTGAAATGAAAAGAAACATTAGGTAAAGTTTAGAAAGTGTGAATTTTGGTAACAATATATTTCTTTTCATGGGAATACATTTAATAAGGATGGAATAACTGTTGATCCTTCCAAAACAAAAGTTGATGATGAATTTCCAAGACATAGAATTGATATAAGGATTCATATTTTTCTTAGACCACCATGTTATTACCGACAATTTGATAAACAAATTACATGGTTATTTGGCGTGTTAACTAAGTCCACACAAAAGGGGATAAATTTTTTTGGATATAAGAATGTGATGTTTACTTTCAAGAACTAAATAAGTGATTGGTGAATGCTTCAGTTTTGGATCTGCCTTCTGTAAATGTTAATTTTGTCTTCTGTAGCAATGCTTCATGGTAGGGAATTTCTTGTGTTCTGATGCATAATGATCAAGTAATTTCATATGATCTGGGACAACAAAAATCTCATGAGTTAAATTGTACCAAACATGATTTGGAATTAGAATATTTGTTTATTTCTTTGAAAAATTGGTGGCATCATTTAAACATAGCCAAATGTGGAATATAAATAGACCATAAATGTTTGATGTATATATTCACTCATAAGGAACTAAACATGAGGCAGAGAAGATGGCTTGAATTGAAAAGAGATTATGATTTCCTGATCAATTATCATTCGGGAAAAGAAAACAAAGTGGAAGATGTCTTCAGTCAAAAGAATCAGGTATCATTAAAAATGATACATTTGGAACATGACCCCTTGATTACTGATTTGATGAACTTTTTCCTGGATGTCATTGGTTCATGAAATTACACTATTTTTATTCTTGTTTTAGTGAAATCATCATTGTCATATTGAATTAAGTAAGCACATAAGGCATACTTGGAGCTACATAAAAATGTATAATTTTTTAAAATGGGTATGTTTATAGAATATAAAATTGATAATGATTGTTTTTTAGATTGGGAAGAAGATTGTGTGTGCCTTTTAATTCTTAGCAGAAGAAATGGTTCTTGTTTAAAACACATAGTTCTCTATTTACATTTCATCCTGGAATCACAAAGATGTATAGAGACCACTGATAGTATTGCTGGTGGGATGGAATGAAATGATATATCATATATTCTACTACAAAATGAATGACATGTATCCATGTTAAAGAATATCATCAGTTACCGAAGGGGATACTTCATAATTCACTAGTTCAAGAGTGGAACTGGGAAAATTTATACTATAAACTTCATTGGGACCAAAATTGAATTCTTGATGTGACAATGAAATCTGGGTTATTGTTCATCAACTGACTAAATATACTCATTTATTTCATATTCAGGATACTATGTCTATGTTTCAACATTCTCGTTTATACCTCAATGTTATTTTTAGGTTACATGGTGTTACTATTTCCATTGTATCTAATTGTGATCCTAGGATCACTTCTAACTTTTGGAATGGCCTTCAGAAGTCATTAGGAATAGAATTAAATTTATGTACATATTTTCATCCTCAATCAGATGGGCAGTCAGAACAGATGATGCAGACATTGGATGATATGCTTCGAGCATGTTCAATATATCACCAGGGAAGTTGGTATCATGATATTTCATTAGTTAAATTTTTTTATAATAATATTTTTCATTCTAGTATACAGATGGAACCTTTTGAGAAATTATATGGGAAACAATCTCGAACTCCACCATTTTGGTATAAAGTCAGAGAAAGGAAGTTGAAGGGACTAGAATTATAAGAGTAAGTGTCTATGAAAGTGAACATCTTCCATCAATACATGAGGACCTCTCAGAGTGGGATGAAAAGTTATTCAGATAATCAGAGGATAGGCTTTTCATTCGAGGTATGTGATCATGTTTTTCGTAGAATATCCATGGAAATTTGATTTCTGTTTTATTAAGAAATGGAATGTGAGTTTATGGTTCATTAGAACTTATGAAATATTGGGGAATGTTGGACCATTTTCTTATCAAGTAGCATTTCCTCCATGTTTATCTAAGGTACGAAATGTTTTTCAGGATTTTTTGTTGATAAAATATGTACCTGATTCATCTAATGTCTTGAGCCCAGAAACATTTCTGTTGGAAGAGAAACATTCTTATGAAGAGAAATCTATTCAAATTATTGATTTAAGAGAACAAGTATTACATAATATGGTAATCTACTAGGTAATGGTGTTGTGGAGAAACCATATAGTTATTAAAGAAATCTGGGAATCTGAACATGCTATGATGGAAATGTACCCTCACTTGTTTAATAAGTAAATAAAATTGCAATGATGCAATTTCTAGGAGATGGGGAAAATGTAACACCCCATGCATTCAAATAATAAATTTAAATGAATGAAATTTTTATTATCTACATAATGACACTTTTTTAAGGAGATATTTTTAAACTAGAAATTAAACATAATTTTGTCACTTCTATGATTACAATTTCAAAAAATAGGCATCTACGAATTTGATCATTATGCTATTTGGAGTCTAATAGAACCAACATGATTTTTTGGTGAATAGTAACATAACATTATGAATAATAATATGAATATTATTGTGACCCTTATGAATAGTAAATCATATTATTGTTTTATTTTCTTAATGTTACAAGATAATGATATCATGATTAATGTTTCAAGGCGATATAAATTAAATTATAGTATTAAAATTCTTATTTTTAGATTAAAATATAATTTTATATAAAAATTAAATTAATTATATTCAGATTTTTTTTAAAAAAAATGGAGTTCATTTTTGAATTTTATGCGTGAAAAAATTGTTGAGGTAATTTTTCTGATTTTTCTAAGATACATAAATTTTTTGTGAATAATAAAATTCGATAATTACAAAATATGATAAATAAATTTATATATGCATAACACTTGAGTAATTAATAATATAAATGGACATTGGTTCAAACAAACATGAACTTGTTACTATTTTGTGTCACATTAATAAAGACAATTCATATTCTTGAGCAAAAATATTAAGCTAATGACTAAAATAATGTAAAACACCTCCAATCATCCACTGTAAGTACTACCCTCAAACCCCTATTCCACTCACACATATCAAGATTTTTTCATTGTATATTCTATTCCAAATCTACATCAAATGGATATTACCCATGTTCAAGACCTGCTTCTCCCACTAAAAGGTCAAAACTAATGGCCTTAAATAGGATTTCAAAGAAAATATATCTAGAGGTATGAATAATATTTCATTTTCATAGGTTTTCTTTTCAATTACTTTTCATTTCATATACTCCCTTCAAATCCCCTTATCAAAGAGGTAGAAATGATCCAGAATATTATATATTCTAGATTTTATCATGTTTGTGGAAAAAATTATTCATTATTCTTCGTCTCCTCTTCCTCTTATTCAAGAAATAAAAACACCATTCCCGATGTGCCAATTTTCCAAAATCGTGGATGATGTGTTTTTAATTTCAATTAAATAATTAAAAACCAATTATAGACCATTTTAAATGTTGAAATATATTTTAAATTTTATTATATTACATATTTAATGTTTTAGAGTTAACATATATACATGATATTATGTTATATAATGAAACTAGTTCATGGATAACAAATAACCTCCCAAATGACCTAAACTGATATCACTAATCATTTTTCTAATGATTAATCCACATAACTTATAACCAAAATTATTTATGGAATTTTATAATATTTTATAAATATATGAATAAAATTTAATTCCACTTTTAGAATTTCTTTTATATTCGACAATCAAAATCAAATAAAAAACAGCCATGGAAATCATGTAAAGAACGCACCTGAAACAATGGAGGGAACCAAATACTAATAATTGAAGGGTGAAATGATGATATGAAATGATATTATACGGACTTATAAACATAAAAATATCTCTATATTATATTAATAACACTCTTTTATCCATTTTACATGATATTTTAACACGGTTTATGTAATAAAAACCTAAGGTATAGGAATTCATAACCCAAATTTCCTTCTTTGTGGTAACCTTATACAGTATTAACTATGTGTGATTAAATTTTTTTTATGTGATGTATTTTGTTTGTCTTGTATTTTATTTTATTTATTTATAGTTTATATACAAATTCCATCCACAATATTAAGTCTCACTTCAATTATTTGATATCTTCAAAGGGATTTTCTTCTAAAATCCTCTTTTAAAATTCTATTTTACAAAATTCAAAAGCATTGTTTTTATCAAATTATTCAGGTTGTATAATTAAGTTATAGTTCTCAGGAATTATTTATGATGAATGGTGGGAACTATATCTCCATAAAATTAATTGATTATGTGTAGGTTGGAGGTTTTTAATATGTTTACTCCAAGAGTAACTGCGACTATTGTATAATAAGGCAGCAATGAGGGTTGCGTTTTAAGGTAGTCGTGAGTGTTACAAATCACGAGGTAGACGAGAGGGTTACAATATTATGTAACTAATTACCCATGATACCTTTAGGGTTCTATTTGTGTTTTTTATGTTTTGTGTAAATCTTGTGGGAATCTCAAGTTTCACCAAGTAAGTATATAAAGGTGTCATGTATGTATTATTGAAAATTCATTCATACATTTACAAGTATTCATGGAATAATGTTTTCTTTAATTCTTTTTATTTCCCTTACTAGGATTTTTTTTCATCCCATGTTTATTAATTATTTTCATAGGTTATAATGATGTATAAGGGAAATAATGATGTCATGTTAAATTTTATGAATATTTTTAAATGAAATAATGTTTTTGATTTGTGTTTAAAATTTTATGTTTTGGGAGAAATGGATACTTTATTAATGTTAAACTGTTTTTATGCTTGTGGGATTATATGTATGAGTTATATCCTAACATTCTAATACTATAAACATAAATGGTATTTGGGAATGTAAAGAAGTTAAATCCATTTGATATAACTATAATATGTAATTTTTAAGGCTAAGAAATTATATTATAAATTATATAATTACCTTAAATTCTTATGCAATGAAAATAATTTATTTATTAAATTAGAATAAAAATAAAATAACTTATTTATTTATTTTACATTTGAGACATTTGGGATGAGTTAATGTGTATTATTAATTTTATAGATATTTAGTTTATCATAGATATATTTGAAATAATTATATTTTAGTTACCACTATATAATGATGTATATGAAGTCAAATTAAATGAATATTATCAAATTTCAAAATAATGATATATTAATGAATAAATATTATATTAAATCATTTAAAAACAATTAAAATTATATATAATTATAAAGGGGATAATATATGGTCAAAAAATTCATCCCCTAATATTTTAGTCTATTTTAACATTTCTTATCTATAATATCCTTATTATATTTTAATATTTTGAGGTTTTATAAAAGTAACCCTCACCAAAATTATAAAAGGGAATCTCATCCCTCATAACCTCACACCAATTTGAGAAATCTATCATGACCATCTCCTTTCAATTTATCTTTTATAAATTCTTAGCTACATTCTAGGGGTTATTTAACATCAAAATGACCTACCCTAGATCAATTAATAAGAGATTAATGGAATTTTTCCGAAGAAGATGTAATTGTATTTATCGACTCGTTCATGTTTGTTTCTTCTCCAACATATTCTTCATATTTTGTTTCCAGGATAAAGAAATAAATAAATTATTATATATATTATTATTTGTTATTATGATTATGGTATAATCATATTCTACCTTTTATCCATACTATGAAAAATGAAAGCATTGTGTGTGCGTACGTACGACTTATCATCTCCACGCCATAGTGTAATCTATTTTTCGTCACCAAATTATTTGGATTAGTATAATGATTCATATAATGGATATATATATATATAACATATGAAATTGTATTCATTATTTATAATTAATATAACATAAAATTCTATACCCTTGCACTATTAACGGAATTATATCATCACTCGTGCGTACGTCCGACTTACCATCTCCATGATGCGATGTGATTCATTTTCCTTGTTAACCATTAAATAGTTGTTATAAAATATATATAGAATGAATAAATATTATAAATTTGAACTTGAAAAAAAATTTAGTTGAAATAATTATATCGTTTTTTAAAGGATTGAGGCGCAAAGGCCTCTATATTAAATGAAAACAGAAAACAGGAGAGGAGCACCAAAGAACCACAAAAAATATAGAAATCCAGAATCAGGTTCCTTAACTCAAACAAGCGCCACATACTGAATGAGGGATTCCCTCCTGAGGAAAAATCCAGGCAATGCTGTCTAGCTGGAAGCTCCGTGAGCAGTACTCCTTCTCAAGCAGGGATGAAGATCAAAATGATGACTCTTCTTCTCTTATGCTGAACTATTCATCCATCTCCAGCGCCAGAAACAGACTGGCCGACTCTATAAAATCTGAAACCAAAACCTCAGGACTGCACCAACAAGAAGCGCCTTTGCTGCTCCTGAGGGTAAGCTCATCAGGGACAAAACCATCCTTGCATGCCTCACCCGGAACCTCAAAAGAACCATATAAAGAGACAGATTAATTAGAAAGAAACAGAATAAAAATATAGATAACAGAACAAAATAGGCCAGATAATGAAGGAACAATAAAGAGTTCTAAAAGACTATAAATTCCCAAGTCTGAAAAATAGTAAAGGAACACAAGCTAAAGACCAAACCGAACTGATCCAAGCTTGAGAAAGCTACTACACCGCAAACAGAAAAGAACCTGATCAAGAGATGATCCTAAAAAGGGGAGCTTTGTCCAGATCCCTTTTCAAGAGGAGTGAAAAAACATCAGGAAGTTTGTCAAACCAAATGAAGGCATCCCCTTCAGCTCCTTTGTTAGCCAAACCATCTGCAACAGAGTTAGCTTCCCTTTAAACATGAGTAATAATATGATTCATAGAAAAAAGGGAATCTAAACAATTAATCCATCGATTTTGAAGCTTCAAGGAAAGGTGACATGAACCATCCCTAATAATAGAGACAATCCTAGTCGAATCACTCTCTAGCCAAATATTATTCCAGCAATATTTTTTTGCCTGCTCCACAGCAACGATGGTTCCCATCATATCAACTTCAATTGAGGATACAATACCACAATAACCATAAAATCAACCCACCACCATTCCTTTATGATCTCTGAATACATCACCATATCCAGAAGGACCAGGATTTCCTTTCGAAGCACTATCCGATTTAACCTTCATCCAACCAACAAAAGGTTGTTTCCATAGAACTTCAAAAGTGCCAACTGAAGGTTTAAAATTTCCGTTGATACCAATTCGGTTAAGAATAGTGAAATCATGAATGGAATTAGCACAATAATTCTTCTTAGGCAGGCCAGCCACACGTATCTCAGCAAGTACGTGTGAGAGAGCAGAGGATACCGAGAAGGATTTATTCTCATGGAGAATTTGATTCCTAGAGAACCAAAAAAAATGCAACAATTCAGAAGCAGCAACTTGAAATAAATCTAGCATTTGATAGGAGAGACCAATATAGTTCCATCTTTCAATAAAGTCCACAATAGAGGATGTCCTAGGAAGATAAATCCAAAAAATATCCGCTAAAGCCTTCCATATTGAAGCCGCGGTTGCGCAACAGAGGAATAAATGATCAGCATCCTCTCTATGTTGGTGATAGAAGACACAAGAATAATATAAAGAAATTCCACAACGTTGAAGATAATAATCAGTAGGAATCTTGCAATGAGAAATTCTCCAAACCAAATTGGAGCGAGATGGTCTAATAATTTTTTTATGCAAGTTCCTCATCCATTTATTGTAAAATTTTGGGTTCAAGGAGAACTCATAAAAAGCCTTTGAAGTTAGAATTCCATTAGCCGCTGGCTTCCATGCCCAGAAATCCTTCTTGTTTGAGAAACAATAATTGTAGACAATATTTAAAATGTTGATTAGAAGTCCATCCAAATCTTGAAGTTGGTCCTTGATGGTAATATCTATATCAATTTTCATATCATCCCTCACCAACTCTATAAGGGGTTCATGTTGAAATAATAATATCTTATACGTTATAAAAATTACTAATATGAAAAAATAGGTATAGAAAAATGAAGCAGTTAACACCCAAAACAGGGGTAATAACGAAATATTATCCATAAATGGGTGATAAAATAATATAATTTGATAATATTTGATATAATAAATATTGATATGTTTCTCTGATAATTTAATAACAATCTTAACACCATTATACAATAGTTTCAATTATTTTCAACTAAAGAAGGCATTGGGTAAGGGTTCTCTCATCTCACTTTGACTTCTATTAGATATATACATTGTTCACCACTTATTATTTGTATGTGGTATATGTATTTCCCTTTGATATTTGATGTCATGAATATCTTTATTCTCATGCTATTATATGTTTCATTAAATTTTATTCCTTCATAGATATTATTATTTAAATGTTTCAATGTGCTATGGGACACTTTGGAATATTTAAAGATTTTGTTCCTCAAAAAATTTCAATTGTATCTTTTAAAGGTATCATCATATATGTAAAAATACTTTGTTGAATAATTTAATTAATTTAGTTTTATATCTTATGATACCATATAAAATATTTTTATTGAAGTTTTTGTGACCATTATGACTATAGATGTACTATTTTGACACCATTCTTGGTTTATGGTTAATGTATTCATATTTCAAATGATACTTTTTCAATATGAATGTTTATGTTGTTTATGTTTAACCATTTACATATGAGGAATTTATTAGACTTTGTATGTTATGTGAGCTACCTGATATAGCCCCTCGATGTATCAGTTGAACTCATATGAAAAATCAGATATGTACATAGTAGAGTCCTTTTGAATTTATATTCAGATATGGATCTAACCGAGGCCATAACCATTTATTTTTAAATG
The DNA here is from genome assembly GCA_963277665.1 of Viscum album. Taxonomy (NCBI): domain Eukaryota; kingdom Viridiplantae; phylum Streptophyta; class Magnoliopsida; order Santalales; family Viscaceae; genus Viscum; species Viscum album. The sequence continues at coordinate 1,295,637,850 of OY728136.1, forward strand.
TCTTGGTTGAGACATTGGCGATATATTTTAGATGTATATAATTATATATTCCATCATTATTATTTAATTTATTTATATTCCATGTTCTTTTTTGATTAGTAAAATATCAATGGTTATGTTTCCTAGCTCACGTGATTATTTAAATTGCTTGTGTTTCAGTTATTTACATTACTATATATTTCATGACATATTTAATCATAGATTACAATATATTCATACCCTTTATGAGAATTTGATCTCACCACTTTCATATGTTTAATTATTTAACTAGGATACAAAAATATATAATATGACTGATATGCATGGATACATAAAGGGGAATAATGGAAGACTCAATGAATATTTTTTTGTATTTAATTTTTTAAAATGTAATTAGGATTTCAAGTATGTACATAGAATAAAATGACTAATAAACTATTCGGTACTTCAAGATGAGATTCCTTGTAATCATGAAAATTTAATAAATTAATTCACAATCTCTGGGATTTTGGGGATCGTCTTTTATAATTGGTATCAAATGAATATTATTAGTGTCCTTGGGAACTAGATTTAAAAAATCATGGATTAGAAAACATAACCCTATTACTAAAATTGATGATATGTTTATATTTAAAATAAAATCTTATATATTTGGTAATGACAATGGATAACCTAATTTAAACCTACAGAATCCTATATTTAGAAGAATATTTGATTATATAGACTACTGATACTGGAGAGAGTACAATGAAAAATGAAAGGATGAAGGTATTAAGGAATAGTATGATGAAGGTAGTTAATGGTTTTATAATTAAGTATAAATATTAATGTTATTTTTTATTTGGATTCCTGAATTATTTCATCAATAGTTATCTGGTTATAAAAATCATTACATATATAAGTATTATACTACAATACTTCACCTTTAAGGATTTTGAAGCAGGAACATTTTCATTGTGGGTTTCAAGGTGATAAAATATTTGGATTTTTTCAATAATAGGTCAATTATATTTTTTTGTGTAATATGATGTTAAGATTGATTTTTTTGTATTTTGAGACCCTTTTGGACTGTGATTTTGAACATAAGTATTTTGGAAGAGTCTTATCTTTAGAATTGATTATGTTTAAAATTGGAAATTATTGATTAAAGCTAGTGTATAATTTATTGGATATATTGTGATAAAATTTTTAGGCTTAGTAAACATTTATTGTATGAAGGAAATAAATTCATATATTATGATTCATCAAAATTTCTATAAGAATAAAAATTATTCTTGGATATCCATATCTAGGTGCATGAAATTATGTGATAATAGATCAAATCATAACTGAAGGATGACATTGTAACATAGAAAGAAATATGGAATGTTTTCTCGGGAGATTTATCTAGAAATTTAAAATTAATTTCAAAACTTTGGGAGAAGTATTTCTAAAAATATGTTACCAGTTTACTTTTCTAACTATATAATCCATGGTATTTTAACCCATTATAAGACTTGCGGTATTGTGTTGGTTCACATTCTAATGATCATGTTATATATTACTCTCCATAATAACATGATAGATATATTTATTTTCCATGTCTATGTTTTTTATTTACACTAATTATTTACTATTTGAAAGAAATGTTTTGTGGTGACCTTCTCATTTCCCTTCCCCTCTTATTTAGATGATCTTTTGTCAACCATATTTCTGATGTGGGTTTCCTACAGTGGAATTTTCATGTATCAAACTTTGATTTTTGAAGTGAAATTTATAATTTAGGGGAGTAAATTTATTGAAGGAGTTGATAACGTAACATCCCAAGATTTTTTGGAATGTATCGTTTTAAATTTAATCTCCCCAATAGCTTCTGTAGAACTCAACACTGAGATTAAACGAACCGTGATATAATATAAAAATTATTAATTAAAATGAAATTATCACCTAGATTTTAAATTGGTGGTGATGAATAGTATTAAATAAATTATGAAAATATATTATTCAATTCATTGGTTAACAATTAATTTGAAATATATATAAAAAACAATTTAAAATAAAGAAAACATTTTAATTAAAACTATATACTTGGGCGCTACTGTGATTTATATCAATAAATTAAAAAATCAAAATTTAAGGATTATATTAATTAAATATACTCAATATAATGTTTACAATTATTACTATTTTTCTAGACATAATATAAGATCAAGTCCAATTTTACACATAAAATAAGTAATATTATTAAAAGGCAGTTTTAACGCCATTTGATGGCGATCCTATTTTAAATCCTATTTTTTACAATTTAGTAAATTATATTTGAAAAAATAACTAATAGTTTGAAATTAAATAATCAAAATTTACTTTTTTTTTGATAATTTTCATGTTTTGATGAAAAATAATAAAGTATTTTTATTTAATTGGAAACAACTTTTTCCTCTTAATAATTATCAATGTAAAATTATTTTTAATTTTTTTAATGTACAATTAGATCAAATTTTTATCAATTAATCCAACTTAGGTCATTTTAATTAATTTAATATTTAATAAAGATAGAAAAACATTCAATCCTTTTGGATATTTTTACATTAATATAATGTTTTCTCGATTAGTAAACAAGATTAATTTTTAATTAATTTCTGGGAATTTTTTTTAATTTTTAAAAATTGATTCCATATTTGGAATCATATGTTAAAAACTTATTATATAGGACCCCAATATTTTAGGAAAATATAAATAGTAACTTTACAATTTTTTTAATTTCCACAGTTAAGGGTAAATTTGGTAATTAAGGGTAAAAATATCATTATAAATATTCTAAAATTACCATAAAACTTTTCCAAATTTATTGGATGGGTGTTTATTATACCTAACAATTAAAGGATCTATTTTGAGGCCATTCATGGCCTTTTTAATTATAATAAAACCATTATAATATTCTATTAAATGGAAAGTCTATTTTTTCATACATTTATTTTTAAGAAGACAAATATTTTTAAAATGGGGTTATATATGGTATATTTTCTAAAATAAATTGTAATTAAAAATATAAAATGTTTATATACATCATGATTTTTTTAATTTTTAGGAATAATGTAATTATCATAAATGGTAACACAAAGATGATGTAGTGACTGTTTAATTAGTAGACATATCAAATAAATGTTGTTAAATATATTAACATAAATATAATTTTATATAAATATTTTCCACCAATAATTTTATAGATTAAATATAAATAATATGTGTGAATTAATGCCTCTGTTTTGAAGTTATCTTCTATGTTAAATTTTTTTAAAACTCAAGATATTAAAAGTGTTAAAATTGACATTAATTATACTTTAAAATAAATAATATTTTATTGAATGATATAAATTTCCTAAAAATATAAAAATAGGATAAACTATTGATATAAGGTTATAAATTTCATCCATTAGTCATTTAAGGTTCTTTTATAATTTTATTATAACTACAATATCCTTCAATGAGTAAAAATACATATTGACGTGGTAAGAGTTAAAGGGTTTAAATAAAGGTTAAAACATACAATAAGGGTAAGAAAGTGACATACAAATTTCTATCAATTACTGGAAGAATATTATTCTCCCATTATCACCTCATTATATAATATTTGTTTATTAATAGTCACATTTCTAGGAAAATAAGTTGTATATTATATAACTCAATGATATATACAAAATGTCACTCTCTTTGTATTTAATATCATTTATGTGTCCACATAGTTACAACATCAATATATCAACAAAACTAAATTTATATTATGATATTAATAAAAAAATTTAAATAAACTGATTTTTAATTTTTCTAAATTGTATAATTACCAAAAATTCTTTTTCAATGCTAATATGTAACTTATTTAATTAACAGAAAAATAAAATAATTGATTTTAATGGTATTAATTTCGATATATTTGGGATGTGTAAATGTGTATAATTAATTTCATATATCTATAGTATATATTATAGATACTAGAAATAATTATATTAGAATTACCTCTTTTTTATAATGCATTTGAAGTTAAATTAAATGAATAGTATCAAATCTGACGATAATGATATTTTAATGAATTCATATTTGACTAAATTATATAGAAATCCAAAAATATTAAATAAAAAATGGGATAATATATATTGAAAAAAAATTCTCCTATTTTAATTTATCGTCCATTTTAATGTCTTTGGATCTAGAATATACTTATTATATTTTAATATTTTGAAGTTTTCTTAAAGTACCCCTCACCGTAATTATAATAGGGCACCTCCTCCCTCACTCCCTCAAACCAATTTTAGAAATATAACTCGACAAAACCTAACCATTTGTCTTATAAAAATCCTTATATAAGTTCAATAGGTTATTTCCTTTCCAAAAGACCTACTCTAAATGACATAAGAATAGAATAAAGGAAGTTTGTTGAAGAAGAGGTAATCTTCTTTATGGACTCTTTCGAGTTTGTTTCTTCTTCCACTTATTATTCATATTTTTCCATGATAAAGTAATAAATATTGAATAATATATGTTATGATATTTTATTAGTATTATGGGAAAACCTTATTCTACATTTTTTCCAGCCTATGTGAAATGAAAGCACAGTGCATGCGGACGTACGACATACCATCTCCATGCCATGGTGTAATCTATTTTTTATAACAATATTATTTGTATGGTAATAATAATAGATATAATATATATATATATATATATATATATATTAATTATGAAATTAAATTAGTTATTTATAATTAATATACCATCCAGTTTCTTACCCTTTAACCATTAAGGGAATGATATCTCACTCATATGTACGTGCGACCTACCTTCTCCCCGACACGAAGTGATTAATTTTATTTGTTAACCATTAAAGAATGATTATAAAAATTTATATGTTGAATAATTATGATACCTATGAACTTAATATCATTATGGGTATTATATAAGTATTTACTATTCAAAATAAATATCACTTTCATGGTAAAACATATATATAAAAATGAAGCAGTTAACACCCAAAAAAGGGTAATAATGAAATATTATTAACAAGAAGGTGATAGAAAATATTAGAGGATAATATATGATAACCTAAATATGTATATGGTTATGGTATAAGTTAATAATATTCATTAGACCATTATACTGGAGGATATGGTACCGTAATCTAAATGAATCTTAAGGTAAGTGTTTTCTTATCTCACTTTTACTTCCGTGAGATATATGCCTTGTTCGCCACCTATTTCATGTGTGTTGTATATGCAATACCCTTTAATATATCATATCATAAATTCCCCTGTTATTATGATATAATATTGTTAATTTAATTTTATCTGTTTATTGGGATTATCATTTAAAACTGTTATGGGACACTTTGGAATGTTTCAAGATTATTTTCCTTGAGAACTTTTCAAAGGTCTCATCTAAATGTTTCTTAATATATGTCAAAATAATTTATTGAATATTTTAATTCATTATGGTATTTCTTTTATGAAACCATCTAACATATGTTATTGAATTCTTTATATTCATTTTGACTTTGGATGAGCTATTTTGATATTATTCGGGGTATATATATAAACTATTCATTTTTCGTATCCTTTTTTTCAATATGAATGTTTTTGTTGTTTTTGTATCAATCATTTAATATTAGGAATGAATTATAAATAGTAATTAATGGGTGGGGCCTGATAAACCCTGTCGATGCATCTTTAGGTCTCATGAGACAAATAATTATGGACTTGGTTGAGGCCTTTCTCATTTATATTTAGATAGGTATGTCGTTGATTCCTTAACCATTTATTTTTAGATATCTTATCCAAGGCCTCAATGGTATGTTTTAGATGTCAAACATCATTCAATCCAACCTTATGAGATTATTTATTGATATTAAATTTGATTATTATAATAGTATAACATCAATGGTTATGTTTTCTAGATCATTTGATTATTTAAATTCCAAGTGTTTCAGTTATTTACCTTTCCATAATTTTTAGGTAATATTTTTTGATTTATTTCACTGTATACTTACCTTTACATATTATTTGATCTCCCCCTTTCATATGTTTCAATATTATTCGATGAATCAAAGAATTGTATTATGACTGATATGTAGGGTTACAAAAAGGTGGGATAATTTAATACTAAATGAAACTCTTTTGGTATTTTATTTTGTAAAATGTATTGTGTATTTAAATTATGTAGATAGATTACCAGGACCACTAAATTATTATATCCTTTGGGATTTTATTCCTTGTAATCATGAAAATTTAATTAAGTAATTAAATATCTCTAGGCTTCTGGGGTCGGATCATTATAAAAATTATATTATTTGTTTGGGTCATTCTAAATATAGGGTATAAATATATAGAATGATAAGGATAAAAATGATAAAAGGATAAAAAATAACATAAAAGTTTTATTTAACTTACAAAAAATTGTAATAATGAATAATCAAATTAGAACGGATATATAATCATATGAAACAAAATATAATGTAAGAGAAGAAAAACATGGCAGAGGAAAGAATCAATTTTGTGAAGTGAAAGGGGTTCACCAAAGGTGATATATGATGGACTCTATACAAAAAAATTAAAAAAACCAATAGTATAGCTAATTGTACACAATAATATATTAGTAGTTCATTTAAACCAATGGTATAGGGGAATATATCAATGTAATTTCAAAACCATATGTATTAGTCAATCAGTATAGGTTGAAATTCCAGTTGTGTTCCTATATTTATATATTTTTGAGTGATTTAATCATTAAATCATATTTATTTAAACAAATTAAGATAATAGAAAAAATATTAATACCTAAAAATTTATACGACTCTTAATTTTTTTTATTTACCCAAAAATAAAATCTTATTATGTCTATACATATTTAGTTACATCTAATGCATATGGTATATGATTCAATTTCATACAAAATATTATTGTAATTAAAAACCAAAATCCACACAGGAGAATGTATGGTGTAATAGGAATCCAAACATTAATATCAAAAAAATCCTAATATCCATGATAAGTGATAAATCTAATTAAAAGTCCCACTATCCATAGATAAATACTCAAGAGACACCTAAATTCAAATATAACACCAATACCTATATATGTAAATCGTAATAAATATTTATTATTAATGTATATTTAAAATTAAAAAAAAATAGTCTTGATTTAACTAATTCTTTCATGTCATATTAATCATTAAATCTTATATGTATTGTATAATAATTATAAAATGTAGTTTAAAAAATTAAAACAAAACCATAAAACATTCTTATTTTAAATAATTTTTATAATATAATTTGAAACATGGTTTCTATAAAATAAATAAAAAAATCAAATATATTATAAGAGATATAAAAACATTAAAAAATCATAATAATAAAAACCAATTTTGATAAAATCACCAAATCTGAAAATGGTTTTTTTAAAAAATATATTTTAATTTCCTATAATCCATAATAAAAAACGACAATGCAGTTTATCTTCTAGGATGTTTTAGATAGAAATATTCACAATCAGTATACTTGAAAAATGATATAATTTCAACACATAATAACTCTTGGTTCTATGTTAATTATATATACCATGTGTAGGATAAATTTTCCATATCATGGTTTCTTTACCCATAGAAATCTCATTTCAAAAACCCATTATTATTCTGGTCATGAAACCACAATGTAAAAATCACAAAAAATGATGATCTATTTTATGACAAGAAATCAATAATTTTTTTATGAATCACACTTTTTTATAAATTATTCTATAAACCATAATATAAATTTATAATTTTCTATTTTTTCCAAAAACATTATATACAATGTGATACTTTTATAACTACGACCATGGTTTATGAGAAATTCAAAATTATTTTCCACCTTTTTGTTGACTGAAAATTTATTTTTTTATTAAAGAAACACTTTTCTGGAAAAAGTAAGAAACCAAAGTTCAGACACTAAAAGAAATAGATAAACCATTAAAGAACAACTTAAGCCAATTAGATTTTATCTCCATCTTAAATGCCAATCGATAGTACTAACCTGAGTATCGGGATCATCCTTCAGAAGATCTTTGAAATGATCTTCCAGTTTTTCCGAAGATCGAATGTACTCTTCTAGGTTGAGCCTCCCATCATTAAATCCCATAATCAATATCATATCATGTTTGTCAATCAAGTTACTCTTCTCCTCATATCCACCCTTAAAGTTCCTCCCATCATCCTATTAGCTTCTTTATTGGTATCATTAATTGTTAGAACTATTTCCACCATTTCTTCTCTCGATTGAATAAGCAGCTCAAAAGAATGATCAGTCACTGAACCAGACTCTTGTGGTTAGACAATATCAAACTTTGAAGAGGGAATAGGATCACAAATAATCATATTTTCTTTTTACTACTTCTCAGATCTAATTTCCCTTGGTGGTGGTAAATAAGAATAGTATTTTCTCTCTTTCTGAATGCCCCTCTGGATCTTACTTTTCCTTGGGCTTACCAGATAACCCTGGAATTCTTCTTCTGTATCACCTGATATTAGTTCCACATCCCCATCACTAGAATATGTCTTGGATGCTCTCTGCTTCAGTGAGGGCCTGACCAGACCAGTTTTGGCCTCCTATTCTGGATTAACATGTAACAGCCCTTCAAATCTATTGTCCAGAGCAATTGCAGCCATCTCCCTACTTGAAAAATTTCCTAGATCCCGTTGCAGCATCTTACCACCTAGAGAGTCACCCCCCCTTGTTGCCTTAAATTCCAGAACCCTTTCATTAGTTCCAATACCTATATGCACAACCTAAGTGTATGAAGATGTCCTAGGAGACCTGGTTCCTTCTACTTCAACCATTTTGGAATCCACCACATTCATACCACTACCGGGCAGCACCTTTAGATATTCATTTTATTGATTCTTCAGAGAAATTTTTTCCAATAAAACTAAATTATTTCTATACCTAATGTATCATAATATATCCCAAAAACCCATAATATGATCAACTATATTATGAATCAAAAAAATAAAATATAATTCTATAACATAATGTAGTCCTCATTATTAATGTTGAATCCACCACAATGATAAGTTTGATTGGGAACCCTCAAAAGTAACAAAAGCTTTTATCCCTAAAAAGGTATCAATAATGACCTAATATTTCCATACATATATATAACATCTTAGGAAATTAATATTCAATAAATTTACCAAATAATTAACCAAAGACCATAAAATTTTATTGTATTTGAAAACTATATACACACTCTTTTTATTTAATGAATGATATTGAGCATATCGAATAAAAATATTCCAAATCAGTACACTTCATAAACATACCATACATAATCATTTATTTATAACCATGGGAAAAGAATCATAACAAAATGATGATATTGGATTCCCATTTAGGTTAAACAAGGGAGATATAAAAAAATTATCAAATGAAAGAATAAGATAAGCATAAGGGTATGTAATTTTAAATATAACTTATAGTGTTTTTAAACAATTTATCATGTTTTATAAACATGATCCATGGAATAAAACAACATAATTTCAGGAGACATGAACCACAAGAGTCAGAAATATTCATGGATTAATAATTAACCATAATTTCATGTCATGTATGTATGGCACCATTATATGTATAGAAACCACTTAATATGACATGGTTAACAACTGATACCATAAAATCATAATGGATAAATAATAAACAGGTATTTCACATTTCATTATGGATCATGACTAATCCCCTATTTCTTATAGTGGATCGTGTTCATAATCCTGTTTAAAATAATGGATCAAGAACAATGACTTGTTTCCAATCGTTATTTCATGATATTTAAAACAATAACCAATTAATTGGAAGGAGATATAGTTCCCACCCATCATATAATGAATGTAACACATACATGTGCCACAATATCATAAAACATTAATCATATTAGAAACCATGAAATTAAATGATTTTCATAATCCATTCATCATTCCAAAACTAATAGAAAAAATAAGTTTTTTAAACATTTCATAATTTCATTATATCATAACCCATGGAAAAAAGGAAGAGGTTTCATAATCATTTCATCATTCATTATATCATATCCTATGGAAATGGAATGTGTTTAATAAAATTTTTATTATTTCATCATATAATTACATTAGGAAAAAGGAACAGGTTTCATAAACATATTTTCATCATAAATATAAACTATCTAGAGAAATAACCAGGTTTTAATCAATGGAATATATCCCTAATTAATCATTAGAAACACCAAATGTTTTTTTATCATTAATTAATATAAATTCCCTAAAAGAGCATTAAAAAAATTCTTGATGAAAATACCCTCTTCATCTGAAATAATTAATTTAAAATAAAAAAATTTCCTAAGTATTTTAAAAAATTTCTAATATTAATGGAACATTAAAACTTATAATAGAAGATTCAAATAATTTAGAGTTAATTATAACATAAAATTTAATTTTTTTCTATAAACATTAGAATAAATATTCAATTCGCATTTTTTGATAAGATGTTAAAACTACCTCATTTGGAAAATGACAAGAAGAATCATTTTAAATCATTTTTCAAATATAAAAGGGTATAAATTTCTTTAAATAGTAATTTTATAATATTAAATCATTCTTTAAAACATTTTTAGAAAACAAGGACATATAATAAAAAGGGATTCTGACCAAAGAGATAAATAATTTCGGTTTTTACTTACAATAATTATTTTGGTATATTGAGTACATTAGGAAAGGAAATGAAATTAGAAATTTTATTTTCATTAAATAAACATATGGTAAAAAAATAATTACTTTATTGAGATATGGATCCTATGATTCATCATTTTAAACATAATCATAATCAATCACAATAATCAATGATATTGTGAAACAAAAACCTTACATCTTTGGTATCTTTTAAATCATATGTTCTGTGAAATAACAAAACTTATATAGACATTTATATACCGTAATTTTCATAAGAATTGTCCTAATATATATTAATGTTTTATATATATACCACACAGAAAAACAAGTGGGGTATAAATCATGTGTCCAATAGATATAAAAGGGATATGAAAATCATTTAACATAAGTCTCAATATCCATCATACACATTCAAATCTCTTGTAAAATAAATATATGTTTATTATAAATAAATAAAATAACCATAATCATATATATAATTCTATAAATGAATTATTTATGACTTTTTATTACCCATTTATTTAAAAAAAATTGTTAATGTTCTGTTTCAGGTAATAACTACATTTTTCATGTTTGTTATCGTTTGGTATTTTTGTTCCATTTAATTTTATCATGCTTTAATCACATAAATAATTTTAAACATGGTATAAATATAATCTATATTCATTATTTATGTATTTATATTAATATTTTAATGCGAGATATAGAAAATTAATTACATCATCCTTGGAGATGGTATGTCGAACGTATGCAAAGACATTGTTTCAGTTTTCCCAATGGATGAAAAATAAAGGTATATAACATATTACCTAAAAATAATAATTTCAATATCATATATATAACTTATTTTAATCAATTATATCCATACTAAATTCTATAAAATTCATAAGTAAATAATGAATGACATCGATTCGCAAGGTGGTAGTCCACCTTACAAACTTGCGGCGTTATCATATTCCCACAGAATATAAAGTAAGATATTATACATGATATTATAATAAAAAAATTATAATTATATCACAAATATCTTATAATTATGTTTAATAAATCATTATATCCAAATGTAATAGGTGGTATTACAAAAAAAATTCATCAGTTCATGAGGCGTTAGTCTGTCAGTCACACGGTCGATGGTTTCATTTTCCAATTTATGATAGTGGAAGAGAATATAGGTTATTCCATTAAAATATTAGAATATAATTATATGAGTGACAATTTAATTATTATTTAATCATATTTTAATTATATTTTAATTATTTTTAAAAATAAATAAAATATAAATGCTCGATTGAAAATGATACATCTTCATTATATAACATTTATATGTTTACCCAAAAAATCATGCCTAGGTTGTCTTTCGGATCAAAAAGGTAATATATTGTGTGAGGAGGGAAGTAAAAAATTTAGTTGGGTATGTATTGTCCAATATATAGGTTTTATAAATGTGAATAGGAGATCAGGGGTGGGCTTAAATAAGTGGGTGATAGGAGAAACATTAAACTTTTGACAAGAATAATGTGTACCCCAGTTTTTCACATGAAAAAAGGCCCCACAATAGATCTTTTGAAAACATTAGATTATTTGAGTTCTAAATACGGACATAAAATAGTTTGTAGGAATATTTATATTTCATTTTAACCCATATATTTTAATATTAATACCGTAGTCAGCATATTTTAACCATCATGTGGATAATTAATTTTTTCTATTTTTTATTAATCAATTTGACGAAAAATTAATTTTTCCTTATTATATAAACGTAATTTTTATGATTAGAAATATGGAATAAATTTTTTAAAAGTATATTAACATAAATGAAAAATATTAATTTAAAGTTAATCTCACAATGATGACAGAAATTTGGAATTTCAAAGAGAAAATTGTCATCAGTTTAGAAAGTTTTAGTATCAAAATTAAATAAAAAAATTATTGAAAAGACCTAAATTGTATTAAAAAATATATAATTGAAATAATTTTACAATTTAAATCATCATAAAATTAAATGTAAATTTCATATTCATTAAATGAAAAGGTAGTTTAATAAAGTCATTATTTTTTCACTATTCATTAAAAAACTAATATTTATAGAAAATTTTCAAAAATTAACTCAATGATATTTTCAATATGAATATTATAAAAATAAATTTAATTTATCAAATAAATTTTATAAAATTGGAAAAAATAAATATATTATTTTTTCACAATAATGAATAAATTTTTTTTTCAGAAAATATTATTTTCCAAACTTATAAAGACAACAAAAAAATGTACTTTTTTAAATATGTGTTATTAATTAAAACCATTTATTCATAATATTTAGAAAAATTTACTTCTATTCATATCACAAATTTTAATGTCTTGTTCCTAACATTCTTCATTAAATAATAATATTAATAATATATTGTGGTTTGTTAAAAATTATTAATGTCTGTTATGAAAGGTATAGGAATAATTAAATTTGATAAAATATAAATTTATAAAATATTGTGAAGTTACATTCTACCCCCATTAAAATGAATTTAAAACTTAAAATTTTTTCACATTTTTACAATAAGAATGAAGATATGTATGCCTCATTATATCCTCAGGTTCAAACGTAGCCTCCTCCACTCACGGTTTCTCTACAAAACGTTGACCATGTGAGTGGTATTGTTTCATATAATTTTCTCTATACAATATAGAATCTACACTTGTTGTTCATCATATGGAATAACATAATCTAGTTGTATGATCTTTTATTTTAATACATGTAAAAGATCAGGTTTGTCCATCTTCGTTATAGATACATTGAGCACATTGTGGACTTTAGAGAGGATTGGTGAAAGGGCCAATTTGTAATCTACCATCCCCATATCATCAGTAATTTCAAATGGGGAAATATACATAGATATTATTTTTTCATTATTTCTAAATCTCGTTACCTTCTTCGTTGGAGATATTCCCATAAACTCCTTGTCAACGACAATAAAATCTAGATCATGTCAATGATTGTCAGCATAAATGTTTGGACAAATTTGTGATACAATTCTGTGTTTCTAAATGTATCTAACGTTATGTTAAATTTATTCATCTACCTCAGGTCCAAATAAATTTCTTTCTCTATCTTCATCCCACAAATTAGGAATTATACTCTTTATAACATACGAGACTTCATAAGGAACCATCTGAATTCTCATTTGAAATATATTGTTGTATTAAAAATGAACTAGGGGATGGTGTTTATTGAAAACACCTTTAAAATACCAAGAAAATGTTTTTAATATATTCTACTAGGTTTGAATTATTCTTCCATGATGGCCATTTGTATGAGGATGACACACGGTGATGAAATATAGCTTTGTATATGGATACTATGGAAGAATTCGCCTGAACATTGATGTAAACCTTGGATTGTAATCAGATTTAATAGAATTTGGTATTCCATGAAACCATACCAATTCCTAAATGTATATCATGTAATGATAATATAGATAAAAATCATCTCTTATAGAGTTGAAGTGTGTTGAATTTGTAAGGTTATCAACTTCAACCCATACAAAATTATTCCTTTATATATTTAAGGAGTTGAAGGAAAAAATCCATGCATATGTTTTCCCATTTAAATTATGGTATGGTTAATATTTACAACATACCCTTCCAATTTTTTTCTCAAACTTAACTTACTAACATAAAAGAACTAAGATTCAAACTCTAGGTTCCCTCTCATCATTACATCCCACCATAAATAATCATTCATATATTAATACATTACTATACTTCCAAGATGAATATATAAAGAAGAACTATGATCCTCTTCTTTCATCTCTATCTTAAATTATGGTATTGAAAAAACACATAAACAGTTCCTAAATCTCATCATTCCATCATAATCAATGATGAACTTCGGAACATTTCTCTCCTTCTTCTAGAGATCCACATCATCATTTTGTGCATATTCAAAATTTAATTAGATAGAATTGTTTAACACTCATTTGATAGAGATAAAATTTCTCATATTACTTCATAATTTTCTAGATCCTTCCTTTAAAAATTAAAAAATATTGGATCTTTTGGGACCCTAACAATATATATGCCAGATTGAACCTTTTGTCTCAATACATCCACCACCTTCTTCTATTTCCCTAGGAGTTAATGCATTGATAAGTCATAATATTTAATCATCTCTACGAATATTCTTTGATGCATCATCAAATCCTTTAATGTGAATGTATACATTAATTATTTTTGTCATCACTATATATATTACACTTTTCACTATAAAGATAATTCATCTGGACCATTAATACCTAAATTACTATATCCAACTCCAAATCATGAGTTGGGTAAGTTATTTCATGAAAATTTTACAAATTCTTTGAGGGATAAACTATAACCATTTCACTCTACATGAGAACGCTTCCAAAAACCCTTCATGGATATATAACTATATATTACAAAGTCTTATCCACTATAGGGTAATTATATAATGGGTGTGTTTAATAATCTTCTCTTCAGTTCCAAAAAATTATCTAATATCCATCTATCTATAGGAAATTACCTCTTTTACACATAATCTTGGTGAGTGGAATAGATAGTAGTGAAAATTTATCCACAAAAATAAAATAATATCCATCAAAACCAATAAATATTTGAATCTTAGTTACCATGGATGGTCTCATACAATGATCAATGGCCACATTCTTTGATGTATTGACCAATATACCATCTATTGATATTATATAACTCCAATATGAAAACTTTTTCATCTAAAATTCACATTTAATACAGTTTATCCTTCCATAGGGTCTTCAATAAAATTGTCATTTTATATTCATTTTCATACTTATTCTTTAAATATATAAAAATATAATCTATAAATACAACCAAAAAATAATCATGTTAATATATAATGAATCTATTAATTAAATAAATGAATATATTGTGAGAATTAGTAAGACTGAATTGAATCAAAATACAATCATTCTGTCCATAAATAATATGGATTGATTTCATGGTAATATCCTTGTTATTGAACATTAATTTATGATATAGATAATGAAGGTGAAACAGTCGAAAGTATTATGCTCCATATATTTGATCAAATAAGTCATCAATATGGTTTTTAGGATACATGTTATTGATCATGATATTGTTTATCTCACGATAAGAAAGGTAGTTTCACATCGATTAATGTTTATTCTTAAAAAAATAGAATAGTTTTACCCCAGGAAGATAGAATTTCTTGAATGAGTCCCTTTTCCAGGTTCTACATGATTTTCATATTCAATTCATCCAACTCAATCGGGACATTCCATATGGATTCCTTGAAATTGTTTTGGGACCATGTATGAGTTGTATTGAGTACTCAACATCTAGCTTTAGTGGAAGACTAGTAAATTCTTTTATACAGTAATTAAAAAACTCCGTTCCAATAGTCAAAACATAAATATTGAATTTGATCCCAACTATAAGGCCCCAGCCTTAAACCTTACTTAATCTTGAGTTATTACAAGATTACACATTGAGGATCTTTTCAGGTTTAGAGTTTTAGAGAATTAGATCATGAAACTTTCATTACATTCCACATTTAAACGAAGTGGTTACATAAAAGAGAGTATTCATTCTTCCCATCAACGGAAACATATTTAAAATATAACATGGATTCTTTCTTGACACATCCTTGACACTATCATCACATCATGTACCTTTCCCTTGACCTGTGAAAAACATTTCAAAAACTTGGGATGAGCATAAAAAGCTCAGTAAGGGTTATAAAAATATGGAAAGGAAACATGAGTTCATATATACATAATAATGAAATCATACTTTACCCATAAAACATAGGCACTTTAACATACCTCATCAAACCATGAATAAATCATAGAAAACATAAGACATAAAGGTAACTTGAGGCATTCATAACATTCTTACGTGGGGAGTAACCCTCTTGGTTACGTTTGGAATACCCATCACAGTATATTCCCTAAATCTCTTTGGAGAAACCTTAACGTTTCACTCCTTCGCATTACCCAATGCATTGGAGAGGTATATCGGGCTCACCCGCCCTTAGTTTATCACGGAACCACCCGTTCTTCATAACAATGCCCAAGAACCATAACATAATCGTATCACATAAACATGAATAAAGGAAACATAACATTTCCACATTTCAATCACAATATAACATTTTAGGATATTGAAATAATGAATCCATTCAAAAAGAAACCATTTCCAAAACCATTTAAAACATTTAATAAAGAGATTTTTGAATCAAAGTGTCCCATACCACCTTGAAGCTTTTAACATTTTAAACCATTAATATCCATATAAATAAATCCTTAAAACCATTTTGAAAACATGGATATTAATAAGAACAAATAATTAAAACATTTAAAACGATATTTTGGTTAAAGGGGTTTTACCAAAATTAGAGACACTTGAATACAATAATCGAGGAATAACATTTAGTCAGAATTTTATAATATCATGAGAATAAAAGGATTCATGATATAATACTCCAAAGGACAGTATATACACCATATAAGAGTGAATTGGTGCATGACAACAATGAACCCTCAATAGAAATGTCAAATGTGATGAAATCCCTAATAGAGAATGTATCCTTAAATTAAGGACAAATCAATCTCAAAAATATGTGTGACAAATATAAGTACACCCAATATAAGTGGATATTAAGTTTAAAACAACAAAAGGTCATTCACACATATTCAATGGATGACATATTCAATGACTACATGTTGAACCCAAAGAAATCGAAATTGGGTTAAAAAGTTCCCTTGACAGCCTAACGGCATCACATCAAAATGAGTTGATGAGAGATAAAAAGTGTATCTCATCACTTGGACATAAAATTTACATCAATAAGGATATATGAGAAAATATCCCAACATAACAATATGTAAATTAAAAGACCCAACAAAATAAGTCTTTTAAAAAAAAGAGGAGGGTGAAAGGTTCCCTTACCGACTTGGGTATCTTTCAAAACATACACCCCATGAAAGAAGGACAATAGAGCATTGACGTAATTACTCATAAACGAGAGTATATTACAAAAATAGTAGAATAGTTTGCATTACATACACCACTCAATGGAATTTGGGGCAAATGTAGCATAAATCTCATGGGAATAAAAGTGAGATGAAAAATCCCTTACAAAAACTCGGCAGCCTAACGACGCCACATAAAACATCCGAATATGGATTGATGAGATAAAATAGGGTATCTCATCACATTACAATAAAATTTACAGCAAGTGTAATATAAAATAAAATCCCCCCAACATTACAAAGAGGAGCCTAAAAGAAGTGACATAAAGGAGAGTACTTAAAAAGAAAGAGAGAGGTTAGATCTCTTACGAAAGTTCGGCAGCATAACGGCGCCACTCAAAACTTCCAAAATGGATTGATGAGAGAGAATAGGGTCTCTCATCACATGAACATAAAAATTTCAGTAGGATTAATATAAAAGAAAATCCCAATCATAAGAAATATGATCTTAAAAGAAATGACGTAAAAGAGTTTACTTAAAAAGAAAGAGAGTTGTAGGATCCCTTACCTCGGGTCCGACTTGAATCGATCGTTCTTTAACGTCCTGAATAATAAACTTGAGTTAATTTCTACTTCCTTAAGAACATTTTTCAAGTTCATTATTCCTTTTATATCACTTATTAATATGTCATAAACATTATGTAATCATTTAAGTTAATAATATTTGTTTTGCCGATATTTGGTTCTTAAGTCGAAAGTGGACTTCTTACAATTACATGTTGTTCGTGTGGCCAAATGTTTATTATATCCAGAATTGTATTCATGATGTAGATATCATATATGTCATATATATCCAGTACATGCATTCATTTATAACATTACATAATCATTTAGAGGTAAGAAATGAAATGCACCGTTCATGGAGACGGTAAGCCGTATGTACGCATGAACGCTACTTTCATTTCTTTGTCATATTAATGGAATTAAAACTAAATGAGAGGTATGTATATTTTAATTCCAGAATTATATTCATCATTTAGATATATCATTCATTATATATATCAATTATATATATGTACTTTTAATAGTATATTACATTTGGGGATAAGAAATGAAATGCACCGTTCATGGAGACGGTAAGTCGTACGTACGCATGAACGCTACTTTCATTTCTATCTCATACTTTAATGGAAAGAAATAATAATTATATATAGGTATATAATAATTCCAGTATAAAATAATATATAATAACATTAAATCCATCCTTTAAACGTCCCACGTATGGCATTAACGAATCACATCACTTTGAGGGGGCGGTAGTCCGCACTTCCAAAAATGAAGATATCGCGTATACCCATAATGGAAGCCATAAAGGTAAGACACAAATGAAAAATACAGAAGAATAAGTAAAACATAAACATATTATATATCATATATAAAAATAGTGACATCATAATGGCCACCTTTGAAGGTGTTAAATGAGTATTGAACAATCATCGTTTCGGGAGGCAGAATTTCGCCATCCACAGAAACTGTATGTTCATTAACCATTTGATGTAGTTGTGTGATAGTTTTGCATGAATAAATCTTATAACAACATCCTAGTATATTTAATATACTGGTGTTGTTACAAAATAAGTAAATAAAAAGAGTTTAGTGGGTTGGAGAAGCAAAATAAAACAAATGAACATGAGAGAATTAATTACCTTTAAAAGTGTAACTCCTTTTGATTTGAGCCTAAAGGCTTCCTTTGAAAGGATTCTGCCCAAAGGGAATCCTCTAGGATGAGGAGAGGGATGTGGAGAGAGTAAATGGGCAGGGTGTGGCCGAGCCAAAGGCTTGAGGAGTGTGTGAAATGAGGTAGAGTTGGGGGCCTTTTATAAGAGGAGAGGAGGGGCACTTTTGGAAAGTAAAGAAATATTACTTTATTTGAAAATGTCTTTCGGTTTTAAAAGGTCCCACATTGATATAATTTGTGGATAAGGTGATAAGGGTTCTAAATCCACTCATCCAATTGGTTTTGGACATGTTTAGTTCATATATTTTACATTATCTTTCCATTTTATTTAAAACGTCAAATAATGATGTCATCGCTGTATCATTATTATGTCATAAATAATTTAATTTATTTAATGTCTAAAAATCATAAAAAAAATACTATGATGTAGGAAATCTTTTTATCTTTCCAATGACTATTTATAATCAAATATATGATCTTTATAACCCCATGTAAAAATTGTTTTCGTAAAACATTTCTTGTTTGTGTCATTTTTACTTTAACATTTAATAAAAAGTTATTTATGTCATTTCCAAACCAAAGTGTCTCCGTGGGGTCCCCAAGTTGACCCATGGCTTGTATTGGTCGGCCATGACACAACCAATAAGGTTGGGACATGTGTCTAGGTCATTTCATATTATTAAAAGCATTATTTATACCTTAAACTACACTAATTACCACTAATCGCAATTAAGAACTTAATAAGTTACTATTCACCAAAAAATTATTTTAATCTCATTGAACCACATTTTACTTCTTAATGACAACCATGTATGTCGGATTTTCAAAATTCAGTACACATTAGTGGTAAACTTTCATTTAACTGAAAAATCAGTTTGCTTGATTACCACTTAGTGGTTTCACTATTCATCAAAAATTGCAGTTTTTCAGAAAATTACCAAAAATTCACCCTAAGATATATTTGATATTCCGAATTCAAAAATGAATTCCATTTTACAAAATTCAAAACATATAAGTCACATTAATTAATTTAATAATTAATTCCCGCTGTCATGACAAATAACGTGTTTTATGAAACAATAAGTATCAAAAGATTGACACTAGTTTAAGTCTGATTTCAAAGTGAAATTGACTCCAACGAACACTATTGGATTTAATGGTAAAAATATTTTCTAATTTCACTTTAAAACCAATTCAAAATATAATCTAATCATATAAATAAATTATATTAAAAAGTGGTTTTGAATTAAAATACAACATTTTACACTATTCATTAAAAAAAATGAACTTTATCGGAAAGATACCAAAAATTTACACAAAGTAAATTTTGATGTCCCAATTCTTAATAAGAGTTTTATTTGGTCCAAAAGAATGTTTAAGAGTGAACAAAACTATATTTAATGACAGTTCTCCATCAAAAGTTGATAAGTGAACCTTTAGTGAAAACTAGGGCATATACGCCTAAAATTGAATTCTTTCTGTATTTTAAGCCTTTATCTTTTATTGTATAAATGTAAAAATATTTAAGAAAATATATAATCATATTTTAGTTATTTCTATCCATTCCCGCCATTACAACGGCTACATGTTAACTACCATTTAGAATAATATTATTTTATTATTAGAGTGCAACGTAAGATTCCCAAGAAACTCGTTGTTGCGTGTTGGGTACGCCATCGAGCATAGCGTCCCCTTTAAAGTCATATTAATATTTTATTCACAAATATGGATAAATATGAAAATTTCATATTCCTTATTTACCTGGGGTGTTACATCCTTCCCCCCTTTTGGGAATTGCGTCCTCGCAATTTTAAAATTGCGCTTGGAAACATCCTTGAAAGTCCCACATCGGAACAAAAGTCGGTAAAACAAACACTTTAAAATAAAGAGAGATAAGTACAAAGGTCACCCGAGTTAACCCATACTAGGATTCCAAGTATGAAAATATGGACATGGAGGAAAAAACAAAGGGTCATGTTCTGATGGAGAGTGATAGAAAACATGTTTAGGAGAAAGTTAACCACGAGAAAATCACAAACTTGTGATGGGTGAAACGGTATTCGATTCCCCAGTAGGAAAAGTTAATAGACAACATTTTTGTTTTAAGTTAATTTTTATTGAGGAATTTATTCATAAGGAAACATAATCACTTATCATATTGACTTTCAACTTTTATTAGATTCCTTACGCAAACTCATATTTTTTCCAAAAGACGAGTATTTAGGGAGACTTGTTCGCATTAAGAGTACTATAATCAACTTCTAGAGAATCACCTAACCCAAAAAAAACTACATACTTCCCATGTCTTTAGACTTTAACCAAAACCAAAACCCAAAAGATTAGTACAAGATCAGATAACCCAGAAAAGGATAACCCCTTATAAAAAGAAAATCTATTCTTAATCTCCAAAATTTGTCCAACAAAACCCAAAGTTCAACGAGGACCATCTGATAAACAAATTGTCCATAAAATTCTTAAAAGTAAACCAATATAAGATTGAAACCCAAATATTTTAAGGATTTAGTCACATAGTCTTCCAAGTTAAATCGTAACATTTATCTCCAAACAACATCAGTTGCTCCTAAAGTCTCACATTAAAAAGTAATTATCCTAATCACATATCCTCCAAAATAGGTTAATCATTTTCATAAATAACCCAAAATCAACTTACTCTTAATTCATAAAATCATATAACTAAAAAGAATCAGTCAAACTAACCAGGGACTTCACGTAGTCCAGTGGTAGGCGATAAATACCAGTTGCACTTTGGTTGTGGGTTCGATACCTGCAGCTTTGTCCGACGCGACGGGTTGTCACACGGTCTGCGTGTTGTCCTTTTTTCAAAACTATATAATTCTTAAAACATTCCCCAAAATGAGATAAAATCTTCAAAGATGATCATAACATATTTTAACCTAAAGTTTATCTCATGCCTTTCATTTTCCATCAGAACATATAATAACCCATAATTACCTCAAAAGTAAGGATCATATAAACCCTAATGGTTACCTTAATAATTATTACCTGAATTTCCACATCGAGTTGGCCATCTCGTACATGATGAAATAGAGAACTCACCAAGGTTCAAGTGGTTGATCATGACTCCTTGATAGTTGGTTTAGAAAAACCATGAGATTCCTCATTGAATCCCCCATCTCATCGAGTATCTTAATCAGAGAACCACCACAGTTTCCTTCAAACCCATTGTCACTTTGGTGCCTGCTAGATCCAGCCATTTACTAAAACCAAAAAGGTTAGTGTGAGTATATCAACAAAACCATCATGTACTAATGAGGAAGGTAAACACTAAGATATACTTACTCATTCACTTTATCTAAAATTAGGACTCTTTCTGAAATCCTAACCATTATGGTAATGTCACTTATGCTTAAAGAATACCCTAACCTCTAAAGTTATCTAAACCGACCTTTGATACCAACTATAAGGCCCCAGCCATAAACCTTACTTATTCTTGAGTTATTACAAGATTACACACTGAGGATCTTTTCAGGTTTAGAGTTTTAGAGAATTATATCATGAAACTTTCATTACATTCCACATTTAAACGAAGTGGTTACATAAAAGACAGTATTCATTCTTCCCATCAACGGAAACATATTTAAAATATAACATGGATTCTTTCTTGACACATCCTTGACACTATCATCACATCATGTAACTTTCCCTTGACCTGTGAAAAACATTTCAAAAACTTGGGATGAGCATAAAAAGCTCAGTAACGGTTATAAAAATATGGAAAGGAAACATGAGTTCATATATACATAATAATGAAATCATACTTTACCCATAAAACATAGGCACTTTAACATACCTCATCAAACCATGAATAAATCATAGAAAACATAAGACATAAAGGTAACTTGAGGCATTCATAACATTCTTACGTGGGGAGTAACCCTCTTGGTTACGTTTGGAATACCCATCACAGTATATTCCCTAAATCTCTTCGGAGAAACCTTAACGTTTCACTCCTTCGCGTTACCCAATGCATTGGAGAGCTATATCGGGCTCACCCGCCCTTAGTTTATCACGGAACCACCCGTTCTTCATAACAATGCCCAAGAACCATAACATAATCGTATCACATAAACATTAATAAAGGAAACATAACATTTCCACATTTCAATCACAATATAACATTTTAGGATATTGAAATAATGAATCCATTCAAAAAGAAACCATTTCCAAAACCATTTAAAACATTTAATAAAGAGATTTTTGAATCAAAGTGTCCCATACCACCTTGAAGCTTTTAACATTTTAAACCATTAATATCCATATAAATAAATCCTTAAAAACATTTTGAAAACATGGATATTAATAAGAACAAATAATTAAAACATTTAAAACGATATTTTGGTTAAAGGGGTTTTACCAAAATTAGAGACACTTGAATACAATAATCGAGGAATAGCATTTAGTCAGAATTTTATAATATCATGAGAATAAAAGGATTCATGATATAATACTCCAAAGGACAGTATATACACCATATAAGAGTGAATTGGTGCATGACAACAATGAACCCTCAATAGAAATGTCAAATGTGATGAAATCCCTTATAGAGAAGGTATCCTTAAATTAAGGACAAATCAATCTCAAAAATATGTGTGACAAATATAAGTACACCCAATATAAGTGGATATTAAGTTTAAAACAACAAAAGGTCATTCACACATATTCAATGGATGACATATTCAATGACTACATGTTGAACCCAAAGAAATCGAAATTGGGTTAAAAAGTTCCCTTGACAGCCTAACGACATCACATCAAAATGAGTTGATGAGAGATAAAAAGTGTATCTCATCACTTGGACATAAAATTTACATCAATAAGGATATATGAGAAAATATCCCAACATAACAATATGTAAATTAAAAGACCCCACAAAATAAG
Source organism: Viscum album (assembly GCA_963277665.1). Classification (NCBI taxonomy): domain Eukaryota; kingdom Viridiplantae; phylum Streptophyta; class Magnoliopsida; order Santalales; family Viscaceae; genus Viscum; species Viscum album. The sequence goes on from OY728136.1 coordinate 1,295,662,168, forward strand.
TCTTTTAAAAAAAAGAGGAGGGTGAAAGGTTCCCTTACCGACTTGGGTATCTTTCAAAACATACACCCCATGAAAGAAGGACAATAGAGCATTGATGTAAATACTCATAAACGAGAGTATATTACACAAACAGTAGAATAGTTGGCATTACATACACCACTCAATGGAATTTGGGGCAAATGTAGCATAAATCTCATGGGAATAAAAGTGAGATGAAAAATCCCTTACAAAAACTCGGCAGCCTATCGGCGCCACATAAAACTTCCGAATATGGATTGATGAGATAAAATAGGGTATATCATCACATTACAATAAAATTTACAGCAATAGTAATATAAAATAACATCCCCCCAACATTACAAAGAGGATCCTAAAATAAGTGACATAAAGGAGAGTACTTAAAAAGAAAGAGAGAGGTTAGATCTCTTACGAAAGTTCGGCAGCCTAACGGCGCCACTCAAAACTTCCAAAATGGATTGATGAGAGAGAATAGGGTCTCTCATCACATGAACATAAAAATTACAGTAGGAGTAATATAAAAGAACATCCCAATAATAAGAAATATGAGCTTAAAATAAATGACGTAAAAGAGTGTACTTAAAAAGAAAGAGAGTTGTAGGATCCCCTACCTCGGGTCCGACTTGACTCGATCGTTCTTTAACGTCCTGAATAATAAACTTGAGTTAATTTCTACTTCCTTAAGAACCTTTTTCAAGTTCATTATTCCTTTTATATCACTTATTACCATGTCATAAACATTATGTAATCATTTAAGTTAATAATATTTGTTTTGCCGATATTTGGTTCTTAAGTCGAAAGTGGACTTCTTACAATTACATGTTGTTCATGTGGCCAAATGTTTATTATATCCAGAATTGTATTCATGATTTAGATATCATATATGTCATATATATCCAGTACATGCATTCATTTATAACATTACATAATCATTTAGAGGTAAGAAATGAAATGCACCGTTCATGGAGACGGTAAGCCGTACGTACGCATGAACGCTACTTTCATTTCTTTGTCATATTAATGGAATTAAAACTAAATGAGAGGTATGTATATTTTAATTCCAGAATTATATTCATCATTTAGATATATAATTCATTATATATATCAATTATATAGATGTACTTTTAATAGTATATTACATTTGGGGATAAGAAATGAAATGCACCGTTCATGGAGACGGTAAGCCGTACGTACGCATGAACACTGCTTTCATTTCTATCTCATACATTAATGGAAAGAAATAATAATTATATAGAGGTATATAATAATTCCAGTATAACATAATATATAATAACATTAAATCCATCCTTTAAACATCCCACGTATGGCATTAACGAATCACATCACTTTGAGGGGGCAGTAGTCCGCACTTCCTAAAATGAAGATATCACGTATACCCATAATGGAATCCATAAAGGTAAGACAAAAATGAAAAATACAGAAGCATAAGTAAAACATAAACATATTATATATCATATATAAAAATATTGACATCATAATGGCCACCTTTGAAGGTGTTAAATGAGTATTGAACAATCATCGTTTCGGGAGGCAGAATTTCGCCATCCACGGAAACTTTATGTTCTTTAACCATTTGATGTAGTTGTGTGATAGTGTAGCATGAATAAATCTTATAACAACATCCTAGTATATTGAAGATACTGGTGTTGTTACAAAAGAAGTAAATAAAAAGAGTTTAGTGGGCTGGAGAAGCAAAATAAAACAAATGAACACGAGAGAATGAATTACCTTTAAAAGTGTAACTCCTTTTGATTTGAGCCTAAAGGCTTCCTCTGAAAGGATTCTTCCCAAAGGGAATCCTCTAGGATGAGGAGAGGGATGTGTAGAGAGTAAATGGTCAGGGTTTGGCCGAGCCAAAGGCTTGAGGAGTGTGTGAAATGAGGTAGAGGTGGGGGCCTTTTATAAGAGGAGAGGAGGGGCACTTTTGGAAAGTAAAGAAATATTACTTTATTTGAAAATGTGTTTCGGTTTTAAAAGGTCCCACATTGATATAATTTGTGGATAAGGTGATAAGGGTTCTAAATACACTCATCCAATTTGTTTTGGACATGTGTAGTTCATATATTTTACATTATCTTTCCATTTTATTTAAAACGTCAAATAATGATGTCATCGCTGCATCATTATTATGTCATAAATAATTTAATTTATTTAATGTCTAAAAATCATAAAAAAAAATACTATGATGTAGGAAATCTTTTTAGCTTTCCAATTACTATTTATAATCAAAAATATGATCTTTATAACCCCATGTAAAAATTGTTTTCGTAAAACATCTCTTGTTTGTGTCATTTTTACTTTAACATTTAATAAAAAGTTATTTATGTCATTTCCAAACCAAAGTGTCTCCATGGGGTCCCCAAGTTGACCCATGGCTTGTCTTGGTCGGCCATGACACAACCAATAAGGTTGGTACATGTGTCTAGGTCATTTCATATTATTAAAGCATTATTTATACCTTAAACTACACTAATTACCACTAATCGCGATTAAGAACTTAATAAGTTACTATTCACCAAAAAATTATTTTAATCTCATTGAACCACATTTTACTTCTTAATGAAAACCATGTATGTCGGATTTTCAAAATTCAGTACACATTAGTGGTAAACTTTCATTTAACTGAAAAATCAGTTTGCTTGATTACTACTTAGTGGTTTCACTATTCATCAAAAATTGAAGTTTTTCAGAAAATTACCAAAAATTCACCCTAAGCTATATTTGATATTCCGAATTCAAAAATGAAGTCCATTTTACAAAATTCAAAACATAGAAGTCACATTAATTAATTTAATAATTAATTCCCGCTGTCATGACAAATAGCGTGTTTTATGAAACAATAAGTATCAAAAGATTGACACTAGTTTAAGTCTGATTTCAAAGTGAAATTGATTCCAACGAACACTATTGGATTTAATGGTAAAAATATTTTCTAATTTCACTTTAAAACCAATTCAAAATATAATCTAATCATATAAATAAATTATATTAAAAAGTGGTTTTCAATTAAAATACAACATTTTACACTATTCATTAAAAAAAATGAACTTTATCGGAAAGATACCAAAAATTTACACAAAGTAAATTTTGATGTCCCGATTCTTAATAAGAGTTTTATTTGGTCCAAAAGAATGTTTAATAGTGAACAAAACTATATTTAATGACGGTTCTCCATCAAAAGGTGATAAGTGAACCTTTAGTGAAAACTAGGGCATATACGCCTAAAATTGAATTCTTTCCGTATTTTAAGCCTTTATCTTTTATTGTATAAATGTAAAAATATTTAAGAACATATATAATCATATTTTAGTTATTTCTATCCATTCCCGCCATTACAACAGCTACATGTTAACTACCATTTAGAATAATATTATTTTATTATTAGAGTGCAACATAAGATTCCCAAGAAACTCGTTGTTGCGTGTTGGGTATGCCATCGAGCATAGCGTCCCCTTTAAAGTCATATTAATATTTTATTCACAAATATGGATAAATATGAAAATTTCATATTCCTTATTTACCTGGGGTGTTACACCAACCATCTATGATAAATTCCGGGTTGAATAGGATTAAAAAACCCATATAGAGGATGTGGTTTCCATTAAAATTTTATATTTATCATCTTGTTTATAGATGATCATAGTTATCGTTAGAATATCAAATTTTACATCCTATCATTGGAAATTGATGTTATATTTATGTTGAGAAATCTAATAAATGACTAAGTAAAAATAATTTTCATCTATTGGGAGAATAATTAGGTTTTAATGAATCACATTCCCAAAAACTTCAATTATAGATTAATAATATACTTGAGAAGAAATCATTTTACCATTACGTACTTTCTCTAATACAACAACATTTTATCATTGTGGTAGAATTTCGATACCCTTATAAAATTATTCTAATAGGGTATATCTATAATCAAATAATATATTACTAGTTCATGAGTGGATGTTGTATGTACCTTTCACCACATAATTATCAAACCTCTTGTCAGAAATAGTGATCACATGATATTTCCATTTGTCTCTCAGCCTAAGAGGATCCTGACATCGATCATTATCATCATTAATAGTTGAATTTGAGAAATGATTATAATAATTTTCATAATCCTTGGATTTTATGTGATGGGGTGTGTGTGGTGAATTAGTGAAAGTCTTATTATCATCAATTTCATTAACTACCCAACTCATTATATTTAGACATTCACGGGCTTTATAACCAACAAATCAAAATTTAATGAACCTCTCAGTTCCATTTAATCATTTCCATTAATGTTTCATCCCACAATTTTTGCTTGTATATGGATGGAATTTCTATCCACTATATTATTTATTCAATTTTTCATGAGACCTGATCTTCCTTTTTCCTATTAAAACAATAGAAATAGTGGGAAAATCTAATTTCAATTTTGACATTTAGTTCACATTGAACAATTTCTTCATAGCTAATAATGTTTCTTATTGTTATTCCATTTATATGACTTTATTTTATGACACCAAAGAATATATCAACCATAAATTCATTTTGGATGATAATACCCCAAGAATACCTTATAATTATTGTAAAAAATTGAATAGGTACCGATAGATTCATCATCCATCTCCTTCAGCTCAAGGAATTCATTCTCAATTATTGTATAAAAAATACGAGGAATATACTTATTGAATTAGAAGGATAAAAATGAATTATTTCTTCGTATTTTAATAAATAATATAAGGAATTTACTTATTGAAAAATGATCTCTTAAAATCATCTCCATATATAGAGTCATTTTCTACATGTCCCCTCATATTCTTGATAATATTTCACCACTGATATGCTTCAACATCTAGATGATAAACAACCAAAATATATTTTTTATGCTCTGAACACTAAAAAATGGAAAATATATTTTAAATGGTACTAATATACTACTAAAAAACTATAGGATCAGAAAAACCGCTAAAATAATGTGGTAATTTCCTCTTGAAGGACTCGAAATAAAAAATTTCCCTCTTTTGATGAATTGGAATTCCATCATGATTTATAGCTTAATAATGTTTTCTGACCATATAAATGAGATTTTTCGTTACATGTCCTTTATCGTTTTATTTCTCTAGGGGTCAATCATTACATTTTATATCAAATTTTGCATTAATATGGTTCCTTTATGATCTTTCCATTGACTAAAACCAAAAAAGAATAATATGAGAAACAAAAAACATCTTTGGAATCCAAATAATTCAGAAGGAAAAATAATTTATGGAATTTATAAAAAATGACACCTTCTTTTTAATATATGAAATATTAGTCTTAAATTATGCTATTCTGGTTCATCGTCATTACAAATCCTTCATAATTTTTCATCATCATTTCATGATTTTCTAAATAATATTTTATGGGAGTGTCAAACTAGGTGTGCGGTAAGGTCTATTGTTGTGAACTAGTTGATGATCAGGTCTTTCTTAATGCACCATTTTGAATATATTAACCCTAGTTTCCACAATTCTAGAACAAAATCCACTTTTATTTTCCATACATGAATGTTTTTCTAGAAAAACCACACATCTTTCTTTACCATAACCCATGACGTTATCTTATACGTAGTATTATCCTAAGAGTTCTTTCTATATTTTTCCCTTCATTGTTTCCAACGGATATCTAAACCTTTTCACTAATTTCAAATATAACAAACCAAGAATTACATACATAGATATTATTTCATCATAGATAAATATTCAATAAATTTTAAAATTACATGCTTGGGGAAAATAAAAGATTATTGTCTTTGGATACTAGATACACAATTTTGTTTTTTTAAGATAATCAATATCTCCTATAAATATCTTCTAATTTAGTAAAAATCATAGACATACCATACATAAACCGTTATTTATAACATGGAGAAATGAAACATGAAAAAGTTTGATTTTACATTCCTTTTAAGGGTAAACATGGAATATATCAACTGATGATAATATTAATTCATAAGATAGGGATAAGGTTATGATATTATGAATATAACTTAGATAATTAATTTCAATTCTATCAGGGATAATAACAATGATTCAAATAGTAAAACATTATCATTTAAAAATAAATTTACCATAAGAGTGAGAAATAATCATGAATCAATCATGAATCATGATTTTATTTAATATAATTATGTAATAATCATAAATATAAAAACAATTTTATATTTTATGGTTAAAAAACAACACCATAAAATGATAATATCTCAGGAATTAAAATATGTTTCCTATTTCATAATATATATGAAATCATCACCTATTTCTTAAAGTAGATCAAGCACATCATCATGTTTCTGATTGTGGATCAAGAACATTGGGTTTTTTCAATCATTATCTCATATGATATAAAACATTACCCAATGTATTGGAGGTATATATATGCATCAACAATAACAGAATTAAAATCATAAAATTTGTTCCACAAGGTCATAAAAATGCATCATATCTGATCCCATGAAAATAAACGGGTTTCATTAATATTTCCTCATACCAAAACCCATTTAAAATAAATGATTTTAATAATAATTTCATCATTTAATAATATCATAACACATGTAAAATTAATTAGTTTTATAAATATTTCATCATTTTACCATATGATAACCTTGTAAAAGGAACCAGGTTTATAAAAATTTCATCATATCATTATATCATGACCCACGAAAAAATGAAAGAGGTTTCAAAAAAATATTTTAACCATAAATATAAAACATAAAAATAAATAATAAGGATGGAATCCATGAATTATATCACAATTTAAATATAATAAAAAATTCTTTTTGATTATTTATTAATAATATATCTCAAATTATCATTAAAAAATTCTGGATGAAAAATTAATTTCATTTGATATCATTTATTTAAAATATATTAATTTCCCAAATATTAATAAAAATTTAATTTTAAAAAAACCTTGAAAACATTTAATTTATTATTAAAATAATTTAGTTTTTATTAAATAGGAAAATTACACTAATTTCATACACATTGAAACAATTATTCCTTTAATATTTTCCGAAAAATGAAAAAACTACCTCGTTCAGAAAACAGAAAGAAGACTATTAGTAAAAAAATTAGTAAAAATTAAAAATCTGTATAAATTTCTATAATATTCATTGGATAATAGTAAAAAATTCCATAAAACATTTTTATAAAACATGTACATATATTAAAAAGTTTATTTGATCAAAGAGAGAAATAAATTTACGTTTTCAATAAAAACATTATTTTGTAATATTGAGTACCAAAAGAGAGGAAAATTAACATAAAAAATTATTTTCTAGAAATAATCATAGTAGAATAAAATTCCGGATTTTTCTAACAGATAGATCATAATATTCTATAATCTTAATCTTAATCATGAACAATCCTAATAAAAAAGAGAGTTTAACATAAAACATTTACCACTTTGGTATCCTATAAATCATAAGCCCCAAGAAATAAAGAACCTTATATTGATATGTAAATATACACCATAAGTATAATAATAATCATAAAAGTAATTCATGTTTTATAAAAACACCACACAAATGAACCAAGTGGTGTATAAGGTATATGTCCCCCATAAATAAAAGTTAGATGAAAATCCCTTACGTAAAGTCACAACATCCTTCATATATGTTCTAATATCCTAAATATTAATTTTTTATAATAATTGTATTAAAGAACCATACTATTATTTATCGTGAAATATATTATCTACTTATGACCTTTTAATATACATTTATCAATTTTAACTTGTTAAATTCATGTCTCTAGTAATAACGATTTTTTTTCATGCATGTTTTGGTTTAATATTTTTGTTAATTTTAATTTGATCATGGTAAAATAATCTATAAAGTTTGTAAAATTATATAAATATCTTTTATATTCGTTATATATTTATTTATATTAATCTATTAAAGTTAGATATAGAAAATGAATTACATTGTTCATGGAGATGGTATGTTGTACGTACGCAAAAAAATTATTTCCCTTTCCTCGAGGGATGAAATGAAAGAGAAGTAAATGAAACATTACATTTACATAGTCACTATTATGTAATATATATCATATATTTTCATTAAAATTATCCTTAATAATTTCTATGTAAATTCTATGTGAATATTTAATATCTTCGCTTTGAGAGCCGATTCTGAGACGTAAACATGAGTGGTGTTATCCTATTCCCACAGAATGGAAATTTTGAATTTATATGTGGAATTATACTATCAAAAGTATAATTATGTAATAAATATTATATAAATATTGAATTTTTATAATGTATCCATTCATGAGAGGTTCTGATGTAAAATTAATTATATAAATTTGTGAGGCGATAGTCTGTTGTTCACATGATCGATGGTTTCATTTTCCATTTGATAGAAGAGTAGGTGAATATTGGTTTTCCCATTGAAAAGACAAAAAATAATTATACGGTATATTTTTTTATTATATAATCATATTTTTATAGTATTTTTGGAAGGTGGAATAACAAATAAAATAGAAATTCTTCGTTTAGAATGATACCTCTTCTTCGAATTACCTTTATCTCTTTACACTGAAACCCTTACTTGGATACATTTGGAATAAAAACAAGAACTCTAAGATGTGAGTAAGGAATTAAAGAAAATATTTGGGCTAGTATTTTCTAAACCAAGAGGATTTATATGTTTGTAGAGGATATGATAAGGGGTTCCATTTTATAAGTGAGGAAGAGGACACACTTGAAAATTTTGATATGAATACTGTGTACCCATGTTTTTTAGATCATACAAGGATCGAAAATCAATAATTATTAAACCATATAATATATTATGTCTCAATAAGTCCATAAAATTTGATCTGGACAAGTTTATATTTCATTTTATACCTTATCATTATAGTTTAACTCCCAGTAATCATGTTTTTACCTTAAGTGAGGATATTAATTTTTACTATTTTTTACTTTTCATTTATTAAAAAAATTAATTTGAACTGATTATATAATATTATTCATTCTGATTAAAAATATGGAATTTATAATTTAATATTAAACTCTTATTATTGGTAATCATTAATTTAAATTTAATCTCACACACACGATGAAGAATATATTTTCCAAAGAGAAATTTTTCATAAGTATATAATGTTTTAGTATTAAAATTAAATATAACATTGATACTAATGATATAAATTGGTTAAATAAATTTGTAATTGAAATAATTTTAATTTTAACCCCATGTTAGAAGAAAATTGAGATTTAAAATTCTATAAAAACCACTAAAAATTAAAAATTATTATTTTTAACTAATCATAAAAAAATAAAATTTTGAGGAAATTTTTAGAATTTCAATCAAAGATAATTTTTACATGTTGATTTAAAAAAAATTATTTATTTACATAAGTACAATAAAATTTTAAAATTTTACTTTTTTTATTTTTTTCCCAAATATTAATAAAACACATTTTAAGAAAATATTATTCTTGAAACTTTCAAATATTTTACAAAACATTAAGTACTTTGAATCAATATGTTATATATATATAACCACTAATATTAATATTTAAAATTTTTTTATTCCAATTAATACTCCAATGATTAATAGATATGTTATAACATTCATGTTTAAATAATAATATTAATAATATTTCCCAATTTGTTAAAATATAGTATTATGAGTTATGAATGATATCCAAAAAATTAAATTCATTTAAAAAAATAATTTCATAAAATATTAGGGTGCTACAGCATTAAAAAATCACTATAATAATAAAATAAGTTGTAAGTTCCCATTATCATTAAAATATATGGTTTACCTCCTTTTCAAAGGAAATTGATCAGAGAGTAAGAAAGATTCATATTTTTTAGAGAAATAACACTAGTGTTATCAAATAATGTCTAAAAACTCAATTTAGAAATATCATTTATTGAATAAATAATATTCATGGGGTTGTAACACTTCAAAAATATTTGAATTTCTAACCCTTTGGATATTTTTTAATAAATCTTTACAATAACACCATCAATAATTAAGTGAATTATAATTACTCCCATAAATATTCACATAATTTAGACATCGTCATATGATTTATTATAATACAACATAAAAATGATAATTTTTATATAATAGTGGAATAAATAATATCCTTTATCATTCATGATAGAAAGAATGACTTGGTATCAAGATCCATGGCATAATATAAAAGATACTATAGTAACTCTCATCCTGTTAGTGTTTATGATTTATTACATATTTTTGATAATTTTCACCCAGTATGACTTGAATTTGAGTTAATGGGGATGGTTAAAATATCTGTATAGTTTTAATTTTAGTAATTTAATACATCTGTTAAAGGTAGTTTTATTGTAGAATCCATAATTCACAAAACGTAATTAGTGATGGAATTATAAATTTAGTAGAAATTTATGGGTTTGATGGTGTTACTTTAGATTGACTTAACATTTTTCTTGTGGACCCAGTAAAAGAGGTGTAAATAATAGATATTCAATCTTAGGAGATTTATAAGTTTTAATATACAGTTGAAACCATTTATGTGTTCACTCTAGTGGTTAACTTGATCATTTCATTTTTAGATAATATAGTGGTTCCCTTGAGTAAGAAGGATGAGTTTATGAATTAATTTCATTACATTATTTTGGTAGTTTATCTAAAAGCTATAATGTTTTATGATTTCAATAGGAAACATTTCTGATGGGAAGGAGTGTAGAATTATATAATTGATTTTTTCCTTTTTTTGACTTTTAAACATTAAAAAATGGATTATTTGTGAGCAATTATATTTTTTATTCCCACAAATCCTAAATAAAATCATAGAATCAACAAAAATAGATAATAAATAAGGAAAAATTCTAATTTAATTTCATTTTGACAAATTAATTTTCACCTCGTGAAGAAAAAAAATACTTCATAATGTACAATCCAATATTAAAGTATCCATGAATCACAAAGTAGAATCATTTTCAATTCAATGGAATACATTTTTATAGTGTTTTATGGCATCCTTGTGAAGGTTAGTGTTCATGGGCTCCCTTCATAAGCTCCCTTTTCTAACTCCCCCTACAGCTGCATGGTAGCTTCACATTCATCAACACCCCTCATGAATACATAACTCACCTTATATCATCTGAATTATATAAAATTTGACTCGTCCCTTCTATAAATAAAAATTTTAATTTTAAGAAGAGGGGGAATGAGTTGAATAAATTAAAGTGAATAGGAATGTTTTTAAAAATTTAAAGAGGCCACCTTGTGAGGCCCATACCCATGAGGGCCCTTCGTGATTCCCACACTATGACTATGCTTATCTAGACCCATACCCTTGATTAAACCTTTTGAGTCCCTCCCCATGACTCCTCTTCATGATGTACACGCCCACGGTGATGATTCATGATTCCCAAAACCATAATTACACTTTCCAAGGCCTATACTAATGAGGTTATTTCATGAAGCATGTGTCTATGAGACTTGTTTTCAAAGAATTGCTTTCATTCCCCAATTCATGAACTAGTGGAACATGAGGTATCCATTATGTACTGAAAGCCTATTTGTGTAGAATTGTTTTCTGTTATTAAATACAATATGCATGAAGTATCTAATTCTCTCCTATTGATTCTGATCTACATGGAATTTTGTCCCCTCTAGACTACTTCATAGAGCATTATAATGATGGATAAATGGAACTCTCTTATATCCTATATATTGTATATGACTCTTAACATGACTAATACAATCCAAATGACTTTCATGGATTCCCTTAAATATGGTTGGAAAATATAAATGTCTAAATAAAGTTCATCTATAAAACCACTTGATAAATGTGAACAGGTTATTATTAGCACAAGAGTACCCTACATCAATTGTGTATTCACTTGATTAAAGTATGGTATGGTATTTTCCTACCATATATATACAACCCTCTTGGTAATTTGAATCATGTATCCCATAAATAATGAAGTTTTCTCATGATTAAACTAGAGTGAAATCTCTTGGATCAGGATGTTCATATAATCTAGAGAACTATCTAGTAAGATAATCGATCCACTCAATAATCCATGCATGAAAAAGCCACATTTCAATGTATAATCCCCAATAAAATTACCATTGATGATTTCATCACCTTGATTCATTAATGATAAAAAAACCAAATATGTACCTCTAAACATGTGTGATCCCCAATTATAATTCTATTAAAAATATCATCCTTATAGTTGTTTATTAAATCAGAGGAGTATCATGGGTTTCCCCAGTGCCTAAGCCTAATCTAATCCCCTATTGTTTCCACTTTCATGGAATAAACATATATTCATACAAGCTAAAACATCATAAAATATTCCATACCACACAATATTAAATTTAATTCTATTTTCCAATCACATGACCATATATAGTGAAACTCGAACTATGTAGGATTTCATTCTTGTTAACCAGGATATATAGTACACCTCTCTGAGTTTCAAAACTAATTACATCCAAAAATTTGTTACAACAAATCCATGTTCCCTATGAAAACCCAATCCATGTCCTTCAATGGGTTATACTCATTAGGAATACTATATCCATAAAAGGGTCATATTTTATATTTGCAAACAATTATCATCAGGGAATATTCACTATAATATATAATCCTTTTTCAAAGGTCCATATTTTCTGAAGGAGGATCTCATAAGGGGATCTCATTTATATGTTCCATACAGAGCATTGTTCGGAATAATTCACCTATTGGTACACTATATATTACATTAAACTTATTGAAATAGGTCATGGACACATAGCCTTAAATGAAACTCCATGCAGTCATATATGCATGACCTTAAAAGTAACACCATGGTTTCATATCGCATGGACATAAAATGTGTGAGGTTCCCAATTAAGTGGGTCCAAACTACATAGTTTTTTATTCCCATTATATGTATATATAGGAATCCCCAATCACGAGCCTAATCAGAACACCACACCACATACTACGTTCTAGACAGTGAAATTTTAGAGTACCCCGCTATGTGGATTTGAACTATAGAATAGTCAATCAATTATAAATACAAATATGGGGAACCATTGATGTGAGTAAAATGGTACCATAAATATATTTCCTCATATACATATAGAAAATATCATTTATCATGAAACTTTAATACATACAGAACTTCACATCAATATATGTATTTGATCAGAACAATTTCAAAGTAGTAACTAGTCTCGAGTATAGATTTAGGAAGGATTACCAAAAATGATATAAATCTATTATAGAGTCATATAGTTGGATATAACACCACCTAAAGGGTTAGATTACCATGACCTCTAATTTTTTTAGACAGTTTGAAATAAATTTATTACTAGAATTGTTCTAGAGATCACCAAAATTTTAAATAATGTCTAGGATGAATAAAAACACCGTAGAGGTGATTCTGTATAGGGAAAATGATGAAATTTATATGAATTAAACCGATAACTATGAATGTGAATGATAAAGAAATATCTTAATTATAGTACAACATTAATGGGTATTATTTTTTATTACTAATCCTTCAAATAATTTCAACGAAAATTATCCCTTTAATAGATACGAAATTTCATCATCCATGAATAAAATGCATTCCTAGAACATTGTAAAGTCCAATAATATATTAGATAATAGAGATTTACCACCAATATAGAATCTATAATAATAATTCACCAACACACTAGTGATGGAGTTTCACCCCAATGGTATTATCCACACCTTGGAGGTGGAATGAGAGAGCCTCTAGACTATCAATCCTTGTGGATCACCCCACCTTTAGAAAAATACCATAAAATCTGATTATATGATTTTCCACCTCAAAAAACATCAGTGGTATCTCTCTATTGAATGATAATAAAAAACTTTGTCACCTGGGGGATATGGAATAAGAGGTTAATCATGACTTCATCAAATCCCATGAGCTTTTTATAGGGATCCTTTTAGTTATCATCACTACATGTTCTGTAAGCATTCAACAATTCCATAAGCTAAATAGAACTTTATCCAAGAGTTCTCATCTCCTACCACTAATAACTATGTTATTATACTGTCTTTCATAGATTGAAAACTATTAAAGGTAGTTAGAGGGATTTTATCCTCATTCTAACAGAATAATTTTTCCAATAAACCTTGGTGGAAATTGATGATATTTCTTACCTTTATAATCACAATTAGTATGTCTGCCAGCATACCCTGGAAGAACAAGAGGAATAGTGTCTTAATATCTTGACATATACTGGGAGGAAGGTATATATTTATATGATCACACATGGATCATGCCAGAATATCCCAATAATAAATTTATGGTATGAATGGGATCATATCCCCACTCTTATTGATGAATGGGCTTATATTTTCCATCTTATAATAGAAGCCTTTCGGCACATCTTGGTGATAATGGAAATGTATGATTATATAAATTACATTTTTTAGGAATAAACTAGTATATTATCATAGTAATATTAGACTATTTTTTGGAATATTATAATGTTCAACAGAGGAAAGGAGTATATTTATACTACCACGATCAGAGTAGCTATATAGAAAACCATGGAAGCTACTCGGGACATGGATCATACTCTTGATCCCATTTCAGTAGATATCTATAAAATCATGAAATTGTATGATTAATATGATCAGGATCATATTCATGTTTCAACTGGATTTCAGTGACATATCTCAAAAACTAATCAAGGGTAAGTGAATATTAGAGTAAGCCACATTAAGACTTGTCAGCATATTTTGAAAACCACTGACAAGAAGCCTTATATTCCTACTCCAATTCAATCCATGAAAATTGATAAATATATAATGATTGAAACTATGAATCAGTCTATAATTCTTAAACATTTGGAGAAAATCTCCAAAAATATTCTAGTGACCATTAAAAGGTAGGATCATATTCCTACCCAATATAATAAATCTTGTTGGTATATTCTGACAAAAAACTCATAGTGCCCTTAAAGTGATCTCATCTATGGAGGTAGTGTTTTATTGTAAAAAACCCCCATATTACTAATGGAGAACATTAATGAATATATCTCCCATAGGGAAACAAAACATGATCATGTTAATCCATTATTAATATTGATTTTTTAACATCTCATGAGAGTGACTTAAAAATATGATAACTCACCCTAAGAAATTGAAATAAATTTTATTCCTGAAGGTCCTCCCCAAAATAAAGTAATAATGAGTTCTATTCCCCCCCCCCCATTTTCATGTCATCGAGAATTAGTAACTATGAATACTCTCCCCATGGAAACTGAATCATGCAACGTAGAGGTCCTATGTAGGGAATATGATGCAATGGTCCTCCTAGTGGACACACATTAAACTAAAATGGAATTACTCCCCATATTAGATAATATGAATAAAACCACGGAAGTCTTTGACATGGTTCTCGCTATGAATGTCCTCCAAAAAGTGACATATCATTTTGATAAGAAGGTCTACCCCATATCAAGTCCACTCTTAGAATTCACTCATATCGAGAGAACTCAAGTGTTTGGTGCTAGCTATAATAGATCAATCTTCCCTAGTATGTGATATCTTTTCTAATCTGAAGGGTAGCTTGAGGAATATTTTTTTTCAATTCCATCATCAAATTTCCTACATTTTTATGTGATAAATAATATTATGAAAATTACTTTTCAGCTGATAAAGTGATCAGGAAATGACTACTATGGGTAGAACAGGTAGAGGAATCCCACTTCTAGGATGAAGAAAAGAAATATAGTTACGAGGAAGGAACTAACTAAGAATAATTTACTAGTTATGTTCTATAACAAAGTAACCTCCCAATATTTCATTCCAAATATATTGAAAGAATGCATCAAACACTACCTAGTCTTGACTATGTGGAAAACTATTCATCATATTAAGACAAAATAAATATATTATTGGGAAAATTTAAAAAATATAAAGATGATAGGTGACATATTTTATAAAATAAAATTCGATACCCTCTATTTTTTAAGACACTGAATGTGAATAATTCTTAGTAGAGATCTCCAGTATGCATACATAGTTGTTGAAGACCCCGTACAAATTATTCAATGATTCCCTACATGGTGTACACATCAGAGGTTGGAGTGAACATGGATACTTGAATTCACTCTACTGCACAGCCATAAGAGTCAACTAAGGACAATATCCTATATTTTCTATTCCTCAATTCATGTCTTATTCTTGGGGATTGTGTATTTTGACTAGTTAGTCCATTGGAATCCCATTTTTTTTGAAATATTATAAAAGGAAAACTAAATTGGAGTGGGCTATCAATAGTCTCCTCCACCATGCCTATAAAATGTTTGAAAATATTATTTCTCAAAAAATACCCTTGCTACAAAACTACCCTCTTGGGCAAGTAGTTTTCATTAGAAACTTGCATTTCATCTGGCTAATTCATAGACCAAATAATGAAAAATAAAAAAGGCAGTGATATTTGTTTTCATAATGAAGATATAGGAATATGCCAATCCTATAGATCTAGGATATTTTTTTACCACGACCACCACTCACGTGATAATTAAATACTTAATGAGTCGAAGAAGTAGTGGTTTTGGGGTCGAGCTTTCCTCGTCCCATAGGGCTAGGGGAACTATTATCCATTGTTTCTCCACAAAAGTCAATATTCACAGTGCTTGTATAAGCATCAGAAGAAAATACCTCACATTTACATCTATATAATTATCCATCCTTCTCATTTTTTTAGGTTCAATCATGGTTGTCTGGGACTCCCCCATGATTACCCTTTACAAATTACTTTAGAGAGACCATCAGGGAGGAAAGGTGAATCCTCATAGGGGTTATAATCCAATGTGTTCCAACATGGTTTTTTATAGTGAAAGTCATTACACTACAAGTCAGAGGGAACTCTGAGGGTGGATGATCCTCTTACAACACCATTTCAGACTAATTCATGATTCTTTATACAGAAAATTCCTTCGTGAACAACATTGGTGTTTGTATCATATATAGTCCATAATATTACACTAACATAGAACTACACGATAAGGATATGTCAGTCCAAAATTGGGTTCATATTAAAATATTTGAAGAAGGTGTTTGTACTCAAAATCATAGGAATACATGGAATCTAGCATATCCTCTACATAACCAGTTTCCACATGGACTTTGAGCTTTAATTGAGGGAAAAACCAAAAGGCATGGATATATCTTTTGCTCAACCACCACCATAGGAAGAGAAAAAAAATCAGAAATGAAATAAAAAAACACCAATTTTTAATCCAAACTAGGTATATTAATGTCTTATTATGAAATTATATTTAGAATAAATATTCCTACTCAGTACCACATCTTGAAATATGTCAATATTCCACCTCCAAAAAATTACTATCAAGAAGAGTAATTTCATTAATGTTTTAGAACATATCCCAGTAATTTGTTTAGTTATAAGTCTATAAATGTGGTTCATTTAAACAAAAATGTAAATATTATCAATAATTTCCCCCAATAGGGTACAAAACATAGATGTGTTAGTAATGCTACCGTAGGTCATCCCATACTGGATATCAATAGATGACAGATATGAGCTGACCATTTAAGACTTTTCCCACTACCTCTATTGGAGTATCATCCCAACCAAAGGTTCCTCCAAAACATCTTGAATCTTTCAACTCTATGGGTTATAAAATTGTAATAATTGAGGGGTTTAATGACTCAGTGCTTCTAAGAAGAAATTCATTTTCCAAATTCGTGGATACAACTTTACCCCCACCTAACCTCAGGTATCCAACAATCCAAATCTTCAATGGAATCAAGAACCCAAAGAAAAATTTGAACCACATTGTATCTCAATGTGTTCCCATGATATGAACTCATTAAAAATGGGTGATAAGACTATTATTTTTTTAATAAACCTTGGAAGGACATATATTTTTATGGTATTATGATTTTCTATGGGGTTTGTTACAATATGGGAAGTCATTTGTTGAATTTTCATTACCAATTACTCTCTACACTAAGGAATATAATGATACTCAATATTTAATATTAAATGATGTATGATAATGATAGGGTCTCATACTTCATTTCTAGATATAAGGTCCTGACATCTTCCCTGAACATGAATCTCCTACAGGAATAGTTTCTATATATATGCTAAGAGAATACATGGAATGGATTGTAGACTCCATTGATTATATTGAAATTTTTTCTAGATTAAAAGGGTTTCAGATTGTTTAATAGATATTTTAGGATGATATTTGATATTCAAAGTTCAAATATCAACCATCTTCATCAACCTAATGAAATGAAACCACCAAAGAGAATGTGGAAACTATAATTCTCAAACCATAAATAGTTCATTCTTTGACCCCTATACCTACCTAATTTGGTTTGGTTCATCCTCTATAGTAAATGAAACAATGTTATATTATTCATTAATATAGAAATAAGAAAAAATAGCATCTATATTTTGAATAAATTAAGATTTTTTTTAATTTTTTAATAGAGCATGCTCTGTGGTATTTCATTACCTCAATTGATAAGGTATTTATCAAATATCCTGAGATTAGAAAACAAAATCAATTGTACTTGAGGACCATAACGAAAACTACCCCTACTAACAACTTATAGGGAACAATACCAAATACTATTTCATCTTCAAGGATATTCTCTAAACGATGGTGGTCTTTGGTATATTCAAACATGGAAAACCCAAGGAATAAGTGACTTATGTCTCTATCATCCCACCAGTGGAAGAAGGAGAATGGATGAAATTCCCAAGAAGTGTAACATAAAATTATGAGGATTGGATAACAATAAAACTAGTAAAATATATTCATTCCATCATCAAGGTGAAATTTATTAATCTATTTTTTACCCCAATTACATATATATATGTATAATCTCTATATACATCATCAATATCTTCCATAAATAGAAATAAATATCACAAAAAGAGTAAGGTGTGGGTTGTAGAATATTTACCAAGTCGTAATCAAGTCTAGAATATTTAGGAATTGTTACCTCCATCACTATAAAGATATAAACCACCTAGAAAATGGAATACTATATGGATGAAGAGTCCTAAATGTTTTCCATCAATGTGATCTATTTGATGTAGCCCTTTGTTGATGAGAAATTTACAAATGAACCTCAGTTCTAAACTAATAACTAGAGGAGTGATCATATATTCCATATAGATCAAGGGGTAAAAGATCATATTAGCTCACGAAACACAAGCGATTTCACTATTGAATCAATTTTTACTACAAAGACATAGAGAAAAGCATATAAGTTTTCTAAAAAAAAGAGCACAAATGTACTCATGGGTCCTCCCAAGCTAGATTGGATCCAACAATATTGGAATTCTGAGTATAAAATTTATTGGTGTCTTTTCTAGATGAAAATACAAGAGTGTAATCTAAACATAGACGAGTGAAAACCAAAAACCATAAATTTGGTTAGGGAACCAACCATCAGCACAATAAGCCTTAGATTCTAATCCTTCGACGAGGGATCGACTTCATACTAGCAAGAACATTCCCCTAAATAAGAAGTGAGACATTCTAATATAGTTTTATGTTATCCAATATAATCATTCAATATTGGATTCCATTCACCTTTAAAGGGATATTCAAGAATCACTCATTGAGGAACTTTAAATATATCAATAGTTCAAGGTTAGATCCACTATAGCTGAGGTATATCATGAAGATATTGAACAAACTGAATAACATAGAGTTATTTATTCACAAAAAAAAGATCTTGAGATCTCTATACAGGATCACGCCAGATCTTATATTTTCTTGGAAAATAAAACAAAAGTTTAATCTATAGATATTTGATTTAAAATAGTTCCAGAATAAACCTTATATAGATCCAGAACCTCCAACGCATTGTTTATATCGAGGTTGACTTGTTTCCTTCCAACATTTCTTTTCAATGGTATAAAAAACAATGAATAAACTAATTGGTATTTTTAAGATTAGAATCTTGTATAAATACTTTTTTTCAACTCTAAATTTATTTTCTTCCACCTGGAAAAAAAATCAATGCTTTTTTGGGGAGCTCATAGTTTCATATGCATATGAATGTTCCCGTACAACACCATTTATCTCTAAATTTCATAATAATGGTAATTTCATAGTACTTTATAGAAATAATGACCACCATGATCCCAAATAATCTCTATATATAGACCCATGATTCTAAAAGAGTAAATAAAATCAACTAATGATGGATAATTACATCATGAAAATTACCAAAAATTGAGTGGAAATGGCTCTTTACATCCCACTAAACAATCTTAGTGAAGAGTATGTTTTTCCCTTAATAAAATTGAGGAAACCACTCCCAATTTTGGAAACATGCATGTTCAAACTCTTAAGAACCTTCACTAAAGGGATGTTTTGATTAAAAATCATACCACACAACCATTGTTATTCAGTTATATAGACCTCAACTATTAGAGTATGATACAAGTGAATATCTTAGACACATTTAATATCATTATATGAATATAGTTTATGTTAGTTAAATCCATCTACATAGATGGGGAGTTTGATAATGAAAATGATATCCATGACATCGACCACAAAGACCCTTTATTTTCATTAGGGTCCAAAGCATCACTCATATCAGTATTATCATATTACAAATATCCTTCTCTAATATTAAATGAAATATGATGTATCCATACATAATTCTATGAATATTTATATTTTTTAAAATTTTATTCCCCTTATGACAGTGGGCACAAATGAGAATATATCCAATATCTTCTTAATAATGATTCTCCTTCATAAAGATTTTTCGAATCTGATATTACCCCATTCTTATAACATAACCTTAATATATATAATTATCAGCTCCTTGACCTCATGGAACTAGTCTAACCTCTACCACTGATAGTGAAAATATAGAATAATATGTAGAAGAATATCCCAGTGATTTCTATCTTATATTTGATGAAGTCACCTCATTCACTATAAATAATCTAGAACAAGTGAATCTGAGAATGAAAGAATATTTTCATCCTATATTAATAAAGGTGTCTATAACTCCTAATGAACTTAACCTTTACATATCCTTACTAAAATGACACTGAGATATATTTTTCTATTTCTATATTGAATTTCCTAGTTCAGATTGATCAAAAGGAAGAGGAATCTCCTACTTTCAAATATCCTCAAGGGTAAACTATTTCTATGTAATTCCCATTGGGATAAGTAATGTTTTTTTAACAATCCAAATTCCATTAAATATATCTCCAAGGCCCTTCTGGGGAAAATTATGGAATGCTATATTGATGATTTTGTATTCATGTATCAATAGTATTGTGAACATCTTATCAGTCCTATGAAAATTACACACAAGATATAGAAACACATCTTGAATATAAATAAAATGAAATATTATTTTGGCAGAAAAAAGAATAAATTTCTTATTTTTTTATCCCATTTCATCATTCATTTAAATTCCCTGACTACAAAGGGGATCCTTGACATGGAACTGCCTTTAAATATCCTAAAATTGAGAGGAATTTTGGGGATGTAGTTCTTACATATGGTATTTCAAATCCATATTCACATAATGTTCCTACCCTTCACTATATTGATGGTGAATGGAGACACCTACTAATTTAACCAATATTTTAATGAAGGATTCAATTATAGCACGTGGTACCTCTCACACAAATTTTTTTTTGATTACTTTAGTAGAGGGGAAACCGTGATTTCTATATATGGAAACTATGAAGTGATCACTTAGAACTATTATTTATTAAATGATTTAAATTTTCTTGAAAAATGGTATTTTCTCTCTTAGTAGGACAAATATGGATACTGAGTCTCGATAATATGATATAGAAAGGAAATTTTCTTCATTGGTGTTCGTCGTGAAAAAACTAATAAACTACCTATATCATCATGATTTCCAGTTGATATCTAAAATTGGAAAATATATCCTCTGACTTAAAATTGAAATTGGATTCTTCAAATGTAGTTAAGTCTTTATAAATCAATTTTAAATCTGATTTGTGTCTCAAAAGGAATTAAAAGTGTGGGTATTTAAGTATTTTCTTGTGAAATAACCTTCCCTAGAGAGTTAACCTGTATATTTGGAACTCCCCAATGAAGATATTTTCGTCATCTTGAACACTCCCCAAATATGGGGTATGTATATTAATAATTCCTTTGGATCATAACTGGATGAAGAATAAGGAATCCAAAATTCAATAGATTTTTCTTGGGAGTTGTTCTTGTTTCCCTAGAAGATGTTGTTCTTCCATATTCATTCCTATTGTTGAAGTGATACCCCATCAATGATGTAGAGTATCATACTATCATTATAGGTTTATAGGTGGCATTACCTAAACTAGTATCACGTATTTTACATCAATGGGGTCTCAAAGTTACTGGTCAATAAAATATATTGAGAATATTATATCAAAACAGAATTATTAATCCATTTTATTGATTACCCTTGAGGATTGATAGTAAAATTATATTCAAATCCAAATCTATTTAAAAAAGTTTCCTTAAAATAATACCCATTTTAATGCATTGGATAATGAAGATACACTTCTATAAGATATGTATAAGGATTACATAGTTATTCTCATTGTAAACCATAAAATGATTTTTGCATTGATCATTAATGATATAGATGAAATCCATTGGACCAATACCATCCCAGAGTAAGGTGATCCCATATCCACTCCAACTAATAACATAGTTTATTGGATATACCCTATTATATACTACATATAAAATGATATTATATAACTAGATAAAGATAATAAGGAATACATCCATTAGTGCGCAATGAATTATGTCATATATAATGGTTATAATTCCCAAAAATATATCTATAAGTGAGGCTCTGATGGGATGCTCTTTGGATTCATTGATGGAGGATACACTCTTCCCATTATATAGGATTTTTATGTTAGTGTTTATGGTTATAATCAGTTAGGATCAAATCACTACCATCAGATAAATAGACATAGATACATTTGGACATCAATGAAATAAGACTGCATTGAGTTCACCATGATGTTTATTTCTTTATATATAAATTAAAATTTCATTAATAAACCCCTATATAAATTGAATACTACTAAATAGTATTGAAAATTTATTTTATTGTAAATAGATATAATGGGGCCATATTCCCCACCAGAATCCAAGAAATTCAAGTAAATATTTAATACCACTAACAACTTCTCCAAATGATTCGAGGCTCTACCCATCAAGGAAGTCATTAAAACGATTTTAATCAATTGTGTGAAGTTAAGAATCATTAATATATTTGGATTCCCTCAAAAAATATTAACAGATAAAATTTAATACAACTACATATCCTATTATTAATATGTGGCTATTGTACAGATAAATGGTTTCAAATAAAATATAAAATATACTTTATAAGATGGTGGGAAAGGATAAAAAATCATGGATAGATAAACTATTTCATTTCTTGTGAGATTATCTCACCACAACTAGTATTTCAATGTAAGAGACCCCATAATATTTTTTATTCCAGAAAGCTGTAGTCATTCATATTTAGATCTGGTTACCCTTGCATAGTGTCCCCATTTTTAATTGACTATATTAAGATGATAAATCTTAGATCGATTTGGATGATTTTTAATAACTCGATGAGAAAATAATATACACTTTATATAACTTGAAAGTTCATCTTAACTGATTCACATGATCATCTTACATGAATGTTCATCTCTATTCACTCCTATTGGTCTAATTGGTTCTAACTCTCATAACCCTAATGGAACCTAGGAAGAAACCGCTAATACTTAACAAAAAATTGGAGGGGCCTTATATAATATACAAGATCTACTTCAATGAATCTTACATTATAGTCATGGTGGATGGTGATCATTTCATGATTCCCAGTAATGAAAGCCTCCTGTATAAGTACCTTGAATTTTTTTTGAGTTTTTTACATCCATATGGAATAATATTAAACTATATGGAACCATAGTAAATTTTGTATTAAAAAAAACTATATAGAACAAATGTCCTCATTTTATGAACTTAAACAGAGTGGGACAAATTTCCTTGTCACATGTCTTTAAACTATGTTACATTAGTCCACATTATATGACTATGAAATATATATCACCAAGATCCTCATTGCATGACCATAAACATCACATTACACAATTCCTTGTTTCATGATTTTAATTAGTGTGATGTTTGATTTAGGTATTAAACATTAAACAACATTACCCACACATACATACTACTAGACATTAAACTTCCTGGATAACATATGTCCCTAGAATGAACTCTTATATTAGACATTTAATATTCAAATGAACACTTGTTTCTTACACTAATCATGACTCGATTGATCTTATGGGATTCGTTTGATTACCCCCATTAGTGTGATTGAGTCTCACTGTGTTCAAAATCAGGGAAAACAATTATTCCATATTATATGATGTTAATATATAAAACATGTGGTCTATCATGTAATAAATTTAACTTTGTATAGTATCATACCCTTTATAGTTTAGTTCCCTTAAACAAAACCCTTATCTGTGTAATGGTTTATTGGCTCATGATCCATATTCATGGGAAAATCCCTTATAATTTTTGGATGAAATTTTTCCAGATTATCATTATCATGGTATACATAGTTACTCCAAAATCATTTATCATAACCTTACAACAATTTCATCAACAAAAATTCACATTTCTAGCTTGTTGTTTAGGCTTCCTAATCTTTTTTGAGTTTTCTCAATAGCCCTGAATCTTGATGAATCTTAATTTTATTCACTATAATGTGATTCTAATTGGTGTAGAGTATACCCTCTATGTAATATAAGATCCTTGATTCCCATATCTTGATATATGTAGAGATTTCAAGACCACATGAATGCAGACATGATTCAAATGTGTGTTTCATCCTGAAAGTCTTTAAATTGTATAAGATTCCCTACCTAGCACAACCTTGTTTCCTTACATGAGATCAATGTTCATGTAAGAGCCTCATAGTCACATTGATCACTTTCAATGATCCTATAGATTTGTAAAAAAAATCTCCCTATCCTATGTAGGATTTTGACTAATGTATAAGACTTCATTAAAAAAATTATTTACCAACTAAATAATGCTAAAATTACAATATCAACTATATATATATTTATTTATAGATGCTTATCCGGGGTTTTATTCAGAAATAAAAATTTCAGGGTATACATGACTAAAGACCCGATTATTGACCCCATAATATAATAACTACATGTGACATTATTCGTATTGTTTTAGGATATGTGGCAGTACCTAGTTATATTATTCTAGTCCAAGCCAAAAATACCCATCAATTTTATCCCCTTTTTTATCCTAGTTCAATAAGTCTCCATAATTCATGGTAGGTATTTACCATGGACATTGTGGTTATAATTGATAGTAATTACATATGGATTGATTCCAAAATTATTGGATATATATCAATGAATGGTTCACATATCCTAGGTGCTTCCCAAAATTCTACTCAATCCACAAATCATATTGATTATTAAATCTTCATTTCAATATTTTAACAATATATTAAAATTTATGACAATGGTTTTATTTTTATTATACGATATAGATATATGAAAGGGACCCGACATACATTTTCTTACCCAAAAACCAATACTGTGACAATGATTTCCCCACATTAAAATAGTTTTATCCAATAATAGAATCCTCTTATTAAAATTAGGTTCCCCTCCATTAGTCCAGTACTGAGATGAAACATTTTCACCATACATATGAGTTATATTTTCTATAAGTCATTCAAGTGAAGGTCATAATCAAAATTCCTTAAACTGCAGAACATAATATTCCTTGTCACATGATATTAAATTGCAAGACCTATAGTATAGCTAGTATAACCATAATCAATTTATATTAGTATATTCTATATACCTAACATATCATGTATGACAGTCCAATATATATATGAGTGTGTACTATAATGATCCTAAAATATTGTTCAATTATACATTGTTATAAAAATGATATTATTTGTTCCCTACATGTTCATGTTAAGGGTATTTACTAGAGAATTTTCTAGGGAACATATAAGGATCCCTTTATGGTTCTAAATCTACACGAGGATAAATATCCACTCTCCAATATAAGATTTAGGTCTATGTGGAAATATTATAAGATGTAAACATAGATTTATTGATATTATTCTAAAATATGAGGTTTAATCTAAGATATATATTTAAGCTCAAAAAAAATCAAGCATCCACCTCCACTCTTTCACAAATAGAAATAATAACCCAACCATTGCCACCTCATGTCTATAATGACCCATAATTTCCATGAACGTCCATTTTATCAAGATAGAATTTATTCCATTATTGTAATGAATCACCATAATCCTTTCATGTATATCACTTATGAGTATATAAAAATATAAAGGAAAACCTTATTTGGATATGAATACATTCACCCAATATGGCTCTATATATATTCCATCAATACAGTCTTCTAGCAAGAGGCAAGTCTTCATCCGAAATAGAATTTACTATAATATATGTATTTCCATAAAAACTTTATTATAGAACCCATAATTTTAACTTTTAATGTCTTCATCTCGGGAATACTATCCTCATATCATCATTCTTAATCCAAAAACATTAAATCAGACTTACTATCTCATCATTCACTGGTCAAGTGGTGTTAGGAACTCTTGTTCCTTAATCCCCATTTGGGTTTTCATTTTCAAATACTTCATTTTTTGGTCTAAGAATAAGACCTTAAACTATGTTTAACCATACATAGATAGTATATTCCAACAATGATCATTAAATTCATGTCAATTTGTTATTATCTCTTGTAGGGTAGACCATCCCACTTTTATTAGTCAATGTTCTTCAACATTAAACATAATCCATAATGGTTAAATCACTGAGGCAATAAATTGTATTAAACATATCTTATGTATCTCTACATTATTTGAATTAGTCTCTCATTCATGTAGGTTCAACCACACCCTCACCTCGTAGTAGAAAATCACATAATTTGGTCAAATTTATATGACCATAAATTTATGAAACAGTTGGTCAAAGTTGTGTGAACATAAACTATAGATCTCAATGGTTCAAATCAAATGACCACAAACTACAAATGAAAGAAACATTAAAATTGTTAGGTTGAAAACATACAATGGGAATATTGATTAAAATTTAATTATCCATTCAAAATTCCACCCACATTTATGGATTATGAAATAAATAAATAAATATCAATTGGAAGAAGGAAAAATCGCTTAGTTACAAGAAAATATCCTAAGAAAAATAAAATTATTGTCACTGGACTCTTTGATCCATAAAGAATTTAGAGTGATTTCATTTCATATCTATTCATAAATGACATGTATTCTATACACGATGACCTAAACTTTGGGATTATTGAACCCTCACTGAATTCCCTACTCTCCATAGTCATGTTTTATTTCACAGATATTTAAATCCTTGAAAACCCTTCATGTTTATCATTTTTGATTGTATAAATCTCCAAAAGAACTCCCTATTTAGATATTCACTCATTCCCCTCATATCGATATATATACAGACCCCCAATATATGGACTATGAACCAGATTTATTTTTTAACCAATGAATAAGGTCCTTTAATATTTTTATTCCCCAATATAATAATAGAAAACCCATCCATACAAATGTGGATAGTGGTCAGCCCTTATTTACCTATTTTATATCAATATTACTAATTCAAATTTCTTGATTTATGGTTTAAAAAACCCATAATCAAACAATTAAAATGGTTTTGATACCCTATATGATATACCCTTATGTATCATACTAATTTTTAGAGGAAAAAATATGGCATCTTATTCAGGAATTTTTATCATCCTCCATCATGTAAACCTAACCCACAAGACACCATGTTCTAAAAACTATAAACTTAAACTATATTAACTTATCCCAAATAAGTTATGTGGTAAAACTAGAATTTAATATACATTTCGTTTGCCTCTCCCATTAAGATACATATATTCCATATCCTTTGAGTTAATTATACCAAATAATAAACTCTTTTCATAGTGGTATGGTTTGAAAGTCCATCAACATTTGGTGTTATTGATAAATATAACTCCCTAGGTTGAAAGCCAGCAAAAGTGAACTGAGGAATAAATTTGATTCTCTGCTCACTAGACATGTACATCATATGACCCAATAAAAATCGATCAATTTAATAAAAGTGAAAATGAATAAAAATCATTACATTGAAAAACTAGGAAGGACTACTGAAGAAAGAATAAGTTCATTCTTGATAAGTCATCAATTTGAGGATTATGAAAAATTCAGTGCTATTGTGTAAAAGAGATGTAATGGTTATGGGGCTCTCCATATAGCCTTCGAAAAAATAAATTATGCTCTCAAGGTCTCTTATCTATGGAAAAAAGAGAGAAAATTTTATTCTTCATTTATAGAAAATTTTGACTCTAGGTAACTAGATCTCTTTTGAGATTTTCAACCCTTGTTCCCCAATACCCCTAAATTGTTTTCTTCTCAGTGAATAACACATTTCAAATCAAAATGATCCAACTCTAGTGTATTGTTCTGGTAAATATAAATACATATTCAAACCACCTATACTTGTTCATGAAAAAATATCTTTAAAGGAACTATACTTCAAGTCTTAATAAGCCAGCCCTATTGTAAAAATATGGTACATGTGCCTATATATTTCTAAAGGAATGTGATCATGAAATGATAATATCTAGAATTATGTATTTCTGGATGACTTTCCCAATTTATGGTTGTGGTTCTTACATATATATATCCATCCTAGATATACATGTACAAAAATATAGTTCTAACACGTGATAGATTTGATCATATTTCATTTAGTGATTTATGTAATTTAGACACTATTATTGACCCAATTCATTTTCATTCTATAATGATATGGGCTCATTTACCATGGTATTATTTTTTTTATTTTCCTAGATTATTAAAATATTATGATTAGGTTAATAAAAAAGACAAAATAATTTAAAATGATCGAAATATATTTTTCAATTCATTGTAAAAATAAAATTGAGGAATATCCACACATGGGAGTCTCTCAAATATATATAAAAAAGGTGCATTTAGAAATATAATTATATGGAACGGTTAATAGATTACTAGAGTTGAACTAACAATTTTAATGAACCAATTAAATCTTTTATAATTCTTCAAAACAATTACACCTAATTATGTTATGGAATATTTTATAAAATAAATTTAATTTCTTGGATAATTTTTTTTTACCCACAACACCGAGTTTTAATGAAACAAGACATATTATAAATATATTATTATGTAATGTGATAGTTATCACCTACAATCTGTAAAGTTTGAATAAATAAAATCAACTAAATTATGAAAATATATGTTTTACACATATATATCAAATTAATTCATTGCTTAACAATTATTTATAAATGTTAATAAAAACCATTTGAAAATAAAGGAAATATTTTTTTTAAAAAAAGTTTTTTTTTCGGTGCCCAAATCCGTTTTATAATAACAAATTAAATACAACACATTAGATGAATAATTTTAATCATATTTATATATTATATATTCAATAAAATTATTAAACTTTAATCATATGTGTTTTCTAGGTATGCAAAAATAATAAACCCAATTTTTCATTTAAAACATTATTTTTCTAAAAATGTAGTGTTGTCACATTTTTTCAATATTATTTTAATTTAAAAAATTTAAACATGTAGAAATTTTATTTGAAAATAAAAAATTAATTTTTTAAATCCTCATTTAAAAATCAACTTCGATTAAATTTTTGGGAATTTTTTATAATATTAATTTTACGATATATATAAAACAATGTAGGTTTTTATTATGAATTTTCTATGCATTTGAAGTATTTAAAAACATATGTAGTGACCCTAACCATAGTAACCTACAGAATGTGTCTGAATAATTACATTAGTATAATATTAAAGGAATCAAATCGTAAGGGAATTAATAGTTTAGTCATATTGGTAATCTAAATATATACATGATTCTAAAATTACATTTGAAAAAAAATTAAAAAATAATTTTTTTGAGAATTGATTTATTCCCTCTAGAATATACTTTCATATAAATCACAGCATTCTTTATGGATTCTTGAAAGAAATAAATAAAATAATAGTGATCATAAATTCTCAGTAAGGTTTATGTATAATGTAAGGTATCACGAATCAATAAGCATAATCAACATAGAAAGGTAAATAACTGAACACACATTCCATTTAATCAATAAGTACGATATTATAACAAGATAAGGCATAATCAATATATCTATGTAAATAACTAAAAATTAATTATATTTAATCAATAAATTTAGAATTAAATTCATTTATGTATTAAATCATATGAGAATCTCATGGATAATAAGATATGAATAATCAATAAGGAAAGGTGAATAATTAAACATAAATTCAATTTATCCAATACAATATGAATGAAATTCATCGAGAGATTATATAATTTTTAAAATATCAGGGATAATAAGATAAGGCATAATCAATAAGGAAAGGTAAATAACTAAAAACACATTCCATTTAATAATAATACTAAAAATGAAATGCACCAAGAGATAATATCATTGTGAAAATCATTTTGATAATAATAACATATACTTAGTAAAGTAAATACTCAATTATTCGATTTCCTGATCTAATGCATTATAATACCTCTACTATTAATACCATTCACATGATGGTTTAAAAATATAGTTTGAAAAACTATTAATACTAGCTTACTCATTCACCTCATGATACTGCTAATTAATCAAGGCACTATATAATTTTAGGCCCCACCAGTCCCTGTATATCCAAAGCATTCCTTATATATCAAATAATTGATTTAGTTCATGAAAAAAATTTCAATATCATCAAATATCTATATTTCAATAAGGAATATAGATTATCAATACTTACCCAGTCAATAAAATAACATTAAATTTAAAACACCATATGTAGAAATCAGATACAGTTTAGGAAATAACCTTATCCATGATAAATAAAATTTATATTTTTTGGGAATTTAATATCTAATGATCACAAGAATGTGAATAATTCAAGGTAATATTAATTACTATAAAAACGAATAAAGTAATTGAGTTTCAATACTATCCTTGGTAACAATAATCATAAAACATAATTAGAATTAATAAGTATGGAATGAATAGAACATATTCTTAGTTAAGTATTATTAAAAGAACGGTTCGTTTTTTATATAAATATAAATATTTTAAAATGGTATTTAAAACATTCTTGATGAAAATATCATTTTTACTTTGAAAATATACTTTTAAATCTAATGGTTCAATTTTTTTAAAATACATATCTTTGAAAATAATTTTTAATTATTATAAACAAAATCGTAAAAAAAGTTAGTGGACATGACGCCTAGATATTGCATTCATTCCGTAAATGTTAAAAGAAATATTCCTTTCACTTTTTTGTTAAAATCCAAAATATCCTTATTATTAAAATGATATGAAGATTCCTTTAAAAATATATTTTAAAAATAAAAAATGTGTTAACATAGAGAGTAATGGAGCCATGTTTTATAAAAAACATTTTCTAAATCATTTTAGGTTAAAAATAGTAGAAAAATAGTACTTATTACTTGGAACATCATATACAACATGATTAAAATAAAATAAAATTGTTTTATTAGAAAATTGTCAAATAATTTCCTTCAATCAAAAATCATGTATAAACAATCTCAGTTATATTGATATTTTGAAATAATACATTACAATGTTCATAACATTTATGTAATAATTAATCGATCAATATATTATGTATATAAAATTTTGATAAAAAAGTGAATATAAAACCTAATATATTCAAATTTATTCACACAAATAATCTAAGAATATCAAAGACAAAGAATATGTAACATAACCCAATGAAAATAAATTGATTTATGAAATTATTTACCCCTTGTTAATTTTCAATTAAAATCCCCTTGGATTAAATAATTCATATTAAAAATTAAAATATGTTGAATTATAAAGGATTCGTGATACTACATGTAAAATTGGAATTATATACGCCATATAAAATAAATTAATCATGTTATTATTTTATAACTTAATAATATTAGAATTGATACTATTTTATATCATCCCTTTATAACATCTTTTCACCCATTTGTTACCAACATTTTATTATATTAATTGTTTCATGTTATAATTGCCTTGTTTTATCATTTATGTTTTTCTATGAAGTTTATGGTTCTTATAAATATTATATAGATTAGTACTCTAAATAAAAATAATAATTACATAATTATCATATTTTTAAATCAATTATAATTTTAAGGCTGATAATTAAATAATATTTAAATAATGAAGTATGTTACGACCATGGAGATGGTAGGTTGTACGTACGCATGGGTAACATTTATAATTTTCAATGGTAACTATAGGAAGAATTTAGGTAATATTTGATCTTTATATAATGACCATAATATCATATTATTTCCTAAAATATAATTATATATATCATCCTTGTGTGGTGGTGTTTAAAATAGAGTCACATCGCTTCATGAAGCTAATAGTCCACACATACACAAATGATGTTATCATCATTACGTGATGGAAAGGTAAGAAATAAAATGATATATTTTCATTTAAGAATTATAAAAATGTCATTAATTTCATAATTATTTCATTTATATCATTTATATTGATTAAATTTATCCTTATAACCTTCCATGAAAATCATTAGTGAACAAACCATATCGCTTTGTGATGCGGTAGTCTATCGTACACACGAGTGACATTCCCTTAACCCCTATGAAATGGAAATTAAAATGTTTTATATGATAAAATTACTCAGGATCTATAATTATGTTATTAATATAATTTATTTATATACTTTATATCAATCATCATACCCAACCGTGATGGTGGTAATGGAAAAATGACTGACCTCGGTTCGTGAGGTGGTAGTCTGTAGTACACACGAATGGTGATTTCACAAGACATTTTATAGAAGTGGGGAAAGATGTATGAAATTAAATTAATATAAAAAAATATAATTATATTAATGATATTGAGGTTCATATATCATAATGGTATAAAAATAATTGATGGAGGTGGAGAAAGGCATAAAATAAAAAATGCATAGTTCGGAATTTTCACAATTCCTCGGGAAAACTCCTTTGGTTTTCACAAAAATCCATCCAAGGTTGGATTTATAACAAAAATAATGTTTATAATATGATATGATTTCTTTGAATTGGTATTTTCTTAACCAAAATGGTCTTAATATGGGAAGAATATGGTTGAGGGGTGGCCTTTCATAAGTGAGGGGAGTGGCACACTTATAATTTTTTAATTAAAAAAGGTATAACCAGCTTTCTCGCATGAAAAAAGTTTCAAAATTGAATTATTGTCAATAATTATACATTATATGGTATAAATATAGATATACAATCACTTTTTGACAATATTTTATGTCATTTTAACCCTTATATTTTTAGTTTATCTCCTTTCTAAATACTTTTTAACCTTAAACCTGATAAGTAATTTTGATTATTTTTCACAATTAATTTTTGGGAAAACAAAATTATAAATTATTAGATAATATAAATTATTCTAATTCCAAATATGGAACACATTTCCCAATATTCCATTCACAAAAGTTTCAATATTTAATTTAAAATTTATATCATACGCGCGATAATGATGCGGGTTTTTGAAAAGAAATGTTCAAAATGTTTCAAAAAATTTATATCACGATTCAATATGAAAATGATTTAACTGAAATAAATTTTATTAATTGGTATATATTTGAACTAATTTTACTATAAACCTATTTTAAAATATAATTTATCATTATTAATAATTAAAACGATGAGGCATTTTTCAATTAAAATCCAGTACCATTAACTATTCAAGCAAAAATGAGACATTTCAAAAATAATTTAAAAAAATACACCCAAATAAAAATTTTATATCATTATTTCAATAAATAATTTAATTTTATAAAATAAATTTTATCATTGTGGTAAAATTAATTTCATATTATTTCACAAAGTGTGCATAAACCATCTTTTAGAAAAAATACATATTTGTAGAAAAAAATCTTTTTCTCTTAAATGATTATTTTTTTATTTTTACTCAATATATAAAAATAATATCCATAAATTGAATATTACTATTCATACCCTCCAATTTAATGTATATGTTATAATTTTGAACTAAATTAAAATTCATTTAGACATGGGGTTGTGTGTTCTCCAAGAATTTTAAGAGATTTAATGTAAATCAAAAAAAATCATGGGTTGTTCAAATTTGATGTTGTGTGTCACATACACTATCAAATAAAATGTTATAATTTTATAATATTTAGTTTTTACATTATCCAAAACTTAAATAAATTAATTCAACATAATTTTAACTTTATCAGAGTAACCAAGGGTTTGGTATTTGAAAATACTATTGTAAAAAACCCCATATTGTAAAAGGATTAATAAAACATCCTCCTAATTTGAGTGGATGGGAAATTTGAAGGTTTCCTTGAATAACACAAAACAAGGATTCAATATAGTATAAAATTGGTGTAATGTGATGATATTTACATGTTTTAAAAGAATAAATAATTATAGAGATAGATTTAGGTAATTAATCATTAGAAAGTGACTTATCAATAGAATGTTAGGGACCTCAAAACGATAAATATGTGATTATTTAAAAAGAAATTTTATTCATCATATATAAATCGTTATAGCATATGATTTTTTTTCAATATCCTTTTCCTAATGTTTATAAATAATGTTACTTTATAAAAGTTAATGAAATATATTAAAACATCTTTATTTAATAAGAATAATTTCATCCTTTGGTTGTGCTTTGATTAATTTCAAATTCATTGCATAGTCCCTGAAAGGAATATCCCAAAATTATTCTTTTATTCTTGATTTAATAAAATTCACTTTTAATTGATCATATGATTGTTTCTTCTGGAAGTGGGGATGACCATGTTTTCTTAAGGTTCAAATGTTCCAATCGGTTTCTAACGGGATTATTCGTAGAACCAAAAACACCCAATGATTCTATATCCATTTGGACCTAATTTCTAATGGTAGGTGATCATTAGTTATATACCGATAAGGCTTAAGAATTTTCATTGGACAATAGGATGGGTGGTCAGGCTCATCACACCTTTTTGGGGGGAATTATTGCCTATTCTGGGACTCTCTTATAGATTTATGTTATGTTCATGAATCCTTATTAATTCACCAAGCATGAATATGAGTTTTCTGTTAGATTTTTCAATCGATGATTAATATGTATAGGATATAGAGAATCTTTTATATGTATTTGAGGTTCTTCATCGATGGAGAATCATCCGCATGTATTAGAGATTATTATTCAATGGTATCCTTCAATACATTATATAGAAACCTCATGGTCATTATGATGACCATAATGGTTTTAAATCCATTCAGTGGAGAACTTGAAGTTTATTGTCATTCAGAAAGACATTTATTATTTTAGAGATGGGATCGTACCCGCAGATGGGCTACCTACGCATCCTCATTAAAAAAGAATCATAACCCATGTGGTTAGATAATAATGATATAGTTTAACATCCTATGGGACGGAAAAGAATTAATGAATGATGGGATTGAACCTTGGAAAGGCTTCCTACATACTCTACTTTTAAGGAAGAGATCGAAGTCTACGTAGTTCGGGTGAATAAATATGAGGCGTCTTCATGGTTAATGGACCAAAAAAAGATGTTTTGATTACTTTTACACTCTAAGATCATGTGAGTCATGCTCGGTGTGAGAAACAAGAGGTATCAGAGAACCTGACGATTGTTCCATGAAAAATGTAGTCATAAGAAATGATGTGGGGCTTACGTATGTATGACTGCCCAAGTAGATGAAGACCAGGACTTACTTTAGGACAGAAGACCTGGAGCAGGGTCCGTAACAGTATATGTAGTTTATGTAGATTTGTAATTTTAACCTGGGGCTTACTCCTAAGGAGGATGCCCAAATTAAAAAGTGGACTTATAACATAGGGCTTACACCTAAGAAGGAGGCCTAAATTAAAAGGGAATTATGATTGGGTCTCATTCCTGAGAAGGAGTCCCAATTCAATAGAAATTAAGATTGGGGATTACTCCTGAAAAGGATGCCCAATGTTAAAAAAAATTATGACTAGGGCTTACTCCTAAGAAGGAGGCCCAGGTTAAGTAGACTTGGGGCTTAATCCTGAAGAGGATTTCCAAGTTAAAGGATCTTCTCATCTTAAAGGATGTGGTTATATGGAGGAAACTAGTTACCATAGTGACATAAATCATGTAAGTCATGAGGTGTTGAGAGTGGTTCTCACAGGATTCCTTTCACATAAGGAATCCAACAAAGGAAACATGCCATAAATGGCTTTGAAAAGGGGTTCGAGGGATAATATCTTGAAGAGGAGAGGTGAACGAGAGAGAGGAACACAAATGAAGTTGGCGCACAAGTCCTAGCCACACAAGTGTACTTGCGCGGTATGGGTTCACCTGGGCGATGAAGAATCAGTAGGGTAATACTTGGGAGAGACTTAACTCAAGTCGTTAGTATTTTCATAAGATGCTTCCTAAAGGGCGGAGAACAAGTTTCATCGAAAGGGTGAGGCGGTGCACAAGTGTTTCCATTTTTAAGGATGTCTAGACACTTAGATGCATAAGTTTTGAGGAATTATGAACACTTGGGCCTTATTATACTCCTTCAAGTCTTTCATTATAGGTTAAAATTTACCTTAGAAGCTTTTGGAAGAGTTGAGTTGAGGACTTGGCCGACCGTAGAAAGAATTTGACTTCTGAAAAAATCGTTCTTATAAATGGGGGCCCATTGGGGCTATTTATAGGAAACCTTTCATCTTGGGAGAAAATTAAAATAGGGCATGCAAGTGAGTTGCGCGACCCATAGGTGGCATGAAAGTGACTTGCGTGGCGCGCAAGTAACTTGCTGGCCTCACTCCAAATGGGCTCATGGTTCAAGCCTTAGTCAATTTTTTTGATGTTCTTTAAAGGGTGACCCTCTTCGTGCTTAAGGAATTATCCTTTTCCATTCTTTGGACTCTGTGATGGAAAGGAGCGTCAAAAAATGTCCCCCCTCAGAGTTGGATCCGAATGAGAAAGAGGATCTGGATCTTAGGTAAAGCTAGAAAAATCATGGTTCTGTGGGGCGCAAGTTTGTCACATAGATGATGGGGTGCGTAGGTATGGCGCATAGGTGGTCTGGATCGCCTATATATACAGGCTCACTCCCATGAAAACTCATTCGGCTTTCATCAATTTTATCTCTCATTGTTCAAGGTTCTTCTGTTTTTTGCGGATCGCCCTTTTAGATTGTGCCATGCTTCTAAAGAGGGTATTTGACTTGCACGACATAACTAGGGTGGCAAACCGTGCACGACCATTTTGACTTGCGCGCCTAGTTGGGACTCGCACGCCTTAATTCCTTTGGAATTTTTTTTATTTCCTCCAAAAAAAATTCACAAAACAAACTTACTCAAAATTTATTGTTTGATATTTGTGTAGATTGAATGGCTCCCAAAATAATTGGTTCAGCTGATGAGTTGGACAGTAAGAGAATAGATGACATGAAGAATGTCGTCGGCCATGACTATTATGTTATCTGCGATAGAACTTTCCCAGATTTGGACATGTACTTGAAGAAGTATCATGTCAATTTCCCACAGAGGATCTACTTTCTCTTTTATGGCCATGGTCATCTGCAAGGAGTCAACATTCCGGAGGTGATGAATTGTAGCCCTCATTCTTGGTTTCAGACCTACACCAACTTCTCTTCAGCAAATGTCTCATTTGTAGGATCATTTGTCAATGTTGGGAAAGTGGAGAAGACATACAAAATGCATTATAGCCCATGTCCATCAGATATGAAGCCTCACATTCCTGATCTATAGCCGCATTGTTATCCCTCTATTTTCCGAAATTCTCAGATAGACCAATATAAGGGATGGAAGAAGAGTTGGGATTTCTGTCCTGGAGGAGATGTGAAGCTGGAATGGATATGGGCATATTGGGTGTGACAAACTTGTGTAGATTTTATTGATGATATGAAGGGAGATGCAATATATGAAGTTATATGGGCTGGGCAGACTTATGTCTACTGGAATGATGATTTTGTGCCAGAGTTAATCATCCACTAGAGCTCGGAAACGAACTATTTCCATCGGAATCATGGAGAAGTAGGCATCAGTTTGTGGGACATCGACAAGATTTCAAGGGCTCCAATTTTGGGAGATATGTATGATGAATTCATCCCCCCCAAGGTGACCTGGAATGATTCGAAGAAGACTCCGGTTTTGGATCAAGAGTTAATAAAAATTTTCTACAAGCTTAAGAATACCACCACCAAAAAAACCCACTCTAGAAAAGATATTCATCCAGAGGTGTGGATGAACATGTTTTTGATTAAGAAGAGAGAGAAGGGACCTTCCTGCACTCATCCTACTAGTTGCCCTAGAGAAGAAAAGAGGGGTGCTCCAGGCACATTTTGGCCAACTCTGGAAGAATGAGAGTTTGATAAGTGGGGGTATGAAGTGAACTAGAAAATTCCAGCGTAGACCTGTCTGGTAGGATTTTCGGCCTTGTGGCTCAGTG
Source organism: Viscum album (assembly GCA_963277665.1). Taxonomy (NCBI): domain Eukaryota; kingdom Viridiplantae; phylum Streptophyta; class Magnoliopsida; order Santalales; family Viscaceae; genus Viscum; species Viscum album. The sequence goes on from OY728136.1 coordinate 1,295,700,869, forward strand.
TTTACCTTTTACCAGTTTGGGATTCAAAAGGAGGTGTGAGGCTAGGGACCTTTGTCATTGCAGCCAAGCTAGCTGAATGGAATATGATTGGGTTGGCCACCATAGTTTTGGAAAAGATTCATAGGATCTTACTTCATGTTTATATGGGTAAGTCTCCTCTAAGAATAGTGGGACCATTCCATATTTTATGGGGATGGATCGCCCCCCACTTCAGGACATATGCTGTACAAAGTGGGGTACATGTTCCTGGAAGTTATTTTCGGCCGTCTTTTCATGCCTTTTCTATAATTTCTCGCTTATCCCTCAACGCTTATGATATCAAAATAAGGCTAAGAATGTTCAAGGAGTTTCACTTCCTTCCTTAGAGAAATCTTCCAATAGGGCAATTTGTTGATGATGGAAGAGCCTGCCTGGAGATAAGGGCATATATTGTCGCATGTAGAGATGGTGCAATGGCCACGAGGATTGACAGAGAGATTATATGAAAGGCCTATTCTCTATATAGATTATCACATCAATTAAAACGTCTATACCAAACTACCGTATCTCCTCCACTGCATGTTAGGTTAGAGCAGCATCTGATGGTTTCTCATTAACTATGGTTGCTATCATCTATGGAGATGACTGAGGATGTATTTGATCTACCAGTTTTTGAAGCAGAAAGTCGATTGACTATATGGTATGTCGAGAGCTAGGTAGCATCATAATCTTAAGGGGTACTGAATCAGCTGGTCTCTTAGGTGGGGATAAATAATAGAACCATTATGAAAGAATCTCTTCATTTGGAAGGTGACTCTTCCTCACTCGGATCTGATTCATCAGATTCCTCGTATGGGGATGATGTGGCTTGAAATGTGTCAAAGCAGCCTCATTCCAGATATAATCCACCTACCAGAGTTAAGAGACCTACTCCATCGACTCTTGGTGAGTTATATTATTGAGTCAATTTAGTCACCATTATTTTAAAGAGAAACAAGTTTCATTTTATTATCCTTTATATGTGATTTCAGGAGCTAGAAAAAAGTTGATGTCCTAGATTGCATGAGCCTCCTCACAGGATTCTAGTTCACATTCCAAATATTTAGGACTAGATGTTGTCTGGACATGGCGGAGTTTATATTGTGATGCAAAAACCACCTAGATGGACCTATGCAAAGAGCTGCATATACCTATAGTAGGGAATCTTTGGGCTTCCTCTGACATACTCTTTGAGGAAAACCCCAATGAAGTGAGGGATTATATCAAGAGATGGATGTGCTCATATATTCCACTGATGAGTCAGTTCCTGTCACCAAGCAGGTGAAGGAAATGATGGAACGTGGTACCACTGAGGGGATTGATCCTCCATTAGACGAAGAGTTTCATGACTACGTGGCCTTTGAAGATGTAAGTTTTATTTATCTCATATGTCTATTTGATTGGAAATTTGATTTTATTCAAAGCTTTGTTATTCAAGGAAATAATCTTCTTCATCCTATATCTTTTAAAGGAAAGAACCACAAATGTCCCTTCATCGTGGTATAGCCCTGGTGGCACCGCTCTTGGAGCCACTGAATCTCCTCATGAGCTTGGTAAAGTATCTCCAGGCCAGCATGTCATGGATGAGGAGTTAGAAAGGGCGTTATTATCTCTGATACATGTTTTTTGAGATGATGACGCCTGTCTACCCAAAAAGGACAAGAAGCAAAGGCTTCAAAGAATGAAGATCACAATAAAATGCTTTATCAGTAGTGGTAATTCTTTCTAGTATTCTTGAATCTTAAATTATGAACATGTGCTAAAAATTCTCGGGATTGTATGGGCTTCTTCAGTTTCCCCTTTAAGGGAAATTACTGACCATCCTCATATTAAAATGGAGGGTGTGGTAGAACAACCGCAAGTTCCTGCTGAAATGGCTATTCATAAGGAAATACTGAGAGTAGATGAGCCGACATATGTTCCCATCACCACTCCCATTTCTGATGCCAGGAGAGAAAATACTTCTAGTAAATTAACAATACTTCTAGTAAATTTACAATACTTCATAGAAACTAAAATTAGATAACAACTGGCATCCATTCTATGATGTTTTAGATTTAAAAAATGCACCAGAACATTTTGCAACCAACGCAGCTGACCCCACAACTATCATTGAAGAAGTTGTCTCAGGTCAGAGAATGCCAGATGAAAGTCATGAAGAAGACATGTCGAGTACTCCCGTTGGTGAGAATAACCTGGGATCTGGGACATAATTGGATAAAATGATGAATCATGGCATGTCCTTTGAAGATATTTTAGAACCTGTTAAATTACCACGTGATTTTGATGATTTTGAAGATCTAGTTATAGAATCAACTGGACGTGAGTTTCATTATTTGTCCTATTGATCTTTTCATGATTACACTTCTAACCATGTTTGGTTAAAAAATGTATAGTTCCATTTAATGAAACTGCTGAACCAGGAATGCTTGAAATGGGTTTAGACATTGATGTAAACCCTATTATTACAGAAACACTGGCTTAGGTGGAACTTAGCATGGAAGACCCTCCTAAAACCCATTCTGAAAATCCTGTTGAAGCTATGAAAGATGGGGAGGAGTCTTCACAATTTGTTGGTCTATTGTTAGGTAAATGATGATGATATTTTTGGCTTATATAAACTGTAAGAAAATCAATAAGCTTTTAATATTCTTTGAAACTAACCATAATTTGTTTTGACCAAATAGGGCTATCAACTTCAATGGATAGATCTGGAGGTGAAGCCTCAGCCTCAACCCAAATAGTAGAAAAAGGTGAAGCAACCAGGTTCAGGGAAGGAGGAGAACATGGCACTTCCTTAAGTGCTTTAATCCCAGATTATATTCATCCCTATGATTATGATGTCAAATCAGACCCAGAGGTGCAAAAGGAACTCCAATTCTCACGTCGCAAGGCATGGAAAAATATATGGAAGATAATATCTGAGGTGCCTCTTGACATGCTGCCTTAAAAAATTACAATACTTTCATCCCTGTTTATCATGTTGGGGCATGATAGTTTTGGATATTAAGAGATACATTTTGTAGTGAAACAAGTCATTCGAAAAAGGGATCAAGAGAAAAGGTGTCATCAAGACCTGATTAGAGATAGATTTCTGACCAATATCAGTGAATTTCAGGCTACATTGTCCCGAGATGAGGCTGATCATGCTGTAAAGCTGAAGGAGTTGAAGAAAAAGAACAAGGAGAAGATTGTCCAGCAGTTGCGCCTTCAGCAAGAGTAAGATGTTGTTACTGGGGAGCATGACCAGCTTCATAATACGTGGGAAGAAGTCCAAGAGGATGGTATAAAATCCATCACAGATACCAAAGAAGCACTTCATCGAGCTAAAGAGAGTGAAGCTGGTCGATTAAATGAACTTCAAGTGGTTGCTGATGATGCTCGGGATGCTGTGAAACAGATGAGAATTCATGTTGAAAGTCTTCTGTAATTTCTGAAAAGATAGAAGAGACTCCAGACTATGGATGTTCTTCTAATCTTGTTCATCAATGAAAAACAGTTCATCTTCAATCATCTGTAACATAATTTTCTTGATAATAGCTCTCATTTTTACCTAATCCAATGGTCCTAGTAAACATATTTTTATTTTTACTGGGGTTATATAAACAGCCCCACAAACATCGAATCTTTTATTTGCTCAATATTTCCTAAATCATACAAAATGTACGTTTAGTGAGCTGGGACTTGACTTTTGTTCATATTACCCCTTATAGGTTCCCAATTTAATGAGTATCATGTCTTTTGTTGTTGTAAGTTTAATGTCATGCATGTTAGACTATAAAAAGGCTAATATTTATGGTCAAATAGCTCTTCTTGAATGGATGATATTGACTCAATTCTTGATAATTATTTTAGAAACATATTACCATATTCAAGTATGGTGGGGGGAAATTATAAATTGTGACTTGAGAAATTTTGAATCTGAGGAATGACATGAGAAAATAGATAAGAGGCATTAGAAGAAGTCTTTTCTAAGAATGAAGTTACCACTAATTGACAAACCCGTCATGGGGAATGAATTTTGTAGGTACAACTGGGGAATAAGCTACATAGTCAAATAATAGCATCTTTTGGATAATAGTTCCATTATGTAGACAACTTATGCAAGGCCACCTATGGGAACGTGCTGCATATTCAGGAAAAATAACTCTCAGAAATTTTACTTTCTATTGCTAAAATTCGAAGAATGTTTTATGAAGATTCAAATTTTCCAATGCATAGAGTTTGCTTTATGGAGAAAGGTACTTGAATATGGGGAGGATATTTCCAATCAAAATTTTCAAAGAATTGGAGGAATGTGACTAATAAAAATGTCTGACCCAAACATAGGAAAAAAGGTATCTGTGGTTTTAAATCATTTGACTAAAACCATGGATAGAAAAATTATAGGGAATATGGTCAAGTGGTCCAAGGTTATTTCATATTGGTCTGAACATATGGAGAAGAAGGAAAATGTAAACCATAGACTTGAATACTTCTTGATCATGAAATATTTTATGGAAAAAATATGTTAATGATGGCAGTTTCTTTTCAGATCCCTACATATCTTCGTTAAGAACAATAGGGGAAAAAGAGGCTTCTCTTACGAATAAAGTTACCATTATTTGACAAACCCATTATGGAGGTTGAATTATGCAGGGCCAACTGGGGAATAAGCTGCATAGTCAAATAGAATCATTTTTGGATGACAGTTCCATTATTTAGACAACTTATTCAATGCCACCTAAGGGAATGTGTTGCATAGCCATGAAAAAGAACTCTAAGGTATCAGAAATTTGCGTCCAGAAGTCAAGAAAAGGTTTATAGAGACCATGAATATTATTTGTATAATGTTGCGGCTAGGCCCTAAATTGAGATTCTAGATTTCACTATGTATCTCATTAGGATGAGAATTATGCCACACGTAGTTCTTGAAATACATTTTAATGTCATGCAGGACAAGAGCATAGAAGATCTTTGTATGGGGTCGTAGAGCTCGGACCATAGTGAGGGAGACACATCATGCATTTGTTATAAACATGATGTGAATAAATAATATGGTGTTCCATATCACACCATGTGCTCCCAGGGAGACTTTTCAGCCAAGGGACCGAAAGTGGTGTTTGGGGTTATGCCCAAAGGCTCAGGGATGGACACGTGGAGTGCTCGAGCATTCCTACATATCCCATGGGGATGGGGATCAAGCTACACAAAGTTCTTGAAATACCATTTTTATATATTTGGTTCATACATATGAGGGGTAAAGAGGACTTTATTGAAATTTTTTCTAGATTCATGATTAAAGACTTTGGTGTCACTATGTATCTCATAAGGATGAGAATCAAGCCATATGTATTTCTTGAAATATGACATGGTAGGAGACTATGTCAATAATGATTCCTATCGAGTGAGGGTATTAGGGATTGTTGCAGTTTATTTGTCATATAGGACAAAAGTGAAAATAGTTTAAGGTCATATGAATGGACCAGTGCTATGCAGTTTAATATCTTGCAACAAGGACAATGGAAGACTGTATAGTTTAACATCATATAGCTAGGAATATGGGAAGTATATAGTTTAACATCATGTAGGATGAAAGTGAACCGATATGAATAAGACGGTTGATGTGGGCTTCATGGATCAACATCGTATGGGATGGAGTTGAATCGATGTGAAAAAAGTTGTTGCAGGCTTGAACCTCAGGAGGTTGCCTATGTATCTGTCCTAGGAGGCAAGGATCAAAGTCTGTGTAGTTCAATTGAGAGGGATTCGTTGATCAGGGTGTACTTGAGGAAAACTACCCGAAGATGATGTTGGGAATTAAGCATGGTTAGCATCCCATAGAAGATGTCATGGTCGAAGCTTACTCTAAGCTCACATGAATCAAATTCGGTGTGAGAAAAAATAGGCAGCAACTGACCTGATGGTTGTGTCACGAAAGATACGACCACAAAGGATGGTGTGGGGATTATGCATGGTTGGCTGCCCAGGTCATGCGTGGAAACATAGTCCTAAACATAATTCCACATGAGGCCATCATAGTTTAATGTCATGTATCATAGACATGGGGTGGTTGGCAGTTTAACCTCCTGCAACTCGGACGATGCACAGTTTAACGACATGTTGGACGATAGAGGGGCCACAGTATAACGTCATGTTGGACGATAGAGGGGGATATACAGTTTAAGGTCCTACAACAAAGACATTGGGTGTATTTTTTTCCACAAAATACTTCTTCGAGAAACTTTCATTGGTTAGAGTTGTAATGAGTTCTCCTTCCATTGAGATTAAAGTATAAGATCCATTGGAGTAGACCTTATGTATTTGTGTGAGGTACTTCCCACTTTGGCTCAAGATTTGGAGGTTCTTTCCCAGTATTATTAGGGTTATGAGGACCAATACTAATTCCCCTTGAATGAATGAATGAAGACAAACTTTTTTATTGAAAGCTTGTGATATTTGATTCTGATATAATTCTTTAATGGTGCACTATGCACAATTTTTTTCTCCTAGTAGTTCCAATTTATCCAATCACTTTTGAGATTGTTCGTATGTAGATAAATAATCACAAATGGCGTCTCTAAGAGAATGTAATTGTACTTCAATAAGCAAGACTTATTATGTTCCATATACTAGTGAATATGGATTTGACCAAGTAGCAGTGTGAGTGGTAGTCTGATAAGACCATAGAGCATGAAAAAGTATATCAGGACACAACTTCATATCTTTGTCCCCCATATTTTGAAGTATGTTTGAAAGAGTCTTATTGAAAGCCTCTACTTGACAATTGGTCGCTGCATGATACTGAGATGATTGGTTGGATTTGATATTGTATTCTTCAAACAATTTTCATACCTCGGATGAACAAAAGTTGGTGCCATTATCTGTCAATATGGTATAAGGAACACCAAATCTGGTAATGATGTTGGACTTGAAAAAGCTAACAATACTTTTAGCACTGACTTCTTTGAGAGGTATTGCCTCTTCCCATTATGTAAATAAGTTAGTATCAGTAAGAATATACATAAATTGCATATCTTTAGCTGGAGGATAAGGTCCTAATACATCCATTCCCCATGTAGCAAATGGTCAAGAGTATTTATCCGTATGAAGCAACTCTGTGGGTTGATGAATAAAGTTGGCACATACATGGAAAGAATGACACTTATTACTGAAATCAACACAATATTGCATCATAGAAGGCCAGAAGTATCCAAGCCTTCTAATTTGAAGGGAAAGTCTTTGTCCAAACTGGTGGTCTCTACAAACTCTTGCATGTACTTCATTCATGATAGCCATTGTCTCTTCACCATAAATACATCTAAAGAGAATTCAATCAAAACCTCTCTTGTAGAGAATTTTTTTGGTGATATGAGATATAATAAAGAGTATAATTGACCAAACATCAACAGACTTGTTCTTTCCCGGCTCTATCATGTGGGAGTGTTCCATTTTGGAGGTATTCCCTGATAGGTGTCATCCTTCCTATAATACGTCCATATGGTTAATATTTGGGACTGATTTTATAGATTTCCTCTATTCTAATTTGAAAAAAAATGTGAAACTACATGACGGTGGGCAATACTAATGATTGTTTTGTCCTGATTTGGATCTTCTAGGGTTGTGGCTACATTAGCCAGTGCATCAGCTTGGTCATTCTATGATCGCAGGACATAAGAAAATGTCGGTTCCGATGGAAATTTTGTCATTAACTCTCTGATGTAATCACACAAAGAGATTAAATCCTCCTTTCTAATGGCATAATCCCCATTGATTTGTTTGATTATCAAATCTGAATCACCTTTTACCTTCAAGTGATTCACCTATGCCTAAAGCACCACTTCCAATCCTATTATGAGAGCTTGATATTCTGCTTCATTGTTTGTACCGTCTTCCAACAATAAAAAGGAATAGGGTAGCACTACCTTTTCTTGGGAAATAAGCACAATTCCTAACCCATATTTTTTGAATTTAGGATCTTCTATTTTCTTCCCTGTTGGACTTCTAGAGGCACCATCAAAGTACATTTCCCATGTTTGAGGATTATCTTGAATAGAGAAGACTTCCTCATCAGGAAGGTCAATATTTAAAGATGTATCTTCTACAGATGGGTTTTCAGCAAGGAAATCGGCCAGAGCTTGGCCCTTTATTACCTTTTGAGACACATACTGGATATAAAACTGCTACAAAATAACTACCCACCTTGACAGACGTCCTGTAAGCATTGGACGACTAAGGATAAATTTGAGCAGGTTATTGTGAGATACCAATTGGACCTCATGATGTTGCAGGTAGTGTCTCATTTTTTGAATTGTAATGATTAAATCTAGGAAACTCTTTTCAATACTTGAACATCTATTTTCTTCCCCAAGCATTGTTTGACTAAGATAGTAAAGGTTGTTTTCATTCCCAACATCATTCTTTTGGGAAAGGAAGGAACCCAATGATCGCTCTAAAGCTATCACATAGAGAATAAGTGGTCATCCTTCAATAGGTGTCATTAATACCTGTGGAATCAATAGATATTTCTTGAGTATATCGAATTCATCTTGACATTCTTCAGTCCACTGGTAGGTGACTCCCTTCTTCAATAATCTGGTGAAGGGTAAACACTTTCCTTCCAAATAGGCAATGAAATACCGAATATAGGCAAAGTTTCCTTGAAGTATTCTTAATTAATTCAAATTTCAAGGAGGTGAAATTTCATGGATTGATTTTGTCTTCTCAGGATCAACTTCAATGCCACGATGGCGTACAACAAAGCTGAGAAATTTTCTCAAGGTTACCCCAAAAGCACATTTGAAGGGGTTCATCTTCAAATTGTGTTGTCGAAGTTTAATTAATATGATTTCCAGATCAGCCAAGTGATCAGAACATTGACTGGATTTAACCACAAAATCATCCAAATAACATTCAATTTTTTTTTCTAAAAATGGTTTTATGATATGGTACATGGCACATTGATACGTTGAACCTACATTCTTCATGAAAATGGGCATTACCTGATAGAAAAACACACCTTGAGGAGATATTAAGGCTATAGAATCCTTATCTTCTTGGACCATTCATATTTGATTGTACCCAGAGTAACCATCGATGAAGAAAAGAGCTTCGTAGCTAGATATATCATCAATTAAGATTTCTGTGATCGGAACTGGAAAATCATCCTTGGGACAATGCCGATTAATATCTCTGAAGTCAATGAAAACTCTAATTTTTAAATTTTTCTTTTTCACAGGGACAATATTATCCAGCCATTTGGGATATTGGATTTCTCTGATGAATTTATCCTTGAAAATCTTATCAACTTCAGCTTCAATTTTGGAGGCATAAGTAGGGTGTGTTCTTCTTGCAGCTTGCTTGAATCCAAGATTCTCTTCTAGAAAACCCAATTGATGAGTGGAAACATCAGGATCAAGACCTGGCATTTCTGTATAATTCCAAGCCAATTCGTCTCGATTTTTCTTTAAAAATGAAGTATTCATTTCTTGCTCTTTAAGAGTCATGGCTGCACTAATTAATGTGTGGATTGGATATTCTTTTGTACCTAGAATCATTTCTCAAAGTTCATCCATAGTGGTAGAGATACCCTCTTTAAATACTGGAGGAGCATCCCTAAGATCTTCCTCTTCTTCTTCAATATGTGTTACTTCTTCTGTTTCTACTAGCATTTTAAATGACGAAACAGAATTTCCATGGTCAGGGGAGAAGATAAAATGTGAACATATTGAAGAAGAGGCTGTCATTTCTGACCCTATTGATGATGAAGGGCCTTCCTAGGGTGATAGATAAGAGATGATGGATTGAGAATCGATATCATTATTTTTTCCTCTAGTATTGCTATAACATCTTATGGCCTAGTTTATGAAGTATATAATTTCTGGATTTTAGTGGATGAAATGAAAACATCTCTATTTAAGCTTTCATCACTGTTTGGCGAATAAATAATTTCTTTCATGCTATCTGGCGTGGTTGTCTTAATTTACATTTGGGAATTTTCTATAAGAGTGTTTGGATTTAGGTCTATCCTATCAATTTGACTGATATGAAACACATTATCTGTACACACATGTATGAATGGGTTTACTGGAATCTTTTCCAAACCTTTTTGAGCATTAATTTTGGTTACCTTGTTTGCCGTGGATTTTTTCTTTCCCTCCATGTGATAAAAATCTGCCTCAATGTATTGACATTCACATGTTTTTGAATGGGGCCTTATCACCATACAATGTCCCAATTTTACCATTGACACAATATTTGAAACATTGATGGTATGATGAAGGTATGGCCACATTTTTATGTAGCCAAGGTCTTCCAAGAAAAATGTTGAAGGCAGTGTCCTAACGAACAACCATGAAATCTTAATTAGACACAAGGTCTCCAAACTGAATTCCAAGTGTTATCTCACCCAGATGTTCTTTTTTATTCTTATCATATCCTTGAAACATCAAAGTAGAAGGAGATAAATCAGATTCGATGAGGCCCAATCGATGAAGTGTACAAATAGTAATGAGGATGACTCTCGAGCCATTATCAATGAAAGCTCGTCAGATGTCTATATCATTGAATTTTCCAGATAGATACAATGGTCTTATATGTACATGTACAACATCATATTCATCTTTATCTATAAAAGATATCATTGCATGGCATTCCGCAAGATCATTCTCTATACAGTAAACCTCAGTCGCAGTAATTTTAGTTTTGAATTCTTGAGGACTTGACAAAGCCTCAATAAGCGCCTCCTGAAGAGCTTTTGATAGATTCAAGGCATCCAGAATTGATAACATGGCCGGTACTCGGGCCAAATGTTTCATGAAATCATAATTTTGTTCTAATAGTCTGTGTTTCCCATCATGAAAATATGGTTTTTTAGGTGCCTTGGAAGTTTATGCTTTGGCAGTAGATGCATCCCGTATCAGGTCCGGAATGGAAAACACTCCTGGCATCGATAGATTAGACCGACTAGGTCTATCTATTTTCTGAGAAGAAGAAGGTGTAACCTCTAACCGGTCCTCCAAAATAACTGTGTTAGGACCGAATCTTCCATGTGTGGAGGAACATTCTTGTTCCTGTTGAGCCCGCTGAAGGTCCTTTCCATGAGTTTCTGCCGCATATACAGTTCTAGCAGGGGTAGGATTGAAATAGTGGCTTCTGTAATATCCATGTCTTCCTATGTATCCTAGACCTCTGTCTCTTCCACTAATTCCTCTGTTAGATACAGTTAAATTAGGCTCATCATGATCGAAACTTTCATTGGCATAGGGATCCGTTAAATGAATCATGTTACCAAAACCAAAGATTAATTCTTCATCTAATTAAGATTCTACCTGATGAATCAGTTTAGGTTGTGTCGTTTTGTGGGGTGGTTTCCGTACTTTTAAAGAAGATGTCATAAAATATGCCAGAGTCAAATACAACTTAGGAATTGACACAAGCTCTTCTTCTTCTGACTGCACTTCTTTCTTCAAATTATGCCGCTTCTTTGAGGATTTTCCTTTTGATGAAGTGGGTTTTGCTGTGTCAGAAATATCAGAAGACAAAATTGGTTGATTCAATTGTGTTCGTAAAATGGTATGAGTTCAGTTGATCTTTTTCATGACCATCCAATCATCATATTTCTGCGCATTTTTACTTTTTACTTCGTTCCACTCACATTCTTCATCTGGATTAGTAGTAGTAACACATGCTACCTGGACTGAAGAACCTTTCAATTTTACTTTTCCAAAGTCCACCATCTTTTGCAGGAGGTCTTTGAAGACGAAACACTCCAAAATGGGTTTCCCCAACATCTGATGAAACATGGAATAGTTGGGGAGGTCTTCATCTCATTCCTTGTTCGACCTTTTGGGCCATGGAAACTGAACCGGATTGTTTTTTATAGTCGAGATAAAGTAACCAGAAACTTATTCATTCCAGAAAGAATAAACATTGTTCATTAAATCGTTAAATTATTTTTTCCTTTAATCTGTTTGATCATCTTGACGATGTGGTCATTGTTTTGATGCTCAAGAGGTGGATCCCTTCGATATGAAGAAGGGTTTGAAGTGGAAGCAGGTACAAGTTCTTGTTTAAGTGTAATTGTAGTAGATTCGTCCATTCCTATTCTCCTTCTTGGAACAAGTGGAATTACACGAGCTTTAGCATTAGTCTATATAAGGGAGCCTTCTATCTGCTGATTGATTGAAATATGGTCTCGAAACCCTCCTATATATTTCACAGGTATCAATGGTGTGCATAATTCATCATGCAGATTTGGCACACTGATTGGCCGAAAATCTTTTTGAGGGAGTGCTAAACTTAAGGAATATGTTAATCCCTTCCAGCAAGCATGAAATCTGAAACTCATTCATTTACCATTTTTTTACAATTGGTAATATAAAAAACAATCGTCTTTGGTAATGTTGAGCTAAATTGAAGAAGGAATTTTTGACAGAGATCTTCCCACTTAGTAATTGACCAATATTACAAACTTGTATAACAGACAAAAGCAGGTCCTTGTAATGACTGCACAAAACACATGAGATTAACTGCATCTTGTTGTTGAGAAGTTCCCATCATAGGATCACAATGAGAAAAAAATATTTGTTAAGTGTTGTTCTGGATCTCCCAAATCATTAAAAATTAGGAATTTAGTATTTGAAAAATTTGATGGGGGGGGGGGGAATTGCATCTGCCCATTCAGGGTAAGCTCTCTTTTCCGGTTGAACTGGTGCACATCATCCTTCCATAGATTCCAGCCGAGCTATTAATGACTCAATGATAGTCATTAATGTTTGATAAATATCTGGCTGATCTTGGATCTGAGAAGGTGCAATAACTGGAGTTTGGACGGATTTGGCGACCGGTACTACCACTGATGGTAGTATTTCCGGTTGATGTCGCGTATGACCCATAAGATTGGACCTTTGAGGGTGTACTTGTAAAGGAGGATATTATTGATCAATCCAAATAGCTGCATAAAATTCTCTTTATTAATTCACTACAACATGCTTAGGAGGAAGACTACCTTGAAGTATTTTTGCATTTAATCTCTTTAACTCCTTCATTTCTTTTTCTTGTTGTGCGAAACTTTCCACTAATGAGAGTGATTGGACTTTTCTAGAGGTAGGATGTAATGTTACCTGACATTTTTCCTTTCCCCTTGTTGGAAACCTTTCAGAGAGGGGGGAGTTGGTTATTTGAAGAAATACCTAGATTCTGGGTAAGCCTTTGATTTCAGGTACGCACGCTATCTTTAATTGTTTCTGCGTATACAACCTTTTGAACATGGAATTCTTCATCTGATTCCTCTGAGTGAGTCTCATGTTATGGGGGATCAGTGACAATAGCATTGATGATATTTATCGATACATAAAGAATTACATCCCTTCTGTCATCATTTCTATGATACTCTCTTCTACAATTTCCTTTATGAGATATTGCCTTTTGATTGGTTGATCCCTGAGGAACTTCTTGATGAATTGTAATTCGGAGGTAATTTCCTGATAATTCAGCTTTGCGTTCCTCTTGTGGTTTTTTCCCTAATTGAGAGAAGACTGACTTTCACTGAGGAAGAGATTGAGAATTTGAAAAATTCCCCAGTCTGGTGGAATGAGGCTGTTCATGTTTTTCCTGCTCAACTCCTCGAATGCTATCTATTGATCCTAAGGGATGGATTAAAAGAGTCCCCATCCTGGAAAGCTAATGTTGCTCTTGATATTCTACATCTGAAACTTTCTTAAAAGATCTCCTGATTTTGCAGATTTTAGTATGGAAATTGGGTGGATGCATCATCTGATATCCACTCAAATAACCTGGCTCAGATGATCATTGGATTATTTCTGACACCTATGTCACCTGATGATGTGAATTCTCTAAACAAGAATCCTCTTCGATATTCTCATTTTCTTGATGCAAGAGTAATTCGACAACTTGTTCCTTATATGTCTGACTTTGGGAAGAACTAGTTGAGGCCTGTTCTTGAGAAAGTTATTGATTACACACCAAACCAGTTATATGTGTCCATCCATGGGAAAAACATTTCATGATACCACTTTTATAGGGCTTTTTTTACTAGAGAGCACAGGGAAATGCAATGCTCCATGAACACCCCGACCCCTTATATGAATACCAGATGGGGCATTGGTAATTAACTGGAGAAACCTTTTTAATGCGCCAAGGCATGTTTGCTGAAGGGATCTGATTATCCAATAAAAACACATATGTTGATTAAATTTTAATTGTATTAAATGTTCATTTTTTATCCTATGGTCCTGAGTTAGTTGATTTTAATTTTGAACATCCATTCTCATCATTTGTGCACTCCATGCCTAATGTCCACCAATTTTGGCCCAATGTTTCAACTGATTTTAAAGAATGTAATTTTCCATATTTTAATTTTATATTTGGGGAAGTGGATATAAACTTAAATATGAACATTTTTCATTTAGGGATCAATTGAGGATTCATAAAGGATTAGGGGGATATTTGGTGATTAAAGGAAACAATTCTGGAGAAGGCAGATTGGATATCATCTAACTAATGGGAATGTGGAGCCCACAATACAGTTCCAAGGAAGCCCAAATATCATGGGAGGAAAGAAGTCATATAGAGTAAGAAATCATTCTTCTGGAGCCAGTGCTAATTAGTCTTAAATGGTGGTGATTAAGGCGGCCCATGTTGAAGATGCAATTCTGGGCCAGATTCTGCGGCCTACAAAAACAGCCCACCATTTAAATCATATATCGTGAACGACATATTATTTTGGTCTAAAGGTTTGTAGGATGTTAGGGGACCTCTAGGAATTCATTTAAGTCTTTATTTCCCACTCCAATTCGATCTTATAGAATGTACTTTCAGCACATATTTCTGGTGGATGCAAGCTGGATGCCACTTCGGGACAAGAATTGAAAAGTCACATCTCCATTAATTGTCCACCCACCTTTCCCCAAAACAATTAATTAAAGGCACATGTGATGATGGGGGTTTGGAAAAATAATTCCAAAATTCCTATTTAAGGAAGTGTCAATGGAGTATTTTTGGATCTTTGAGCTTTACTTTCATTGTAATGTTGTTATTCCAAATTGCCTTTGTAACGTTCTTCTTTCATATGTAAGTTGTTTGAATCACCTTAGTTTTCAATAAAAGTCCTTCTTATTCTATTTTTCTGTTCTTATTCTTTTCACATTGATACCGTTTCCCCATGGTGTGATCTTATTCACACCAACACTTGTGAATTTATTCACACAATGGTGGAGTGATCATTTCATTGTTTTATTTTTCTTCTTCAATTCCGCCCCTATGAGTCTGATTTCTGCTTCCTTTGAGACCATAGAATAAATGGAGGGATAAACCCTTATGGGTTGGTCCTATGGAGATTAATGGGGCAGATTGGATGTTATTTTATGATCTAAAATTATGTAATCATTTCATTAGTTTAATATTTCCATTTGATGATAATTTTCTTCTTCATCTTCGCCAACTTTAACAATGACACATTTTGAGTGCTAGTACAATCCAATTCCTTGGAGTGATCTTTAAATTGATCCTCTAAGTGAATTGGTGATTATCCTTGGAATTTTGTAGGGATTAAATTGGTGAATGATTTTGAGGAATTATATCATGTTTTGGATACGTCTTGAATTAGTGAAAAGGACGTTATAAGAAAATAAATACATCCAATCTAACCCTAGTAACATCTTAGGATCAACTCATATCCATTAATTGTTTTAGACTTAGTAATTGTATGTTTTAATTTATTTTATTTAAATTAAATCAGTAGTTACTCAAATCAAATCAATCCAAATAGTTGGCCACATCATAGCCAAATCCTTCCAAAATGAGAGTGTCTATAGGTTTCTTCTTCGGTCCCTATGAATTCAACCCCTACCTGTACTACAATGACCGAATACCTATAGGGTAAATTTGGGTGCAACTAAATTTTGGCACCATTCCTGGGGCCCCAAGTAAGTACCTTGACACGCATCATCCTTTTCTCACCCCACGTTCTCTATTCTCAACCCTATCTCTCTTATCTTTACCCCTTTCTATTTGTGTGTGTCCTGAGAATCTAGAATCCAACTTTTTGTCTTCTCCAACGGAGTATCTTCCAAATTAACATGTCACAAAATCATGTTGGAATCAAATGGAAAATCAATAATGGTAATTCCATAAATTAAAAAAATTCTTTGATCAACCCTTGATTAATTACCCCACACCCGGTGAGATGTACAATCAATGGGATAATGAATGCTTAAATGATCAATTTCCTGGCCTCTCAAGGATTATTGAGGAGTACAATCTTAGTAATTTCCATAATGTTCAACCTACCATCCTATATTTTAGTCAATCATTTCTTGTACAATTGTGTAATTAAATGGAGATAATTGATTTTGAGGTTTCATCTTTGAGGTTAGAACTACAAAACATTAAAACATGTGAAGAACCCATTTTAGAGTCTGAGAAATCAGAGTTACATAATGAATTGAATTGGTCAAGTAATGTTGAAATTCAATATGAAGAGTGTTTAAATTAGGATGAAATTTATTTTTTGAATTCAGAATATAATAACATGACAACATGGATTGAGTTTCCAAAACATGGCTCCATTAGTGAATTTTTAGGACCACTGATCACTGAACAATTGGGAGAAATCCCAAAAATTGAACCCATAACTACTCCTAGAATTCAAATGGACACTTTTGGGGATAAAACATATTTTTATAAGGAACCAATTCATTCTAATGTTTTTGGAGAAGAAACTATTTTTCATTCAAATTTCCAATCTTCTTTAGAAAATTTCAATCAACCTGAACTCAAAATCATTGTCCTTCCTTCCCCACTCGAGTATCCCATCATTTTTTATAGGCAAGATCTTAGGGTTTTCATTCATTCATCTCATAAAACCCAAAAATGGGGGTAGATCTTTGATTTATTAGGAAAGACTATAGAAGAAAAAAGGTCAACAATCTCTGATAATCCTTGCATTCTCCCATTCATTTAAAAAAATAGGATTTTTCAAGAATAAAATTCAAAACCTTATTACCAATCACAAGGGAAAATCATTCTCAATCATGTTGAAGTGGAGAAATATGGGGTACTTAAAATGTTGAAAGTTGGTATTAGGTAAGTTAGGGGTCCATGTCGAGCTAGGGACGTTAAACAAAAGTGCTGCACGGGAGGCAACACGTGTTTTTTATGTTTTATTTTATTTAATTAGTACTTCAGACTATTGACTTGTTCTTCTTTTATGAGTAAGGATGGGTATGAAAGGGGATCACCGTATTCATCTGTGTCACGCGGTGTGATCACTGAGTAATACCTCACCTAGAAAATTTAAAGAAGACAATGTATCATTAGTTTATTTTATATTATTTTATGTTTTTGTAGGTATTTATAAAAATAGATTGTTGACATGTTCTTCTTTTAGGAGTAAGGATGGGTATGAAATGGGAGCACCATATTCATCTGTGTCATGTGGTGCGATCCCTAAGTAATACCTTACCCAGAAAATTTAATGAAGACAATGTATCATCGGTTTGATTTTTTAAAATTAAAAAAAAATAAAAAACAAGGAAAACCATAAAAAAAAATTTTACTTGGTGTTAAATAAATTATTGTTTTGTTCGTTTTGTATGCTTTATTCTTCTTTTTATGGTTCAGGAACTATTTTTGGTGATACAAGTTCAATCAAGGAGGTGCCCACATCCCCCAAGAGATCAAAAGAGTAATCTAGATCATCATGAACTTCAACTTCAAAAACCAGGTGATTTTGTTCCATTTTTATCATTTTCAATTTCCCCTTTGAACTCCTCTCCTACACCCCTTCTAACTTTTATTTTCTTTAAACACTGGGGACATTTTTATTCTATGTTGGTGGAAGATGAAATAAAAATATTTGATCTTGTGTACAAAAAAAATGTGTGGAAGAAAAAATTTCATTAACCTTGAACATGATAAAACACATAGCAAACTCTGAAATTGGATATCAAATAATTTTGCATGCCTTGATTCTGATTTTAATGAACGTTTAGGTTCATGTGCATATATTTTGAAAAGTGCGGTTGTCCGATGGGATTTTTCACTATTATATTTTCATCCATTTAATAAAAAAACACAATCCACGTCCTCTAGATTGTGGGGTTTTAGTTTGAGTTCTTGGGGACCCATAATAAACAACATAGGTTTGGTGATAATTTTAATTTTAATATGAGTATTCAAAAAAAATAATAAAAAATCAATATTCATGTAGAGTAATTAAATGACCTAATGTGTGGCTTTCGGCACTTGGGGATCATGACTCCATAGATGTCTGGCCCGGTGTTGGGTATTTTATCTCTATTTGTGGTAATTTGAATTTGGTTTTGATTGAGTAAACTAGAGATGATGCCTGAGTATGTGAGCTTCACTTGTTGCCCTAAGTTATTTGATCCTAGGAGTCATCAGCAAAGTCTTGCTACATGGGTTTACTTGATTGAGTGAAATTTCAATTACCGTGAAAAAATTGCAAAAACATAACAAAAAAACAAATTGTAAAAAAGACAATAAACAAAAAAAAACTAAAAACAAAAAAAAAATTGAA
Organism: Viscum album; assembly: GCA_963277665.1. NCBI lineage: Eukaryota > Viridiplantae > Streptophyta > Magnoliopsida > Santalales > Viscaceae > Viscum > Viscum album. Next base: position 1,295,719,428 of record OY728136.1, read on the forward strand.
TACTCATCTTAATATTAAAATCTCATTCCTCCTAGATCATCCATATTTTCTACCTTTGAATGAAAATGAACCCTCATGTCTATTGTGATGCACAACACTTCGTCATGATTAATTGAAATTGGATGAAATATGACGATGAATTTGAACAAAGGGGTGGGATTGGGATTGGGTTATGCCTCTAGAAATAGATTGTTTTAAATTATTTTGATGAGTTTCATAATTTTTTGGAATGAGGTCTTTCGGTGAGCAATGTGTCTTAAAATGTTTTGGGAAAAAGTCATTTGAATTTCATATTTATGAGATATATTTTGCTCAGGACTAGAAAAACTCAAGTTGGGGGGTGTGATTAGCCAATAAAAACACATATTCTGATTAAATTTTAATGGTATTAAATGTTCGTTTTTGATCTTATGGGTCTGAGTTAGTGGATTTTAATTTTGAACATTCATTCTCATCATTTGTGCACTCGATGACTAATGTGCACCAATTTTTTCCCAATGTTTCAAATGTTTTTAAAGAATGTAATTATCCATATTTTCATTTGATATTTGGGGAAATGGATACGAACTTAAATATGAACATTTTTCATTTAGGGGTCAATGGAGGATTAATAAAGGATGATGGGATATTTGTCGATGAAAGGTAAAAATTCTAAAGAAGGCATATTGGATATCATCCCACTGATGAGTATGTGGGGCCCACAATACAGACCCTGTGAAGCCTAAATTTCATGGGAGGATAGAAGAAATATATTATAAGAAATCATTCTTCTGGATCTAGTGCTAATTGGTCTTAAATGGTGGTGATTAAGGCGGCCCAAGTTGCGGATACAATTCTGGGCTAGATTCTGCGGCCCAGAAAAACATCACACCATTTAAATCATATATCGCGAACGGAATCTTATTTTGGGTAGAAAGTTAACAGGATGTTAGGGGACATCCATGGATCAATTTAATTCTTCCATGGCCCACTCCAATTCGGTCTTCTATAATGCCATTTCGGAGGGTCTTTTCAGTGGATGAAAGTTGGATGCCACTTCGGGACAAGAATTGAAAAGTCACATCTCCATTAATTGTCCACCCACCATTCCCCAACACAATTAATTAAAAGCACATGGGATGATGGGGGCTCGGCCAAATAATTTCAAAATGACTATTTAAGGCAATAGAAATGTAAGAATTTGGGATCTTGGAGTTTTACTTTCATTGTAATTTTGGTATGCCAAATTTCCTTTGTAATGTTCTTCTTTCACATGTAAGTTGTTTGAATCACCTTAGTTTTCAATAAAAGTTCTTCTTATTCTCTTTTTTTGTTCTTATTCTTTTCAAATTCATACTGTTTCCCCAAGGTGTGATCTTATTCACACCAACACTTGTGAATTTATTCACGCAATGGTGAAGTGATCATTTCATTGTTTTATTTTTCTTCTTCAATTCTGCCCCTATGAGTCTGCTTTCCGCTTCCTTTGAGATCATAGAATCAATGGAGCGATAAACTGTTATGGGTTAGTCCTAGGGAGTTTCATGGGGAAGATTGGATGTTATTTGATGATCTGAAATTATGTAATCATTTCATTAATTTAAGATTTCCATTTGATGATTATTATTTTTTTCATCTTCGCCAACATTAACAATGACACATTTCGAGTGCTAGTACAATCCAATTCCTTAGAGTGATCATTAAATTGATCCTCTAAGTGCATTGGTGATTAGCCTTGGAATTGTGTAGGGATTAAATTGTCGAATGATTTTGAGGAATTATATCATTTTATGGATACATTTTAAATAAGTGAAACGAATGTTATAAGAAAATAAATACATCCAATCTAACCCTAGTAACAACTTAGGATAAACTCATCACCATTAATTGTTTTATACTAAGTAATTGTATGTTTTAATTTATTTTATTTAAATTAAATCAGTAGTTATTCAAATCAAATCAATCCAAATAGTTGGCCACTCCATAGCCAAATCCTTCCAAAATCAGAGTGTCTCTAGGATTCTTCTCCAGTCCTAGTGGATTTGACCCCTACATGTACAACAACGAATGCATACAAGTAGGGTAAATTTGGGTGCAACCAGGCTCTCTGCTACTTTTCAACCTTTGGATGTCAGTAAACTGAGATAGATGCCAAGTCAATTTTGCGTTGCAACCCTTATATTACTTTAACATGATTTTTATATTCAACATAAGGTAATATTTTATCTTTAAAGTGACAAAGAGTTTTCCATATGTTGAGATGAATATCGTGAATATAATCTTCTGTCAACGTTTCTGGAGTATCATATTGAGATTCATCCAAAGGCCAAAACATGACTGTTACTTCACCTTTCACCAATTGTTTTCTCATATTCAGGAATTCCTCTTTGTCATTTTATGTAGATTATTCTACCTGACTGTACCAAATCTGGTGCTTCTTTGTTGTTTCATCAGATTCAACAAGATTGGTAGAGAATTCATTTGTAAAATTAGAAGATGAATGACCCAGGGGTGGTTCAGGGAATGACCTACACACCGGGCTATATTCTGATTGGGAAAGTATTTCACCTCCTAGTGGAAAGGCATCAGACATGACTAGATTTGCATTTGCAAGTGCCTCAAGATAAGTGGGATTTCTCATTACATCATTGTCCATTGAATAATTTTCCAAGAAATGCGAATTACTACTACAGATAGGACTTTCGCAGCTAAATTCATCATCATGGGGAGGACCACCAAGGTGGGTTAAATAAAAAGATGAAACCTTTTTCTCCTTGGTCTTCTAGATATGTTGTGGGTTATCGTGGATCTCATCTGAAGATGATGCTTTGAGATTGACTGAATTGTCATGAAGAAAGAATTCATGAGGAAGTGTCTGATGAAGAACATCAGAATTAATGTTGTTATTTCTAGAATTTGGAAATGAGAGATTAGAATCTTGAGTTGCAACAGATAATTGTCTGAGGGCTTCAAGAACTCCAGCATTGATCAAGGTCTTATTTCAGATTGGATCTTGATATTTTAATTGTTCTATATGGGTCTCTTTCATGGATGCCTTCTTAATCACTTTGGAATCCACTTGTTGACGAAAGTGGTTATTATGGGCAGGTGTATGTGCCTACTCAGGAGAAATTGTCAGGTTAGGATGACTATCTCCATTTAAATCGGGTGTATGTGCCCAACTTGATTGTCCATATGACATGGGGGAGTATGCCCCACGACCGTCCTAGACTAGAATAGAGATGTGTATCTACTTTGAGGTGACATGTTGATGAGTCACTCCACTGATAGGGATAGATTTATGTTTCTTTCCTTGTGTTGTTGGTGATGTTGTTATAATATTATGACAGGTATCCAGAATATGGGCTGGGATTTGCTTCTGCTCTTTCACCATTGTCAAAATGTGCTTGGTGACTTCAACTGTCAGAACTGGAATATACTTCCCTTCTGTGTTTGGAGTAGGTGTGTGTTTCTGCTCATGTACTCCTTTTCCTGTTAGTGAATTCTAATAGTACTCATGTGTAGGGGGGAAATGTTGTGTCTGCCTCCTGTTTGTCATTGGTGCTTTCCAATTGACATCTTCCGGTGCTACCAAATGAGACTGTTAGTTAGCTTGATGAATTACATGTGTATATGCCTGCTAATTGTTCTCCACCGAATATGATTGATGAAATTACTTCAATACTGGAAAGCCAGACTGTTGGTAGAATTAATGAGTTTAATCAGGTGTATGTGACTGTTTACAGGTGGTCACCAGATTTGGTTGGCGGGATTCTTGGGATGAAGTCGGACGAGCATGCACACTGGCTGATGATTTATAAATAGGTGTATGTGTCTTCCTATAGAACTCTATCGGAATTTCCTGTCAGGATTGGTGTGTTACTGCTTGAAGAGTTTGTTGGGCAGTGAAATTAGGACAGACGAGTGTATATGCCTGCTCATTGTTTTCCATCAAGTTAGGATGATGGACTTCTTCGGAGGGGGAATACATAAGAACCTGCTCCCTATTGGATGAATTTCACCTCTGACGGTTTGTCTGGCTTGCTCGGGTCTAAGAAACCTGATCCGAACATATAGAGGATATACCCCCATCATGTTGAGGGTGCACTACCGCATGAGTCTGGCAGTGATTTTTGGTGGGAGTCCTCAGGAAGGACTCCTATATTCTTGAACTGAGGCCTTGAGTGACCTCTTGTATTCAACTCCCTGTAATATGGGAGGGACTGGTTGTTGCGTTCTGGGGATAAGGACCCGAAACGGTTGGAGATGGTGGTTGGAACCACCCTCTTCTTGACCACTGGTTGTCAATGTTCGGACAACCAGGGTGAGTTGTTAACTTGGATGGCTTGTCGAGTGGCCTCCAGAGTCGGGATAGTACTGTGTTGACGGTATTACATCACCAATGCATTTGAGACCCTACATTGAAGACGCTGAGTAGGTGATGTCTTCCTCAGAGCAGACGAGGATCCAGAAGGAGTAGCAGTTGAGGCATTCACAGGTGTGATCCTTAAAGAAGCCATTTTTTGTTGGAGAGAGGTCTTGGAAAAGAGTGAATGTCTGATATAGAAGACATAATCAAGATAAGTCTAGACATACTACATCTTTTGGATTAGCACATATGTTATTTATTGCTTTATTGGCTCTCATATTGAGTTTAATATGGGCCTAACAAATAAGTAAAACATCATTGAACTTGGTTAAGGATTCACGTCGGGTTCACCATTTTTTGTTTCATCTGGAAATGGGGATGACCTTGTTTTCATAAGGTTCAAACTTTCTAATTAGTTCTTAAGGAGTTTATTCATAGAAATGGAAAAACCCAATGATTCTATATCCATTTGGACCTACTTTCCAAATGTAGGTTCTCATTAGTTATAGACCTATGAGGCTTAATAATTTTCATTGGTCGAGAGGATGTGAGGTCAGGATCATCACACCTTTTTTGGGGGAATTATTGCCTACTCTGGGACTCACTTATAGATTTATGTTATGTTCACAAATACTCATTAATTTACCAAGCCTGAAAATGAGTTTTCCTTTAGATTTAGAAATCGATGATTAATATGTATGGTATTTAGAGAATCTTTTATATTTATGTGAGGTTCTTAATTTTTCAAGAATCATCCATATGTATTAGATATTCTTTGTCAATGGTATCCTTCAATACATTATATAGAAATCTCTTGGTTGTTATGATGACCATACTGGTTTCAAATACACTCATCGGGGCACTTGAAGTTTATTTTCATTCAGAAGGACATGGATTATTTTAGAGTTGGGATCGTACCAGCAGATGGGCTACATACGTATCCTCATTAAAAAGGAATCAGAACCCACGTAGTTCGATAAGAAGGATATAGTTTAACTTTGTATGGTACAGAAAAAAATTAATGAATGATGGGATTGAACCTTGGAAAGGCTTCCTACGTACTATACTTTTAAGGAAGATATCAAAGTCAACGTATTTCGAGTGATGAAATATGAGGCTTATGCATGGTTAATAGCCCAAAAAGAGATTTCATGATTACTTTTACACTCTAAGATCACGTGAGTTATGCTCTGTGTGAGAAACAAGAGGTATCAGTAAACCTGACGATTGTTCCACAAAAAATGCAGTCATAAGAAATGATGTGGGGCTTACGTATTTATGACTGCCCAAGTAGATGATGACCCGGACTTACATCAGGAAAGAAGCCCAGGAGACGGATCCATAAAGGAATTTGTACATTTTGGAGATTTAGACATTTAACCTGGGGTTTACCCTTAAGGAGGGTTCCCAAATTAAAAATGGGACTTATAAGATATGGATTACTCCTAAGAATGAGGCCTAAATTAAAAAGGGACTTATGATTGGAGATTATTCATGAGAAGGAGGACCAATTCAAAAGAAATTAAGATTCAGGATTACTCTTGAGGAGGATTCCCAATGTTAAAGTAAATTATGACTAGGGCTTATTCCTAAGAAGGAGGCCCAGGTTAATGGGACTTGGGGAATAATCCTGAAGAGGATTCCCAATTAAAGGATCTTCTCATCTTAAAGGATGAGGTTATATGGAGGAAACCTCTAATAGTAGTGACATAAAACTTGTAAGTCACGAGGTTTTAAGAGAGGTTATCATATAATTCCTTTCAGATAAGGAATCCAACATGGGAACCATGCCATAAATGGATTTGAAAAGTGGTTTGAGGGATAATATCTTGAAGTGGAGAGGTGACTGAGAGAGAGGCACACAAATGAATTTGGCGTGCAAGTCTTGGCCACGCATGTGTACTTTCGTGGTATGGGTTCACCTGGGCGATGAAGAATCTGTAGGGTAACACATGGGTAAGACTTAACTCAAGCTTTTAGTATTATCCTAAGATGTTTCTAAAAGGGAGGCACAGAAGTTTCATCAAAAGGGTAATGTGGAGCGCAAGTGTTTCCATTTTTAAGGAGGTGTGGACACATAGAAATGAAAGTGTTGATGAATTCTAAACACTTAGGACTTATTCTAATCCTTCAAGTATTCCATTCTAGGTAAAAAGCTACTGTAGAAGCTTTTGGAAGAGTTGAGTTGAAGACTTGGGCGACCAGAGCTTGAATTTGCCTTCTGGAAAAATCTATCCTTGAAATGGGGGCCCACAAGGGCTATTTACTGGCCACCATGCATCTTGGGTGAAAAATAAAATAGGGCGTGCAAGTGAGATGCGCGACCCATAGGTGGTGCACAAGTGACTTGCGCGGTGCGTAAGTGACTTGAGCACCTCACATCAAATTGGCTCCTCGTCCATGCCTTCATCAATTTTTTTTGATGTTCTTCAAAGGGTGACCCTCTTTGTGCTTAAGGAATTTTCCTTTTCCATTCATTGGACTCTTTGACGGAATGGTGTGTCAAAAATGATCCATATTAAATTTATATGTTATTCGATTAATATATTGTTATTATTATAACAAAATGGATATTATAGGTTATCCAACATGAATTAGTATCCATTTGGTGAACTAATACAATAATCATTAAAATGTCATCAAAAGTTTATCATAAACCATTTAATAAATGGTTACCCATATAAACCTTACAAAATATTATAATTTAAAAAATTATAAATAAAGTCACTAAATTACAAAAAAACATATCATTAACCCCCAAACAATATGATGTAGCTATTAATCATCTCGTTCTAAACATGGGAATTCATTTGTCAAGAATTATCTTGAAACATGTAAATAACCTGAATTAAAATAAAACCTTATTTAAAATAGTAATGAATCCTTCTCCATTAAATAAAAATATATTATTATATATATTCCATAAATTAGAAAATGTTATAAACTCCATCAGTGACAGCGTACACCTCTTTTTCAACAAATCATTAATCAGTTAAAAGTTATCCAGTACTATTGGATTTACATTACCCATAAAAACATCTTTCTCTCAACATTATGAACATATTAATGGTTATATTTCCCTCAATTTTTGTCCAAAAATGTTCAACATTCCACTGAATCAGTTTTCTTGGTCATCAGTACCATTCATCATATGATTTTAAATACTATATAAAAAATTTAAAGATTACAATAATTATAAATTTTATAATTATTATAACTACGAAATAATTGATAAAATACTCAAATGAAATAATTATTGAATACAAAAAAATCATGTTAATCATTGAAATTCATCTATGGTAATGTCAATCATTTAACTTCATCTATGGTAATAGCATAACATTGACCATGATCTATTATCTTCTTTTTAAGTATATTCCATTGAAGATTGGAAAATTCAATTTTACCATGCCCTATATCCATATTGTTGAATCATTGGACATTATAATCATTTTTCTACACACATTAAATACCAAGCATATTGACCATTCTCAGAATAATTTTAGTAAACACTCAATCTAGTAAACCAAGTTCCAAAGGCTTTGCTTCAAAAAAATTCACATGTAAGAAAACCATTCATTCCTTTCTTCCCCTTTTACATTTCCACCTTTATCACCCTCTTCCTGTTTGGATTCCCTTAAATGTATTAATTTTTACATAATTCATTCTTTTCCTTGATATCACAAGATATTATATCTTTATATGATGAAAATTTTTTGTTTATCCGTTCCCTTCTAATTATTAGCCTAATCTTTTCAAAGAAATGATAATTCTTACTCCTTAGATTATTTGCATCATCCAGATTCCCATTACTCCTAATATGTACCATTTCTAAATGATGGAATACACTACATTAGATAATATCATTATGAAAAAAAAGTTTTAATCTCAAAACTAGTAAAATACATAACCTAAATTGAAAATTTTATGCATAGATAATATCATAATCTTAAATAAGGTTTATTTGGGGAAATAATTGTATTTAAATCCAGAAGATTGGTTTATTAAGAAAACTTGATTCATTCTGAGCATATCCTAATAGGATTTTCAAACAACATTCACAATAAGGACTACTTTTATAGACTACGTAGTGATCAGGTCAAGCTTGATGTTCCCTTTTCAAAGTTATTACCCTTAGTTACATATGTTCTAGAACCATGTCCACATGTATAATCCAAAAGGGGGTTTATATTGAATAAAAATTAAATAATATCCACCTTAAAATAACATTAGTAGGTTCTTTTCAACTTATACTCAAAGTATATCCTATAGTTGTGTTCCCTAATATATTTTTTACTTAATCTAGTTCCCCCGGTTTATACTACACATCCTTTGATACCAAATGTAATGACCTCAAACTCATTAACATAGATCTTGTGTATACTTTATTATATTTTCAGAATATATAAGGAATCACATCTTAAGGGTCTTAATTGTTCAGTATCATTATAATCCAAATACACACATGATCCAGAAATTAAATTTTAAAAAAAAATATATGAAATAATTTTTTCAATAATAACATTATTACCTCTAGAATATCCATGGAAATCAATAAATTTTGGCTTCATATATTCTTAGGAAAGGATAAAAAGGGGGTATAAAATGCTTAGTAGAGGTAAATTATAGCGGAAGCTATTGTGAATCAATAAGAATGATGAAAATAAAAAATTAAATAACTCAATACATATTTAACCTAATCAATAATTGGGATATTAAAATTACATAATTCACATTCAATATAGTGATGTAAATAATTGGAAACATGTTTCATTTAATCAATAAATTGAGAATGAAATAAATCTAGAGATGATACCATTATGAAAATATCATTGATAATAAGATGTGGCATAATTAATATATCATGGAAAATAACATTACACACATACAACGTACCCAAAAAAATAAAAATAAATTAATCTACATATAATATCATTTAAAAAATCCCATAGATTATATTATAAGGCATAATCAATATAGAAATGTAAATAATTGAAAATGAATCTCATTTAATCAATAAAATAAAAATGAAATGCATCCAAAAATAATATCATTTGGAAAATTATTTTGAAATTATTAATGAATTTAATTCTCAATTATTTAATGTCATGATCTCATGTATCATTATACCTATACCATCAAGGCATTTCATTATACAGTTTCAAACTACATATAGAATATCATTTAATTTTATCTTACTGATTCAACTCATTAGACTACTAATGTATTGAGGGGATATATAATTCTGAACCCCACCGATAATTATATGTCCTGAAAATTCTTCATTTATATAATAGTAGATTTAATTCTTGAAAATGTGCCTATTTAAAAAATACCTTTATTAAATAAGGAATACCGATTATCAATATTTCCCCAGTCAATCAAATAACATTAAAAGAAAAAAAATTATGTGTAAAATATATATTTTTAAAATAAAGAAGTATATCCTTTATAAATAAATTAAATATTTTGGTTAAATGTAATGTCTAATGATCCCAAGAAAGTGAAAATTAAAGGTAATGTGAATGGCCATAAAAATGAATCAAATAAGTGAATATGAATACTATCCTTGGTAAAAAATAATCTTACAATATATATATATAAAGAATATGGATGGTATAAATACAACATATTTGAGATGGATTAAAATTAATATAAAGGTTTTAATTTTTAGATGAATATAAATACCAAAAAAATGTCATTTAAAACGTTCTTGAAGAAAAGAATCATTTTACAATGGAAGCTACCTTTTAAAAAGAATGGTTAAAAAAATATTTTGAAAATATCATATTTGAAAATCAAAAATTATCCTTATAAAATAGTCTTTGAAACTATAAGTGGTCATGATTTCTGGAAATTATGTTCTTATCATACCTGTTAAAACATAGATTCCTTTCACATTTTCAGTAAAATCCCAATGGTCCTTGTTTTGAAAATATAATGAATATTTCATTAAATCTATTTATTAAAATTAAAAATGGTTAATAATTTATTTAATAAATAATTTTTAAAAGGTTAAAAACATTTTTGAAAACATTTTTAGAAAACATGGTTTTGGAATAAAAAGGATTTTCAGCCAATGAGATAAATGGATTTGAATGTTATTGAAAAAAATTTCTCAATCATTTTAAGTACCAAAAAATGAAAAAATATATATAATTATTACTTAAAAACATCATGAATAACTATATGATATTAAAATTTTTGTTTTTTATACAATAATAATATATATTCCTTCAATATATATTCAAGGACAAAAAATCTTGATTAAAATATGATTGTGAAATAAACCTTTATGATGATCATAATGTTGAAATGAGAAATAATCAATGAATATATTATGTGTATGCAATTTAGGTCCACATAAAACATGTTTAAATAAGAAATAAATTATTTAAAATTCATTTCACACATAATTTAGTAATATAAAAAACAACGCAGTGGTAGTATAACTCAATGAGAAAAATTGAGTTATTAAATTCTGTTCCACTAAAAAAATTTCAAGTAAAATCCCATTAGAAAAAATAATTCAAATTGAAACATAATATTACAGGAATTATTAATGATTAATTATATTACATTTAAAATGGGAATTGTATACATAATATAAAATAAATTAGGTGTGTGACATTACAATATGCATCAATGATTGAAAATTTACATGAAGTCCCTTACATCACGCTTCCTTTTGGTTGAACATGATTTTATATCTTATATAATGGTTATAAAAATATTATTATTATATTAAATAACCAAATTATTTTTTATTATATTATATATGATCCATTTATAATATTTTATCACCAGTTCTTTAAGAATAATTAATAATTTTCCATGTCTGAGTAGTTAACTGCCTTGTTTTATCATTCAGGATTTATCATGAGAGTTTCCATTTTTTCATATATTATATAGTTTAATAATCTATAAAATAATAATATAGAAATTATTATTATATTTATATATTAATTAAACTTTTAATATAAATCCTTAAAGATGATTTTTCAAAATGATGTACATTGTGATCACGAAGAAGGTATGTTGTACGTGTGCATGGGTAACATATCCATTTTTCAATGATAATATTTGAAAGGAGGTGACTATTATTTTGTCTTTATATAATTATCATAATATAAAATTATTTCCTTAAATATAATTATATATATCATCCATCTGGGGTGGTGATGAAAATGGAGTCACATCTCTTTCTGGAGGTGGTAGTCCACGTATACATGAAAGTTTTATCATCTTTAAGTGAGTTAAAAGGTAAGAAATAAAATGATATATCATCCTTTAAAAGTTATAAATATATCATTAATATTATAATTATTTCATTTATATCACATATATTAATTAACAGTGTCCTTATATGTCACGGTCCAACCCGGTTCAACCCTGAACCAGTCTCCCGAGCCGGTCCGCGACATGGCTCGATAGGCATTCCTGATCCTACTGGGCTGGCGACAAGCACCAGGGCATCAAAAGAGAGCCAGAGGGAATGATTTTTCCCAATGAAAATAAATAAAGAAATGGAAAAGTAGAATAACTCAAAGTAAAAAAAACAACATGAAAAGAAAGAACGATCAACAAAAACCAACTAACCTGACCACAACCAAAACTCCTCGTGACCCCGAGAGTCGCTCAACAGTCCACAACCTATTATCGCCCATAGTGAGAAAGATTGAGTCAAACCCACAACAAAACTAAAATTAGGAAAACACTATAGGTGTGAGTATTAAAAACATAGCATGCGTTACCAACAAACTATTCCCAATGCACTACATTTAAATAAAGAATTTACTAATTCCAGGCTGAACTAAACTATATCAAGTATGGGTCTCCACTCACACACTTTCTTTTCTAAAACAATTAACAGTCCATTTCACTTTTTAACTTAAAAATAAGATTAATGTTTGAAACAAACAGGTTCATTGCATTTTAGAACATTTTTTAGAACAATTTAGAAATCCAAATTATAGTAGTTAGTCAAAAGGAAACCTATATACAACACACAACACACACTAAGGGGAATGGGAAAATGTGGAACACATGGGCCAGAAACCAAACTAGTCCTCTCAATCGTCTGCCACAAACAAATATACACTAAGTAAAACATGAGTCAAACATAGGATCTTGTGAACAATCTAGAACACACTATACATGTGACTCATCCTGAAGGCATGCCCAACTCAATGATGTCATAACTACCTAAAACCCAGTGTTGCCTTGAATGGCCTAACCGAGGGGCCCAATCCCATAGCAATAATAATAACAAAACTTATCTCGTCTATGGGCCACTATCTAGTGCGTAATCTAAACTAGTGCAACAATCATTCTCATAAGATTCACTTACTATGACAGGTTCCCATGTCAACACATTTAATAAACAAGGGTGAGTCAACAATGTCAATCAAGTAACCTTTCACATTGCACAAACATCACACACAACTCACGCAACCAACATACAAAAAAGTATCTCCCCCTGAGTCACCTCAAAGAAATTTTTCCAAAGTAATTTATTTTATCAATGTTCCAAACGGGCCTTTACCAACTTTAAAGAAAAACCTCATTTCTCAAGAGAACCAAAAAACTTGTTCATGTGTTTAAATATATCATTTATCATCAAACCATAACTACAATTGAAATTCTGTGAATTATGTTCAAAGTCCAAATGGGAATTCTTTCAATATTCTGCGTCAATTCACCAAGAAAATATTTCAAGTTTCGTGTATAAAATAAACCGCATTATTTTTACATAGTGTAATTATTTAAATATTAATTATCTAATACTATTTCCCATTTATTAAAATTAATAAAATATCAATAAATTAATAAATTCTATATTTGAAGGTGACTCTAGTGTGGGACTTACCTCGACTAGAAGCTCGGTTACGATGTTGTGGCACGTCTCACACTCACGCACAAGTATGTGTAACCTGCTAATGACATCAATATCACTTAAATACCTCTCCAATGCGCTGAAATTGTAAAGATATAGAAAAACACATAAACGACAATTTAAAATAAAAAAACAAAAGACAAATAAAACCTCACCTAAACATTAGTGTAGGCGAAATGAAACAAGCGAATGAGGCAAGAACCAGTCTAGGGGTACGCTCGATCAAAGGGATTGTGCGAAAGAGGAAATTACTGGCGAGGATTCCAGTGAAGAGTGCGGCCCAACTGGGAGGGTGCGTGATGGCCGGACTAGAGGTGTGTTGGCCAGAAGCGCGTATGTTGCACTGGCGGGGCAGTTGGATGGTGTGTTGTGGGTCAGAAGGCACACAACCAAATGGTGCGCGACCGAAAGGATGTCAAGTTGGTGCACAGTTGCTGAAAGGAGGTTTGCGGCCAGTGTAGGGAAGTTGAAATTATCAGGGTGTTGCGCCACTATTGGATGGATAAAGAAGGGGTGTTGCACCACTGTTGACCATCCAGGACTGAGAAAGGGGGTGGCCGAACGGCTGGATGGGACAGGGGGCGTGCTGCCAGTCGAGCGCGTTGAGCAGGGAGCTGACTGAAGACCTTGTTGCGCATCGAGGAGGAGGCACACCGGCTGGTTGGAGGTCGCGAAAGCTCACGTGTGGAGCCTGCACATGACAAAGGGTGTCATGGTCATGACCAGGAAGAGGGGTTACGAGATGGTTGTGCGCTAAGCAGGGGGAAACGATGTAGTGCACCATGGGAGGCTGTTAGGTGAGTTAGGGTGGCGGTTGGGTCCGAGAAGGCTGCACAGGGCTGCTGGACCGAAGAGGCAAGAGGGGTCAGAGGCTTGGGGTTCGATGCAGCAGTGGAGGAGGCGCGTCCGAGAGCACCGTAGGGAGGTGCGGTGTAGTACTGGCTGGCTAGGAGGTGTAGACAAAGCAGGGCAGGTGGTCTGCCAGGTGGAGTAGGGTGCGGGGGAGCCGAGGTAGCGAGGAACTGTTCGTGCTTCTAGAAGAGGGGTGGCACTGTGCAGAGGGGAGTGACTGGAGGAGGGCTGCTGGACAGTAGAGGCACAACCGACTGGTTTCGCTGGCAGCGAGAAAGAGCAAGCAGAGGATTGGCGGGTAGGGCGCTACAATGAGGGAGGAGATATCAAGGTCGGGGAACCATTGTAGGGAGAGCGGCACACTGCTGGGGGAAAATGGTGCAGAGAGGTGGAGGTTGGCAGTCTGCTGGGCCAAAGAGTGCAGGGGGGTGTGCGAGAGGCTGAGGGCATTTGTCAAGGGGGACTAGTTGGAAAGAGGGTGGCTGGGTGCACGTAGAAAGAGATTCACGAAGAAGGAGGGTGTTGCTATGGTAGGAAGAAGAAAAAAACAAAAAGGGGGGCACCCTCGTGAACGGAAAAAATATAAGAAAAAACAAAAAGATAAAATTGAATAAAAAAAATAAAAAAAAAGATAAGTAAATAATAATAATGATAATAATAATACTAATAGTAATAATCACAATAATAATAATAATGATAATAATAATAATATCCATAAAAATATAAATAATAAAAACACTCATTTATTTTTAATAACAATAATTAAAATTATTAACCATTAAAATTTTAAATAAAGCAATATATTAAAAAAAATTGCATTTCAATTTTTCCGAAGATAGGAAGACTGTGTCATTTCATGGGTGAAGTCGTGCGGGTTCACCAAAACATGCTTCACCCGGGCGCTTAACGACGTCAACTCAAAAACGCGCATTTTTTTCCAAAACTCAAAAATTTTATTCAGGATTAAATCCAAACCTCAAAAAAAATTAAACCAAACAAAATAATATATTTAAAATAATAGATAGGTTGGGGTGGGGAAATTCTCCCCACTATAATGCTTTCTGCCCCCCCCCCCGGAAAGCCACGACAAGATCAAGACCTGAATATGAAACTCCTTAAGTGTCACTCACCCCCAAAAGTTTAAGCACCTCTAGTTGATTCATCCAAACAAACACTAAACTGCAATGACATGAAACTTATCCTCAAAACATGAAAATCTAAAACACCACCAAAATGAAACCAAAAACAGAACTCTAATACTGACACGGGGAGGCCTGAATGGACTTCCCACAATAGGAAACAAGCCAAACTAAATTCAACGAGACTTGTGATGGGTATCCACACCATAAGGACTAATAAGATTAAACAAACACGAAAACATTCTGCACGGACAAAAAAACCCCCACCACAAGGGGGAGAAGGACAGGGCCCTACGGATAGAGCATTGAAACTACCATCACCGCTACACTAACAACTTCACACCCTCATAAGAACACAAAACACGCCACACAAATGGCCGAACTAAAAAGAAAGCCCCTTTTCACAGCTGGGGTTCTCCAAACTACACGCCAGCTTCATTCCGGGACCTATGGCTGGAGCTCTGTTGATTGAACCATCTCCTACCTCGCAGTCAGGCTTCAATAATTCTCAATCATAACACACGAACTAGAATTTTACCAAATGCACATCCAATAAAATAGATGTTTCAAAGAGGTTTGTCAAAACCATTATTACAAATGAATGAAAAGAAACACCACAAAATGGTACAGAGGATGACTACCACATTCAAAGAGCACCACAAAAAGAAAACATCAAACAGATTCTCAAACATCACCCCACTCCTACTGACGGGCTGAGGTGACCTTCGACAATCCAGATCTGGCTTCAGTGCGCTTCATGAAAACTCCACGACAGAATCACTGCACATGACCCAGGCATCCATAGGTGTGGCAGGGTCTTGGAGTGTTTGGGCACATCGGTATCTTGTGCCCTTTCATACCACAATGGTGATAGATCAAGGCATTGTGATGTGAGGAAAAAGACTGAAGGTATGAAGGCCTCTTGATTCCTCTACCAGTTCCACCAGAATCAGGCCACTTCCCATTATTCTTATCATTATCTTCTTCACTTATTCCTAATGATGGAGGAGGATTCTCCACCTGAAGTCCTACTACTAACTCCTCTTCAGAGAAGAAAGATTGTCTCACCACATTAGGGAATGTGATTACGTTGAACACTTCCACCTTCGACTGTATATCAGGATGTAATCAAAGCTCAAAATTCCAAGCTTTCACGAGATCATTTCCATCATACCCCGGTTCTTATGGTGCTAGGTCCAAGAAATGACGAATGAATTTCAACACTGATCCAACACCTTACTGAAGAACGCACAAATCCATCCTATTCCTCAGCTTCGTTAACTTAGAGAAATATTGCTGGATGAACGAAGACTTGAAGAACTCCCATGTGAGATATTATTGAGGCTTGTGTTGAGACACAGACTTCCACCACTACCAGGTTGTACCATCAAGCATAAAGGTAGACAACTTCACCTTCAATGACTCAGGTGGCATGAGAGAACATAAGTTCCTCTTAATCTTCCATAGCCACTCCTTTGCCTCAAGAGGATCTTCTTTCCAATAATAGATTGGAGGGTTCAACTTCCAAAACTCAAGGACGTAGTCCATGAACTGATCAACTGGAGGATTTTCTAAGGATACACCACCCGAAGCTATACCTTGGGTATCCATCGAACCTTCATGGGGGAAGACACTAAGAAATAATAAACCAAAATGCAGGGTCAAACATGGTCAATGCCATTTTAAATTCAAATTTTCAAAAGAAACATTATAATACAATTGTTAGAAGTAAAGAAGACCCAAACAATCCCCAAGGAGAACTATTGTCAATGTGTTTCTCAGACATATGGTTGGCATCCATACGCTAGTCACACCACCGTCAAGAGGAGAACTCTAGGGTAATATCCCCGACTCCACATGGATTTCCTAACCATGCGAGCTAATGGAGGTCACTTTACCGACAAAAATTTCATTTCCCAATACCAAAAAAAAATCCTAAGAGTCAAGGACATCAACAATCCAAACATCCCATGGAAACTTGAGGTTCGGAACTGACAACATTTCATGACGTCCTTCTCATCTATATACCTCGAGTCCCAACAATCCTACTCCTTATACCATGAAAACCCCAAATAACAATAGATTCTTTAAAAAACAAGGTTTTATAAGGATATAACCTTCTATGATACCATTTTTTCACGAACCAAACTGGGTCGACCTTGAACGCGTCACCCGAGCCAGTCTGCGACAAAGCCTGAGAGGCGTTCCCAATCCTCCCGGTATAGCGACAACCGCCAGGGCCTCAAAAGAGAGAAAGAGGGAATGATTTCTCCCAATGAAAATAAATAATTCAGAAAAAAGTAGAATAACGGAATGTAAAAAACAACATTAAAAGAAAGAGAGATCAACAAAAACCAACTAACCCGACCACAACAAAAACTCCTCGCGACTCCTAGAGTCACTGACCAGCCCACAACCAATTCTCACCCATAGCGAGAAATCTCAAGACAAACCTGAAACAAAACTAAGAACATGAAAACACTATAGGTGTTATTATTAAAAACTCAGTAGGCATGCCCAACAAACTATTCCCATTGCACAACCTTTATGTAAATAATTTACTAATTCTAGGTTTGAACTAAATTATATAAAGTGTGGGTTTCAACACACACACATTCATTTCAAAAACATGTAACAATCTATTTCCATTTTTAATTTAAAAACTAGTTTAATGTTTGAATGAAACGGGTGAATTTCAATTTAGAACATTTTTTCTAACAATTGAGAAATCCAAATTTTAGTTGTTAGACAAAAGGAAACTACAGACAACAAACAATGCACCCTATGGGAAATGGAAAAAGTGGAACACAGGGGCCAGCAACCAAACTAAACCTCTCAATCGTCCGCCAAAAACAAATAAACACTAAGGAAAACATAGGTCGAACATATGAGCTCGTGAACAATCCATAACATACTATACATGTGACTCATCCTAAAGGAATTCCCTACGGAATGACGTCATAACTCTCTAACACCTGGTGTTGCCTTTCATGGCCTAACCGAGGGGCCCAATACCATAACAATAATAATAATAAAACTTCTCTCTGCTATGGGACACTAGATAGTGCGTAATCTAAAATAGTGAAACAATTATTCTTAGAAGATTCACTTATTTTTCCAGGTTCTAATGTCAACACATATAATAAACAGGGTTGAGTCAACAAATTAAATCAAGTAACCAGTCATGTTGCATAAATATCACACAAAACTCACGCAACCAATGTACACAAAATGATCACCCCTGAGTCACCTCAGAGAATGTTTTGCAAAATAATTTATTTTATTAAAGTGCTAAAGAGGCCTTAACCAACATTAATTAAAAACATCATTTCTCAAGAGAACCAAAACACATGTTCATGCATCAGAATGAACCATTTATCATCAAACCAAAACTATACATGAAATTCCATGAATTATGTTCAAAGTCCAAACTGTCATTCTTTCACTATTGTGTGTTAATTCACCAAGAAAATATTTCAAATGTCGAGTATAAAATAAACAGAACTTTTCCTACATCGAGTAATTATTAAAAAATTAATTATTTGATACTATTTCCCATTAATTAAAATTAATAAAATATCAAGAAATTAGTAAATTCTATATTTAATGGTGAGTGTAGTGGGGGACCTTCATTGACATACAGCTCGGTTACGACGATGCGGCACGTCTCACACTCACGCACAAGTATGCGCAATCTACGAACGACCGCAATATCACGGAAATACCTCGCAAATGCACTGAAACCATAAAGTTAACTACAAACACATAAAAAAATTTTCAAATAAAACAAACAAAAGACAATTAAAACCTAACCTAAACCTCATTACAGGTGAAATGAAATGAACGAAGGAGGCAAGAGCTAGAGCGGGGGTGCACTCGATCAAAGGGATCATGCGAAAGAGGAAACAACCAGCGAGGATGCCAGTGAAGAGCGTGGCCTGACTGGGAGGGTACGTAATGGCCAGAAAGGAGGCATGTTTGCTTGTTGCACTGGCGGGGCTGGATGGATGGCGTGTGGCGATTCAGAAGGCGCACAACCAAAGGGTGCATGACCTGAAGGATGTCAGGTGGGTGCGCGGCTGCCGAAAGCATGTTTGCGGCTAGTGTAGTGAAGGGTAAAGAATAGGGGTGTCACACCATTGTTGGTTGGACAACACAGGGCCACTGCACCATAGCCAGCCGGCGAGGACAAGGATAGGGGGTGGCCGAACGGCCGGCCGGGACATGGGGGCACGCTGCGGGTCGACCGTGCTGAGCAGGGAGCTGGCTGGAGACCTTCCTGCGCACCGGGAAGGAGGCGCACCGGCTGGTCGGAGGTCGTGTTACCTCGTGTGTGCAGCCTATATGCGACGAAGGAGGTCAGAGTCACGATTAGGCATCGGGGTTACACAATGGCTGCGTGTCGAGCACGGGGAAATGAGGTAGCGCACCGGGGAGGCTGTTACGCGATAGAGGGAGGCGGCTGTGTCCGAGGAGGCCGCACACGACTGTTGGCCAGAAGAGGCAGGATGGGTCGAAGTCCTGGGGTTCGATGCAGTAGAGGAGGAGGCGTGTCCGAGAGTAGCGTATGGAGGTGCAACGCTGTACGGGATGGTTGGGTGGTGCTGGTGGAGCAGTCCAGGAGGTCCGTCAGGCGGAGTAGGGTGTAGGGGAGCCGGGGTGGTGAGGGCCTATTCTTGCTGCTTGAATAGTATAGGTGTTGGGCAGAGGGGAGTGACTGGAGGTGGGCTGCGAGATCATGGAGGCATGGCCTATTGCATGTGCTTGCGGCGAGGGAGAGATGGCAGAGGGCCGACTAGTTGGGTGCCACAATGAAGGAGGAGGGAGCAAGGTGGGGGAAACGGTGCAGGGAGAGTGGCGTGCTGCTGGGGGGAAATCGGTGCGGGGAGGTGGAGGCTGACGGTCTGTAGGGCAGGAGGGCCAGAGTGTGAAAGAGGATCATGGGAGGCCGAGGGAGTGCGGTAAGGGGTCCTAGCCAATAGGAGGGTGGTTGGGGGTGCGGAACAAGAGATGCACGATGAAGGAGGGTGCTGCTACGAGAGGATGAAGAAAAAAAGAAAAACAGGGGACACCCGCGTGGAAGTAAAAAGATGAAAGGAAGAAATAAAAAGATAAAATAGAATAAAATAAAATAAAATAAAAATATAAGGTAATTAAATAAAAAAAATATTATTATTATTATTATTATTATAATCATAATAATAATAATAATAATAATAATAATAATAACAACAAAAAATAATAATAATGATAATAATAATCACATCGATAAAAATATAAATAATAAAATTACTCATTTCATTTTAATAATAATAATTAAAATTATTACCCATTAAAATTTTAAATAACGTAATAAATTACAAACATTTATTCATTTTAATTTTTCCGATGACAAGTAGACTGTGTCGTGTGGGTGAAGCCACGCGGTGTCTCCAAAACGCGCTTCGCCCGGGCGCTCAACGACGACAACTCAAAAAACGTGTGTTTTTTTTTACAAAACTCAAAAAATTGTTTGGGATTCAACCCGAACCTCGTCCAATTTTTTTGAATCCATAGAAAATAATAAATAAAAATATCTGATAGGTCAGGGTGTGACATTATAACCTTCCACATAAATTTTTAGTGGAAAAACAAATCACATCACTTCATGGGGTGGTAGTCCACTATACTGATGAGCGACATTATCGTATCCCCTAATAAATGAAAAGTAAAAAAAACATATATATTATATAACAAATAAATATTTGTAATTATGTGACAAATATTATTCATATAATTTATATCTATCATCATACCCATCCGTGATATGTGGTAGTGGAAAAAACAAATCACACTGATTTGTGAGGCGGTAGTCCTTCATACTCATGAATGATAATTTAATAACTTATTTGAAGAAAGTTTGAATGTTTTAGGTCATGAAGATAACATAAAAAATATCTTTATATAGAATATACTGATGATATTATATCATCATGTTACAATAATAATTGATGGATGTTGAGGAAGAAATAAATCAATAAAACATATTTAATAATTTTACCTCTTCCTCGGGTTACCCCCATTAGTTTATACCAAAATCCTTCAATGACAAGATTTATGTCCTAAATAAGGCTTATAGGATGATAGTAAGTAATTTGGGAAGATATTTGGGTAGTTCATGGAATAAAAATAAGGTTTTTGCAGGTGTGGATAAGAGAAGAGTGGGGAGGCCTTTAATAAGATAGATGAGGGGTATACTTGTATTTTTTGAAAAAAGGTGTAACCATGTTTCACATAACAAATGGGTCAAAATGGATTACATTCAAGAATTATACATGATAAGTTTGATATATTTCTACCCGTAATATTTTAGATAGGTTTTTAGGTTATTTTAACTGTTATCTTTTTTTTCTAACCCACCTATTAATCATTTTTTAATTTAACCGCAATAAATAATTTTAACTATATTAAATATTTTTTTTGGGTAAAAATTTATGTTGAAATTATTTGATAATATAAATTATTCGGATTCAAAATATTTAATCCATTTTATAAAATTAAATTAATATAATTTGAAATTTAAAATTTAAAATTTATCCCACTTACGCGATTAGGAAGCGAGTTTTCTAAAAGAAAATGTTGAAAAATTTACACATTTTTTAATAAAAAATTAAACTTGAAAATGATTCAAATGAACTTAATTAGATTAATTGATATATTATTTAACTAATTTTTATATAAAATAAATTTTAAATATAATATAAATTTATAAATAATTTAAATGAAAAGGTAATTGTAAGAAAAATTCAAAATTTTCACAATTCATTAAAAAATGAGACATTTTAGAAAAATCCAAAAAATAAACCATAATAAAATTCTGATAGAATAATTTAAAAAATTAATTACATTTTATAAAATAAAATTTCTAAAAGTGTTAAAAATTAATATTAAATTATGAGTGTAAAGGGCGACTAAACCATTTTTTAGAAAAAATACATATTTTCATGAAATATTTCTTTTTCATTTTATTGATTCTTATTTTATTTATAATCAATAAAAAATATAATTTTCATAATTTTTTTAGTAATATACCTACCCTCTAATTTAATTTCAAGGTTAATATATGATACTATATTGTAGTTCATTCACACTCCAAATTTTGTGTTTTTAAAGCAATCTAGGGGATTTAATTTAACAAAATATATGTTTTGGGATGTTTAAGCTTAGTGTTGCGTGTCACACATGCTATAGAATATAATGTTCATCTTTTAGAATATTGGTTTGTTAAAGCTTCCAAAAAAATTTATTTGGTTCAAAAAAATAATTAGTTCAGTTAAAAATTTATTAATCCAACATATTTCACTAGAGTCAATTTCATATTGAATTTTTATATTAAAACATTCTATACTTTTATAAATATTCTCCCTGGAAAACCACTTTTTTCCTGGTGTCTATGAGATTAATTTCAAACTATATTCTATAACATCTATTATTTTAATTTTTTTAATGGATTCTATTTTTTACTCATCATAATTTATATTATATAATATTTTTAAATAAATGTTTTGTCATAAATATTAATAAACAAAAGAAAATTTAATTACAGTGATTTAGGTTAAAATAGTGTTATGTGAGTTACATGCGCTTATGTTAAAATTAATTCTTCACATACATAAGATATTTGTGTAATAAATTAAATTTAATATCTATAATTAGTTGTTAAAAATTATATAATGATAATAATTTTAATGTTAGTGTTAAAGGAAAAATTACCTAGGTAAATAAAAAGTTACCAGTTACAGTATTAAAAACTAAAATTTTGAAATAATTAAATTTAAATCTAAGTAATAAAGATATTAAAAAAAATTATGTTATATGTGGGTAGGAACCATATAATATCTCAAATAAATTTTTATACATTTTACATTCACATGGGGTTATATTGACTTCTCATTATTGAATAGTGTTAGATATTTTAACCCCCCCCCCCTTAACAATTATAATAGGGGCCTTCCTCGCCATACTTCATCACACCTCATAAGACCTATATATTGACAAAAACCTTTAAAAATATCTTAAAAACAACCTCATCCATGTTTAATAGCTACTGTTATTCCCAAAAGTCCAATCCAAGGGTCCTTAATAAGAGATTGAAAGGTGTTTGTTCAATGTGAAGGTAATTTTATTCAATAAGATAATCATTTTTTACTTATTCTATTACCATATAAATTCATGTCCTGATGATTCCAATATGATAAAAACAACATCTAGAACATACTGAATTTTTTTAATTCTGATTTCATAACTTATATCCATATCCTCTTCCATCAAATTGAAGATGAAATCATCGATCATTTGTACGGATTACTACCACCTAGCGTACTGATGTAATTTATATTTCATAACAACCTTTCAAATCAAGATATAATGATGAATTTTTTTTATATGTGATATTTATTATATTATTATACTTAAATAATTATAATATCATGTATAAATTCTTTATTTATATTTTATATAATATGATAATTTCACTCTTGTATACGCTAGACTACCGCCTCACAAAACGATGTAATTCATTTTTCACATACACATCACATTGAAGGTAATAAGGATAAATTTATTAAATATATGATATATATATTAAATAATTATGAATTTTTAAATGTGATATATTATTTACCATCTTTTTGTTCCATTTATCTAGAAAATGGAAACCTCTTTCATGCGTATGAGGACCTACCATCTCCATAAATTATGTAATTCACTTTCTATCTATAACTTTTTTGGATTACTCTAAATACATATATAATGAATTTATATGATATTTATATCATGGTAAAGATTTTTTACATTATGTAACCATAATAATAGTAAAAGGACCAAAAATCAAAAATCAAAACATTCAAGAAAAACCAAGAATGTATTACCCAAAATGAGATTTTTAACATAATTTTTTTATAAGCAGGTAATAAAATTTCATATGTAAAACATATATGATATGAAATATATAAATGCATAGTTATGGATCTGATTTATAATAAATCTATATTTAATATACATGATTATATAACATGTACAATGGAAATATAGATTTCTTGTAATGGAATTTCATCCCAAATTGCCTTCTTAGGACATAGGTTATGTTCAGCACCTATTGTCTTTTATGAGGATTATATAAGGCCTATATTACATGATAAATATTCTATTTATTTATTATAATGATATTTAATGTTTTATTTAATGTTATTCAATCATGTAGATTATAATTAAAAAGGAACACAAGTGGCAAAAGTATTACGTTACAATCTCATTGTTTATCAAGATTTTTTATGATTACATTTTAGAAAATTAAATATTTATAAGGATTTGAAAAAAAAATTAGACTTATTAATTATATGGACGGTTTATGATTATGATGGATAGATTTTAATGAAACCTGTTCTATTTCATTCGGTTATTCTATGATGAAATGTTTATAAAATCCATTAAGTTTCATTGGTTTTGATATGATTAATGTTTTATGATAATGTGGGACACATGTGTATGGTTTTTATTATGTGATGTGTGGTAACTATATCTACATCCAACACATTGTGTATCAATTTTTAAATCATGAGTTAATTATGTATTGATTAAACTAGATTTCATGTTCAAAATGTTATGAATGGACCTGATTTCATGACCATATGGTTATGTGTGGACCTGGTTACATTTCTATAATGTTATTCATGTACATTATTTCATTTACATAACTTCTTGTGTCGAACAGATTTCATGTCCATAAGTTTATGTGATAGCCCAACTTTATGTCATTAACATAATGAGTGAACATGTATCTTTTAAAACATGTTCACAATTTTTTTATATTATGAGTATGCCTTAATTTTAAGTCATTTTCATTATTATGCTCTCATGGATTATATGATTTGATTCCTTTATGAACAATGTCTTAAGGACTACCATGATTTATTTTATGACTCTTGTTTATGATATATGACATGAAATGTATAATTTTTAGATGGTTTATCATGCTCTAATACCCTTGGGATTATGTTATATAGACATCTCCCTTTTTTACCCTTACTGAGAATTTGATATCGCCCTTTATTATGATTCCCTTACTTGAGTTATGATGAATTGTATTATGTATGATATTTCTAAGAATGGTTATAATTATGTTGAATTCAGTTGGAGATGATGTAGTTCACTTATAAGACAATTTTTTATGTTTCTATGTTTCCAAAGACACTAAACTATTTTAATCCACATTCAAGTATTTGTGAAGAGTAATGAATATCACAACTTTTTTAATGGAAATAGAATTGGGGGAGATTTTATTGATGGTTTCATTCCCAAGTTGGTCTAACATGAGGAGAAATCATTTCTTACAATCCTACCTCTGGAAATGGAAATAAAGAATACTATTTTTAGTATGAATCCTAGTATTTCTACTAGACTGGATGGTTTTTTAAATTTTTTATTTCAATGATATTGGGATATTATACAGGTTGAAGTTTGTAACTTGGTCACTAGTTTTTTTGATATAGGTTATCTTCCTCATGGTCTCAATGCTGAATTTCTCCCCCATATTCCAAAGGATGATAATGCTTGTGAGATTCATTTTTAGGCCCATTTCTATTCTCAATATGATCTATAATATTATTAGAAAAATAATTACTAATATGCCTTATCTTATTACTAACAACATAACTTCTTGGAGTCAATTTGTATTTTTCAAAGGTAGGTGTATTCAAGAGTGTATTGGATCACCATACATGTGTCTAAACATTCTCAAAAAGTTTAACATGGTTTGTAATATTTCTCTTATGGTGGTAATCAATAAATAATTTCATAGTATGGGTTGGAAATTTATTTATAAGGTCATCCAATGTTTCAGATTCAATCACACATTGATTGGATGGGTGAAAATCCTATTTGGTTCATCTCACATTTCAGTTCTAACTATTAGATTTCTTAAAGACTACTTCATGTTCTCTAAAGGGGTTAGGTAGAGTGACCCTATATCAGCTATCTTGTGCTCAATTTCTGAAAATTATCTTAGTCGTCTCCTCCCCCACATGGTGGCTCAAAGTAAGTTCCAACCCATCCATGAATATAGTGGTATTTCTTCTCCTAACCATTTTCTTTATGATGATTATATCATCCTTTTAATATAATGTAATAAGACAAATGCTTGGAATCTTAAGGATATTCTCAAGACCTACGAAAAACTCTCAGGTCATGTTATCAGTTGGGTTAATTATATCATTTATATTGGGTAGGGGTTTACTCATGCTTGATAATCATAAATTGAAATTGAAATTGGAACCTGATTGGGTTTTATTCCATTCAATTACCTTGTAATCTCTCTAGTATGGGTAGGCTAAAAACTAGATACTTTTTGAACCTTTTTTGATCAAATAAAAAATAAACTTTCAGTCGGAAATTGAAAGGGACTCTCAATGGCTGGTCGTATCTCCCTAGTAAAATCTTCTATTTCCATAAAGCTGGTGCACTATTTCAAGGTTTATAGATGAACCATGGGACTAACTAAGATCTCAAATGTCTACATTGAATTTTTTTTAGAGTTGTAGTATTCTTGATAGGAAAACAGTCAAGGTTTCATGAAAGGAATTTTGTTATCCACTCTCTAGTGGTGGAATTAGAATCAATAACATAAAAACATTAATGATTCCCATTGGGAATGATTTACATGGTCTCTGATTAATTATTTTCCAAGTAATTGAAATTTCTATAACATGGACTTTTCATGAGATTGAGGTAGAGGCATACTTGTTAGATGGATTTTTCAATTTGGCATACTATTAAGAACTTTTATTTAAATATCATGAATTGTTCTAGATATATTGTCTGAAGGTCATTCATCACCAAATTATGGATTGGTAGTCAAACTAGTACTCATATGACTTCTATTTTCTAGCCACCTAGTTTATCTTTGGATCCACATATCTAAATTAAATGTTTTCTTTATTACTCTTCTCTATATTTACAGACTGAATTTAGTGATATAGTCAAGAACTATATGTTTGATCTTCATTAATATATCCTCATTTTGGAACCAACAAGAAATGGTATCTTTAATATCTAATATTAGTAATAGTTTACTTCTATGAAAACACACCAAAATTTTTAATGGCTTAATATTTTTCAATAAATCATGGATCTGACCCTAGAGATTCACTACAATTTGGAGTTTAGAACACAACGGTCTTCTTACGGATACATGTCTCCAATCTTCTAGTGTCTCTATCTGTTTTAGGTGTCTAATATTCAATCAGTATCCAGAGGATTATTCTCACCAATTTCTAAATTTTCACCATGAATTTAGTGCACTAGAATTCTATATTCAACCTATTTGAGTTTCTGAGACCAATAGCTCACTCTTTCATTCTTCTATATCAACACGACATTGAATCTCTCTTTCCACAGCAAGCCAATATTTTCCATGTGGATGTTGACGAATCAAACCATTATACATGGAATAATAATAATCTGGTGGTTCACTATAATGTCACATTTTATATTCATTTCATCATTGAAAGTATTATTGTTTCAATTTGGGAATCAAATTTTCTCCAGAATGGTTATTTCTGCAATAGAATTCATTATTTTACATTACATGGACTGACTGGTATTATGGGAAGCTTTGAGCGATGTGCCAGTACTTTTGATGATTTCTATAATCCACCTCTATATAATTTGATTAAAATTAATTTAGATGGTTCTTTTAAAGGTAATCATTTTCCCTCTATATGTGGTTATTTTTTCCATGACCATTGTGAAAGTTTTCTTGTGGTTTTCATTGGTTCATAAATATTAGAAACATCTCTATATGAAAAAATTCATGGAGTCATTCATGTGGCTTCTTTTGCTAAATCCAAAGGCTGTAAAAGTCTATGGCTTCAAATTGAGTCCATGACTATCATTTTGACCATTAGAAACAGAATGACTCATCCTTTCTCAGTGAATCACAGATCGATGGATGGAATTCTTAAATACCCTTTCTGAGCATAACTATATCATTACTCATTCATACTAATAGGAAAATTGGGTGGAGGACTGTCTTTCCATTAAAGGTATCTGAAGGAAAATTATTGGAATGAATGATCACCCATCTGACTTGATTTATTTTCATAATAATGATTTACATTAAACCCCATCATTCATACTCATGAATTTTATGGGTTTTCAAATAAATTTCCCTTCACCTATTTAGTCAAAAAATCCCCTAGTCAATATTCTTATACAAATGGTACTATGTATGTATGTATTATTGGATCACTATAATAACACTTTATTGTCCACATCTGAATCAAAATGTTACTCCTCTACCATTGCATTATCATCAATCCTCAATATTTATATTTACTTGCTAGTCTCATGCAATAATTTATCTTCCTTTTAGCTAAATTATTATCTTAATGAGGTTGGGATATATCATAGTGATTTTTATTTTCCATGGAAATCCCCTCATTGAAAATTTTCTTCCACCAAGCCACTAGTTCTTCATGCTGAGAAGCATCATGAGTTTCTAAAACCATGATTTTTCTATACTAATTTGAATCCTCAAAATCCAAGAGTGTTGATCAGAGTGAATTCATTCTCCCTGAAGCAATGATTATTTCATTACCTTGACATTAATGGTGTGGTAATAAATCCCCCTCATATTCTAGCATTTTTAGCATTCAACAAAGCTTTAATATATCCTCAAGAATGTTTCCAATAGGATTTTGAGAGATCATAATCCATATATATTTCATACCTTATTGTTGTGTGGCATTAAGGCAAATAAGCGCCTCCATGTTATTTTAAGAATCTCCTTCGGAATAAAAATTATATTTGCAAACCAACTATCTCAGTGATGTTCTAGTATTAATACCTCTTAAATGTTCCATCCTTAGAATAGTTTATGTCCCAGTATTTTTTGTTGGATAACATTTTAAATAAGAATCATTTTTAATTTATTTGGATTGATTCAGGATTACTAAATCAAACACCCAGATGTTGATATTTAATGGAATGGGAAAGAAATCAGATGATTAGTGAGGATAAAAATCACTCATTTCCATTGTATAATTGATATTTAAAACTATTTTATACCCTCTGGTAGGCACAACAAGTATATCCCCTCAAAGAGATTTACACAACAGGATTTGGGATACTATATCCATCTCCAAGGTAATTATAAACTGTAATAGAACAACAATCCTAGATGTTATCACCATCATAACACCATAGATAGCTGTATATGGGAATCAACATGGGTTAGAATTATTATAAAGGAAAGTTACAAAACTACAAGACACTAACCTTCTTCTATAGTCACACGTATCAAGGAAAAATAAGATGCAACATAGTAATATGATCCCTTAAATTCCATGAGATAATTCTTTTACATTTAAAGAATTGGTACAGTATCCTCTTCATTTAAGTTAAAAGTTTTTATTATTACTCTAGAATTCTAGTTATCACATCTTCTATGTAAGTCCCTTCCAACAGTATAATATTAATATTCCCTTGATAATCTAATGGAATAAAATAAAAAACTCTCATAGATTTATCTAGTAACCTTATATCTATTTATGTAATACATAGATCTATCATGAGGTCACCCTTTATCTTTGATTTTTTAGATATAATGATTGATGTTTTTGGATAGAGTATGTGTTGGGGTCATCTTGGGTCTTTGAGCATCGCCAGACCTACATGGGTCTCTTATATGCATGTAGATGATTTTCAATATTGGGTATCTAACATCCTCAATCCTTTTAGAATTATTTATATATATAAAAATAAAAAACATTATGGAGTTACATGAGTAGATGGAAAGAGGATTGAATTGGTATAATCACTCATTAATCCTGAACAATTCTAGGTTGTAAATTTCATTACATAATTCTAATTATTGATACACCCGAAAGATATCTCCATAGTAGGGATCACTAGTGGTGGAACTATGGGATTTTTGAGGAATTGGAGGCGAATTCCATGATTTTATCTAACATGTCAGGAGAATCTCCATCCATGACCATGATTCTTAGATTAGTGAAAAGGTCCATCGTGGTTCATCAAGATAATGTATTGTAGAGATTTCATAGGTAGTTCATCCTTTCCTATAATTATAAAAGATCTAAAAAATATTATTAAAAAATTAATAATAAAAGGCATGATAATCAAATGTGATACATTATCATACTTCTCCATAAGAGGTGCTCGATCTATCATATCCTTCTTAGTTATGACCACATAAGGTCTTATATTCTCAAACACTCAATCCATATAGGTATTTTTTTTCCTTCTTGAGAATAGATCAAGGCCTCAAAATCTACAATATAAGAAAATTTCTATTCAGCTAGATCGATATAGGATATCCCCTTGAGCATGGATATATAATCAAACCCTATTAAAATAGGTCCTTACCTTGGAGAAATTTACAATAATATCATACATATATGGAGGACTTCCAGGAATCATATTCCCGTCATGCTAATATGAATGTATCATTAGTAAGGAGGAGAGTTTTGGTATGCATATTACTTGTTGAGGGAGGAGTGTCCAGATGTCTCCCTTTTTCTATTAATACAACTACATGATTCGTTAAAGTAAACCTCTTATAAGGTATTTCCACTTACATAGGTTTTTCCTTTTTTAACTCAACCTAAATCACTGGTATTACCTTATAATTAAGATGTGACAACATCCAAGAATTAGTATGATAAGTCAAGATTTCAATGAAAACCATAGTAGGCTAGACAGATACCCGAAGACCCATTTCATCCCATATAAGAATTACCTATAATTGACATGTGATGATGAGGTGTTGATTAGTTTTCATTTTACAATGAGGAGAAGGGAATTTATTCTAAATGAAATGAAATTTAACAATAAATATATAAGTAGTACATCCCTCAATGATTAATTATTTTTCAATCATGAAAAAATGCAACCCCCCAGGATATTAAATATGATCTTTCTTCTTTGATGTTAGTTTTTTTTCATTATAACATCTCCCACTACTACATATTATGGTGTGAAGATAAATTTGTATAGATTCAACATGACCTCTGTGTCTTGATCATTTAGTGTAAGGGGGATAACTCCACCCAGTCATTGGAAATAAATTCTTAACAAAGGATTTGTTATTTCTTAGTAAATAATAATTTTATAGCTCCCATAGGGGTTGTGATCTATCCCTAGAGAACGTGAATGGACCCACGATTCTAAATAGGGATTTTTCTCTATGGAAACACATAATGTGGTAGTATTAAATTTCCAATATTGGTATTTATAACATAATTTTTCACCAAAATTCAGTATATAATTCTATCATAAAGGTACTAACCATAATTCATATATGTGATTCCTTACTGGAAGACGGTATCTACTAATAAACAATGAATCCAACCAAATAAAATGGGAGTGAAATATTATCCCCATATAGAATACAACCATTACACTATAACTAGAAAGCATGCATGAGGAGTTCTATGAGTCTTGTAGGGTGGGCTGGTCCTTGTTCTCTACACTTCAATATCATGATCATTTTTCTAGTGAGTGATCCCTCCCTTGTAAAAAAAGTAATATTAATATTTTCGTGATGATATTCCCCAAATATTTTATCTTCAATTATGAAAAAATCCCTTTAAGGTGGAGGTTTCCTTTCCATTTTATCCAATTTGGAGGGAGGATAGAGAATTTCATTATCAAAATCTCCCATAATTAGAGTTCCACTAATCATGTGAAAATATTAGAATCTTATCCTAGCCTATACATATATTATATTGAATATGTGAATATTTGTAATCCATAGAATATGAATCTCTAGAACAATATTTCTATTTTTATGGTAGAAGGACTATGAAATAAAAATAGTTTTTATAGTCCAATGAGCCTTAATACTTTCCAAAGTTTGGAATAACTCTGTCATACCTAAATGGTACAACACATATCCATGTCTATTATACCTTCAGATCATGAAAATTGGTTGTACACCCAACCCATCCCTTGACCAGTAATAGAATTATTTAATACTAATCAAAAGTTATATAATTTCTTTTCTTCATTGTGCTACTCTCTTTTCAAGTCCAATGGAGGGTAACATAGAATATAACCCTTTGAGTGGTCATCATCCTTAATAAAATTCCATAATGTGAACTATTAACTATAATTATATATAAATGAAAATCAATCAAGATAACTAGAAGGTTATTATGTAATAGTGTGAGGGTAGACACATTACATAGTAACCCTAACCCATACAAAGTAAGCCTTTCATACACTGAATAAAATCATATCCCTACCCCCATGATCTGTGAGAAAATGTTATGTTTTGTATGAATAAGATAGCATTGATTGAAATAAATTTATTAAATCCTGTTGTTCCTCCTTGAATTAAACGCCTATGAGATATATTTTGGAGTCATTTCATGTGAAGAGTTGAATACATAGTTAATTTTGATGAGACTACAAAATAAGAGTATGAAAATAGATAGGCTCATGTTTTCCCATAGTCACTACCTGAAAAGTGAAATCACTAAAAAACATATGTAGTGAAAGTGAGAACCATATAGCCAAAACATGAGTTATATAACTAGTTATTAAATTACTATGTCATGAACTTTCTTTTGTAGGGGAATATTTATGAAGGATAAGATTTTATGGTTTCAGTATCGATTTTAGGGACAGATTTTAGACTTTCACGGAGAGGATCTCATATAGTGGGATTCATTTGTGAGGGTAGAAATTCACAAGTTATTTATTTTTTTATGATATAGGACTAAAAATATATAATAAAGAAGAAAATTTGGGATTGGG
Source organism: Viscum album (assembly GCA_963277665.1). Classification (NCBI taxonomy): domain Eukaryota; kingdom Viridiplantae; phylum Streptophyta; class Magnoliopsida; order Santalales; family Viscaceae; genus Viscum; species Viscum album. The sequence goes on from OY728136.1 coordinate 1,295,752,480, forward strand.
ATGACTTATTTAGCAAACATAACTGATATAGTCTGTATAGTAATCATGTGCACTGTCTTGCTTCCTCATGATTATCTATTTTGTAATCCTAAAAAAACCCAATCATAAGGGGGTTTATTTATTCCAATGAATATGAAATTAAATTTTATAGTTTATAATTAATGGAGAAAATTTAATTTTATATTTCTTTTACAATGAATATTTTAGATTTTACAAAGAAATTGTTTAATTTATAAAGCACATGATGCTTCAAAAATAGACTTTTCTGATGAAGCATAATCATTTATTTTTCAAATATTTCCTTTTTTATGTCATTGTGTTGTGACTTTGTGAAGGGTTGAACAAATGGGTCCCTTTGAAGGTTAACCTCACTAAATGCCTTTCTTAATTTCTACACTATAGCATCACATCCATAGAAACCCAATTTTATGACCTACCCTACCTTGTAGACACATAAGACTATGAAATAAATCCCATATCTTCTATAAATACTGATGTGAAATTCCAGATTATGGGGAATAAGATAAAGGTATGAGTGTCATTAGATTACCTAAGATGGAATAAAAACACATTTTAGAGAATATAACTTCAATAATTTCCTTTTCAAATTCATTTCTAGGAAATAAATATTCAAATGAATGAAACTGTAACCCATGATAATGCTTCATAAATCTAGAATCTAAAATGAATCTATATGAGGCGCATTCCTAAGAGGATCCTTCATGATTTATTCCCATGTGAGGACTCTTTATGAAGCCCATTCCATCATTAAAACATTTTATGTCGCATTCCCAAGAGTCTCCTTCATGACACCTTCATCCATGGGATTCTTCATAAATCCTACTTTTGTGTGTTTCCTTCTAAAGGATTATACACATAAGCCCCCTTTATAAATCATGCACCCATGAGACCACATGACAATTCCCATACCCATGAGGTAATTTCATGAAGCCCATGATGGAAATTATTTTTCATAATTTTTTACCCACTTGTCCTAATTCATGAATTAGTGCCCCATGGGGAATCTATTTAGAATGTAAATTATCTTTAGATAATATTTTTTTCATTTATAAAATATAAACTCCCAAGAGCATTTGATTCCTTCTTGGTGATTCCAAACATCATGGAATTAAATCCTCTCATGACCACATCATAGGGAACTCAAATATTAGATAAATAGATATCTCATATATCCTTTCCTTAGAATAGGTCTCCTTCAGGGGCCACTCAAAACCAAATAGCATTCATGGATTCCCTATACCAATGTGAAAATAATTAAAAGTCCAAATCAAGACCTTCTCAAAACTCATCTGAAATATATTATTAGGTTTTTTGGAAAGTAAGGGTTCCCTCCATAGATCATGGGGTCCATTAATAAAATTGTACAATAGTATTTTAATCCAAAATATATAGAACCATTAGGGTGATCATAATTTGTATCCCCATGAAAAAAGGTATTTCTTAATTAGGAAACATGATAGATCTCTCCCTCATCAAAATATTCATCTAGGTTTTAAAACTTCTAGTTAGATGAATGGTCCTCTTAATGTGACATTAGTGAATGGGTCTCTTATAACATTATAACCCCTAGTCAAATTACCATTGATGATTCCATAACCATGATTCACCAGTGATCCCTAAAAATAATAATGTTCTCCTACCAGGTGTAATCCCCAATGATGGTATCATTAAAACTCCCAACATTATGAATCGTTAATGAGTTAGATGATTTATTGGGAATTTATAATTCATAATCCCTAATAAATAAACTATTTTCAACCATTTGAATAAAACTACCATCAATGTTATTCTATGTAAAATTTCTGGACAACATCCTTATCGAAAAAACGTTAATCTACATGATCTAGTCCTGTCACAATACCTATAAATTTAAAACAATAACTCCATGGTATTTGATTAATTTTTAATAGTATTTGTAGGATTCCTCTATAAGTATTAATCCCAATAACATCAAAAACATTGTTTTCATCATGTCATGTCACCCCTGAAATCCCAAACCATATCCTTCACTAGTACAAGCTTCTTATGAAGACCATATCATTAAAGATCCAAATTCCTAATGATTTGACCATCCTCATCGGTGTATATTCCATATGATCCATATAATCCTTCTTCAATGGTGGATATTCTTAGAAAGATTAACTTGAATTGTTTTATCATGTACTAGTCCAAAAATAGTTTTTTTGGAATCATTCACCTAGTAGTCTACTTTGAATGACATTAAACTGAACACAATTTGTTATCAACACATAACCTTAAAAGGCACTACATTTTTTCATGGATTAATTACCATAAATTCACCTCATTAGTTCTTATCACATGAACATTAAAGGTATGTTGTGTATCATTAATAGAAAATAATCTAGGTGCATTTTTATTTCCATCAAATGGATATATAAAAAGCCCCTATCATAGGTTTAATACTGGTACTACAAAACCTAGCACACCCTTGGATGGAAAAATTTTATAGTTCCTATGTATCTCACATAAAACCATAGAATATTCAACCAATTAGAGAGGGAAATAATTGTAAAAATTGATATGCATAAATTGGTAACTTCAATTGAGAACCTTTAATGCATACAGATAATATCATTGATGGAAAACGTTAAATACATACAGATGTTCACATAAATTCTAGAGTTAAACTAGATTGTTAGCCATAGTGAAACCATCCACAAGTAGGTATTTGGGATGGATTCACAAACATGACTTAAATCAATAAGAGAGTCTCTTAAAAGGCAATAATCCCACTCTAAAGGGTGTGATGATCTGGACTACACATCCTTTCAACCGAAGAACAATATAATTATCATTATTAAGGTCCCAATGATTGTATACCTTTATAAAATAGTTCTATGATGAATCAAAAAATCACGAGTATGAATGCACATGTAAACCAAAGATATTTGGAAAAATATTATATTCCAAACTAGAAATGGAAATATATCATTATATATTTCATAGTTGGTTTAACTATATCTTCAAAAAATCTTGACTATAATTATGTGATTATGGATGGAATAACCATGTAGTCTCACTTATTACCCATTCAGGTGATATTTCTGGAAGAATACATATTTAAGATTTATATAAAAGAATTAAATATTATTTATAGGCTTCTTTATTTTAATATATCAATTAATGTTAATGTTTTACTTCTAGATTTTATACGGTCATTTGAATGTCATCTGTTTTGGTAGATTTTTTTATAATAACATATATTAATAATTGATAAAGATGAACCCATTTGAATCACTATAGGAAAGACTATGTCAATATTTTTTTGGTGGAAGTGAGATAAAGGACTCTCTTTGAAACTAGATAGGTATTAGAGATAATAAATCAAGTACATTTAATATGGAAATAATTTATGATAGATTATACTTGGTATAAATATAATTATAACAATTGGTGATGATCGTTAGAGTTTGTTTTTGGAAATAAAGTAATTTTATATTAATAAATGTGGTTGAGAAATAAATGAATTGAGAATAAAGATAAATTAGAATTATAATATGTGGGACCTTTAAATATTATTGAATATATTGGAGGAATGTATTTTTATTTATAATTAACACAAAATAAAGTTACATTTCACAATTTTTTAATGATTATCTACCATAGAAGTACAAGTAAGATTTTTCCATGTTTATATATAAGACATAATATATTTAGAACCAATTGAAACCATTATTAAAAGTGTTAGAAAAAAATTAATGGAATACTTTTATAAGTTACAATATTCCCTTATTAATAATTTTTTGCAGTTTGGATCGATTCTAAAGGAGAAGTGGGTGAGATAAGACCATAAGTGACCATAATTTCATAATTTTTTCAAGATGAATGGTGATAAGTGATATATATGAGAAAATAAATTTTATTGAGGATTATTTGGATTCCTCATATTTTAAATGTATGTCAACTTTTTGTTTTTATAGTTTTTGGGAGTGAATTTTGAAATTTATGGGTTTCATTTCCATGTGTATGACTACAAACATGGTTTTTTGGATCATTTTATAAATAATTCAAGACATAATGGGTTTGTGGAAATATGTGAATGGGAAGGATCATGGTTTTATGGACCGTGTAACCAAGTCAAGAATTTTCTATTTTCCATGTAGGTACACATACATATTTTGTTGCAAAAGTTCCTTAGAATATATAACCTGACCATGTTATTCGTCGCGTTCACTAGATGATATAGTAAATTAAGAGATTAGAAGAGTTTTTATTGAATTTATATAATTATATTTCAATAAATATCTTCATATCAAACTTATCTCTATGGTACTCATGTTTTTTAGAACTATATAACAATTTTTTAAATGTTTATTAACTAATTTTACAATAATGTTTTCTATGTTTATAATAACTTAAATAATGATAAATTTTATATTCATATGGCGAACAGGTGTAATGATATGTTAAAAAGGATAATAAAAAGTATTAAACCAAAATACCATTTTAAAAATAATTTTATGAAACCAAAAATAAATATGGAGAGAATATAAATGGATGCCTTTTATTTTTCATTTTGTAAGAAGGTCCAACTGGAGAGAAATTAAAATAAATTATAGAATAATAATATAAAAGAAACAACTTTAGATATATGAACCATTTCATGTAATATTTATATTTTACATCATTGGTTTTATATACAGTTTATGAATGACATATTTGTCTCCAAATATAGAAAATAATTATGTTTAAAAAGAATATATTAATTAGAGTATATCTTTAAGTATATTGATGAGGCATGAATCCTACATTAGCTATAGAATACTGTAAATTCATATTTAAAGATGAAAGATTATTATATTTGAAAAATGTTATTACGTTTTATGTGTTGCCAAAACAATTATCAAAATGTCAGGTTGAGGCATAATAAGATTTTATTGTATGTTTTGAAGTCAATTTTTTATGGTAAATTATAATTGATTTATAGATTAATTATAAATAATTTATAAATGTCATATGTCAAAAATTAATGATGAATATGATATATAAAAATAAAATAATTCCCAGTTGTGGAATGATAAAACGTGGTCATGTAAAACCAAAATAAAAATTCAATGATATATAATGTATGGTATTTATACCCATTTAAGATAAATGATTTTTGAGTTTTCTCTACATTATTATAAGTTGTAATTACTGAGAAATATTTTGTAATTAATGATGATAAATCCATACCTTTTCTATAATTAGGTACATAGTATATATGAAACATTTCATGAAAAAGAATGGGGTAAAGTAATATATATAATAAGATTAATGTAATAGATTTATGGAATATATGGTGAAATAGAGAACAAACATGGTAAATAGTTAAAATATGTATTAGGATGGTGAGATAAAAAATATATTAACCATGAATTAATAGATACAATATATTTGGACTAGATATTATACCTAAACTCAACTTTATTTATACACATTGGAGTCATGATGTTAGGAAAAGTAGAATTCAATGCTTTTTTGACATGGTGGGATTGATGAAGAGTCTTTTAAGTCTAAAAAGTATTTCATTATCCTTTTGCGAATTTTTTTACATATGATGTTAAGATGTAAAATATTTATGAAGCCTAATTTTAGAAACAAAATTAAATAATGAAACAAAAAATTTATCTTGGATTTTTATCCTTAAGGTTATTAATTATATTGCATAAATAACTTAGATAAACTAAATTATAATCAATTGAAAGTATATAATTATATTAATAAGTATAAAATGTATTTGAGATAGTGTGAAAAAGATATAATTTGATATATTTATGGATTTTAATGCAGAAGGGGTAATAATAGGAAGAAAATCAATACAGGCTAATGGAAAAGGAATATCCCAAAGTCACATACCTTATTGGAAATTTATAAAACCAATTCAGATGGTTTTATAATAACTTATTTAGGTGATATATATTATTTATTGAGAATAATGATTCATTATCCTACAAGGAATTAGTTTATAGAAAATATGATAAAAAACATTAAGTGTATATGAATTTAGAAATGGATTCCATATTATAAAATTATCATTATATTTTTTTAGATTCTCCTTCTAATATAAATACCAATGTTTCAAGATGGGTATTCAAGTGAATATGAAAATAAATGGTTCAACATATAATTGTAAAATAATATTTGATGTTAAATGATTATGGTATGTCAAGATTTTTATTATTAAGAAATATTTTGACCAATATAGAAGATTAAATCCATATGATTTCAGATTAACATAATTTCTTGTTATGATTATTATATAAATTATAGAGTGATTAATTTATGGATAAAAGAAGGAACTAAATTATGGAAAATTAATTTTTCTATAACGATAAAAGTTTTTAGTGGGAGAACTATGGAATTTTATGTTATGAATATTGATAACATGTTTAAACCAAAAAATCACTTAAAATCGGATATTAATAAGTTAAAGTTATTCCTTTATGAATGAATGAACATTGAAACCCATGTCATATAGAAGAATGTATTCATAGATTTATCTATGGAGTTTATTTGACTATGTAAATGTATATAAACTAGAATGGTATAGAAAAATAAAATGTTGATCAATTCAAAATATAATATTTCCTTATATCTCATGTGATAAATCTCTGCCAGATGATGTGTTTAAGATATTTTAGAAGATTAATATGATGAGTAAAACATAAAATTATTCATTGATAGGACATATCATATGTGTCCTGTTATGTTTGGATATTTTATATTACATATACATAAATAATAATGGGAAAATTAATATAGATAAATTTTATAAAGAGAATATAAAATACAAAATTAATACAGATAAACATTATCTGGTAACATATTTAGGATAATTAATTGACCAAGAGAATATAATTATAGTAGGTAGTATCAATCAATATAAAACCAATTAGGTTGATAGATTAAAAATAACATTAATATAGGTGTTTTAGTTAAACTAAAAAAGGGTCATATTATCATAATAATTAATACTGTAATTATATTATAGCAGTGGAGCTAGAAATAGGAACCCATGTCTATATTATGGTCAAAGAATATATTATTAAAAATCATCACATTCAAATATATGATGTCACTAAATGTATATTATCCATAAATTCACATATGTATACCCCAATGAATTGTTTTACTCTCTAATAAAATAATGAATATAATTTGGGATTTAATAGGTTGTTTTCTTATAAAATTGGATTTAATGAAAGTGGGTATGTTGAGAGAGTGGGTTCCCTATACCCAAATTGAGTAGTAATTTTCAATTACCATATCATATATATAGATAGTTGTGAATTTTTTATACATTCTCAAATACTGTTATTACTTCTACAAATACTATTTAAATCATAATTTTTATTGGTTATTTGTTGTAACAAAAGGTTATTGAAACTTCTTCATAATGAGAACATCAAGTTAATATGATAGAAATCCTAAATATATGTCATATAGAATAGATACATCATAACAATGAGGAAAAAATAATATTTAACTATCATGTTTTGGGAGCTCAAATGTTGATACTTATTATATTAATGATCATACTTCGTGATATCAAGCATATGTGGCCATGAGGACTGACATTACAATAAGAACACAACATGTTTTGGGTGCCATTAGATATTTCTATAAATTAAAAAGTGTATCGTTATCTCAAATTGGCATAACAGGTAATATATATATTTTAATCACATGATATATTGAATAATGAAACAACATAAGTATATATGTATGTTTGGGTAGCTTGATTATGGGGCATCAATAGTGGAATGACCTTAATAGAATGAACAAGATAGGATTTATCGATTCCATATATTGGAAACATATATCTCTATCCATTTCCCTAAGATGGTAGTTACATGATTAATATAAATGGTATCCATTCAATAAATTAAAATAATGATAAATAAATCCTTACAGGTTTATGATATAAAGTATGAATCATACTTCATTAGATATATCCAGACAAAGGGATTACATTACATATTAAATTTTTATAAGAGGTATTCTTAGAAATTAATTATATTTATCTATTTAAGAGATTTTATTTGTTTCAGTATACCACTCTTAGTCTCTGATTATGTTTCACTAATAATGATATAATCACATAGAGATTTATAGACCTACCTGCAAATCCATTTTTTCATTTTCTAAAAAGCCTTACTAAGGATTATTTATAACCAATCATTTCAAAAGGACTGAACAAAAAAACAAGAATTCCACGATATTCAAATTTAAAAATTCAAAATTCATCATCTCCCATCTATCTTCTCAAGTCAAGTGCCTGCCTCCAGTCGTACACCCATCACATCGAATGTTCGGACCATATTCCTCCCATCATGACAATGTCGGTGAGACATATTTGATGTCTTCTCACAGGATTCCACATCATTATCATCACTATCATCATCCTGATCCATTTCCAAATTGCAGGTGAGCACTTCCATCAGTGTTCGTCATCGCCGATATAAAACCACCATCATCTCCTCCATCATCAACGGACACTACACCGATTGCCGAATACCGTCGTAGACCAACCACATAGAAACCCCAACATTGTGGATAACCGACATCCACCACCATAACAAAACTATAACAAAATCTTACCATAGAATAGATCGAAAACTTCACCATAAAAACCTAATAATACATATCCAAATCATGTCATTCAGTAGGCATCTTTAGCCGCCAAAACCCACCTCCCAGAACCTTTATGAAACACTCCTCCAAAACTGACTCGGAGAGGAGCAGAGGGTCTTAGGGTCCGGGAAGGGAAGGGAAAAGAGCAGTCGATGCCTATACAATGGAATCATTCTAGGACTTGGACCAGAATCCAAACCGAGAACAAGAAAACACATGAGCGCTGGAAAACCCTCAACTACCAACCCACAAATCCCAAAACCAAAGCATATCCTTCACTTCAGATCCAACCTGGAGAGGCGCAAAGGAACATGAGGCCAGAGAGGGGAAGAAGCAGTCTTGTGCTTCAGTAACCACCATCATCCATATAAAAAAACACCAAAAGGAGGTTCCACATGAAAGAAAATATCGACGCCACGAAGAGGGGGCAGGAAGAGAGAAAGGGAAGGAGAGGGAACGTCATGCCGACACATCACTGACTTTGAAGAGGAGGGCTTCGAGAGGAAACCCTAGGTTGAGAGACAGGGAGGGGGAGAGTCGGAGGAGAAGGGATCCATCTCCAACCACTAGGTATATGATTATATATCAAATAGAGGTTTACACACAATGTGTGACCACAAGCATGAACAATTCAAATGAATCATATTATTAGGAGAAGTGTACCCCATATGATTGGGATAATAAATTTAAGAGTTTGAATGATTATAAGTAAATAATAAATAAACTCAATTATATGTTATTAAATTTGTTAATAATCATAATTGAATTTATTTCTAAATATATTCACAGCTTATTTAGGCATGAAAGGTGAATAATTTCTTTTTATATGAATGTTATATATTCGAGGTTAATTAAACATATTTAAGAGTTAAGATCCAAGATAATGTTTTTTATTTTATTAAAAATCATTATATAGTTTTACATTAGAGAATTTAAATGTTTATGAAATTTAGAACATGTTTACCAGTTCATTCACGTTATATTGGGTCAATTTAAGAGGTTATACTTCTCCAAATACATTAATACGATTCAAAGAAGTTTATAAAAGATATATAAACATATTTGATACCAAAAAAACCTAGATAGAATCTGATTCCTGAATTATATATCCTTCATATCATTATCTAAAGTTATAGAGGAAAATAAAAAAAGAAATATCAGTAAATGTAATGTCCATGTTCATATATTTATAATGCGATCCTTTATTAACAAAATCGGAATTATAAAGCACTCAACTATATCATACTATCATAGGGAGAGTGTAGAATGATGAACCTGGATTTGTGGTATATTTTTTGATGTTCTCGATGGTTTTTATTTGAGATCTTTATATCTATGGTGATCTAGTTAGGAACATAGCCAGAAAATATTGTATAAAAGAATTAGTTAATATTTTTTCAGTAAACAAAAATCTATTTCCCATGATCCATGGATTAACCTAAAATTTATTATGTATGATAATGTATTTTTATATAAAATTAAATCAAAATATTAAAAATTAAATTTTATAATGATTCTTTCGTACTAAATTCCCTCCATATGTGCTCTAGTGGGTGCATAGACTAAGGGCTAATGGGACCAACTAATGTGTTTTTTTATTTAAAATCTATGTGGTTCAAATTATTAGGTTCATAGTACCTTAGATCATGTGTCCCACCGATTAATCCATGTACATGTTGTATGTTTCAGTCATTGAAATTATTAATAGCTTATTATATCCCAAATTAACACGATATTATTGAAATTGGAAAAACATTGGGTTCCTTGGGGGTGATTTCTGGGATTCTACACTGATGAAAAATATTAATTTTTCTAGGATTGAATATATCAACATTGAAAAAAATATTAAATATATCTTATATTAATAGTTTTTTAACATTTTATGTTTCCCTTCCTTTCTATCTGGATATTTTGATCATGGTACATCAATATTTTAGTTGTAGAATTATAAATCTTACATCATAAAAATTGGAATAATTATATCGTTTACATGAAGTAATATTTTGATTGATTATATTGTGATTAATTACACTAGATATAGGGTGGTTATTTGGGTATTATAGATCTAATTATGGAATATCCCATTAATTTATAGGTGGATTGTGATTCCCTATTGAGTGACTAATATGATTTTTAACAAAAAAATTATATGAATTTTAATTTAAGACTTTTTTGAAATTAATTTGATAAATAATGAGTTTTCTATATTTAGAAACCTATATTTTATGTTTTCTTGAAAAGAAATTATATTTGGTTCAATTTGGATAATTTTAAAACTCATGGATTTTATATCATAAGATTATTGTATTTTGAATAATATATTTTGGTGGATTTTTTTCTAGAAATCTATTTTGGGGAGAAAACATGATTGAAAATGAGTATCATAAAGGTCCAAGAGGTATCAAAAATGGATATAAGGATCATATAGAATACCAAATTATTTTTACATATTTTTTTATTACATGAGACAAAATATAGGATCAATTATTATTTAGATTCTTAAAAATAAGTTACATAATACATGACATCTAAAAAATTATTATAAAAACACTTGAATGAAAACTTCTTGGGTTCAAAATAAGTTACGTTTACTGCAAATAATATCATATGGACAATGAACAAATGAAAGGGGTGAGCATGAATCTTAGTAAAGGAATAAGAAAGGGACATAAAAACATGTGATCCTAATACATATCATTAAAAACATGAGGCATAGCAATATGGAATGAAGAAGAGGAATATCATAATAAGAACATGAATCAAAACATGTAAATTTTTATACAATATTTATGTTAGTAATTCATAATAATATCACTATGTTTTATCCCCTAGGTTTCATAAATGAATATTACCAAGGTCATTCAAAATGGTATTATAAAACATGTCCACTATAGAGATTAAATTATTTACCCAATGCATTAGAGCACTATAAAGTCACAACCATAATGAGTATTAATTAATATTAGCCAAGTAGAACAAAATAAATCATTTCATTACTAAATATTTGATAATAAAGAACAGGATTCATATTTATACCATGGAATAAAAAAGTGCATAAAGACATGATAATTACGTCATTTTTACCCAACGGAAAAGAAATATGGGATTCATGTATATATATACCTAAATCAGTTAGTCATGTATAAATATGGTTGAATAAAAATTTAATAGAAAGTAAGTTTTTATATTCAAACAAAAATAAAAATATAATTTCTCATGTAAAATAGAGATATATGAGAAATAAATTTGACAGGATGATGGGTATAAAATTTGGTTTTGGGAAAGGGTAAAATGAGAGTGTAAAGGCTATAAAATTGATATAAGAGTATTATTTAAGTAATAAAATAATAAATATTGAAAAAAAATTGTTTCTGAAAAATAGAAGACACATCACACAGAAATAACTTGAATGGAAACAGGTAATGTATATTTTCTTTAACATTAAGAGTTATTCCTAAAACATGATGATGGAACCTTAGAGGCTTCAAGAAACTTTGGGTGGAATAATTGAGGGGAAATATCACCATAACATATTTGTTTATGTATTGAGAGTGAATTGGAATGGTGAAATGGGTGGGTATTTATAGAAAAATTGGAGGAATCGTTTAAATTTTTGAAATATAGGTCATGGAAATATAGGTTTTCGAAAATGAAATAAGGTTGTCTTACCAATGGATTTTTCTCATGTTTTAAAAAAATTTAGTCAGCATTTATGATATTTTAATCCCCCTATCACGAACCGTCCCCCGGGGCCGGTTCCGTGACTACCCGAGGCCCGCCTTCCTTAGGTTAGTGGCTGGAAACTAGCACTGGAAAGGTGTATCCCTATAATGGAAAGGCATTGTCTTTAAACCTTTACAAACACACAAACCAAGAGCACAGCAGGACACAACCACGAAATAAATTGATGTAGTTAAAAGTTTACTAAAGTAAAGGGTTTGTAATACAAGCCCAACTAGAAAGTACAAGTACTAATGAAAAGTGAAAAAAACTTCTGGTATGTCCACCGAGGATCCTACCTTAAGGTTAGGTAAAACTCACGATCAGTAGTCACTATGTCACATCACATTAAATGGTCTACCTTCGAGCACCATCCAGCCCTGGCTCCCTCATCCTCGATCAACACAGTATGTCCTCTGCACAAGACACAACATGGTGCAGACGTAGCCCATACAGGGGTGAGTATAACAATACTCAGTAGGGACCCCGAGACCCTTGATGTTCTTCCAGAGTTCCACAATGGAAAATACACAATGTAATACCTCAATCACAAATAACTAAGCAGTAGTCAACTCTACTTAGGTATATTCCCACACATATACCTATGTTATCAAATGATACTCATCTCATACATTATGAAACATAAGGCTCAAACTTTTAAGACATTTTAACAATTGATCCATGAGGGAAGAATACCACAAAGGTAACACCATGGATATAACACCACAAAGGTTAAAGTACCACAAAGGTAACACCATGAAGGTAAAAGGACCACAAAGGTAACACCACGATGGTAACACCACAAAGGTAAAAGGGCCACACAGGTAACACCACGAAGGTAGCACCACGAAGGTAAAAGCACCACAAAGGTAACACCATGAAGGTAACACCACAATGATAAAAGTACTAAAAAGGTAAAAACTCTTATCACACTATGTATATAACTTAAGTACAAAAGTACAGATGATTTTTCGTAAATCTAGATCATCAGATTCTGTCGAGAGGCTCTGCTTCAGACCCAGACAGGTTCGATAGATGCTGACCTACACAGAATTGGTAGGCACTGACCCACATAAGATCGATTGATGATGACCCACATAGGATCTATAGATGTTGATCCACACATGATCGATAGATGCTGACCCACAGAGGAACAATATTCTTTCTTCACGTTACAACCAGCTATGAGATTTCCGCACTATGAACGCTTGATTCTGGGAGGATCCAATCCTGAAGACATTTTTCATACCTTAACCATCATGAATTTTTGTGAAGAAGTATCCTAATGTACCTTCATGTTGTAAGGGTTCCCACGTGACAGACGACACGTCAATCAAATGCCCGATCTGTGAATTATAGGCGTTTTAATTCCGAGGGCCTGATTGGATTTGGGTTCGATCCATCCCGGCCATACATTAATTTTCACCAAAAATCAAGTGGAGTATAGAAAAGGACTGTCTCACTCCAAGGATCCCAGCGCCACAGACGGTTTGTTAAACGGATGCTCGGATTTTATGTTAGGGTCCTTTAGGTGAAACTTGGCCTGGTTGGGTCCGAGTCCGGTCCGACCCGGTCGGCCTAGATGGGCCGGGTTGCAGAGGGCTCAAACTACTAGGCTGAAAACTAGCCCAGCCCACTTTGTTGGTGTGGCCTAGCCCACTTGGATCATTCGACTCAGTTCGCGAAGGGCGCCGCCCGCTGGGCTCGCGCTGCCCAGCCTGCGGAGGGGCGTGGCTCGTTGGGCTCGGCTGGCCCGACCCATGGAGGGGTGAAACCTGCTTGAGGCATGACACGCTGGGGCTCACACAAGTTGGCATGGGGGGAGGTTTACACTTCCCCCCTTTACTCTCGAACGGCTAGGTCATTTGGGTAACGAAGTGGTGGTGGCACGTGGTGCCGCCTGGTAACCGCAGGACCTATAGTGTCGGGTCCCTCCTCCACTGCCAAGACATTATGCCACAACCATATTCAGCGGAGTGCAATGGTGCACCACTCTGCCTCCGCCTTCTGCGGAAGCCCGAGCCGGCCGCCATCTTCCCCCATCGTGGCCTTCTTCTCTGACGGTGCACAATGCCGTGTTGACATCCCTTCCACGGCCGGCCGTTGCTGGCAGCCGCCATCACCCACCAGCACTGGTCACTAGTGATGCCATGTCGGTGTCTTGTCGGCAGTCTTCCGTGAGTCACCGGGTGAGCTCCGGTGGCCTATTTTTCTATCCAGAAGTTCCATTGGCCTCCCCGGGATTCCCACTTCGCTGCTCGACCCTCCATTCCCGGTTCTGTCCAATCTGAATAAAAATGACCACGAAGAACACATAGATTAACAATGTAGCAGAGGTTCTGTGACTTTTTCATTCATCTTGTGCCCTCCTTGTTAGCATGTTAACAAGGGGGAAAGGATCCATGATTCAACAATATCCTGAAATTAAAACAAGATAAATTCCTACCTCAAGATTGTTGGATAACGTCGTGTTTCTAGAAGAGTCGGTGTTCGCCATTCGATGATGCTCGTCAACACCCAATGGAACTGGTTCTATCCTCTGAGTGATTGGTGTCATGGTACATTTTCAGATCTTCGTCTCTTGGTGAAGTCGGGCCAATACTCATCCCCAAACTCAATATAAATAGGATATGGGGAGGGTGAGTAATGCCCATGGAATTAATGGGGTTCAATTAATTAAGGAACCTTCCTAATTCCAATGATGCAGTTACCAAGAATTGAGGAGCCAAGCCATTTAATGGCTTGACATGTCGTTGGTCCCACCACTACCACTTTTCCATTGGAGAAAAAAAAAGAATAATAAAATAACAATATAATTTTATTAATCTTTTAAATTTCAAAAATCTAACTTTTCATCCCTACCTACTGTAGGTACATTGAAACCTTCCCTAAGAGAATTGCAGCATTACAGATTCAATGGGGGCCTCATATTTTTAATTAGAGCACCCATTAAAAAGTTATAAAACAACTGCTAATGCATTTACTAAACATACCATACAAAAAGATCAGAAATTTATTCTGGGAAGACCAGGCCACAGAATCACACACCGTCAATTTTCGCAGACTAATAATAATTCCATATAATAATAAAAATTACATTGAAAATATGGGTCTTTACATTCTCCCCACCTTAGGGGTTTTTAACCCCGAAAGCCAAAACATAGAATAAGGAAACAAATGGGGGTACTGAGTATTAATTTGGGCATCCCACTCCCATATGCTCTCTTAGAGGTTCTCGTGATGCCATCGAACGCGCACCCAAGGTATCAATCGTCCAAGAAAGACACACTCATGTCGATCCTCAATCTCTATTGTAACCTCCATAAATGTTGCTCCATCATCATGTCATGTTCTCCCCAGTCGATGACATGTGATGGATCATGCTTGTACATCCTCAACTGCGACACATGGAAAACATCATGCACCTGGTGCATCTGTAGGGGATGGTCCAGGCGATACACCGCCTCGCCACCTCTGCTAAGAACCTGAAAAGGTACGATGAAACTCGGAGATAGATTTCCAACCCAGCCAAATATCCACAAAACTCATCGACGTGAGACCCATAGTAAGACATGGTCTCCCCTATATAACTCCAAAGGTATCCGTCTCCTGTCAGCATAAGACTTCTGACTTCTTTGTGTAGTCTTCATCTGCTCCCAGATGATCTGGACCTTCTCATTGGTAGCCTGTACCAACTCTAGACCCATAAGTTCTTACTCCCCTGGGTCTGTCTAGCATAGAGGTGATCTTCATGGTCGACCATACAAGGCCTTAAATGGTCCATACCGATGGTGGAGTGATAGATGTTGTTGTATGTGAACTCTAAAAAGGAAAATTGATACTCCCAACTGTGGTCAAAATCTAGGACACATGCACCAAGCATGTCCTCCATTGTCTGAATGGTCCACACTATCTGACCATCCATCTGTGGATGAAAGGAGGTGCTTGAATGTAGCTGAGTATCAAACACCTCCAGTAATCCCTTCCACAACTGAGATGTAAAACGTTCTTCACATTCAGAGACGATAGTTTATGGAACCCCATGAAGTCTTACAATCTCATGTAAATAGAGGCATCCCACGCCCTCTAATGATCCCTCCTCTAGGATAGGTAGGAAGTGGGCCGACTTGGTGAGTTGGTCAATGATCACCCAGATGGAATCATGTCCCCTGGACGACCATGGTAGCCCTATTACAATGTCCAGGGAGATACCATCCCACTTACACTCATGTACCTCTAGTGGCTATGCTAAGCCTACTAGAACCTAATTCTTGACCTTCTATTGCTGAAAAGTGAGGCATCGTGAAACATATGCTTCCACTGCTTTATTCATCCATAGACACTAGTACTGACACCAGATGTCCTGGTAAATATTTGCCACACCAGGATTTACAAATAGATGGTACGTATGGAAATCCCTCAATACCTCCTCCCATAGTTCTACTGGTACCATGGTGCATCCTCTAAAGAGGATGACGTGCACCCACCTTCATAAAATCCATCAGGTGCTTATCCTGAGGATATCTGGGCACGTTGAGCCTCGTATTCAATGTCCCCAAGATGTGACTCCCAGACTCACTGATGAAGTGGGGTAGTAAAAGTCATAGACTTGAGGTAAGATGCTCCATATCTATCCACAAAGGATATCTACAATGCGTATTTCTGCTCTGTCGCCTCACTCAGCACCTGTAGACCAGACCTCCTGCTAAGTGCGTCTAATACTAAGTTCCCCTTCCTAGGAGAGTAGAATATCTCAAATTCATAGTCCTGGAGTAACTCTAGACAATGTCATTATCTTATGTTTAGGTCCATCTGTGAGAAGATAAAGCTGAGTCTCTTGTGATCAGAGTAAATAGTAAACTATTCACCCATCAAGCAGTGCCGCTACATCTTCCGTGCAAAGACCACTACTGATAACTACAAGTCATAGGTATCCTAGTTCTTCACATCTTTTCTTAGCTGTCAAGAACCATATGTGATCACTTCTCACTCTGGTATTAGGAAACATCCAAGTCCAGTCCCTGATGTGTCATAGTAGACTATATACCCAACACCCTCTTCTGGAAGCCTTAAGATGGGGGCACTCGTCAGTATCTACCACATCACCTAAAAGCTCTTCTGACATCACTCTGTCCATACGAAGGGAATTCCCTTATTTTTATATGCTGAAAATGGTTCTGAAACTCTGTAAGATTCAGGAACGTATCTCCGGTAATACCCATCCTACCCCAGGAAACTCCACAGCAAGATCACACTCCTGGGTGGCTTCAAAGAAAGCACGACCTCTATCTTCACCAGATCAACTACAACTCTAGACTCTGAGATAACGTTTACTAGAAAGTGTACCTATTGTATCCAGAATAGGAACTTAGAGATATTATCATAAAGCTGGTGCTCTTGGAGTGTATCGAGAACTATCTACGGATGTTAGACATGCTCTTCCTCCATTGATGTGTACACCAAGAATTCGTCGATGAAGACTTCCCCAAAGCGATCTAGGTATGGATCGAATATCCATTTCATGATTCCCATGAACACTATAGGGGTGTTGGGCTTGAATAAGTGCATAAACAAGAACTCATATTGGCCATACTGACATCTGAAGGACATCTTCTACACATCCTCATCTCATACCTTGAGTTGATGATTCTCTGATCTAAGGACTATATTCAAAAACCATTGAACTCCATTAAACTGATCAAAGAGATCATCAGTTATCGGATGTGGATACTTTTTCTTCATGGTCACCTGGTCTAGGAACCGATAGTCCACACAGAGTCTCAAACCCCCATATGCCTTATTGGTGAACAAAATCAAGGCGTCCTATGGAGAAACACTGGGCCTTATGAACCCCTTCCTTAGAAAGTCCTCTAGCTGTACTAGTAACTTACGAAGCTCTGTGGGATCCATATGATATGATGGTGTAGATATCAGTGTCATATTGGGGTACAAGTCAATGTAAAAGTCTACCTCTCTAAGTAGTGGTAGTCTAAGAACATCATCCGAAAAGACATTGGCATATTGGTCCACCACTATAGGATATCCCAGACTCTCGACATCAACTAATCCGAGGGTAAGGCTATCCAACTAATTAGCGATCTACTTCACCATCCTCTAGGTAATTCCATCATGTGCTGCAAAGGTTCCCTTCTCTCCATTAAAGGAAAATTTGGTCCCATCCTCACGGACACACCACACTTTGTGCATAATATAGTAAATCTGATCATAGACTGTGGAAAGATAGTTTGTACCCAATATGATGTCATAAGACCTCGACGCCACTACTAAAAGATCCCAACCGAATCTCTCACCTCATATAGTAAGCTCACACTGCCAGAACCAATTTACAATCATCGAATCTTCTCCCGTAAGAGTCTCTAATTGGAAGTATCGAGCCAACTACTCCGTCGGAATCTCTGAGCTCCGAACAAGATCCATGGAAATGAAAGAATGACTCAAACCTATTTCTATATGAACTACAGCTAAGGTAGATTATACAAAGATCATAAACTTAATCAGCACTGATGCACCGTGTTCATAGGCCTCAGCTTCATGAAGCTGAGCTTATTTATGTCCTCCTACTCCCTATGGTCAGGGTGGACCACCTAGAGGTAGTGGTGGTAGAACATCGAATCGCCTCCCACCTCCTAATACATAGCCAACACCTCATCCATGCCTGCCGCACTATGAACCTCCTCGCTTGTAAATCTTCCTCCGCCTCAGCGGTCCCTTGACTGTCTGCTAGTCATCCATATGGATGGTCGGGAAATCGCAAGCAATGTGACCCTTCCCGCCACACGAGTATCACTTCCTTCTTTTCGTTTATACTCTTCTATCCCGAGATACCCACACCACTGACCTTGTATCCTGATGTCACCCACCAGAATGTCTGGCAGGATTGGGCCCCTAGGTCATCCATCTAATGTATGTTGAGGATGACACTACTACATAACATCCGGTGGGGGCTCTTGATGTCGGTGCCTGCCTATCCAACAAAAGTGCTCTCTCTAGAACCCCATCCCATGTCGAAAAGATGAGTGATATAATCAATGATATGATATCCTATTGGAGATCCTGCTCAAAGGTTTAGGCCCTATATAAAGGGTCATGTACCATGTAGGTGGAGTATCAGGAGAGATCAGTGAACCTCTCTGAGTACTAGGCCACAGTTATGTTTTCCTACTATAAGTGCAGAATCTCTTGTATATGCACTGAGCATAATTTCACTGGGATGAACTCTACCCTGAAAAGGACCCCGATGTTCACCCATGAGAGGATCACCTCGTTGTGTAACTAGAGTTTTAGACTCCACCATCTCCTTGATATTCCCTGGAAGAGACTGGCATCTACGATCACCATCAAATCAGCTGGTGTCTCAACTAAGCAAAAAACATTGGCCACAACCTCCAGCTAGTCCTCAGCCACATGTGGATCCATATCACCTCGAAACTTCAGAGTCCTTTTCCGAATAAACTCGTATAATGCTATCTGTTGGTGTGAAACCTCTACTGGTGGGGCTGGTGGCATCTGCTGCCAAACTGGTGGTGGTACTAATGGTCCACCACCCGATGGTACTATCACCGTAATAGGGCCCTACACCGAAGCCTAATCACTCAGAGGACCGTTATCATTTACTCTATCAGGAATCCTGGGTGGCTACCTACGTGGTGGTATCTTGAAAGAAAACAGGTGCTTCATGGTCAATAGTTTCACCTAGTAAGCTGAATAAAGATATATAAAGAAAATCTTCTCAAAAACACATGCAATCAGTGTTTTCATGCAGTAAGTCAAAAATCATAATTTAGGGTCCTGGTGTATGGATACGCTAGCCACTGCCCCAACAATGGATTCCTTAAACTAAAAACCACACTCATAAAACTTAACACTATTTCCACATTGAAAAGATTAGAGTCCTAGTTCTTCGGCAGAACCAACTCCTCTGATACCACTTTGCCACGACTCGTCCCTTCAGGTGCGTGATGTGACTACCCCAAGCCCTCATACCACAGGTCAGGTCTAGAGACTAGTACCAGAAAGGTGTATCCCAATAATAGTAAGGCATTACCTTTAAACCTGTACAAGCACACAAACAAAGAGCACAACTGGAAGCAACCACGATGTAAATTTTTGTAGTAAAAAGTGTACTCTAAATAAAGGTACAAGAATACATGATCAACTGGAAAGTAAAATTACCAATGAAAAGTGAAAAAAGCTCCCGGAACGTCCACCGGGGATCCTATTGAAGGGTAGGTATTTCTCCTGATTAGTAGTCACTGTGTCACGTCACGTGAAATGGCCCACCTCTGATCACCATCCAGTCCCAACTCCCTCATCCTCAATCAATGTTATTTGTCATCTGCATAGGACACAACAAGGTGTCGGCATAGCACATGTATGGGTGAATATAAAAATACTTAGTAGGGACCCTGAGACCCCTGAAGGTCTCCCATAGTCCCACAAAATAAAAAAAATAGAAATAAAGACATCAATCACAAAGCATGAAGCAGTAGTCAACTCTACTTAGGTATATACCCATACACAAACCTAAGTTATCAAAATATACACTTCTCATATATGAGGAAACATATGGCTCCAACTTTTAATCCATTTTCACAATTTATCCATGAGGGAAGAATGACACAAAGGTAATACCATGAAGGTAACACCATGAAGGTAAAAGTACCACAAAGGTGATGCCACGAAGGTAAAAGTACAAAAACGTTAACACCATGAAGGTAACACCACGAAGGTAAAAGTACCACAAAGGTAACACCATGAAGGTAAAACCACAAAGGTAAAATTACCACAAAGGTAACACCACAATGGGAACAACATGAAGGTAAAAGTGAAATAATGGTAAAGACTCAGCTCACACTAGTTATATAACTTAAGTACAGAAGTACATATTATTAAACATAAATCTAGATCATTTGATTATGTCAAGAGGCTCTACTACTGACCCACACAAGATCGATAGATGCTGACCCACACAGGATTGTTAGGCCCTGAACCAAACGGGATCAAAAAATGCTAACACACACAAGATCACAAGGCACTGATCCACACATGATTGATAGATGTTGACCCACACAGGATCTCTTGGCCCTGACCCACACATGATCAATATATGTTGACCCACACAGGATCGATGTTATTTCATCAAGGTACAGCTAGCCACGAGATTTCTGCACTAAGAACGCTTGATTCCAGGAGGATCTTCTTCTCAAGCCATCGGTCATAAATCAACCACCACTAATCCCCACAAAGATGTATCCCAAAGGACCGCCATGTCGTAAGGGTTCCAAGATGACAGACGACGCGTCAATCAGATACTCGGTCTGTGACTTATAAGCATTTTAGTACCAAGGAACCTATTGGAGTCGAGTTAAATCCATCCTGGCCATACTCCAAATTTCCCAAAATCTCAGGTGGAGTATACCAGAAGGATCATATCGCTCCAAGGGTCCCAGCATCACAAATGGTTCGTCAAACAGATGATAAAATATCTTGTTAGGGTTCATTATATGAATCTAGGCCTGGTTGGGTCCGGGTCGGTCAGGCTAGGCTGGGTCATGGCGGGCTCAGACCGCTGGGCCGCGAACCGAACCAACCCACGGAGGGGTGTAACCTGTAGGGCTCACATGGCTCAGCCTGCTAGAGGCGCCACCCCGCTGGGGATCGTGCGGGAGGGGTGCGACCTGATGAAGGTGCAAGACGCTAGGGCTCGCACTAGCTGGCATGGGGGAGGGTTACGCTTCCCCCTATACTCCCGAATGACTAAGTAGTTCATGTAACAGAGTGTTGGTTCCACGTGGCCCCGGCATGTCACCGTTGGACCCACAGGGGAGGGCCCCACCTCTACTTCTATGGCTTCGTGTTATGACCATCCCTAGGGGCCCATGACAGTGTGCCTCTCCGCCTCCGCCTTCCATGGCCGGCACGAGCCAACCGTAGTCTTCACCCTCCACGACTACTGTCATAGAGCCAGCTGCCATCTTCACCCATTGTGGCTACAGTCACAGCCTTCTCTATCAGCTGCATAGGACGGCGCGCCACTCTCCCTTCCATATCCATCTAATGCCTGCAGCCGCCTTCACCCACCAGTTCTATCGTTCCGCTATCGTGTCGGCAGTCTTCCGTGGGTCATTGGGTGAGTTACGATGGCCTATTTTTCCATCTGTTGGTACCATCAGTCTCCCCGGGATGCCCTCTTCGTTGCTTAACCCTACATTTCGGGATCCTTCCAATATGAATAAAAAGGACCGTGAAGAACGCACATATGAACAAAGTAGGAGAGGGTCCAGGCCTTGTTCATTTGGCTCATGCCCTCCTCATTAGCGTCTTAACAAGGGGGAAGGATAAATGATTCAACAATCTCTTGAAATTAAAATAAGATAAATCCCTTCCTCATGATTGTTGGAGAACATCACATTTTAGGAAGAGTCGGTGTTCACTGTTCGGTGGAACTCATCACCACATGCTAGAGAAGGTTCTATCCTCTATGTGATTGGCATCACGGTACTTCCCCAAAGCTATGTCACTTGGTGAAGTCGTTCCAATAATCCTCCCCAAGTTCCTTATAAATAGGAGAGGGGTGGGTGAGTAATGCCTGTGGAATTAATGGGGTTCAATTAATTAAGGAACCTTCCTAATTCCAACAGTGTTGTTACACAAAATAGAGGAGTCAATCCATTTAATGGCTTGACACATCATTGGTCCCGCCACCGCCGCTTGTCTTTTGGAGGAAAATGAAAATGAAAAATAAGATAACAAAGTTATTTTATTATTCTATTAAATGTACAAAATCTAACTTTTTTTGCCAACCTAATGTGGTTGTAGTGAAGCCTTCCTTAAGAAAATCTTGGTGCTGAGGATTCAACGGTGCCCTCATATTTTTAATCTTATCACTGGTTCAAAAGCTATAATGCGCCGCTCGTGTGTTTACTAAACATATCTTCAAAAAGTACTGAAATTCATTACAGGCACACTCGGCTTCGGAATCACGTGCTGTCAATTTTTGAAGACTCATAATAATTCAATGAAATTAAAAACAATTACATGGAAAATCCAGGTATTTACACCCCCAAAACCAAAAACATTTTTAATACATCTTTGGACAAGAAAAAGAAGTTTACACAAAATAATTCCTTTGAAATCAATTTTTCCTTTTTATACGTTGTAATGTAACCTATAGTTTTAAAAATCGATTAAAATATATTAAAACACATTTTATTAATAATATAAAATATTATATTTCATGTATTGTGTTTAATTAATTAATAAATCATTATGAAATACATATAAAGTCCTAAAATATATCGAAAACCCAAAACTGTATTTTTAATATTCATGAAAATATAATGTATTTCATAAAATTATCATAATTTCACCAAAACATACTTTTTATATTATGATTAAAAATATAATGTTTATTTTTAAGAATAATTCTATAAATATTATAATTTTAAATTTTAAATATAATATTTATCATTTATTGAAAAATAGATGTTTTTACGAAAAAGTAAAATTTCTAACACTTATAATTGTTTTTTGAAAGAATATTTAATTAAAAAAAATATTATTCCTAAAAATTCATTTATTATAAAAAATTATATCATTTAAAAAAAGTTATGTTATTTTTTCCATAAATAAATTTATAAAATTCATCTTAACTGAAAAATTACTTTATTATGAAAAAAATCATAAAAGGAAGTGATGGAATAATAATTTTATTTATAAAAAATAAATTACAATTTATATAACTAATCCCTAGAAACATTACCGTATATTACACCCACATATTCCCTTAGGGTATGATGTGTGATGGTGGTAGATTCATTGGGTGGGTTGGCTGACATCGACCGAGTGATAATCTCCACTAACATGATCATATCATATGGTAAATTTCATTCAAACTTCACTTGTTGAAGCTCAACTTGGTCATGGTAAAGGGAAATATGTATTGGTGATAACTCCCTCTCATGTTATGAGAAATGGGATTCAAATGACATGACTCTACTAGTTGAGCCCATTAATTCTCATTTCTATATCAAATTTTGTTTTTCAATACTACTTATTAACACAAATTATAATGGTAAAATTATCAACCAATTTTATAGTTTCAAAGGGACATATTAAGAAACATTCATATTGAAAAATGGTAATATTGAACAATGGTCATGTTGAACAATGGTCATATTGAACAATGGTCATATTTCACCTATTATGATATAAATGACGAATCCCAATGGTCACAATTCCCATTATACCACTTCATTGTTTCACTCAAAATTCACTACAATTACACTTCTTTTTATATTTTCATTTACTAATATGCTAATTGGTTTACTAATATTTTATATTATTTTTATTATTTTTATTATGGGAGTGATGATTCTCGAAAATTGTAGTGATCCTTATTTTCCCATTTTAGCTTTTCAATTTTATATTTTTTGTCTAGTGGTAATGTTCAGGATTTTAATTGGTCTCGTAGAAGACAAATATAATGATCGTGTTTAATGATATAAAATCATTTCAGTATCTCTATATTTTTCATGTGTATAATATAATATAAAAAAAATTATTATGGAAATAAATATCATTTAAAATGTCTGGGTCATTACATTCTACCTCCCTTAATAAATTTCATCCATAGAATTTCATCTCATTATCTCAGTTTATAAATGGTGATAATACTTCTATCTCAATGTATCCTATGATTCCCATGTCATCTCATCATATTTATAGTCCCTATAAAACACTTTGACATTATGGGTAGTCTCCTTGTTTTGAAACATGACTCTGCACTCTACGATAACCACTTGATGCTCCTCACTATAGAGGTTGTGTTCCAGTTGTACCACATTCATAATTAATACATGTGAGGGATCCAATATGTACTTCCTAGATGGAGATATGAAGAATACATCATTAACATAAGCAGATTTTTGGGAGCTGATAGGTCGCTGGTTCTATGAGATCAAGGATTTTAAAGGGGCCATTGTAACTTAGTCTAAGATTACCATTCTTTCAAAATTATATGAATCTTTTCCATAGTGATATATGAATGAATGTTTTTTATCCAACATCGAACTCCATATACCTTCATTGGCTTTCTGCATAGCTCTTCTTAATACTATGAGAAGATTTATATATTATTGGATGACTTGAACCTTTTCTATCATTTCTTGAACAAGATCCGGACCAATTAGCTTCCTCTTACCAAATGAATCCCAATAAGAAGTAGTTTTAATTATATTTCCATATTGAGATATATATAGTTCCATTTGAATACTCTAATAGAATCTATTATTGTATAGGAAATCATCTAATGGGAGTTGTTGATATCATTGACCTTTAAATTCAATTATAGATGTTCTTAGAATTCTCCCGTGTGTTTGAATAGCCCTTTTAGAATGGAAATCATTTTTGGGATGATATGAATTAATAAAATTCAATTTATAATTAAGAGCATGTTGATGAATTCTCTAAATATTAGTAGAGAACCTTGGATCATGATAAAATACAATATAATTTTTCACCCCAATAAGACTCACCACATCATTTACGTATATCTTGGAAATTTTTTATTGAGAAAAATATTTCCAAATAAAAATGAAATGGGAAGTCATGGGGAGTTGATCCATTATAAATCAAATCACACTTTTTCCTTTTGATGATATTGGGAGACTTGTGATGAACCCCATAGTGATATTGTCTCACTTCCATATTTGTTTGGGTAGTGGTTGAAATACCCCTTAAGAAAGGTTTTGTTCTGCCTTCACTTGTTGACATACTATGCACCTTAAAGTGTAGTTAGAAAACTCCTTTTTCATATTATCCCACCAATAATGAACATGAATGTTCTAAATATTATAGTGCTTCTATGATGTATATATAGTTTAGAGCTATGAGATTCATCTATTATCCCCTCATTTATCTCGAGGATAGATTCGACACACAACCTTGTAAGATATTTTAGTACCCCTTCTTGATCAGTATTAAAATCAGAAAACTCTTCTTTATTTAATGTTGCTATCTTATTTTGTAGCAAATGATCTTATCTTTGAGATATCATTATATTGTCTTGTAATTATGATTAAGAAATCATTTGGTATAGGTATAATGCTATCCCTTCCATTATGAATCCCACAACCAACTTTACTTGTTCCTTGATCAATGGATCTCCCTGAATCCTTATCATTTCCATCATAATAGGGTCTTTCCAACATATATCATTAGATACATTGATTTATATTCTAGGGTGATAATAAATTAAACAGTCACAGTATTTATGAAGTTTCAACCATTTCCATTTTCTCATGATCAATTCCTTTGGTGTGAATATATACATAAAACATTGGTGGTATGTGTATATATCACATTTCTCCCCGTAAAGACGATGGCTATATATTTTTAGAAAAAAATTAACTATAGAAAACTCCTATTCACATATAGGATAATTTCTCTCATGAGTATTTAACTGTAAATTAGAGTAAGTGATCACCTTTTTATTTTACATGGGGGAACACCCAAGAAACTTAATAGATGCATCATTTTAAATAACAAAACCTTCCCTAGAGGAGGGTAGAGAAAATACAGTTGTAGTAACCAATCTATTCTTCAGTTCTTAGAATCATTCTTTACACTCATTGGTCTATATAAAATCATCCCCTTTTCATGTTAACCTAGTTATTGGGTTATAAATTCAATATATGTTTATAAAAAACACCAATAATTTCATGAAAACCCAAGTAAACTATTAATCTCAACGACTTTTTAGGATTTTTAAACTTCCATACAACACTTTCTTGGAAGAGTCAACTGATACTCCTACATTAGATATAATCTACCCCAGGAATGAAACTTGTTTTTAACATAAATAATATTTTATGAATTTTACAAAGATTTTCTATTTCCTTATAGTTTTTAAGTCTTAATTTCCATAAATAACTAAACTATCCTTTGATACAAAAAATAGAATCAACATTTTTATATCATATCATTTCATTACACGAGACAAAACAGAGGATCTTCAAATTTTTAGTTTCTAAAAAATGAGGTATATAATACATGAAAACATATAAAATTACTCAAAATTCACATAAATGGACCTTCATGGGTTCACCCTTAGTTACTTTTACTGTATTTCATATCCTAGGGATATACATGAATGGAAAGTGTTGATCATGAATCCATGTATGGTAATAAGAAAGGGACACAAAATGAATGTGACCATAATACATATCAATAAGAACATGAGTTATAATAATAATGGACAAACTCAAGAAATATCATAATAAGAACATGAATTTTTACATGTAAATGTCGATATAACATTTAAACGAGTCATTCATAAACATATCACCATGATTTATCACCAATGTTTCATAAATGACTATTACCAAGGTTATTTACCAAGGTATTGTAAAACACGTAATCATTATAGATCAAATTCGTTACCCAATGCATTAGAGCCCTATTAAGTTTCACCCTTCACATGTATCAATTAATGTGATCCACATAGATCATAATAAATCATTTCATTAATAACCCTTTGATAATAAAGATCTTTTTTCTTATCAAAATCATGGAATACAAAAGTGTATAATGAAATGATCATTACATCATTTTTAACCCATGGAAAGGGAATGTGGGATACATGTATGTAATTACCTTAATAAATTAGTAATGTTTTCATCTATTTGAATTACCATTTAAGAGAAAATAGGTTCGGTTATTTGAATAAAAATGAGAAGATAATTTCTAATGTAAAAGGGAGAAATTCGTGAAACTAAATTCGATAGAAAGATGGGTAAAAAGTGTGGTTTTAAAAAAGGGTAAATGAGAGGGGAAAAGGAAATCCAATTGATAAATTAAAATTATTATGTAGTGGTAAAATATAAATTTGAAAAAATTAATTGGTTTTAAAAAATATAAGAAATACCACAAAGAGGTAACCTGAATGGAGAAGAGAAATGGGGATTTCCCTTAACTCAAAGAGTTGCTCATAAGACTTGAGGACGGAACCTTTGGGGTTTGGAGAAAACCATTGAAAAAACCTTGAGAAGAAAAATGACCATAATTTCATCGATTATGTATTGGGAGTGAATGGAAATAGAAAAATGGGTGGGTATTTATAGCGAAAGAGGATGAATTGTTTAACAATTTCCCGATACAGGCCATGGAAATCTATGTAGTGGAAAAAGAAGAACCACTAGCTTACCCAGAGTTTTTTCCCATAGATGTTGACATTTGAGTCATAATTTATTATATTTTAATCCTCTGGAATATATATTTTCTTTAATAATCCTTTTGACATGAAAGTAAAATTATCCAGAAAAAATGCTTTTAAAATAAAAATTTCCATTTTATAATTTTGGAAAGTCACTTATAGGTTTTGATATTTTTTAAAATTTATTAAATACATTTTATTAATATTATAACATTTTTTTGGTCACTTATTGTGTTTAATTAATTATTCCATCATTATGACATAAATATGAAGTCATAAAATATAATGAAAACCCAAAACTATATTTTTACAATTCATGAAACAAATTTATTATAGAAAATTTTCATAAATTAACCTTAACATAATATCAACTTGATGATAAAAAATATAATTTTTATTTTATCATAATTATTATCTAAATATGATAATTTTATCTTTTAAACATAAAAATACATATTCATTGAAAAATTTCATTTTTTAAGGAACAATCAAATTTTTTAATGTTATTAAACATTACTAAGAAATTATTGAATTACATTATCATTTGCATTTAAATAATAGTTTTTTAAAATAATATATCATTAAAACCAGAATTATTTGGTTAATTTTTTTTATACAAAAGTATGACTTTTTTTAAATACAATGATGTTTTATTTGTGTCCATAAATTAATTTTTCAAATTCATCTCCAATAAACATATATTTAATTAAGGAAAACTATTCCTAAAAATAATTTATGGAATAATCATCTTATTTATACAATGTAAATTACACTTTAGGTAACCAAGACCTAGACATGTAACCCCTTATTACACTGACATACACCCTAAGGATAAGGTGTGTGGTGGTGGTAGTTTCATGGGGGTGAATATGCTAACATTTCCCAAGTGGTAATCTAAAATAACTTGAAGATCTCCCATAGGTGATTTCGTTCACACATCACTTGTTGATGCTCATATTGGGATTGATTAAGGGAAAAAACTAGTGATGATACCTCCCTCCCATGATCGAAAAAATGAGATTCAAATGACATAACACTATATTTTTTAGGCCACTAATTATCATTTTCGTATCATTTATCATTTTTCGTTTCTACTTATATACACTAATTATAATGTTAAAATTATAAACCAAGGATATTATTTCCAATGTTCATATTAACCAACGATTATATTGACCAATATAAATATTTGACTAACTATCATATTTTACAAACAATCATATTTGACTAACAGTCATATTTGGCCTATGATCATATAATGGTCACATCCCAACTATCACATTTCCCTTTATACAACTTAATTATTCCAATAATAACTCACTAAAATTCCACTTAATGTTATATTTTTATTTTCATAAGATGTTTATTGGTTTACTAATATTTTTTTAATTCTATATCATTTTCTGTGGGAGTGTTGATTCTAGAATATTAGGGTGTTCCTTAATTTTCCATTGAAGCTTTTATATTTTACATTCTTTGGCTAGTTTTAATTTTTGGAATTTTAATTGGTTTCATAACTGATTAATGTAATTATATTTATTAATGATATAAAATCTTATCCATTTCAATATTTTTTTCACATGTATACTATTATATATAACACACATTTATTCAAGAAACAGATATCATTTATAAATTCTAGGTCATTAAAGGTCATATAATTTATCATGGACCATTATTTTTATCATATGTTATATAGATTTGGTAGGTCTAGATATGAGTGAAAAATAAGGTGATTTTCAATCTAAAAATATTGTATGTTATGATAATAGAAATTTATTTGTGGTATATGTTTCATATTACTCATGTATCCTTACTTTATTGGGATAATAAATGGTTTTATATTTAGGGATAATCATAATGGGTTACTCAACTTCCAGGAAAAAAACTTATATGGCTACTTTACATATACTGACTTGATTTTATATAGAATTATTTGATAAAATATTTTATTATAAAATGTGATGAACTATTTTTAATTGAATTGATTATATGTATTCATATTGATCACACTTAAGAATTCATGGTATTCATGTAAGGAAATCTATATAAGAATTCAGGGACTCACCCCTACTTACACATCTTGGTAGGCATGCTGATGTATTTTATCAGGGTAAAAAAAGGAAAGGAATCAATGTTCTTTAAAAATGTCTATTAAAAACTTTTCATTTTTCTAAATTAGTGTTATTCAAGAATACAATGAATTATATTTTGGGTTATACAAGATATATACGTGTAATTTTCTATTTGATATTTTTTAATTCCACTACACTTTATTTGATATTTATGTTTACATTAAAATAATTTAATCCTAATGTTTTTTAGATTACAAATAAAAAATATATTTAAATTAATTGTGATTGGTTATTTACATAAGATTCATGACTATATTAGATGTGTAGGTGTTCAGTGGTTTGTTTAGAAATATATTGTATTATCCATGATGAATAAATATTAGTTCTTGATTTTTCATGTAATGTTAGCCCAATTGTAATTTTTTGTTCACTACTATTTGAATAGTATTTTGAATACATTAAAATTTATTTGTTTTAAAGTTTGATTTTCTTTTTAAATAAAAATTGATTTTATATTATATGTATTTGATTCTTTATTTGTTGGAAATCCTTACAAAATAATGTTATTATATTCCCTTTCACTAGTTTCCTACCTCTGGTGATTTATGTAACAACCTGAGTTTTTCCTCAAATAAATATTGTGTTGAATGTATTTTTACATAAACAACCACAAAACAACAAAATACAAATATAAGTTATCTGTAAAATTTGATGGTATAATTAGTGGTAACCGAATTATAATATATAAATATTTATATAAAAATTTTCACATTAAATATGAAATCAATTAGTGCAGTTAAGCTACTAATGAAATCACTATTATAGAATTTACTTCATTTAAAGAATAATATATTTTTATATTAATAAATTATTATTAATAGTTTAATTAGTAATTTATAGGAAATGTGAAGAAGAATACATAATATACCAAAATTTGTTTACCAATAAAATTTTCTTTTCTAGTATAATATACATTTTTAATTGAAAAAGAAAAACTATATATATTAGGATGAGAATATGAAAAATTAAAATCATTTTTCAATTTATCAATTTCATAATTTCTTATAATAAATTTTATAATTTTTTCAAAAAAAAATATTCTTAGGTGAATTGTGTAAAAAACACCTTTTACCAATAACATGACTATTATGAAATCATTTTTCTATATGTATGAATTGAAAATTTATGAAAATATTTCAAAGGAAAATGATTTATTTTACATGTTACTTTATAAATTAAATTTATTTTAATTTATAATCTTATAATTGACACTTTAAAATATAAGTTATATTTTTCAGAAAAAATGTTTATAAATACATTAAACATTTATTATTATTATTCTAAATATTATCAAATTTAAAAATTAAATCCAAAAAAGTATTTCAAATTTATATCCATTAGTTTCAAATTATAAAATAGTTACCATTTTATTTTTTTCATAAAATATAAATTACCAAGGTAAAAATTAATTACCGTGTTGAAAACCAAAATGGTAAAAATGAGTAACCTAAGAGTTAAAGGGCCTAACATGTTTAAAATGTGTTTTTAATTGACAGAAGGAAATTTGGATTAAAAGTAACTCTACCCTACCACATATGTTATCAATAATGGAGAAACTTTACTTGAGATTTCCTTTCCAATTTTTAAATTTTTTGGGTATTTAAAAAAATTACACTCATTTTCACTTATAAAATGGGCACTCCTCTCTTCAATAACCATCAACCAAAAACCCATAATTTCTTCCCAAACTATTAAAACCCTATCCTTCACACATATATATTAATTAAATAGGTTATTTTATTCTCAAAATAAAATCCCTAAAAGGATTAATCCAATTCACAAAGAAAATAATCTGAGAAGTTAGGTATAATTTCCAAACTCCTCAATCTTTTATTATTTCATTTTTTTTATTTTATTTCCCTAAAATTTCATGTCACATTCATATAATTATAACATTGGTATCATTTTTACACTATAATGTTATTGTAGTTATGGTGGAATAATTAACCGTCCATCCCTTTTCCATTAAGGAAAATGATAATGTGAATCGTGTGTTGAGTGTACTTCGGCCTCAAAGAATAAACATGTTATTTTCCTTCACTTACAAAAACATATAGTTTTAGTTTATATTTTATGATATATATGATATTTATAAGTACTATATATAATTTATATTTTTTTGTTACAAAAAAATTAATAATCATTTTATGGAAATCCATTGAAATCGCTAAATAACCCAATATTAGTTCATCAATAATTTTAGTTTCAAAAACGGAACAAAAAGACCAATTTAAGGGAATTATAAAATTATAACCCTTTGTTTCACTATAAATTAAATTTTAAATCCATTAATGGCTTTTAAATAATTTTATTTGTGAGAAAATGATGTTCGACAACGCATTTATACACCTAGTTCAAAATGGTTAAGATTATTAACATCTGATATTGAAATTTTATTAAAAAAATATAATACAAGAAATTAATTGATATAAATTAATAGTATTAATATAAATTTATATGAATATGTTTTTCAAATATTTAATTAAGATTTATATCATTATGATACATAAGGTTAAATACATTTTATGGAAATTCAATGTAATGGTAAGGGATGTGTTTACTGAAAATCATTTATTGAGATATAAAATTTCTTATTGAAATTAATTTTTCAAAGGATTTATATTTTTAAAGATTTTAACTATTGATTTCTAAAGAAATATTGTTTTCATAATGATTATAATTTCTTGTAAGTGTTTCTTCTCAATTTTTTTAAAACAACATAGTTTTCTTGAAATTAAGTTCACAACTATGAATTTTACAACGATAAATATAAAATGATTTAAAAAATGTCCTCTATTATTTGGAATTTATTATATTTACATTAACTATATCCAATGGATTTATGTTTTATGTTTCACCAGATATTTTATTTTATTAGGTCACTATTTTTTGTGATCAATTTTTAATACTAAAATATTTAATTAAGGATATTTATTTATACAATTTGGATGTTTTATGACACCATTTTCATTTCAATGGTTCCTTTATTAAAAGTGAATTATTTCCATATATATGATTAATAAGTTCATTATTTTTCTATGGTTTCTTTAAGCTATGATGATTATTGAATTTTAGTGGCACACATATGTATAGATGATAATCGGTGGTCTCTTATATTATCCCACAAATAATTAGTTTATTATTTTATCTCATGAGATATTAAGTGATTTACATAATTAGTTTTTTCACATAGGAATGTGTATAATGTGTTTTCTTATAGTTTCAAGTGTGGAAATAATGATTTTTTTCATATAGGCATGGGATTAATGGTTTTACTGAAAAGTTTTTTCAGTACATAATGTTTTTATATATTCCCATGATTTTTTCAAGTTATTCCAAAATTTCAAGATGAATCTCATTTTCATGAAATTAAATGTTTCCATCGTGATGTCTTATTTTAATAGTTTCTATATTTTATGTCATTCACATGTTGTATAAGATCATAGAGATGTATTTTGATCCATTTAATGTCTTTCATTATACTTTAATGATATATTTGTGATACTATATTACTCTAACATGTTTTATTATTATCATCTATATTTTTTTTATCTTTTTTTAAGATATTTATATCTTCCTTATATTATCCTTCATGTTTATAATATGAATATTTATATTATAATTTTTCCTTAATAGGTGTTCAATCTCACCCTTTTCATATTCCTTCTATCACTCAAGTTACTAAGGTTATTATATCATGATAGATATGTATTAAAGAATCTAAAGGAGCATGATAATTGAGAAATGTTAAAAACAGTATTGAACTAATATGTTTATGTAGCTAATATTTCATACACTACTAATTTAGGTCCTTTAGACGTGAGTCTATTTTTCTGATATATAACCTAAATCATGATATATATTCATTTTTGGAATCTTTTTTATCTTGGGTCACATTAACATAGGACATTTGTAAGGCTATGTGGTGATGTAGATTTAGTTCCAGAGCTCGGGTGTACATTATTAGTCATTATAAAAGAGGTTTAGTAGTAAATTAAAAAAGAATTAAAAATATATCTAAATAAAATTATGACTATATAGGATAAAGGAATGATCAATCAATCCCAACACTATTTTTGAGTTGTGGGCAATAAATATTAAATATAAAGGATAATATATGGAATACATTTTTTTTATTAAATGATAGAGGAATTTTAATTAAATTTTAATTTAAATAATTCAATATACTAGAGGAATAAGGAATCCTCATCAAACCTTTATATTTTAATATAAATATCTACTAACTATTTACCCTTGGAAATAAATATTTTAAAATAAATTTTAATTAATAAATTATTTTTTCTCTATGAGTGGGGAAACGAAAATATCAGCAATATTTGGGAAAGTTTATAATATTTTGAGATTGAGATAAAATTTTATTTATTTTACACTTGTGTAGAGAGATAGTTTTCCATAAAAGAGAGTTAAAAATAGTGCATGGATTAAAATTCATGGTCTACATAAGTGTATATGGGAAAAATAGTAATTTGGAAAATAAATTAATTTATAAAATATTATGAATCTATTATAAAAGGAATAAATTTTTCTCTTTACATGGATGCTTGAATTTTATGTGAGTATGCATTTTTCATGAATAAATAAATGAAATTTCATTTTTATTTCAGTAGATATATGTGTTGAATTTATATATATGAATTTTTTCTTATTTATACTTTTAATTTAGTACATTTACTCTCAGTGAATTTATAAAACTTATTAAAAATTCGTAATTTTTGAATACCAATTCACATTTTAGTTAAATTATAAATTAAACATATTATAGAATTTAGTTATATTAAACACCATTTTGGATCATAATAATTTTATGAAACTCCTTTTGTATAAATTTTTATTTTTTATGGACTTAATTATATTTTTTAATTAATTATATATAGTGTAACAATCATTTTTTTCTTATAAGGTGAAATTTTTTAATGGTTTGGATAAGTAGTAATTAATGCATATTAATAAGTATTATAATAACCTGGCATTATAGTCACATTTTTTATTTTATATTACCTAGATTATAAATACTTTATATATGATCCTTCATGGATAATAATCCCATTGTATCGAAGGTTTATGGTGGGTAGGAATTTTTTTCTCAAGTGGATTCTTCCCCTTTTATTTTGGATTGGGAAAGTGTTGCATTTTGTTTATAAGAGTTGAAATCACACATGTCATAGTCCATGATATGTGGATGTGACTGAATGTGCTATAAGTATTAACATGATGTTATATAGGATTTTACTATTTATTATTACCTCATATCATCAATCATGATCTTCTTTTCATTAATAAAATAGTATTTAATTAAAAATGTATAATGGAATCAGTGTAAACTATACTAGATGTTGTATGATTTTTTTCATTAGTTTTGTGGGTTTTAGTTATTAGTAAGATAATTAATGAATCATTGTTTTATAATAGTGTCTATCTGGAATCTTAAAGGATAAAAACATGTACCTTTGTGGATGGTTAATATTATACCAATCAATAATTTATTAATATATGATTGGGGCTATGAATTAGTTATATGGGTGCATACAATACTTTATATATGAGTCACATGAGTATTAATGGTGGAATACTGAGGCACTAAGAGATGAAAAACAATGATGAAGAATTAAACAGTGAGCTTGTGATTTTTGACAAGGATTACAATAAATTTTCATAAAGCTGAATCTACTTGAGATAAAACATAAATTCATTAATATTGAAGATCAATATCTTACTATTATAATATCAGATTACCCATAATTAATATGATTGAAACATGTGTAGTATGAACTAAATTTATTATATTCCATAAGAAACAATTAATGTTTTTCAAGTTGTATTTTTATTAGAAGAAAATAAAGTTTTCCATTTATAACATGGTCAAGGGTAATAATTAACATGGATGAGAACAAATGCTCTATCCAAATGGGGATTATAAAATTCATCAAGTGGATATTTAAAAAATGGTAGTGATTTGGATTTTTTTAGCTCTCAAGAATAACTTTTTATGTGTCAGTTTGATGCTGAAAACATATTAGTTTGGTGGTAGAACAACATGAGAAATGGATTAAGCCATATGTGGTAGATTTAGAACAAGCACTAAATCAGTTTTCATAATACAGAGTCTACTAAAAAATTCATAAATGTATATCTTAAAGAGAATATGTCTTATAAATGATGAAGAAAACATGTAAAAGATGTTACCTAAATATCCATTAATTAAATGGGTATACTGAAATCCAACATCATAACTTTTTTTAGTGAATAATCATGTAATAAAACCTTGATTTGATGAAGCAACTAGCATGATGAGATAGAAACATCTTTGTGAATCACCTTTAATAGAGTATTTTTTCTTGTATATCCAATATAGTTGATTATTTAATAAAATATACCTTGTAACATATGAATAATAATTCATATTACTATTTGAACATATTCATATCATGATATAAGGTAGTTTAGTATAGGATCTCGGGTAGACCCTTTGACATTTCTAATGAACACCAGTATTCTATGAAGTGGAAGGGAACGAAATTATTATTATAGTGATATGAACTATCATAATCTGATAATTATGTATATATGGAAATCAGGACAATATTAACAGTGCCAAAAATATGTTTTTTTTAGGACACTATTATCTCTTATAACACAATAATATCATCTAATGGTGAAACAAACAAACAAAAGTAAATATGAATAAAAAATATGATGATACCAAAATTGGTGAAAAAATAATGAATCATAATTTCATATATCTCATATAAAAATAGCTACACAAATCTATTTTTGTAAAATAGTGTCTTATAATGATATAATTGATTATTGTGCAATAATAGAAGTTTGTGATAAGGAATATATAATATTAAATACAACTACCACTGGGACTAATAATTGACCTCATCACTGACAATATTATCATCACTTATAACATGGTCTAATAAAATACTATCAATTAGTTATAGGTAACGGGAATGATATGTAATTATCAATAATAAGGTAGATGCCGATATCAAATCTTATGACATACATATGTCACTTAGTGTGAATACATTAGTAAATTTAAGTAAACCATATATCTAAATATGATAATGATATATCATGAAGCGAGTTTTATTAAAATAATATTATATCTTCGGTAAAAGAAATAGATTCCATTTCATGGTATTGTATTCATTCATGAACAATATAGAAAGAGAGAGGTAATAGAATGTTTTGAAGATAATTGACATATTGATGATAAAGAAATTTCACATGGATAACCGAAAAACTAGAATAATATATTGAATAAAATATATATCTTTCTGGGGTAAAATTTGAATAAAATGAAATAGATATGGAGACTAGTTTGAATAGAGAGAATAATCAATGATCATGGGATCAGTTGAAGTTGTTTGTCAAGATAGAGATATGAGCTAAAAGAAGATGGTGGTTAAAATATTTACAAGTACACATGGATAAATACATGATGTCATTTCAAATTTGGTTTTTAAAAAATGTTTAGCAACCTGAGGATTGGTATGGTTCTTTAAAAATTGAAATCTCCTATGTGGATGAGAATTTTGAATCTCTATATTAGTTTATAAGTTTATTCTATGTAATTTAATTCAAATGTGTCATATATTCTTACCCAATTATTCAATAAAACCTATGGAGAACTAATCTCATCCACATGATTGATATGTAATGGGGATAAATATTTCATTAGAACATTATTTTCATTTAATGCTACTATTTTTTCTTATGGTTTTATTATGTGATTTACATTTTGTTGACTAAATGGATGCATGTTATCATAAAATTTTTTATTTATTATTTCCTACATTTTTATTCTTTTGATTTATTATTATTATGAATTTTATCTCCATATCTCACTTCATATGTTAAGGAATAATGGGAGTCAGTGGAGTCAATTTCGTGTGATTTTATTCATGTGTTTTGGGCATCATTTCTTGAGTTTTAAATCCTGATTAAATGATTCACAAGATTTGGAATTATTTTTCAGAAGAGAGATATAAGGAATGAATTAGTGAAGGTTTAGTGGTTTGTGATAACATATACATGAAACAATGGGATCAATACACTATGATAATGGTGTGATGGAACAAAACCTTTGACTCAAAGTAAGATGAGTATTCAATGATCATATATTCACTCATTGTGTAATATTAAGAGGACTAACTTTTTTATCTTCCAAAAAACAATGGAATGATCATTTTAATCCTCCCATGTTTTTTTCACAAATATTTTAGTTTTTATTTAACTTATATTTTCCAAACTAAAAACACCAAAATTATTTCTCATATTTTATATATTTATAAAAATATAAAATAATTATAATATGAAGAGTCACTAATTAGTTAACCTTATTGAGAGATGAATTTAGTTTAAAATATGATGTATTATTTGTTTCCTTTAAATGAAATATTTTGAGAGTTTTTTGGTATCATTTTATTGACTATGTTTCATATAATATATTCCCTTATAAAAACCATGTTGGGTTTTTATGATGCATGTGATGAGGTGAGTTACTAGGTTTCTAAGATATAATATATTTATTCTTATTCCATCAATATATTGGTGGTTTCTTATTATATTTCTATAAAACCACCACATGGGTTTAGTAAAACACAATTAGATTTCGATTTTATATTACATTATAGGTAAAACCCCATATCTATGTTTTATTGGATTCATGGTTATCATTTCTACCTCTTTACTCAAAGCATGTTGTATTATTTTATATGGATGTGGTATTTTATTTATGTATGACATATAGAATATTGTATTTCCTTAGTTATATTTTTTTCCTTAGTGGAAATATTTAGTGGGAAGTGGGTTGTGGAAGACCTTCTGTTTTTATTATTTTTATGATTATGGTACACATTAAAATATAAATAATTTTTCAATAGACGGTTTATGTGGTGAGATGGGGATATTTAGGAATTCAATTTGAGATAGTCTATATTTTCATGTTATTCAATTTCATTATTTGATAAATTTATATTCTTATTAAACATTAACATATGGATGTTCTAGAGGAGGAATCTAATGAGTATAGTGTAGTATTTCCCTAAATTAATTTATCGTTTTAGGATTTGAATGACCATTGAAGGTGGGGTTGAGACTTACTAGTCAGATGAATTTGGAGCTTAATAGGAGTTAGATGGGTATTTATTTTAATTTATTTTTCATATTGATCATGTTATATTTGTATAGAAATTTATTTTTTTTATTCCTGATTATTATTTATTGATTGTGTGATATTCTTGTAAGTTATTTGTTAATAATATTTCTATATCGAGTTCTTATCTTTCATGGAGTTGTTTATTTAGTTTGGTTTTGTTGTTTTTCTTTTAAAAATGGGGATACCTCCCATAAACTTGAATTTTGTATAATTGGTGTTAGTCACCACTTCGTGGCCAATATGTGGTGGAATATATTGGTCAATCTCAATATATTTTATGAATAATTGGTATTTTTAGTGGGTTATATCATTTTAATAATATTATATTTATAAAAACATGATATATATGTTGATTTTACAATGACATAATGATGTTTTCAAATTTAAGGCATTGTTTTTAGTGAATACTTTAGCAACATTTTTTTTACATCCAAATTTTAGTAGTTCAATATATTCCCTTTCTACCTCATTTAATTTTTTTTATTTTATTTCGTTATTTCAATCTAAAATGTAGAAATCCCCAATATTTGAAACTAAAATGTCTGACTTTTATAATCCTCAATATGTATTGTTCAAACACACACTATTGGAACTACCAAAAAAACTTCTAGCCCTCTATTCTAATAATTTTCTATTAAATTGAAAATAAGAGATAAAAAATTTATAAAATGGTATATAATTTATATTTTACATTATGAATTTGAAAATGGGAATTTCTATAAAGATTTTAAAACAATTAAATGAATTAGTGTGTTTTAAAATTTTGTCAGGTTTCACAGTTTTCCGTTTTTAATTAGTGATATGGTCACAAATTATTTAAATAAGTAATCAAAAACATATATTACTACTAAACCTTATCTTCAAAAAAATATAGATAAATCATTCCCACTATCCAAAAAATACATCTTTCAAAAAATTATTAATTTTTAAAACAAGATAGACAATTTTCCTATAAATAATGAGGATTATTTTATGAAAGGGTATCGTATTTTCCTTACTGTGTTTTAGAAAATTAGTTTAAAATAAAAGCCTTTTATTATAGTTTGACAAAAAAATTGAACCACGGAGGAATCATAAGATAATAAAGGATTACTGAAAAAATGATAGATTATTCAATAAAGATTATGAAAGACATTATTTGAATAAATAATGAATAAAAAACATTGATTTAAATAAAAAAAATTGTGCTATAATTAAATATAGATAAAATTTCTATAACATATATGGTGGAACTCTTGAATCATGCTAAGGAAAATAAATATATGAACACTCCCACCCTCTATGTATCATCAGTTAGACAACCAACTTTAACATATAATTTTTTCATAAAAATTGTATAAATAAACAATTATAAATGGTAACTAATAAAGGGATTCTTGGATGTGGAAAACTCCATTGAATTCAATAGACTGACCAATTCTTTTTGGAAATTCATATAACTCAGGATGGTAGAACCACCTCAAGTATATATGGAAAAACATGGGAGCTATATCTCAAACTCAACTTTCATAGTAATAATACTCATATTTATTTTACTAAAAAAATATTTTATATATATAAACATTCAAAACAATATATTCTAAACTAGGTAAATCAATACCAAATAAAAAAATACCCAAAAAATAATCCCAAAGAGAAACCCAATTGAAATTCATGGATACCATATAAATACATATCTAACAAGAGAAAATCAATAGATATATTCGTAAAACATTGCAGGGAAATACTGAAAAATAAAGATATATACATTGAACTATACACATTTCTAAATTATCATGGTTATAGAGTGGGTTATTTCCAAGAACCTCTAGTGATCATTCTCATAGAGTATTCTATATAAATTATCCACTAGTTACGAAGGATTTAGGCATGTGTGGATAAGATCATTATCATGGACTATTTTGACAATGGATATTGGTCAACCCATAACCATAATTTTTATATACCATTTTTATATGTTAATTATTTAAATAGTTTTAACTATATGTGGAAATAGGTTTCCCGAATATCAAGTAGTGATCTAACTTCCTCATTCCTTATTTTTTCCCTTAAACCGAATGTTCTCCTCCTTGCCTAGTTTTTTCCTCTCTACTCAGTGTTGTTTTAAATTTTCAAATTAAAAACATCGAGTGATCCTCATTAAACCGGTCTCCAAATGGAACATTTCCCTCTCCAATCCCCTAAGTAATATTTAAACCCCATTCCTCAACCCTATTTCTTTCCACTAGACAACTTCCACTTATCATCACTTATTCAATCATTGGTAATATTTTTTATTAATATTTTTCCATATAAACCAAATAAATTAATGTTTATCTTTAAGATAAATTATTATTTTATTAATATAGGGATAAAATTATGTTTTTTTTAATGTTATCTTGAAATTAAATATGATTTAAATACGTTTTACGGTATATTTTATAATAAGAAACTACAAGAAATTAATATTAATTATTTAGTGTTTTTTAAAGACCCCGACATCAGTATCTCAGAGGTATTTCCTTACATATTTACATTGCTATTATGAACTAGTATTCAAATCCTTAAGGACTAAAAATAATAGTTGATTTGGAAAACTAGATACATAAAAAAATTATATTACAAATTGAAATGAAAAAACAGCATGGAAACCCCATTGGAAACACACAAAAACTTATATATTATCCCATCAAGTCATTAATAATATAAATTTTTTCAACCTAGGGAAAAAAATAAAACATATGAAAGGGGTGTGTTAAGAAAATAATTAAGGGTTATAAATAAAGCGGAATAAAACATAAAAATAAATAATAAGACAATGTAATTAACTAAAAAACATTCCATTAAAACATAATCATGATCATAATATGGTAGAAATATAATTTGAATAAATAATACCTAATAAATATTCACATTATAATTAAACTTAATAATGGATATTATGATAGTCGAATAATAACATGTATTATCAATTAGTAATATCCTAATGAAAGAATTATTAATTTTGGTCGCATGAAACATAACATTGATGCCTTAGCCAAGACATCTGAAAATTATTGGTTAAGGATTAATCCAAATTCATATTTTAAAATAAATAGTCATAGCCTTGTCCATGTCCATATCTAATTTGTCTCATTATCCCTATAAATGCATCAAGGAGCTATATGAGCCCTGAACATCAGGTTCAAAGTATAATTAATTCCTCATATTAATCGGGATAAACATTGACAACATATACATATGAAATATAAATAATATTCTGTAATCAATAAACATAATCATTACCCATTCTCAGTAATATGGTGAATGGTAACAAAATAGCTCATCCAAAGTAAAACTGGTTGTAATCAATTAAATAAAATGTGTAATATTAAATCATAAAATAAAATTCCTAATTAATCATAAGATTACTCAAATTTTGTTGACATTGTTAAAAATACTATAAAAATTATTGATTAATTGTTGAGATAAATACTCTATTTACTTTGCAAAGAAGAGTTATTTTGGAAAAATCATTTGTATTTGTAATAAAATTAGATGGTAAAAATATATGTCCAATAAAAGAAAAGTTAAGGATAATGAAATTATGTTTCAGTAATAAATCAGTTCTAACTAAAGTTATAAATTGTAAAAAAAATTAAGAATCTTTAGAAATTGGCCACTTAAGTGCGGTTTGTGGGAAAATAAAATATATTCATTAAAGAGGGAAATGATTAATTGTTTACATAAAAGAATAAAAGAGATAATGTAGTTTTTCATAATAAGAATTATGATTTTATAAAAAATGGTGTCTTGAAATAGATTATGGAGTTCACTAAAATATAGGTGATAAACTGGTAAGTTCCCTTAAATCGGGTTTGCTTGTCATGATGAATTTGGAAGAGAACCATATAAAATATTGTATTTCCCATAAAATAAGGATTAAATGATTTGGATACATGATTTTAGAACATATAAATATAATGGATAAGATTTATACTAGAAAAAAGAAGAATTATATTGGTGTAAATAGATATAAAGTATATCCTGAATGGTAAATGGATGTTCGGGTAGAATCCCTTACCATATATACAAAAGTGTTCAGTACGTCCACATAATGTACTTGATAATGAATATAGATTCACTAATACATTAACTAATAACGATTTAAATGTATATTTTATTTATTATAATTTTACTATGTTCATTTGTGGCCTATTTCATGAGTTATAATATTAAATTTTGTCATTTGTGAGTGTTCATTTCCTTTATTTTCATGACTGATCCACTTGTATTCATGTATTAAAGAACATGTAAAAAGTGAATATCTATAAACAATTAAAATTATTTGGTATTAATGGAATTAAATGATATTTATTGGTATTATAAAACATTTTGTTTCTATGTATGAGTATGATACAACAGATAGAACGTCAATGATAACTATTTAGATTATTTTGGTGTTTTTTCTGATCATCACGAACTGTTTTTTTTTCATATGAATTAATATTATGTATATATACTGGTCGTAGAAAATTAAATAGTTTTTAATACAAATCATATTGTATGTTTTAACCATAAATATGGTTTTATTACCATTGTTTAAGGAGGAATTGAAAAACAAAAATTTTTTATTAATGAACGTGGAAAATCGGCACCACACAGACGATGTTTTAATTTTAAGAATAATAAGGGGAAGAGAAAAGAATTGATGGTTGATATAAAATTAACCTATAATATTATAGATTATAAAATATACTAGATTTATCATTTAACTTTTGACATATTAGGTAA
This sequence comes from Viscum album, assembly GCA_963277665.1. Lineage (NCBI taxonomy): Eukaryota > Viridiplantae > Streptophyta > Magnoliopsida > Santalales > Viscaceae > Viscum > Viscum album. Next base: position 1,295,797,169 of record OY728136.1, read on the forward strand.
GTAAAGGATAAGAAAAGAAATGAAATTGCATTTAAAATAAAGGAACAAAAGGAGATTTTACCTCTTGATTTCATCTCCATGAGAACCACCTTAAAGAACATTGAAATGTTCATTTGCAGAGACCAGAAATACAATAACATGGGGGAGAGGTATATATGATTTATTGGTAATAAATTGGACCATATTCAAGGATTAAGATTTGTGAGGAGAATATGTGGGGAGGTGTGGTATTAATTGTGGAAGAGAGGGGTATTTTTTAAATATTTTATTCATTAATTTATTAATTATGCTCAAGACTTTAAATAGTTTGAACGTTATCACTAAATATATTAAAATATTGAAGGGGAGTTAGAGATGTTGGGCTTACATCAACCATTGATCATCTATTACTCAATAAAATATGTATTTATAAAATACCATAATTTACATTATTTCACTATTAACCAAAAGTTAAACTATTTTAGAAACACCCCAGAAAGTCACCCTAAACATTTCTGAACATTTAGAATAAAATAGTAAACATTATTTTATGAAAATAATTTACTAAATAAGATAAGTTTTATTTTTAAATAGAATTATCATTTTCTTAAAAAATATCAATTTTAATATTATATCTTTTTATGACACTATGAAAAATCATTAAGGTCTCATAAAATTATCTTATAATCATATGACAACAAAATATTATTTTATGAATATATTTTAGGAAAATAATTTTCTTTTAAATATTTATATTAATTATAAAATTTTAAATAATCATTTATGTTTCACAAAAATAAAAACATTATATTTATTATTTTTAAAACATTTATTTACTTATTACATGATAATGTATACCATTTTTTATTTTTAAGACACAAAAAGTTTATTTATACTTTCATAGGTGAAGTTAATATTCCATTAGTCATATAATATTCCTAGTGGCCAGAGTATTATTCCAATGATAATATTTAATTGCATATTACGATTTTCAAATCTGTGTGTGTGAACCATAAACTATAGAAGATGATAAATTTTAAAAGTGACATACCATAAATTCTTCGGGTGTTATATTCTCCCCTCTAAAAAAGAAATTCATCATCAAAATTTCTAGACTGTAAAGTCATAATATATATAGGTAGTTCTTCATCTAAATTTATTCTTATTCTTGTGTCACCTCTTCAATTTTATAATTTTTCCAAAGTAAGGTTACCATATGATTAATCCAATTCCTCTATAGCTGCTCTTTAGTGTCTAGAATCCTTACAGGAACTTCATAGTAAGATTAATTAGGATCTAATTATATTCCTTCAGAATTGAGGACATGTGTTTCCTCAAACAAGTACATCCTTAACAAGGATATGTAGAACACATTTTGTAATTTAGAAATTTTAGGTGGTATCTCCAAATGATAATCCACAACTCCAATTATATATGGGAATTTAAAATGTCCAATTTATATAGGGCTTAGTTTCCCACTATTTTAAAATCTTATAACACCCTTCAAAGGAGATACCTTCAAGAAGACATGATCACCCACATGAAACTCCAAATATTTCTATGGTTATCAGAATAGCTCTTTGGACAACTTTTTTATGAAACGATATGTGATTGAATAGTCTTTATGTTTTTCATTTTTTCCTCCACAAGATTTGGACCTAAAATATTCCTTTTACCAACATCCTCCAAACAAGTTGTTGTATATCATCTCTTTTCATATAATACTTTATATGGTGCCGTTTGAATACATGAATGGAAACTATTTTTTTAATTAAACACTAATAAAGGTAAATAATGATCATTTAGGCCATTAAAATCAATTGAGAATTATCTCAACAAATCTTATAAAGATTGGATCATCATTCTTTTATTGCCTATCAGTTGAGGGTGATAAACAGTACTAAAATGAAGCTATGTATCCAAATATTTCTAATGAATTTTCCACAATTCAACTTTAAATCATGGATCATGATAAAAACATTTATATAGATTATCCATGAAGTCTTAAAACATCATTAATATAGATATTTTATGGCGATCGAGTGTAAAATACTCCCTTAAAGCGAGGAAATGTGAATATTTGGTAAGTTGATAAATAATTACCCATATTGCATCATTATTTCATGGATTTGTTGGTAATCGAGTGAAAAATCTATAGAAATGTCATCCCATTTTATTATAGGAATAAAAATAGGTTCCATGAATCATCTATTATGTTTTCCTTCACACATTATTAGTTGAAAGACTAAACATCTTAATACATAATCATCAATATCCCACTTCAGATTGACCCACCAAAAATGTTCCTTCAAATCTATATACATATTAGTGCTACCAGGTTGTATTGATAAATTATAGCTATGTTCTTCATCAAATTTTTACCTCTTTAGCTCGTTTATAGAGGGAAGACAATTACTAATCCCAAATTTCATAATTTTGTCTTTATAGACGATGTCTCCAAACTTCACATCATTCATAGCTTTAATTTTACATTTAAAATTCTCATCTCCAAATTGATAACATTTAATCCTGTCAAATAAAGATGGATAGGAAATTAATTTAAAAATCAGTGATGTTTTACCTTTATTGATAATTTTCATAATAATATTCACTAGATCCATGAACATATGATCCCTTTCAGTCGTCAATTTGTTTAGATTTGTAGGATCCTTCTGATTATTACATATGGTACCGTATTTACATTCCATGAGTGATAATGTAACGAACAATCATAATCCTAATGTATCTTATGTTGGAACCATGGTCTTCTATGCACTATTTGGAGTATGGTTTGTGTTTTTTTTCAATCATCAACGGAAGTTCGGATCGTGTACCAGCAAAGAGATCATACCGTTCAAGCAGACAACAGTATTGAAGGTGGCGTCGTTTACAGTGTTTGCCAAATTTTTGGGGTCCAAATTTTGGAAGTTGCTGAGCATTCCGAAAAGTGAATTTCCATGAAAATAATAATTTAATATGGCAAAGGTATGAATTTCGCGAAGAGAGGATGCATGGTTTGGAAATCGCAAAGACCAGAAGAATGGAGGCGGTGAGTCTTCACAATTACGTCAAGCTTCACGAATGGCAGAGGATGGAGAGCTTCGTGGCGATGAAGGGATTTGCGAGGGAGCTTCGCGGCGAAGGTGCGAAGGAATGATGACGGTGATACTCCGCAATTACGACGAGCTCTGCGAATGGAAAATTGCCAGTGTGCTTCGCGATTTTGAGAGATTTTCGGCGAGAACTTCGGAGCTTCGCGATTTGAGCTGACGTGGCATTGACTTCGCGCGAAAGGGTCTAGGGTCGGTGGAATCTCCTATAAATAGAGGCCGACCCCCTCAAGAGAAGTAGAGAGAATTTTAGAGAAAGTCCTTTGCTCTCGGTTCGCAAAGGTCTCTCGCGAAGGCAGTGTGCTTCGCGAAAGAGGATCTTCGTGGCGGCCATTCTAGCTCCGCGAAAGTCGTGCACCCCACGTTGGCTCAGTGAGCTTCATGAAGAGGCAGGATCTCCGCGATAGCCAAGCATTGCGAAGGCTGGAGCATCGCGAGAGTGCTTCGCGATTGAGCTTCGCGAAAAGGCAGGGGCTCCGCGAAGGCTTGTTTGAGCTTTGCAAAATTGGGATCCGTGCGAAGTAGGGTACTTTGTGAAGGCCTTTTCCAAAGGTTGTTTGCCTAGTGGACAAGGGAAAAGGGGGTTTTCATCAGTGGTTGGAATTTTGACTTTAACAGAGCATTAAATCAGGACTCTGATGCATGCAAAGTATCATGTTGAACAGGAGACAAGGACCTTCATGTCAATCTATTGAAGAGACCTTCACGTCCATAAACTGAGTGTGACTTCACCAATGGTAGTGAGCTAGGGGGAGTCAACAGGAGTGACCCGAGGGAAGCAGTGAGCTATCCCTGAACCTTTGTAAAGGAAGTGAGCCTGGGACAGAGTGACTGTGTCCGAACAATTGTAATCTCTAGCTAGTGAAGCATAGTGGATTTTGGTACGACCGACAACTTGTCGGTGTATTCTCCTTAGACATAGCCCTTAGTGGTGAACCAAGTAAAAAGGGCTATGTCTTCTCTGTGCATGTGCATGTTTGCTTTCTGATCATTTTCATCATACAGGTTCAACAAGTTCCTACCAACGTGGGAACAAGATCCACAACTTTAAGAAGAAAAAGTTGTCACCCTGATTCACCCCTCCCCTCTCAGGGTGTCCCGGGGTCCTTCAAGTGGTATCAGAGGGTAAAGGTTGCTGGTGTTGAATCTGACCTTTTTTCACCATGGAAAATGTGGTCAATGTCAGGGGAGTCCCTCCCTTCGATGAAAGCAATTTCCAGATCTGGAAGAATAGAATGAGATCTCATCTAAGATCTCTTGGAATGGAATTTCTCTTTTCTACTGTGCAAGGAATACAAGTCATTGATCCAACAGGCCTAACTATGACTGAAACAGACAGGAAACTTCTTGATGCAGATGCTAAAGCACAGAATGCACTCACTGCAGCCCTTTATGATCAGATCTACCTAAAGGTGATGAATTGAACCTCAGAAAAATCCATGTGGGATAAACTTGAGAATATTTATAAAGGAGATAACAAAGTGAAGGAGGCGAAACTACAAGTGCTGCACAATCGGTTTGATGATCTGAAGATGCATCAAGACGAGAATGCAGACTCTTTATTCAATAGAATTACTGAAGTGGTTGGAGCAATTCTGGGTCTAGGTGAAGAAATCAAAGACATTGATATTGTAAAGAAACTATTGAGAAGACTTCCACCAATGTATAATGCGAAGGTGTTAGACCTTGAGGAAATAGATCTTTCCAAACTTTCTCTAGATGATCTACTGATCAGCTTGGTAGCATATGAAATGAGAGTCAAACCAGAAGATGCTACGACTTGGGTGAGCAAGGAAATAGAATTCAAGGCCATGGATAAACTGAAAATCTCAAAGGATAGTATCAGTGAAGATGACGAAGAAAAATAAATTCTTTCTCTCATTGCAAAGAAGTTCCAGAAGGGGAAAGGGAAATTCAAAGGGAAGTTATCTCTCATGTGTTTCCATTGTGGAAAAGTTGGGCACATTGCCTCTCAGTGCTTCAAAATTATCAATGATGAAGATAGTGAGGATGAAAACTTCATGAATCCTCAGAGAAGGTTCTCCAAAAAGGGAGACTTCAAATATGGTAAGAAAATGCAAAGGAAGAGTTTTGTTTGTGAAGTGGAAGAAAATGATAATGAATTCTGTGATGAAGAAGAACCAGAATTCAAAACTGGGAACCATGCTTCTATAATGGCCACTGTTGAAAAGTCAGAAGATACTGATGGAGAAAAACAACTGAGAACTTGTGTAGATCCTGAGATGCAACTTAAGGATGCGGTTAGTAAGCTTAAGATTAAATATAAGAGCTTCAATAAGTGGAAATCAATTGTAGAATAATCAACTAAATACGTTGATCAACTTGAAGCTGAAATTGAACGACTGGAAGAATTTGTGACAGTACAGTCTAAAATAATTGAAAGCAATGATGATGTAGTAGATCTGAAGCTGAGAATTGAAGAGCAGGCAAAGGTCACCAATGACCTCACCTCCAGACTGGATGAAAAATCCAAGACTGCTGATGGTCTTGAGGAGGAATTAGTTACTCTAAGGAGTAAACTGGAGACTGAATCAGTTCCAAAAGAATCTAGGAAGAAAATACAGTTTGGAAGATTCTCAGATGCAGAATTACTAGCAAGAGCCAAGTGTGGTTCAGATGGGGTTGGAAAAATCTTGAGTGATCAAAGACCCGCTTGCATGGGAAATAGTGGAAATTGGCTATGAGGCTGAGACATCAACTTCTGGAAGTGAAAAGATCCAAAAGAAAGATAAGATGAAAGTTGAACATGTTGAAACGTTACCTAGAGTGCCGAAAAAGGAACCCTCAATCCAAACTAAAAGGAGACCTGAAAATTATCTTCAAACATTCAGAAATGACAGACAGTCTTACTATTCTCCCAAGAAAGAAGGTATGAGGAGAAATTCAAGTGAGAAGACATTTCCTCTCATGAAGTGTCAATTCTGTGGCTATCTGGGTCATACCATGTTCTATTGTGAAGAGGCAAGAAGCTATCTGAATGGAGAAGATTTAGAAGCTCAACAAAAGAAAACAATTTCATATCCTAATTCTTATAGAAGAAATAATTTTTATGGATATTGTTTCTGTTGTTCTAACTTTGTTCATAAGGCTGCTAATTGCAGGCAGAGAAGGGACATGGACACCTCATACCGAAGTTCAAGACAAGTCAAGTCTCGTCAACAAGACAGTGTTTCTCTTTCAAACAGGTTTTCACCTCTCAAAGAAGACTTTGACTATGAAGAACCTAGGTATGTGGAAGAGATAATTGAAAGGCCATCAGTTCTTTATACTCGATCTAATGTCTCATGGAAGGAAAGGAAGAAGATTGAGAAATCCAACCTTGCAGAGGTGGCCCTCAAAGCTATAAAGAACAACAGCACCTGGATTCTGGATAGCGGTTGTTCATCTCATATGACAGGTAATGTCGGCCTACTAACGAATATCATAAGCAATGTTGATGTTACAGTAAGATTTGGTAATGATGGGGCTCTGAAAATCAAAGGGAGTGGAAGTACCGAATTAGCTAATGGAGAACTAAAGAAGACTGAATTCCTTTACGTAGATGGCCTACCTCATAATCTCCTCAGCGTGAGTCAACTCTGTGACTCAGGACTTATAGTTACATTTAATCAGAAAGGCTACACTATCAAGGGAAAGACTGGAAATTCACTTTTGAAGGGATGCAGAACAGAAGGAAACTTGTATCAGGTTGATAGTGAAGAAAATGTATGTTACATGACTGTTGAAGAAGAAAACAATTTGTGGCATCGGAGACTAGGACACATCAATCAACAAGACATGGAGAAAATATCAAAATTGAGAATTGTCATGGACATTCCCAACCTGAAGTGTGAGCGTGAAAAATCTTGTGATGCTTGTATTCGTGGGAAGCTGGTCTGCAGTTCATATCGGCCAAAGAAGAAAAGGGCGTCTCACCTTCTTGATCTGATTCATACAGATGTTTGTGGGCCAATAAATGTTGCTAGAACTCATGGAGAAATGTACTTTGTCCTTTTCATAGATGATTATAGTAGAATGACATGTGTGATGTTCATTCACAAGAAACGAAAAGTCCTTGACTGCATGAAAACATATCGGCGAATCACCGAGAATGATACTGGATGAATAATCAAAGTGTTGTGATCTAACAATGGAGGAGAATACACGTCCATTGAATTTGAGAATTATCTTGAGAAGCATGGGATACAACATGAGGTAGCTGCTGTGATAACTCCACAACAAAATGGAGTTTTTGAACGTAGGAATCGACAGGTGAACAACATGGCACGAACAATGCTGATTGAGAGTCGTATTCCACTACATTACTGGAAAGAGGCTATTCAAGATGCAGTGTACATTCAGAATCAAACATGACTTTATATGGGTGAGACGAAGAAACCATGTGAATTTTGGCATGGATGGAAGCCTTCTCTAAAATACTTTCGTGTCTTTGGAAGTAAATGCTTCATCAGGAACAAAGAAGGAAATCAAGGGAAATATGGCGACAATGCAGATGAAGGAATTTTCCTCAGTTACTCAATGAACAGCAAAGCCTACAAATGTTTCAACAAGCATTTGGGAAGGATTGTGGAAAGCAGTGATGTTAAGATAATTTAAGAGAAAACCACAAATGCTTCAAGGACGTCATATGCTGATGTGATAGAAAGTTAGGAAGAATGTGAACGTGAAGAAAATACAAATGAAGAAATAGAGGAAGCTGTTCAAAACACTCAACAGTCACATCATGATGTTAACTTAGAAGAAGAATTTGGAGAAGAAACTATGGCTGAAGAGAATACTACTGAACCTCGCAGGAGAAATCGAAGAGCTGAGATTGATCCATCCAACATAATTGGGGACAAGAGTGCACCCCCTCAAACAAGAAGGATGAGGAATACCACACAATCTGCATTTCTATCAGTTGTAGATCCATCCTCATTCAAAGAAGCTGCAAAAGATAAATCTTGGGTGAAAGCCATGAATGATGAATTAGATCTGATTGACAAGAATCAGACATGGGATCTTGTACAGAGACCCGAAGGTCACAATGTGATTGGTACCAAATGGATCTTCAAAAATAAGTTTGATGAGCATGGAAGTGTCATCAGAAACAAGGCACAGATGGTATGTAAGGGATACTCCCAGATTTAAGGCATTGATGTTGAATAAATCTTTGCTCTAGTGGCTATACTGGAGTCAATCAGGCTTTTCCTTGCCATGGCACTCCAAAGAGGATATAAAGTATATCAAATTGATGTCAAGACAACATTCTTGAATGGTGTACTCAAATAAGAAGTCTAAATTGAAGAACCAGTGGGCTTTGTTTTGGATACTGATGAAACAAAGGTCTACAAACTGAAGAAAGCTCTATATGGTTTGAAGCAGGAACCACGGGCGTGGTACTCATGGCTGGATTCATATCTCAAGAAGTTGGAATTCAAAAGAGGAGGAGTTGATCACAATCTCTATGTGAAGAATTCTCCAAAAGATCAATTCATGGTTCTTTTCTACGTTGATGATATCATATTTGGTGGAACCAGGAATAAATCAGTGGATGAATTTTCCAACCACATAAAATAAGAATTTGAAATGTCTATGATTGGGGAGCGCACATATTTCTTGGGGCTGCAAGTGATTCAAAAGAAGGAATACACTTTCATTTTTCAGGAAAAATATGCAAGAGAGCTGCTGAAGAAGTTCAATATGCAAGACTCCAAACCAATGTCAACTCCGATTGCAGTTGGAACTAAAATTAGAAAGCATGATGATGGGAACTCTGTTGATCCCACCATGTACAAGAGGATCATTGGAAGCCTATTGTACCTGACAGCGATAAGGCCAGATATTGTCTTTGCAATATGCCTTGTAGCCCACTTTCAGAGTAATCCAAAGGAGGAACATATGGCAGCAGTAAAAAGAATCATGAGGTATATTCAAGGTACACATAACTTCGTGTTAGTTTTTGCTGCAGGCAGGGACAGTGAATTATCAGCGTTTTCTGATGCTGACTGGGCTGGTGATGTAGTAGACAGAAAGTCCACTAGTGGTGGAGCTTTCTATATTGGGAAGAAATGTGTTGGCTGGTTGAGCAAGAAACAAGAAAGTACTTATCTTAGTACTGCTGAAGCTGAGTATATCTCTGCCACAAAGGCATGAACTCAACTACTTTGGATGAAGCAGCAACTAATTGATATTGGTGATAAGGTGCAGCAACCAACGGTGATTTACGGTGACAACAAAAGCGCAATTGATCATACGAAGAATCTGGTTCATCATTCTCGTACAAAACATATTGAAATATGGTATCATTTTATCAAAGAAAAGGTTGAACAAGGCGTGATTAGAATGGACCATGTTGGAACTGATGAGCAAGTGGCTGATATCCTGACCAAGCCACTGTCTGCGGCTATGTTTGAGAAGCATCGGTTGAACCTCGGTGTTCAACCGCCTCCTACTGCATAAGGAGACTCTGAAATTCCCCTCTCCCTGTTTGTTATAACTGTTTTAATCTGTTTATGGATGTGATGCAGGTTTATGGGGGAGATACTATCCAGGGGGAGTATGGTTTGAGCTGAACATGAAAAAATTACTAGTATTTGGATTTTTTTTCAATGGGGGAGAAAGGAGAATGGAATAAATTCAGGCAACTTCTGTGATGAGAAGAATGAGAAGGAAAACAGTGGAACCCAATTCAATCCTCCTCTCTTGTTTTCTGTGATGAGAAGAATGATAAGGAAAATAGTGGAACCCAATTCAAGACTCCTCTCTTGTTTTCTACACCGATCATTGCTCACGTAGACTTAGAGTGTTGGCTGAGTTGATTCCTGCATTTTTGATGGAGATCTATTGAATTTATTTTCTGATTTCCAACAAACCCAAAGGGGGAGATTGTTGGAACCATGGTCTTCTATGCATGATTTGGAGTATGGTTTGTGTTTGTTGTCAATCATCAATGGAAGTTCGGATCGTGTACCAGCAAAGAGATCATACCGTTCAAGCAGACAACAGTATTGAAGGTGGCGTCGTTTCCCAGTGTTTGCCAAATTTTTGGGGTCCAAATTCTGGAAGTTGATGAGCATCGCGAAAAGTGAATTTCCATGAAGATAATAATTTAATATGGCAAAGGCATGAATTTTGCGAAGAGAGGATGCATGGTTTAGAAATCGCAAAGACCAGAAGAATGGAGGCGATGAGTCTTCGCGATTACGTCAAGCTTCGCGAACGGCAGAGGCTGGAGAGTTTCGTGGCGATGAAGGGCTTTGCGAGGGAGCTTCGCGGAGAAGGCGCGAAGGAACGATGACGGTGATACTCCGCGATTACGACGAGCTCCGCGAACAGAAAATCACCGGTGTGCTTCACGATTTTGAAAGATTTTCGGCGGGAACTTCGGAGCTTCGCGATTTGAGCTGACGTGGCGCTGACTTTGCACGGAAGGGTCGAGGGTCGGTGGAATCTCCTATAAATAGAGGCCGACCCCCTCAAAAGAAGTAGAGATAATTTCAGAGAAAGTCCTTTTCTCTCGGTTTGCAAAGGTCTCTCGCGAAGGTAGTGTGCTTCGCTAAAGAGGATCTTCGCAGCGGCCATTCTAGATCTGTGAAAGTCATGTGCCCCGCGTTGGCTTAGTGAGCTTCGCGAAGAGGCAGGAGCTCCGCGATAGCCAAGCATTGCAAAGGCTGGAGCATCGCGAGAGTGCTTCGCGATTGAGCTTCGCGAAAAGGCAGGGGCTCTGCGAAGGCTTATTTGAGCTTTGCAAAATTGGGAGTCGTACGAAGTAGGGTACTTTGTGAAGGCATTTTCCAAAGGTTGTTTTCCCAGTGGACAAGGGAAATGGGGGTTTTCATCAATGGTTGGAATTTGGACTTTAACAGAGCATTAACTCAGGACTCTGATGCATGCAAAGTCTCATGTTGAATAGGGGATAAGGACCTTCATGTCTATCTATTGAAGAGACCTTCACGTCCATAAACTGAGTGTGACTTCACCAACGGTAGTGAGCCAGGGGGAGTCAACGGGAGTGACCCGAGGGAAGCAGTGAGTTATCCATGAACCTTTGTAAAGGCAGTGAGCCTGTGACAGAGTGACTGTGCCCGAACAATTGTAATCTCCAGCTATTGAAGCATAGTAGATTTTGGTACGACTGATAACTTGCCGGCGTATGCTCCTTGGACGTAGCCCTTAGTGGTGAACCAAGTAAAAAGCGCTATGTCTTCTCTGTGCATGTGCATGTTTTCTTTATGATCATTTTCATCATACAGGTTCAACAAGTTCCTACCAACGTGGGAACAAGATCCAAAACTTTAAGAAGAAAAAGTTGTCCCCCTGATTCACCCCTCCCCTCTCAGGGTGTCCCGGGGTCCTTCATCTTAGTGCATTGTCTTTTCCTCAAATTGATTTATTTTTTTGATAAGATATATTGCAAAATATTTTTATTTGTATACATCTCACATATTTCAATATAGAAATAGTGTCTCCATAACGTCAGAAAAAAATATTATAGCTTCCCAATAAAGAAGATGAGTTGTATTGTTCTGTTCATGAGTTTTTTATTTCCAAGACACATAGAAAATAACTCAATAATTCTTTATAATGAATCAACCACTCCCTTACGATTACACATCACTATAAATAAAAAATCCACCATTTCTCAATGGTAGATTCAATATCGGAGAATCAGAAATACTATCTTTGATTATTCAACTCATTCTTCACATTCCCTTATCCCAATAAACATAACCCATTTATGAGTAATCTTGGTTAATGATTTACCTAATCATGAACAATTATGAATTAAACAACAATAGTAACCTGCTAACTAATTAAACTACATAGGTAGGTTATGTTTGTAGTTGTTGACCATTCCTAAACTACCTTTATCTTTGCATGATCAACTGAGATTCCATCCATAGAGACAATATTTCCAAGAAAATAAACTATTTGAAGCCAGAATTCCCAATTTATAAACATCCCATATAAAACATTTCTTCTATGAGTCTCTATAAAAATCAGAAAGTGGTTCTCATGGACCTTTTAAATTTGAGAATATATCAAGATATCTTTAATAAATACCATAGAAAAATATTCAAGGTATTCCTTGAACACTTAGTCCAATATATCAATTAAAATATATGGTAAATTAGATAGTCCAAATGGCATTATTGTAAACACATAATGTCCATACCTAGTTTGAAATGATGTCATAGGAATATCTTTCATCCACACATTAAATTGAGGATATTTAGATCTAAGGTTAAACATCGAAAAATATTGATATTTTTTAATTTGGTTAAATATATCATAAATTTCAATTATAGGAAAAAAAATTTGTTGTAATAACATTTATCTTTATTTAGTTGATGTACAGGCTCATGGATCTGTCATTATTCATGAAACAAGATTAGGGCTCCATGTGGAGAAATGCAAGGGTGAATAAATCCATTATTACTCAACTCCTCTAGTTGATTCTTCAGATCTACTAATTCCATAGAGGCCATTCTATATGAAACATATGATATTGTACTTGAATCAAGGATTAAATAAATAGAAAACTAAACTTACACTCTCGAGGATGTCCATGTAAATCCTCTCGAAATACATCAATTTATTCTTGTATAATAAATACGTCCAGAATTTTATGATTTTTTTCCTCATTCATGGATAATTTTTTCACTTATTCCACAAGAATTTAATTTAGTTGTGTTGATGGAAGTGGATCTAGACATGACTTATAAGATGAATATTCTAATTTAATGATTATAAATTTCATACCTTCATCACGAATCATAATTTCCTTCTATTTTAAATAAAACTTTCCAATATAATTCAAAAGACAGTCTATACCAAGGATTATATCAAAATCAAAAAAATGTATGATGATAAAATTTTCAATTTCATCATGTTTATGTGTCATATTATGAACATCTTGACACATCATTATTGCAATAATGTTTCCTTGTGGAGTATTTATAGACAACACCATTGTTAAGTTTAATTGTAAATATCTTGTTTTTAATACAAACTTGGAAGATAAAAAGGAATTCCATGAACTATAATATAATAAATATTTAGCTAAATTTTAGGATATAAGCAATGTACCTTCCACCATATCATTAGGAAATTCATCATTAATAGTGGTGATTACATATTCTTTTCCTTTATTCGATGGCATTTTATAAGGAATGTTTCATTGATGGTTCATATAATCATTTTCATAGTTTCCCATCTCCGTACAATTATTTCATTTAACATTGGTAGTTTCATTATTTTCCCAACAATCATAAAAAAGGTGGCCTATATAACCATAATTTAAGAAAACAACTTTTTATCTTAAGGTGGAACCAAGTTGTTTCTTCCCCATATATAACACATTGGAAAATTCTTTTTCTATCTTCCATTTATCTATTATTTTCTCCACAAAATTCTTCTTATCTTATTTCCCTATAATGTCATAGGGCCTAGAGAATTATTTAACTTTTTTTATAGAACAAGGAACTCTTTATTTATATAATGAAAAAGTGTGGGATACTGGTTCTATTTGGAGGAATGGTATTAAACCATCAAAGAATCTCTTAATATATTTCTTTGGATTAGGTACGTAATCCATAGAATGCATTGATAGCCCAATAAATTTGGCTTCATACATGATGGGTTTTATCCTATTTTGTTTCAAACTCAATAATTTTATCTCCATATCCTCTCACTATTCATGAGGGAAATATTTTTCCAAGAAAATTTTCTGTAAAATACTTCCATTCCAAAATTGAATTTTTTTTTCTTCTCATTTTGGTATTGAATAAATTATAACTATTTATCAGCATCTCCAGAGAGATGATAAAATTTCATTATAACCTTATGCATTTCATTATGTCCCAATATTGGAAATATCTTCTTTAAAGAACATATCCATTCTTAATAAACAAATGGATTAGTATTCCCATTGAATAATGGATTTTGTTGTCTCAGGAAGTAGTATAACATTATTACACCACATTTTGGATCTTTCTACTACATAAAAGTATAGTTATTACTCATAACCTGATTTTTTTGTCCCTGTATAGTTATAATATTCTCAACTCTAGTTGTAGTGCCCACTCCTACATCATTAAAAATCATATGATAGAAATCCATACATGGAATATGTGCATTGATACAGTTTAATCCTTCTGCTAGGCTCCAGTTTCTAAATAATGACATACAAAAAATTAGGTTTTGAATCATAATGAATAATTTTGAACTAGAAAATCTATTAACATAAACATGAAATTTTCGAATGGCTAATATCATAATAATAAATATGGTTTCTTATGGGACATATTCATTTTTAAATCCTTCATAATGGTTTTTAATGAAAATTTTAGTTATCTAAAGAATATCCATTGGGAATTTCAAACTAGATTAATAGAATGTCCCATTTTCATGTACCGAGTTATGACATGTTATTCTTAACACATCGTATCAGAGTTATCACCCCTTGGTAAATATATGCCCAAACCAAGTCTACATGTAGTATCGAGATAGGGATGTTTTTCTAGGATGACACACATGGTCTCCACCTTACCAAAATATTATGATTTTATTCTATGTTAATCCTAAAAGTATATCTTAAATTTATATTCTCTAATAAAGTTTCCAAGGGTTCTACTAAACTTTCTCTATTACCAAATGTAAAGACCTCGACCCCTATATATCGGAGATGGTTCCATACTTAATTAAATTGGTAATAAAAATAGACATTCACATCCCAAAGGACCTAATGGTATAGTACCATTGGAAAACTAGATACATACCTATGTTTTACATTATAACAATAAAAGGAAAAAAAATAATACTCTATTGAAATCCCCCATAAACTTATATATTATCTCAGCAAGTCATTCATAATATACATCATTAAGTCTTGTGGAAAAAATAAAACATAAGAAATGGGAAATATCATATGCTCATTAAGGGTAATAAATAAAGAAGAAGCTACCATAAACATAAATAATAAGGAAAAGTGATTAAATAAAGACACGAGACATTAAAACATAATCATGATTATAATATGTCTAGAATAAAATCGGAATAAATAATTCCTTATAAATAATCACATATTTATGAATTTTAACCATGTATATTGGGCTAGTTGAATAATCACATGTATTATCAATAAAAATATCATAATAAACAAATGCATAATCCTATACATTTGAAACATATCATTGATTCCTCGACCAAGACATATGAAAATAAATGGTAAAGGCCTTGGACAAATCCATATCTAAAAATAAATGGGCAAGGGCTTGACCAAGTCTATATTTTTTTTGTCTCATGAGACCTACCAATACAGCAAGGGGAGATAGTGGGCCCCAATCATATCATAATAATTCCAATTCATTCATCATATGAATGGGGTGAAATATAAACATATATACATACAAAATGATTATAATTTTGCATAATAAATAATCATAATCACTCACCATTCTTAGTAATATGGTGAATTGTATCAAAATAGCACATCCACAATCAAGCTATTCAGAAACAATTTCATAAAATATTGTATATGATATCATGAAATAAAATGGTAGATAATTATAAGATTCAATAAGGGGTTTGGAAATAGATTAAAATACTGTAATAAAATTATCGAGGAATTCTTGAGAGAAATACACTTTTTTAATTTTCAAAGAAGAGTTCTTTTGGAAAAAAATTGTATTTATCATGAAATATTATTATAAAAATGAATATCCTAGGCAAGAAAAGGTATGTAAAATGAAATTATTTTATAGGAATAAATGATATCCAAATGAATTGATAACATTTAGAATGCTTATTAATGAAAATTTATTGATGGGCCACTTCAGTGTGGTTTGAGGGAAAAAAATCCTTTAAATAATACAAAAGAATAATTGTATACATAAAACCAGAAAAGAGATAATTTTTTTTCTATGATAAAAAACATTATTTTAATAAATTAATGGTGAAATAAAAATAATTGTTGAGTGTAATTATAAATGGGTAAGAAACCAAGAAGTTCACTTAAATCGGGATTGCTTATCGGGAAGAATTGAGAAAGGATACTTATAAAATCATGTACATACCATCAAAGAAGGATGAAATGAGCTAGATAAATGATTTTAAAAAATATAAATAGAATTTAGAAAAATTACAAAAATTAAATAAGAATTAAATTGGGGTAAAGAGAGATAAATCATAACCCGAATAAAAAATGGAAGTTTAGGGAGAATCCCTTACTGTATTTCCAAAAGTGTTATGCACTTGCAATTCATGTACAAGATAATGAAATTAAATTAATTAATACTTTAATAAAGATACATTTCAAGATTTATTTGATTTATTTTAATTTTGTTAAGTCCTTTTATTACCATTTTTATGAGTTATAATATTTAATTTCATCATTCATGGGTGCACATTTCCTGGATTTTCATGATTCCTCTACTAGTATACATGTATGAAAGATCTCGTAAAATGATATTTGTGATCTATAATTAAAATTATATGTTATTAATAAACATTCATAACACTTATTGGTCTTATATAAACTTTTTCCACATATATGATCATGATTCATCAGATATAGCATTAATGATAACCATGCAGAATATTTTGGTGTTTTTCCGATCATCATGAAATTGTTTTGTCTTATGAATTAATTTTATGAATATATAATTTTCCAAAAACATTAATAAAATTTTAATAAATATTTTATAATATAGTTTAACTATAAAAAATAATTTTATGAACTGCCTTTGAGGCATAATTTAAAAATGAGTCAACCACAAAGGCGGTAAATTGGCACCTCGTGGATGATGTTTTCATTTTTAAAATAAAAATGGGTAGAGAAGAGAATTGGTAGATGATATACCATTAACATAAAAGATATATTATATAAAACATAATGGATTTAACATGTAAATTGGGATATATGTCTTAAAGTAATTATAAGAAAATAAAATAAATTAATAGAAAATTAAAAGAACCAAACAATGATTTTAACTCTTAAATCCCTCTCATTGAGATCCTCCTTCAAGAACATTGAAATTGAATATTAGTTTCGGAGGAAATACTAGAATGTTGGGGATTTTTTTGAGAGTATTATTAGGAATAAATTGGACAAGATTCAAGGATTTGGAGGTGTGAGAAGAATAGATGGCGAGGGGTTGTATTAATAATGGAGGAGATAAGAGAATTTTGATTATTTTATTCATTAGTTTATTATTTTGGTTCTGGAATATCAATAGTTGAAATATTATAAATAAATATGTTTAAATAATGATGGAGCGTTTGATATTTTGGTCTAACATCAACCATGCATCATCTATGACTCAATAATTAATGTATTTGTTAAATTCAATAAATTATCGTATTTCAATATTCTCCAAAAAATCACATATTTTAGAAAAATACCGAAAATATTATCCTGAACATTTTTAGACATGATGATTAAAGAAATGAATTTAATTTAATGAAAATAATTTTATAAATATGATAAATAATTTTTTTTAATAAAATCATCATTCACTAAAAGTTACCAATTTTAATATTATAACTACTTTTATGACACTTTGAAAAAATCATTATAGTCTCACAAAATTATCTTATAATCATAACTAAACAAAATATTAATTTATTAATCTATTTTATGAAAATAATATTCTTTTAAATCAATATATTAAATTTAAAATTTTAAATAAACTGCTTTTTCACATAAAGAAAAACAAAACTTCATTTATAATTTTTTAAACATATATTTACATATTCAATTATATAAATATACAACAATTTAATTTATAAGATTCTGAAATTTTCTTTATACTTTAATAGGTGAATTTACTTTTTTATTTTTCATATTACTTTACCAAATAGTCACATTTCTATTCCAATAGTCATATTCAATAGTATATTACAATTTTAAACTCACTGTTTTGTGAAGTATAAACTATTGAAGATTATAAATTTTTAAATAGACATAACATAAAATCATGCGGTGTTACAAGTTTTATGTGATTTTTTTCAATAATATTATGACATTAATATGGGATTATTAATATAACTAAATGTTTCAAAATTTTAATTCATACGTTATGATTTCATTGATTACAAACTATAGAATTTGATGGATGAAAAAAGTGATTTATAAATGAAATTTTATTTAAGTGTGTTTTATTATAATATGTAAATTAATTGAAATAATTCTTATTATAAATATTCAAAAATTTATGGATGACTCATTTTTTAAGAAGTTTTTAATTTTATTTTTTAAATATTTTAAAAAAAATAATTATTATTTTTAATATAAATTTCATGATATTTTTATATTATTTTCCAATCCGTTCATTTTTAATATTAATTATAATAAACAAATAATGTTTTCTTCAAAAAAATTACATGAGAAATATATAATGTTAACATCACTTTTGAAAATATTATTCATGGTTTTGCGTAGCTCAATATATTTACATACCCAATTATTAATGTTATTTTTACCAAATATTATGATTGATCCCATATTTAATATATATTATAAAAAATATAAAGGAATTTTTATTTTATAAATAAATTTAAAAAATGTAAAAAAATTTATTAGTAATGAATGCAAATTATAAATAACATTTAAACTTTTTTTTGAGTTTTAAAAACTATAATCAATGGTAAAAATATTATCTTAATTTTATTGAAAAAACCTCAATGAATACACAAAAAATATGATTACATAAAATTTACTAAAAATTACATATATCTTTAGTGATTAATTTTGAAAATTCAAAAATACAATATATTTTTTAAATTTCATAACATTTTCTATTGCTGATATATTTCAATATTAATTAAAATGTTATTTTTTTATAATACAATGGATAGTTATTGGATTTTCAATACAGATTAAAAAATTGTGTTTTTAAATAACTGATAATTATTTTCTTATTTTTCCATTAAGAATAATTTAGATAGTAGATTGATTTTATTAAATTATTTTTAATGTGTTTGAATATACAGTTTAACTAATGAAGAAGTTAGTTAACATAAAACAAAAACAGTTTCTAAACTAACTATCACTTGAAGTATCATAATATAGATTAATTTCAACCTGATAGTGACAATGAATCAATTAAAGTGATTGGTAGGGATAAATTTATTTCTGATATGTTTATATTTTTTTCTCAAGTAGACACATCATTTAGTCCAAAATAAGATGATATAAATATGTGGTCTCATCTCACCGGTATTTATCATAATAATAATGTCTTGTATGTTATGAATAATTTGGAGGACTCAAGTAAAAAAAATATTAATCATGTAGAAAAAGGAAAAAACACGGGTTTTAATATGATTGTATCATGGGAAAACTATATATGTAATTATTAATATTGGAATTGATGATCTCATAACACTTTTATAGACATACCTGATGATAATTCATGTATTATTTAAAATTTTTACATGACAAATATTTTATTTGATATATTTGTATTTTTGAATAAAAAAATACAAGTACAAAATAAATATTATTATTAATCATGGAAGGAAAATGTACAGTTGATTGACTAAAGATAATTTTTTATATCAATATACTCGGATAATAAGGATATAAACCAATTATTTGTACAAAAAGAGTAATGTTACACTTTTCATTCATTTCAAGACAATAAAACTTTTCATTTCAAAGGAAATGGAAAAAATATATAATGGGATTAAGATAAAATAAATAGGGATAAATTTTAATTTTTTCATCCAATTGATCGATTAGCAAGAAGAAATTTCACAAAAAAAATAATTCTTCAGTTTGACCCCGAAATTTTAGATTTGTATTATTATATATATTATTTAACCCATTTTTCAAGAATCATATTTCGCATGACGTGTGGAATGTTTTTATTCACATTAATAACTTTTTCCCATTGATTTATGAAAAAACTATTTATTATAATGTGCATATTGATATTTTTACTTAAAAATCATGGAAATAAAATTGAAATATACTTTAAATTATTAAGAATGGAGTGGAAGGAAATAAAAAATACTAACATACAAGAATATGATGCATCTAGAAACTAGGATTTCATGATGTGTGGGAAACTTTTATATATATTAAATTATTTCCCTACTAATGTAATGACGGTATAGTACAAGTATATGCTGCATAAATAAAGTAATATTTAATGAAGTGTGTGATAATTATTTAGAGAATAAATGATTTATCTAATTATGGAATTAGGTTTTAAATTAGTATAAAAGGAAAATAATCATCCCCAATTTGTATGAAAAATACTTGTTTTAGGTGATTAATTTTTTTTAACGAATAAACATTATAACCCATTAATGATTATTTCTAATGGACCATCCATATGATAAAAATAAATTAAATTATTAAATGGTTGTATAGATTTAAGAAGAAGATCAATGTTACTCTGGGTAAAATTTCCCTAATGAACTTGATGGTTTTAATATTTCTCTCAAAAGGGGTTACCTTAATTGAAAAAATAGAAGTAATTAGCATTCAAAATTAGAACATAATGGGGAGTATATTATTTTATTTTATGTATTATTACTAAATTTTATTATTCCACCTTTATGATGTAATTCAAATCATGAAAAATCTATGTAAGATTTTTCATGATACTCTTTTAAACATTAATGGTAAAAAAGATGATTTTCACAGACATCATAACTTGATGAAATAGGAAATAAAACCTAGATTTTATCATGATTTAATTGGTCAGTGATTAGTGGATTGTTATTCGGGATAATATTTTATGAAAATTTCAAAGAACAAATGTTTCCATAATATGTTGTAATGTTTAAATGTTTTAGATGGTTATTTGAGTAATAAATCATAATGGGTGGGTAAAAAATATTTCAAGCTAAAATATTTTCAATATCATGAATATCATTTCTTGTTTCATGAGTTAATTCCCATTAACATTGAACATTTAAAATAAAATAATATTAAAATTTATTGGATTCTATTATTTCACTTTTACCAATTTATTTATACTAAAAGTCTATGTAGGAGTGTTTTTATGAAATTCTTAAATTGATTATATTTTAATTTTTTAACTTGGTAAAAAAATTGATCCATATTTTTATACATTTATGTTATATCTAATTATGAATATTTACACAAATATTCTTTTTGGTTTCCCAGATTTGTGTTTCTAGATGTATCATACTGAAATAATGATGCTAAAAAGGAAATCTTATACAAGAAATACTAATCATCAGAAAGTCTCTATTATGATACAATACTTCTCACTTAAATGCATGGATTACTATTCAATGTATTTAGACAATTTCACTATGATTTCTAATAACCTTGTGAAAAATCTATTTGTGAAATATGATCCCAATGAACCTATATTTTCATATCTGCCTAAACAACTAGGAACATGCCCATGTCCCTACCTACATCTCTATTATATTCCTTGGTACCATTGGCTTCCCAGATAGGGTGTGCAACAAACTCTATAGACCACCACCAACAGATTCAATAATAAATCTAGAATATGCATATAGATAAAAAATTCATCCAGATAAACATTGTATGGTATAACATGAATAAAAAATATAATATATGATCATAAATATATATAATTTATAAGGTACCAACTGTATGTATTAATTGGCCATGCATACTCTACATGTGAAATTAGTATTATACCTATAATGGGCCAGACTTTTATTAATGAAAATTCATCTTGATCTAATTAATTGTATTACTATGTAAAATGGTTATATATGTCATATGCACTTACTCGGTTTCATGTTTTTTAACTTTCAAATACCATTAGAAATGTTACCATTTCTAATATAGTTGTTGAACAGTGATCACATGATTACTATAAATATATGGCATTAAAAAATCCAATTTACTCAGAGAAAGGAAGTGATGGCCTCATCCAGTAGAATTTCCCCACACGAATCCAATTTTTCGGAGCTTGGAAAGGAGGTGGAGTCAATGGTATTTTTATTGACCAAGCCAATGTCTGTCTTCAACACATTAATCTTGAACAAAACTTCCTACAGGAGAAGTGAAGGTTTATAGAGATTACCCCCCGAGGAATGTTATCTGAGCCACCTCAAGAGTATGACATCATCACACACCTTACCCTTAGGTCATATGCTGGTGTTATAAGTGGTTATGTAACATGACCCCATCACTATGGATATTTGCATTATTTTTTTTATAGAATAAAGAATATACATTAATTTTATTATTGTTAGTTTGTAAATAGTTTTTAATAAAAAATCGTATTTTTTAGTGAATATTCAATTAAAAAATTTATTTTGATAAATTAATGGATTTTTGAATTAAATAATATTTTAATAAAATATTATTACTAAATTACTTTTTATTCACTATAAATGATCGTATAATTTTTTAATACAATTTTAATTTTTATTAAGGTTTGAAAGCCGTTTTTCGTCAAACCCCGTTAATTTTTGATAAATGTAGGTTTTTATATTAAAAGTAAAAATTAAAATATTTATAAAATTATTTCGATAAAATGAATATTATTTTTGGAATCATGACATCAAAATTTTCAACTGGAGAATTTCTCATAATGTTTCGAAAAAGTCATATTTTTGTGTAAACATTAAATACTGTTTAAATATATAACATGTTTTATGACATCAAAATTACCTAAGAGTGATATAATAAAATAATATAAAAATTATTTTCGGAAAATATATATTTTACCTTTAAAAAATTTTATTTTATTTTTGTTTGATTAATTTTATAGTGCCTTAGTGGACCCCCTAAGACTTATAAAACATTTTAACTTTTCTAAATAATTTTCTTGAGAGTGTAACCCACCTCCACATAAGAACGCCTAATATATTAATATATTCGGACTTTAGAATTATAAAATAATGTTTCCCAATCCCCTTTGGAAACAAACACAGGCAATCCCCATGGGTTGGTTGGTGGTTTTGATTAGTTTAATGTGTAGTGTCAAAAACCTAAATAATAATGAATTCCCTCTCTTTTCCTATATATACCCACCAAATATACCACTTCAATTCACTAAAAACACTAGGATCGCGTCCCTAACATTCCCTCCTCTCTCTAAAATCCTCTCAATTCTCCCCAAGATCCAAAGAGGCCTCCCTCAAGCCCGTCCCAAGCCTTTGGGATCACATTTCCATGTAAAGGATTTCTTTCTCCCTCATTTTTTTCCATGTTTATTTATGTTTCTATACCCTTGTATTTTCAATTAAAAATATAGGAGTATGATTTGTCACCTCAATTATACTTACCTCCTTATATTGGAATAATTATAGACCCATTTCTCTTTCATTAATGCCACCCATGTACAAATTTTTCCCTGCCGAAATCCCGTAAGTAATTTTTCTCTCCTCATTTACATTCAAGAAATTCTTCTATTTTATGCATCTAAATTATCTTAAATATGTTGTGGAATGTATCTATATGACCCCATTACTTTCCATTTCATTTAAATATTATGAGATACCTTTTTCTATCTCATCAACCATTTTTATGAATCATTATGTCACGCTGTTATGCTACCGAAATTATACTGTGATTTTCCAAGCCCAAGTCCTTGTGTAGTGAACACCATGCCCAATTCTCTATCAAGGGTATTCACCTTTATAAAAATTTACTTATTTATTATAGAGTTTCATGTTTTAATTCCACATTATTTTCTCATGGAATAAATTATGATGTTTACTGAATCCATGTTATATGATCCATGTGGCACACTTCTACATGAAATGAAATGATTAAGAAGGGTATGCCCTGATAGCGCTCCAATGCATTGGGTAAAGACTATTATCATGAAATTTCAAGTGTAATGAGGGTTTAATCATGATAATTCAATTGAAATTATAGATTACCCATGAGCCATAGGCAATGATCCTTGGGTCATTCTAATATCTTGTTAAATGTTGTTTCTGTATTTCCATGTTATGATAATTATATTATATCATGCCTTTAGGTTCATGTTTCTCTTGTGGTCCATTGATATGACGATTTCCTAGAATGTAATATATATTCTTCATGTTATGCATTATTTACTCCCTTACTAATATTTATTTCTCACACTTTTCTTATGGATGTGCTCAGGTTATCCCATACAATGTTATGTATGAAGGAATGTGTGTGGTCATATAAAAGAAGTTTTCAATAAAGATGTGTATTTAATGTTTTAATTTGTTATGTAGTGTTCCAAATCCCCAAATACACTAGACCTATTGATATTATATGTTTTATTAAGTGAATATTGTATGTAATAAATTATGTTTAAGTGTGAAATAAAGAAAAGGGTTGTTATAGTTGGTATCAGAGGATAGGTTTAGTTATTTTTGGGATTATGATTAAAAAACCCTAGTGAAAGCCATAGGGATTCGACTTAGTATAATAAAAACATTCCTAAATTTTGGTGAGTATTTAGTAATTGGTTTATCATTAAAATACATCCCTCTCTGGATACGAGAAATTAGAGGTGGCTCTGGCATAGATGTACCTAGGGGTAAAACCCGAAAACACTACATTGAGCTACACTCGAATGGGAACTAGTGTATGATAATGGACCTTTCTGAAAAAATGGTTATGACCCTTCGTCGAGATATGCTTTATTAAAATAATATTATTGGTATGAAACATTTTTACAGGAATTAAAAATGCACCTATGAATATATGATTGGAAGTAGATCCTGGATAACATAGATTGAAGTATATAAATTCATAAGTTAAGGAAATAAATGTAATTTATAAGATATCCCTTTTTAGTCTTTCTATTCCCATTTTATGTGTTACCCCCCAATTTTCTTTTTTTCCAGCCAATGGCTTCTAGTAAGAAGACACAGGCTTACAACCGATGCAAAGATGAATGTGATGACTTCTCTAATGAGATGCACAATCTAGGGGATCAGGAATCACAAACATTGTCACAATACTCTATCAGTTAACTGAAGTTTTGAATAGAAGAATGGGTAAAGAGAAATTCTCACCCCCACCCCACCCCCTATAACAAGAAGCCTCAATCAAGAGATTCATGAGACAGTGGCCTCTTACTTTTAAGGGATCAACTCATCCAACAATTTTAGAACAATGGATCAATTCTATTGAAAATATGTTATACACACTTAAATGTTCAGAATAAGAGAAGGTTCTTCTAGATGCATATCATATGGAGGGAGATGCGGATCAATGGTGGATATTGATAAAAAAAATAAAACGTATGAGGAGGAGATCAAGGTGTTGGAATGAAACGATTTCCAGAAAATGTTTTTCGATCAATATTTTCCTCATAAACTCCAACGTAATATAGAAAGGGACTTCCTTTCCCTCAAGAAAAAATACAATGAATCCATCAAATTTTATGTGGAAAACATCACAAGGATTTCACTATATTCTTCCAGATTTAATATTACCCCCAAATACAAGTTTAACCACTTATTTGGTTGGCTGAAACCTATCATACAGAAAGCCCTAGAAATCTGTGACTTCAAGAGCTATGAAGAAATTGTTCTATTTTACCTAAAAGTTGAAATGGAGATCGAATAATCTCAAGGGTATCATGGAGATAATAAGAGTAAGGTGGAATTTAATTATGGAAGTACGATGGTTAAATCCAATGGTTCTAAGAATATCTAGCACCCCATTTGCCTATGGTGCAGAAAGAATCACCCCAAAAATTGCATGAAGGGGATGAGAAAATGCTTTAGGAGTAGAAGAGAAGGGAACCTGGCCGTTAAATGTCGACAAGAAAAACCCACAGCTACGACAGAGGATACGAACACTCTATTCGACCCTCAATATGTTGGTCATTTTTCAACTACAATGAACCAAGGCACTTTGCAAACCATTTCCCTAGGCCAAGGGTTATTGGAGGAAGCCAACAACCTCCAAGGTAGCACAAGTGAGATTTTTCCATCACTTCTACCGATGTGATCCCCGAAAATGAAGTGGAGACAAGTAATCTAGTTATTCATTAAATAATAGTGAATGTACTTTTTAATTCTAGTTCAACACATGGTTTTATATCCAAAAATGTTAGATGAAAAATACAAACACCGCCACAAATTGTGGATGTAAAGATGTCGGTGAGAATGGAAAATGGAGAAATCATTATATCCTAGGATATTACTTATACCCTATCATAATTTGTGGATTGACATTCTCAAAGTACCTCTTCATACTCCCTCTGGTGGAATTTTATTCAATTATTACCATTGATTTTCTTTCTCTATATAGAGCCTACATAAATTTCCATGAGAGGGAAATCACTCTCCATATGGTGAATCGACCCCCGATTCTATACAAGAGTAATGAGGATGATAAATTTTCTTTAGCACCATAATCTAAAGATTTGATATTAATTCCCTATGATCATGTGTATCTTTCTCAATTGATTGAGTATAAGAAAGAAACCATCTTTGAAGACATACCTATTGTGTGGGAATTCACTGAAGTGTTTCCCAAGGAATTGCCTGGTCTTTCTCCTAAAAGAGATATTGAATACTCAATTGATATTATACCTGGGGCATCCAAAATATCCAAGACTCTAAATAGAATGCCTATTGTGGAGCTTGAGGATATGAAAGACCAACTATAGGAGAATCCATAAAAAGGGTTTATACGCCCAAGTTCCTCACCATGGGGTGATCCAGTTCACTTCATCAAGAAGACGAATGGTTCAATGCACTTTTACATTGATTATTGTAAGCTCAAAAAAATCATGAGAAAGAACAAGAATACTCTTACCTTAATTTATTAATTGTTCGATTATCTACATGGAGAACAATACTTTTCCATGGTGGGTTTGTGGTTGGGATATTACCACGTAAGGTGGAAGAAGGAGGATATCCCCGAAACTTCTATTCGTACAAGGCATGGGCACAATGAATTCATGGTAATGCCTTTTGGACTCACAAATGCTCCAGAAATATTCATGGACATGAGGAATAGAGTCTTTAGATATTACCTAAACAAGTTTTTGGTAGTATTTATAGAAAATATTCTAATACACTCCAAAACCAATGAGGATCATCTAAGCACTGTACCAAAGACCTTACCAAAGGATACACTCAATGAAAAGTATAACAAGCATGAGTTCTGGGTGAGGAAAGTATCATTATTGGGTCATATCATAACGTGCAATGGGATATATATGGATACCTCCAAGACAGCTATAATTTAGGGATGGCCGAGGTGAACATCGATGACGGATATCCACAGCTTCTTGGGGATAGCTTGTTATTATCACCGATTTTTGTGAAATTTCTCATGATTTTCAAACTTTCTTACCAAGTTAACTCAAAAGGGAGTCATGTTTTCTTGGAGTCTTGAATGCGAAGAGAGCGTCAAAGAGTTAAAAAGGAGACTTATAACTATGCTCGTGCTCACACTACTCAAAAGTAGAGAACATGTTATTGAATTTATTGATGCTTTAAAGAAAGGGAATGGGCTGTGTGTTGATGAACAATGAAAAATTTATTGCCTATGATTCATGGAAATTGAAATTTCATGATAAAAAATATCCAATAAAATATTTGATTTTGGCTATATAAATAATCGCTTTGTGAATTTGGTGACATTGACTATTTGGGGAGATGTGTGAAATATACAAAGATCACAAAATCATCAACTATATATTCACACAGAAAGAGTTGAACATGCGCCAATGAAGATGGTTGGATATGATCAAATAAAATGACTACATAATCCATTAACACCCTAGAAATGTGAAAAAGGTGGTAGATTCTCTATGTATAAATGACCCAATTATTCTATCATTGATGAAAATTGAAATGGATCCAATCTTATTATATTTGATAAATATGGACATGGGATTCATAGATAAGGGAACATCATCAGTACTTTCACAAATGATTACTCAAACATATATTTTGGAATAGTTAAAGGATTCTCAAAAGGATGATATGGGAATTAAAAAAAGTTCAAACTATTAGAAAAGGGAAATCCTAAAATTTCAATGCTAATGAAGAAGTAATTTTGAGATTTTGGAAAAGACTATGTGTTTCATCAAATATGGAGTTAAAAAATGAACTTTTGGATGATGCACATAGTTAGAATTTCTACATTCACCGAGGAAACAAAATGATGTATCGAGATATCTGAGAGCTTTATTGTTGGGATAACATGAAGAAAAAGATCGCTAAGTATACATCAAAGTGCCTCGTCTGTCAGCAAGTGAAGGATGAGAGGTAGAAGTTTAAGGGGATGATTCAAGAATTACCTACACTAACATGGAAATGGGAGAACATCACCATGGAATTTGTCACTAGACATCTAGAGACATCCAAAGGAAACTATTCTATCTGGAACTTTGTGGATCATCTTAAAAGAACGACACACTTCATTTCAATTTGAGAGGATTTCTCATTGGATCAACTGGCATATATATATATATATATATATCAGTGAAGTAGTAAGGGTACATAGATTACCAATATTTATTATATCCTATCTAGATCCATGATCCACCTCTATGTTATGGAAGAGTCATTAACATGCTATGAATATTGAGCGGAACTTCTGTATGACTTATCATCCTCAAACTGATGTCCAATCTGAGCAGACTATCTAAACACTTGAGTACATGTTGGGAGCATGCTCACTAGACTTTAAAGGAGGTTGAGTTCAAAATCATACTCTGGTAAAGTTCTTTTACAATAATAGTTTCCAATCGAGCATCAAATGGATCATTATTAAGCCCTTTATGAGAAGAGGTGCAGAACACTAGTATATTGGGATGAATATGGGGAGAGAAAACTCAAGGGTCTTGAAATTCTTGAAGAAATGGTGCAGAAGGATAAAAGAATCCAACAACACATTAAAGCTGGTTAGAGTCAACAAAAGATCTATGCTGATAATCATCGATGATATATAGATTTTGATGTTGGATACATGCTATTTCTCTGCATATCACCGTGGAAAAGACTTATGAGATTTATGAGGTAGGGAAATTTTAGTCCATGTTTCATCGGCCCTTTTGATATCCTTGATCACATAAGATCAGTGTCTTATTGACTAGAACTCCCAAAAAAATTGTCTCATGTACATGATGTATTCCATGTATCATTATTGAGGAAGTACATACCTGATCCATCGCATGTACTCAATCTAGATTTGGTACCATTAGTGAACGACCTCTCCAATTAAGAGAAGTCGGTGAAGATCATGGATCATAGGTAAAACGTTATACGAAAAAAGGAAATGCCCGTCGTCAAGGTGTTGTGGAGAAAACACAAGTTTGAAGAGGAAATGTGTGAATCAGAGGAAGTGATGAAGCAAATTTACCCAATGAAGAAGTTTGCTAACATAACCTAAAAACGATTTCTAAACTAACTATCATGTCTAGTATCATTATATAGAAAACTTTCAACCCGATATTGACAATGAATCAATTAAAGTGATTAGTAGGGATAATTTTATTTTTGATCTGTTTATATTTTTTTCTCAAGTAAACACATCATGTAGACCAAAACAAGATGATATAAATACGTGGTCTCATATCACATGTATTTATCAAGATAATAATGTCTTGTATGTTATTAATAATTTGGATGACTCAAGTAAAAACAATATTAATCATGTAGAAAAAGGAAACAACATTGGTTTTTAATATGATTGTATCATGGGGAAACTATATATGTAATTATTAATATTGGAATTGATGATCTCGTAACACTTTTATAGACTTACCAGCTGATAATTCATGTATTCTTTAAAAATTTTACATGACATATATGTTATTTGATATATTTTTATTTTTGAATAAAAAAATATAAGAACAAAATAAATATCGTTATTAATCATGGAAGGAAAATGTAGATTTGATTGAGTAAAAATAATTTTTTATATCAATATAGTAGGATAATGAGGATGTAACCTAATTATTTGTACAAAAAGAGTAATTTTACACTTTTCATTCATTTCAATACAATAAAACTTTTCATTTCAAAGTAAATGGAAAAAATATATAATGGGATTAAGATAAAATACATAGGGATAAATATTAATTTTTCATCCAATGGAGAAAATTGCATGAAAAAATTTCATAAAAAACATAATTCTTTCGTTTGACCTAGAAATTTTAGATTTGGATTATTATATAGATTATTTAACCCATTTTTCAAGAATCATACTTCACATGACATGTGAAATGTTTTTATGAAAATTAATAACTTTTTCTGATGGATTTATGAAAAAAATATATTTATTATAATGTGCATATTGATATTTTTACTTAAAAATCATTGAAATAAAATTGAAATATACTTTCAATCCTTAATAATGGAGTGGAAGGAAATAAAAATGCAAGCATACAAGCATATTATGTATCTAGAAACTAGGATTTCATGATGTCCGTGACACTTTTATATATATTAAATTATTTCCCTACTAATGTAATGACGGTACAATACAAGTATATGCTACATAAATAAAGTAATATTTCATGAATTGTGTGATAATTATATAAATAATAAATTATTTATCTAATTATAGAATTATGTTTTAAATTAGTATAAAAGGAAAATAATAATCCCCAATTTGTATGAAAAATACATGTTTTAGGTGATTAAATTTTTTAAGGAATTAGCTTTATAACCCATTGATGATTTTGTCTAATGGATCATCCATATAATAAAAATAAATGAAATTATTAAATGGTTGTATATATTTAAGGAGAAGATAAATTTTAGTCATGGTAAAATTTCCCTAATGAACATGATGGTTCTAATATTTTTCTCAAAAGGGGTTACCTTAATTCAAAAAATAGAAATAATGCTCATTAAAAATCAGAACATAATGGGGAGTATATGATATGATTTTATGTATTGTTACTAAATTTTATTATTCCACTTCATATATGTAATTCAAATCATGAAAAATGTGTGTAAGATTTTACATGATACTCTTTTAAACATTAATGGTAAATAAGATGATTTTCACAGAAATCATAACTTGATGGAATATGAAATAAAACCTAGATTTTATCATGATTTAATTGGTCATGATTATTGGATTGTTATTCGGGATAATTTTTTATGAAAATTTAAAAGAAAAAATGTGTCCATAATATGTTGTAATGTTTAAATATTTTAGATGGTTATTTGAGTAATAAATCTTAATGGGTGGATAAAAAATATTTCCAGTTAAAATATTTTCAATATCATGAATATCATTAAATGTTTCATGAGTTAATTCCCTTTAACATTGACCATTTAAAATAAAATAATATTATAATTTATTTGATTCTATTATGTCACATTTACCAATTTATTTATACTAAAAGGCTAAGTAGGAGTGTTTTTTCAAAATTCTAAATTGATTATATTTTAATTTTTTTGACTTGGTAAAAATAATCATCCATATTTTTATACATGTATGTTATATCAAATTAGGAATATTCCACTAATTTTTTTTTGGATTCCCTGAGTTGTGTTTCGAGATGTATCATACTAAACTAATGATGCTAATAATGAAATCTTATATAAGAAATACGAATCATTAGAAAGTATCTCTTATGATACAACAATTCTCACATAAATGCATGGATTACTATTCAATGTATTTAGATAATTTCACTATGATTTATAATAACCTTATGAAAAATGAATCTGAGAAATATGATCCCAATGAACCTATATTTTTATATCTACCAAAACAACTGGGAACATGCCCATGCCCCTTCCTACATCCACATAATATTCCCATGTACCATCGGCTTCCTAGAGAGGGTGTGCAATAAACTCTATAGACCATGACCAACAGATTCAATAATAAATCTAGAATATGCATATGGACAAAAAATTCATCCAGATAAACATTTTATATATGATATAAAATGAATAAAAAATATAATGTATGAGCATCAATATATAACATTTATAAGGTGCCAATCGAAATTATTAACTGGCCATGCATACTCTATATGTGAAATTAGTATTATACCTGTAATGGACAATACTTTTATTAATGAAAATTCATCTTGATCTGATTAATTGTATTACTATGTAAAATGGTTATATATGACATATGCACTTAATTGGTTTTATGTTTTTTAACTTTCAAATACCATTATAAATGTTACAGTTTCTAATATAGTTGTTGAATAGTGATCACATGATTAGTATAAATATATGGCCCTAAAAATCCAATTTACTCAAAAAAAGGAAGTGATGGACTCATCTAGTAGAATTTCCCCACATGAATCCCATTTTTCCGATCTTGGAAAGGAGGTGGAGTCACTGTACTTTTTTTGGACCAAGCCAATGTCAATCTTCAACATGTTAATCTTGAATGGAACTGCCTACAAGAGAAGTGGAGGTTTAGAGAGATTACCCCCCAAGGAATGTTATCTGAGCCACCCCAAGAGTATGTCATCATCACACACCTTACCCTCAGGACATATTAGGGTGTTGTAAGTGGTTATGTAACATGACCCCAACACTATGAATATTTTCATAATTTTTTATAGAATAAAGAATAAAGATTAATTTTATTATTGTTAATTTGTAAATAGTTTTTAAAGATAAAATAGTATCTTTTTAGTGAATATTCAATAAAGATATTTATTTTGATAAATTAATGGATTTTTTAATTACATTATTTTATAATAAAATATTATTAATAAATTACTTTTTATTAAATATCAATGATCGT
Source organism: Viscum album (assembly GCA_963277665.1). NCBI lineage: Eukaryota > Viridiplantae > Streptophyta > Magnoliopsida > Santalales > Viscaceae > Viscum > Viscum album. Next base: position 1,295,829,917 of record OY728136.1, read on the forward strand.
ATAATTTTTTTAATACAATTGTAATTTTTATTAATGTTTGAAAGCCATTTTTTGTCAAATCCCGTTAATTTTTTATAATTGTTGGTTTTTATATTAAAAGTAAAAATTAAAATATTTTTAAAATTATTTCGATAAAATGAATATTATTTTTTCAATCAGGACCTCAAAATTTTCCAATAGAGAATTTTTCATAATTTTTCGAGACAATCGTATTTTTGTGTAAACATTAAATACTGTTTAAATATATAACATGTTTTATGACATCAAAATGACCGAACAGTGATATAATAAAATAATATAAAAATTATTTTCGGAAAATATAAGTTTTACCTTTAAAATATTTTATTTTATCTTTGTTTGATTAATTTTATAGTGCCTTAGTGGACCCTCCAAGACTTATAAATCATTTTAACATTTCCAAAGGATTTTCTTGAGAGTGTGACCCACCTCCACATAAGCACGCCTAATATATTAATATGTTTGGACATTGGAATTATAAAATAATGTTTTCCAATCCCTTTTAGAAACAAACATGGGCAAAAACCATGGGTTGGTTGGTGGTTTTGATTTGTTTAATGTGTAGTGTCAAAAACCTAAATAATAATTAATTCCCTCTCTTTTCCTATATAAACCCACCAAAACTCCCACTTCAATTCACTAAAAACCCTTGGATCACGTCCCTAACATTCCCTCGTCTATCTAAAATCCTCCCAATGCTCCCCAAGATCCAAATAAGCCTTCCTCAAGCCCATGCTAAGCCTTTGGGATCACACATCCATGTAAAAGATTTCTTTCTCCCTCATTTTTTTGTCCAAGTATCTTAATGTTTCTATACCCTTGTATTTTCAATTAAAAATTTTGGAGTATGATTTATCACCTCACTTATACTTACCTCTTTATATTTTAATAATGATAGACCCATTTCTCTCCCATCAATTCCACCCATGTTCAAATGTTACAATGCCGAAATCCCGTAATTAATTTTTCTCTCCACATTTACATTCAAGAAATTCTTCTATTTTATGAATATAAATTATCTTAAATATGTTGGGGAATTTTATATATGACCCCATTACTATCAATTTCATTTAAATATTATTATACACCCCTTTTTATCACATCAACCATTTTTATGAATTATTATGTCACGTTGTTATGCTGCCGAAATTTCACTGTGATTTTCCAAGCCCAAGTCATTGTGTAGTGAACACCATGCCCAATTCTCTATCAAGGGTATTAACCTTTATACAAATTTACTTATTTATTATAAAGTTTCATGTTTTAATTCCAAAATCCTTTATCATGGAATAAATTATGATTTTTAATGAATCAATGTTATATGATCCATGTGACACACTTATACATGAAATGAAATGCTTATGAAGGGTGCACCCTGATAGCACTCCAATGCATTGGGTGAAGCCTAGTATCATGACATGTCAAGTGTAATGAGGGTTTAATCATGATAATTCAATTAAAATTATGGATTACTCGTGATCCATGATCAATGATCCTTAGGTCATTCAAATATCTTGTTAAATGTTGTTTTGGCATTTCCATGTTATGATAATTATACAATATCATGCCTTTAGGTAAATGTTTCTCTTGTGGTCCATTGATATGCCTATTTCCTAGAATGTAATATATTCTTAATGTTATGCCTTATTTACTCCCTTACTAAGATTTATTTCTCACATTTTTCTTATGCATGTGCTCAGGTTATCCCATGCAATGTTATGTACGAACGAATGTGTGTGGTCATTTGAAAGAAGTTTTCAATAAAGATGTGTATTTAATGTTTTAATTGGTCCTATAATGTTCCAAATACCCAAAGACACTAGACCTATCGATCTTATATGTTGTATCAAGTTAATATTTTATGTAATAAATTATGTTTTAGTGTGAAATAAGGAAAAGGGTTGTTATAGTTGGTATCTGTGGTTAGGTTTTGTTATTTTTGGGATTAGGATTCAAAACCCCTAATGAAAGACTTAGGGATTGTACTTAGAATAATAAAAACATTCCTAAATTTATGTGAGTATTGAGTAATTGTTTTATCATGAAAATACATCCCTCACTGGATACGAGCAATTAGAGATGGCTCTAGCATAGATATACAGAGGGGTAAAACCCGAAAACACTGCATTGATATACACTCGAATGGGAACTGGTGTATGACAATGGACCTTTCTGAAATCTTGGTTATGAAACTCCCTCGGGATATTCTTTATTAAAATAATATTATTGGTATGAAACATTTTTACGGGAATAAAAAATATACCTAAGAATATATGATGGGAAGTAGATCCTGGATAACACAGAATGAAGTATATAAATTCATAAGTTAAGGAAATAAATGTAATTTATAAGACATACCTTTTTAGTCTTTCTATTCCCATTTATGTGTTACCCCCCAATTTCCCTTTATTCCTACCAATGGATACTTGTAAGAAGACACGAGATTACAACCGATGCAAAGATAAATGTGATGACTTCTCTAATGAGATGCCCAATCCATGGGATCAGGAATCACGAACATCGTCACAATACTCTGTCAGTTAAATGAAGTTTCAAATATAAGAATTGATAAAGAGGAATGCTCAACCCCCCCCCCCCCCTCAAGAACAAGAATCCTTAATCAAGAGCTTCATGAGACAGTGGCCTCCTACTTTTAAGTGATCAAATCATCCATCAATTGTAGAACAATGGATCAAATCCGTTGAAAAGATTTTATAGACACTTCAATGTTCTGAATAAGATAAGGTTCTTCTAGATGTTTATCATATGGATGGAGATGAGGATGAATGGTGGACATTGATAAAAAATACAATGTCTGAGGAGGATATCAAGGTGTTGGAATGAATGGATTTCCAGAAAATGTTTTTCAATCAATATTTTCCTCACAACCTCCAATGTAATATAGAAAGGTACTTCCTTTCCCTCAAGAAAAAATACGATCAATCCATCAGATCATATGTGGAAAACTTCACAAGGATTTTAGGATATGACTCCGGATTTAACATTACCCCCAAATGCAAGGTTGACCACATCTTTGGTAGGCCAAAACCTATCATATGGAAAGCCCTAACGATCTGTGACTTCAAGAGCTATGAAGAAGTTGTTCTATTTTACATAAAAGTTGAAATGGAGATCAAATAATCTCAAGGGTATCATGGATATAACAAGAGTAAGGTGGAATTTAATTATGGAAGTACGATGGTTAAATCCAATGGTGCTATGAATATCTAGAACCCTATTTTCCAATGGTGCAAAAAGAAGTACCCCAAAAATTGCCTCAAGGGGATGAGGAAATATTTTAGGAGTAGAAGAGAAGGGAACCTGTCCATTAAACGTCGACAAGAAAGCCTCACAGCTGCGATAGAGTTGAGGAACACTCTATTTGACCCTCAACACATTTTTCATTTTTCAACTACAAAGAAACATGGAACTATGCAGACTATTTCCATAGGCCTAGGGTTATTGGAGGAAACCAACAACCCCCAAGGTAGAACATGTGAGATTTTTCCATCACATCTACCGATATGAACCCCGACAATGAAGTGGTGACAAGTAATCTAGTTATTCATTAAAAAATAGTGAATGTAATTTTTAATTCTGGTTCTACGCATTGTTTTATATCCCATAATTTTTGTAGAAAAATCCAAACACCGCCACAAATTATGAAAGTAAAGATGTCAGTGAGAATGAGAAATGGGTAAATCATTACATCCAAGGATATAATTCCTACCCTATCATAATTTGTGGATTGACAATCCCAGAGTACCTCTTCATACTCCCTCTGGTGGAATTTGATACAATTCTTTCCATGTAGTTTCTTTCCCTATATAGAGCCTATATAAATTTCCATGAGAGGGATTTCACTCTCCTTATAGTGAATCGAGCCCCGATTCTATACAAGAGAAATTAGGAGGATAAATCTTCTTTAATACCATCATCTCAAGAATTTCTTTAACTACCCTATGAGCATGTGTATCTTTCTTATATGATTGAGTCTAAGGGAGCAACCATCCTTGAAGACATGCCTATTATGTGGGAATTCAATTAAGTGTTTCCCAAGGAATTTCCTGGTCTTCCTTCTAAAAGAGATATTGAATACTCAATTGATCTTATACCCGGGGCATCCCAAATATCCAATACTCTGTATAGAATGGATATTGTGGAGCTTGAGGATATGAAATAACAACTATAGGTGAATTCAGAAGAGGGTTTATACACCCATGTTCTTCACCATGGGGTGACCTAGTTCTCTTCATCAAGAATATGGATGGTTCAATGCACCTTTACATTGATTATTGTGAGCTAAAAAAATCAAGAGAAATAACAAGTATCCTCTTCCCTGAATTGATTACTTGTTCGATTAGCTACGTGGAGAACAATACATTTCCATGATGGAATTGAGGTCCGGATATTACCATGTAAGGGTGAAGAAGGAGGATATCACCAAAAATTCTTTTGGTACAAGGTATGGGCATAATGAATTCATAGTAAGGCCTTTTGGACTCACTAATGCTCCAACAATCTTCATGGACATGATTAATAGAGTCTTTAGAGATTTCCTCAACAAATTTTTGGTAGTATTTATAAAAAATATTCTAATACACTCTAAAGCCAATGAGCAGCATCTAAGTACTGTACAAGAGACGTTTCGAAAGGATACACTCAATGAAAAGTATAGAAATCATGAGTTCTGGGTGAGGGAAGTATCATTCATGGGTAATAACATAACAAGCAATGGGATATATGTGGATACCTCCAAGACAACTACAATTTAGGGATGTCTGAGATGAACATCGGTGAAGGATATCCACAGCTTACTAGGGTTAGCTAGTTATTATCACTTATTTGTGTGAAATTTCTCATGATTTTCAAACACTCTTACCAAGATAACGCAGAAGGGAGTCATGTTTTCTTGGAGTGTTAAATTCAAAGAGAGTTTCAAGGAGTTAAAAAGGAGACTTATAGCTATGCTCGTGCTCATACTACTCAAAATTATAGAACATGTTAATGAATTTATTGATTCTTTAAAGAAGGGAATGGGTTGTGTGTTGATGAAAAATGAAAAATTTCTTTCCTATGCTTCATGGAAATTTAAATTTCATGATAAAAACTATCCAACACATGATTTGATGTTGGTTGTAGGAATCTTAGCTGTGTGAATTTGGATACATTAACTATTTGGGGAGATGTGAGAAATATACACGGATCACAAAATCCTCAAGTATATATTCACACAGAAAGAGTAGAACATGGGCCAATGAAGATGGTTAGAGATGATCAAATACAATGACTACTCAATCCATTACCACCCTAGGAATGTGAACAAGGTGGTAGATTCTCTATGTATAAAGGACCCAATGATTCTATCATTGATGAAAATTAAAAGGGATCAAATCTTATTATATTTGATAAATATGAATATGGGAGTCCTAAAGAATGGAACATCATTAATACATTAACAAATTATTACCCAACCATATCTTTTAGAATGGTTAAAGGATGCTCAAAAGGATGATATGGGAATTTAAAAGAAAGTGCAAACTATTAGAAAAGGGAAATCCTCAAAGTTAAATGCTAATGAAAAAGTAATTGTGAGATTTTGGACAAGACTATGTGTTTCATCAAATATGGAGTTAAAAAATGAACTTTTGGATGATGCACATAGTAGGAATTTCTACATTCACCAAGGAAACAAAATGATGTATCTAGATATTTGAGAGATTTATTATTGGGATAGCATGAAGAATGAGATCGGTAGGTATACATCAAAGTGCCTCGTATGTTAGCAAGTGAAGGATGATAGGTAGAAGTTTAAGAGGATGATTCAAGAATTACCCACACCAACATGGAAATGGGAGAACATCACCATGGAATTCATCACCGGACTTCGAGAGACATCCAAAGGAAAAAATTCTATCTGGGATGTTGTCGATCGTCTTAAAAGGACATCACACTTCATTTCAATTCGAGAGGATTTCTCATTGGATCAACTGGAACATATATATATCAGTGAAGTTGTAAGGCTACATAGAGTACCAGTATTTATTATATCCTATCGAGATCCATGATCCTCCTCTACATTATGGAAGAGTCATTAAAATGATCGGAATATTAAGCGGAACTTCAGTATGACTTATCATCCTCAAACTGATGGCCAATCTGAGTAGACTATCCAAACACTTGAGTACATGTTGAGAGCATGATCAACTGACTTTAAAGGAGGATGAGTTCAAAATCTTACTCTGGTAAAGTTCTTTTACAATAATAGTTTCCAATCGAGCATCCAAATGGATCATTATGAAGCCCTTTATGAGAAGAGGGTCAGAACACCAGCACATTGGGATGAATATGGGTAGCGAAAACTCCTAGGTCTAGAAATTGTTGAAGATATGGTGCAGATGGATAAAAGAATCCAATAGCACATTAAATCCAGTCAGAGTCAACAAAAGATCTATGATTATAATCATCGATGATATATAGATTTTGATGTTGGAGACATGGTATTTCTCCGCATATCACCATGGAAAAGACTTATGAGATTTGGGAGGTAGGGAAAGCTTAGTCCAAGTTTCATTGTCCCTTTTGATATCCTTGGTCACATAAGATCAGTTTCATATCAACTAGAACTCCCAAAAAACCTGTCTCATGTCCATGATGTATTCCATGTATCACTGTTGAGGAAGTACATACCTAATCCATTGCTTGTACTCAATCTAGAGGTGGTACCATTAGTGAATGAACTCTCCAATTAAGAGAAGTCAGTGAAGATTATGGATCATAGGTAAAAAGTTATACGAAAAAAGGCAATGCCCCTCGTCAAGGTGTTGTGGCGAAACAACAAGTTTGAAGAGGCAATGTGTGAATCAGAGGAAGTGATGAATCAGATTTACCAAAATCTTTTTTAGTGTGGGAAAAGGAAATTTTGAGGGAAAAATTTCCTAAGGGGTGATGATTTTAATGACCTAAACTTTTATTATTGAAAATTCCTCTTAATCTGATTAAATTTCTTACTTTGTAAAATGGTTATACAAGACATATGAACTTCCTTGATTTTATGTTTTTTGATTTAAAAATACCATTATGAAATGTTATTGTTTCTAACATAGTCGTTGAGTAGTTACCAAATGATTAGTATAAATATAGGGATTTTACAAATATAATTTAATCTGACAAAGGAAGAGACGACCTCATCTAATAGAATTCCCCCATACGAAGCCCATTTTTCGGAGCTCGGAAAGGTTGTGGCATCATTGGGCTTCGCTCTTGACCAAGTCCATGCTGAGCCTCAACATGTTAATCTTGAACTGAACCACCTACGATAGAAGTATATGTTGATAGAGATTACCACCTGAACGATGTTATCAAAGCCACCCCAAGAGTATGTCACTATCGCACACCGTACACTTAGGTCATATGCTGGTGTTATAACGGGTTATGTAAAAAGACCCTAGTACAATGATTATGTGCATTATTTTTGTATAGATTAATGAACATACATTAATTTTATTGTTGTTACTTTGTAAATAGTTTTTAAAGCGAAAATAGTATTTTTTTTAGTTAATACTCAATTAAGAAATATATTTTGATAAATTAATGGATTTTTTAATAAAATAATTTTTTAATAAAATATGGTTATCAAATTAATTTTAATTAAATATAAATGATCATGTAATATTTTTTAATACAATTGTAATTTTTATGAAGTATTGAAAGTTGTTTTTTCAAAACCCATGAATTGTTGATAAATGTCATTTTTTATTATAAAAGTAAAAATTAACATATTTATAAAATTATTTTGATAAAATTAATTTTATATTTGGAATCAGAACATTAAAATTATCCAATGGTGATTTTTTCATAATTTTCTAAGACATTCATATTTTTTGGAATAAATTAAACACCGTACAAATATATAATGTGTTTTATGACATCATAATGACCCAATAGTGATATAATAATTTACTAAAAAAGTAGTTTTCCCAATATAAGTTCTAATATTAGAAAAAATGTGATTGTATATTTGTTTTATTAATTTTATGGTTCCTTTTAGACCCTGTAAGACTTATAAAACATTTTAACATTTTAAAATTATTTCCTTGAGAGTGTGACTCTCATCCACCTAAGAAAGACTAATATTTTAATAATTAAGGCCTTTGGACTTATAATTTTTTTTTTACACCCCTTTGGAAAAAATCCTTTGAAAAAACCATGTTTTGGTTTTTTTGTTTTGAGTAGTTTGTGTGTAGTGTTCAAAACCTAAAAAATAAACAATTTCCTCTCTTTTCCTATATAGACCCAACCAAGATCCAACTTCACTTCAACAAAAACCCTTGGATCACATCCCTACCCTTCCCTAATCTCTCTAAAATCCTCCCAAGTCACCCCAAGTTCCCAAAAGCCTCTCTCAAGCCCCTTACAAGCCTTTGGGATCAGACTTCAATGTAAGGTATTTCTTTCTCCCTCGTTTTTTGTCCATGTTTATTTCTGTTTCTACACCTTTGTATTTTCAGTTGAAAATGTTGGGTTGTTATTTATATCCTCTCCTATAAATCCCTCCTTATGTATTAATTATGAGAGACCCATTTATCTCTCATTAATTCCTCCCAATTACACCAATTACCATGCCAAAATTCCGTAAGTGGTTTCTCTCTCCCCATTTACATTCAAGAAATTCTATTATTTTATGACTCTAAATTCCATTACATATGATAGGAAATGTATATATATTACCTTTGTACTGTCAATTTCATGTACATCTTATGAGACACCCCTTTCTTACTCATCAACCATTTTTTGAGATTATATGACCCAAAAATGAAACTTTTTCAAGCCAAAATTAACACTTGGTAAATTTGGCATAAAGATTCTCCTTTCTCTGGGTCTTCAATACAATTCTCAAGAGATATTAATGTTCTTACTTTCTATTTGAATATACTAGAATATTGTATATAAAGACTACCACAAACTGATCAAGATAGTCTCTAAAGACTCTATCCATTAGATCCATGAAGATAGCTGGGGAATTAGTAAGACCAAACGGCATCACTATAAATTCATAGTGTCCATACCTTGTACGAAAAGCCGTCTTTGGTATTTCCTTCTTTTTTAACCCTTAATTGATGATACCCTAAACTAAGATCAATCTTGGAAATTTATTGAGCTCCACTTAGTTGGTCAAATAAGTCATCAATGCGTGGGAGAGGATATTAGTTCTTCATAGTGATCTTGTTAAGTTCTCGATAATCAATGAAAAGTCTCATTGATCCATCTTTCTTTTTATCAAATAGAGCAGGTTCTCCCCAAGGTGACGCACTAGGGCGTATGAATCATTTTTTATGATTATGTTGGAGTTGCTTCTTAAATTCCTTCAACTCAATTGAGGCCATTATTTAAGGTGTCTTTGAAATGGGCATAGCACCCAGTATGAGTTCTATTGAAAACTCAACTTCACGATTTGGTGGGAGACCTGGAAATTCCTCCAGAAATACATCATCAAACTCCTGTACAATGGATTTATTCTTAATTGTGAGTTTCTCTCCATCCATTTGAGATAAATAACCTTCATTTATTGGAACCAAGACACATAATATGGAAAAAATTTCCACTGGAAGGTTATATTCATCCTTGCATCGATAGATGATAGTAGATTGATCGGGAATATTAAATGTGATTTCCCTTCTTTGGAAATTGATATGAGCTCTGTATAAAGAAATCCAATCCATGCCAATAATCACATCAAATTCCACTATAGGAAGGATCACAAGATTTGCAGGAAGCACTTTCCCACAAACTTCAATCGAAGAAGAATTGTAAACTTTTGATGTGACCGCTGTGCCATTAGGAGCTGTGTCACCTAACTTAACACCTAATTGTTGAGGTAGTATGGTGATACCCTTAGAAAATTCTTTGGAAATAAAAGAGTGGGTGGATCCAAAATCAAATAAAACATTTTCTACTTTAGAGTGGATGGTATGTGTACCTTTCACCACTTCGTTATCGTACTCCACATCACCGATAGTAATTGCATGTGACTTTCCTTTGTCTCTGGCCTTAAGAGTTTGTTGACGTCAATCATTATCAACAAACCTTGGATTAGGGCATTGATTATCATAATGCCCCATTTTTTCACTTATATCATTAAAGTTTTAGAGGTGCATTCCGTGTATCCCTCTCTTTGTTCGCATCATTAGACATCTTCTTCCCATTCTTTCAAAATTCAATTACCTGATAACCTTCTTTTCTACACTTAAAACATTTGCTTTTCCCTTTAAGACAATTCCCTCCATGTTTCTTTCCACAATTTGAGCATAAAGGAAAACTTATCTTCTTTTCATTGTGGTCTTTAGATTTCCCTTTGAATTCAATTTTCCTCTTCTTATCAAACCCATATGACTGATGGGTTACTCCAATCTCCATCTCAACCTTCAGATCACATCAAAAAATTTCCTCGTATCTATTAAAGTCCCTTATGGCTAATACCCTTGAAGACTTGGTTTTAAGCCACTAAAGAATCGATCAATCTTACTCTCAGGTTGGATAATAATCCCAGAAGCGTACCTTTTAAGCCTTGTAAAATTTGCTTCGTAGATTCCAACAGATTCATCATACTTTTGCTTTAGTTCAAGAAACTCCTTCTCCATCTTTGTTCTAAGAATACGAGGGAAGTACTTATTGAAAAATAAGTTCTTCAATTTGTCCAATTCCATGTACTCAATTTCAACACTTTGAATCATATTCTTAATAAGATCCCACCATTGATCATATTCACCTTCCAAATGATATACCGTTAAGATGACTTTATCATGTTCAGAACATTGTAGAACTGAAAATATCTTTTCAGTGGTACTAATCCATTGTTCAGACACTAATGGATCAGAAGACCCACTGAATGAAGGTGGACGATGCCTCATGATTGATTCAACAAAATATTGCTCCCTCCTTTTATCGTTTGGAAGTCTTGTACGGTTCATAGCTTGAGAAAGTTGTGTGAGCATGGCTATAAGATTTTTCATTCCAGCTCCCATAATGTTTGGTTGCTCTTGGGGACAATCATTGCATTGCCCGTCACATTTAGCATTAACACGGTTCCTTTGGGTTACAGCCATTGACTAAAACCAATAAGCATTGTGTGAGAAACACTAATCATAATAGGAAAACCACATAATCAAGAACAAAAATTCACACTTAAGGTATTATCATAGGTTAATCATGGACATTTCTAAAACATTGATATTGTGTTCTATGATTAGACTTATGATTAGGGTTCTTACTAAGGCTTTCACATCCTAGTTTCCAAAGGTTGACTATACCTTTCCTATGATACCAACTATAACGACCCAAACTCTACATACATTGTTATTACATTAAATTTAAAGCATACTTATTACAATATATAACAAAACCATGAAAGGACCGTATAGGTATAGTCTGTTTAGAAACTGGGAAACATAAACAACTGGTTGATAAATCATTTACGTTGTGTCTCATTTATTTCATCATATCTAGAGTCCCTTTTGGAATATTCTACTTAATACCCTTCACCCAGACCTGGGGAAAAGAAAACATACAAAAGGGTGAGCTCAAATGCTCAGTAAGGGTAAAAAAAAGAAATATCAATCATATCATATTCATAATAACATAACATTTTGAATATCTTAGCCTTAAAAATAGATCATAATATCATAACATGGGATACATCATAGTGGTGAAATGTAATCCCAAATAATCATAACTTAAAACATGAAACTTTGTTGCATACACACATAATCATATAAAATCATTTCATATTAGTCAAGGCTCATTTCCAAGACCATCATAGAGGACAAAGTCCATTACTGAACCGAGTGCTCTCCTCGTTCCAGTCCGGTATCACTGAGCTGGCTTAACTTGTCGTTCCAGCCATGTCTATCTCATGAGATATAAATCTTTAACCAATGCATTTGAGGGAGATATAGGTCCCACCCATCTCATAATGAAACCATTCTTATGTGTGCCACAAAATCATAAATCATACATCATAGCATAACCAATGTAATAAAAATGGGATTCTTAAACATCGTGTCATCATAACATAATCCATATAAGATAAAAGGACTTCATAAAAATAATTCCATCATAAAATAATAAAATAAATTTAAAAATAGGGATAAAAATAGAACCCTATATTATCTTTGATGGAAAATAATTTTGATCAAACGCTTGACCTCCATTCTTGAAGAAAATATCCTTTCTACTTCAAAACATTTTTCCTTTCTTAACATGTCATTGAATTTTAAACTAAAAGAAGTTGATTAAAAATAAAATTGAAAGATTGTAAAGGAAGATTTATGAAAATAAGTTTCAATGAAATCATAAAAAATCCATTAATTCCATATAAGTTAAAAAAACATTCTTCTTGTACTTTGGCCGGCAAAGTCAAAAAGCACCTCGTACGAAAAACGACAAAAGATTCCTTTAATATCTTTTACTAAAAACATACCCAAGGGTAAAATTGGATTTAAAAAATTTTAGTAGGATAGAAATAATATTAAATATTGAGGAAACATGTATGTGGATGATAAATATTCCCTAGTAAATTTGGAAGTATAAACAATCTCGGATAAAAATGAGATTGCGAGATTTTACCTTACCTTAGGTCTAATATGCTTTGTACGTGTCCGAACCTCCTGTATAATAATTTAAATAATGAAATTGACTTATTTCAGAATCATAATCATTGTTATGATATCATATATGGTCATATTCTTAGCTTCTTATTTGTAATATTTCATTGATACTTGTTATTTTGGTGTTTATTGCTTTATGTTCTTATGCGTGTTTTGTCGAATAAATTATTATTCTTTTTTTAAGGTTATATATACCTCATTTCCAAAATGGTATTAGTGTAATATATATATCATATTTACTCGTTAAATTACTTTATATAATCATTATTCAATGAAGATCATGTAGAACGAGTCACATCACATCGTGGAGACGATAGGCCGTACGTACGCACGAGCAATGATGTCGTTCCCATGATCGTGGAATTGTATTGAAGTGTATGTATAATATTTCCTAATAAATATCACTTTACAATAATCATATATAGTTATTATTTATATAATTATATCCATCCAAGTAAGGTGGTGGTGGAAAACAAATTACACCACGGTGTGGAGACTGTATTCTGTACGTACGCACGCGCGGTGATTTCATTTTCCGTAGGATGGATAGAAGGTGAAATATGGTTTTTTCATATTTATAATAACATATCAGTATATAAGTGATAATAATGTTATTTCTTCATAATGAAAAAACTAAATAAGAATAAGTAGAAGAAGAAATAAATTTGAAAGAATCGGTAATGGATATTACCTCTTCTTTGACACGCATCTTTGAAACCTCCACTTAGGGCACTAAGATTGGTCTTTGAAGAAGATCAGGAACTCTATGATGTTTCTAGAGAAGTGTAGAAGATAAATTTTCAGGGGTTTTCCGAGATTGAAGGCTCAATGTGGTGTGATGAGGAGAGGGAGGAGGTACCCTTTTATAAGGGATGAGAGGGGCACCTTTGGAAAGTGTGAAAATATTATTTTATTATAAGCTCATCTTCGGTTTTAAAAGGTCCAAAAATCATAAAAGATGAATATAAGATGACTCATGGTCGAAATAAAATCATCCAATCATAATTGGACATGTTTTGAAAAATATTTTAATCATTATAATCTTATTTATTTAAATCATTTATTAATGAGGTAAATACTGCATCATTATTGTGTCATAAATAATTTAATTTATTTGATGTCTAAAAATTATAAAAAAGATATCATCATGTAGGAAATCTTTTTATATTTCCAATTAATATTTATAGTTCAAAATATAATTTATATATCCCATTATAAAAATTAATTACTAAAAGATTTTTGATAATGTCAATTTTGTCTTTACATTAAATTAATTAATCCAAATTGTCATTATCACTACCAAGTGGCTCAATGGGGTCCCAAAATCGACCCAAGGATGACCATGGTCTGCCACTACTCATCCAATATGGTTAGGACAAGTGTCAAGGTAATTTGGAATTATTATAATATTTTTTAACCTTGAATTACCCTATTTTCCTTTAACCATAGTAAATAAAAGGGCAAAGTTACTATTCACCAAAAATTATTTTCATCTTATTGAACCAAATTTCACTTCTTGATGACAACCATGTATGTCAGATTTTTTAAATTCAATTCACAGAAGTTGTAAAATTTCATTTAAATGAAAGAGTCAGTTTTTTAACTACAACTAAGTGGTTTCACTATTCATCAAAAATTAAAGTTTTTCAGAAAAATACCAAAAATTCAGCCTAAGATATATTTGATATTCTGAATTCAAAAATGATGTCTTTTTTTCCAAATTCAAAACAAAAAAGTGAAATTAATTAATTTTAAAATTAATTCTCGTTATCTAAACAAATAGCATGTTTTTAAGAAACAATAACTATCAAAAGATCGACACTTTTTTATGTACAATTTCAATGTGAAATTATTTCCAATGACCAACATTGGAATAAATGATAAAAATATATTCTAATTACACTTTAAAACCAATTAAAAATATAATATAACCATATAAATTATTGTGATGAAAAAAGTTGTTTTTAATTAAAATATAGCGTGTTTTTACTATTCATTAAAATATGACAGTTATCAGAATAATATAAAAATTTTATCCAAAGTAAATTTTTATATCCTGATTCCAAAAAAAAATTATTTTCTCAAATTAAAGTTATAAACTTTTCAAAACTAGATTGAAAGTTGGTGCGCCATCAAAAGGCGGCAAAACTGCATTTTTTGAAAAATACTTATTTTACCCGAAAAATTTATTATGTTCTCATATCATGTTCTAGAAAATATGTAAAATGAATAATAATGTTATAAAATTCTAAATTCAGTTAATACTATTCACAACCGCTAGTTTATAATATTATAATAATATATCGTTGTTTAGTGAAACTCGGTATTGCGTACTACACATGCTATCGAGGAAGGTCGTGATTGTGTGTGATGCAAGCCAAGCTACTGTTGTGTGTAGTGAAAGATTCCTTTGATGTTGCGTATAAAATAATATATATATATATATATATAAAATATACTTCTCATAAAATATCAGGGTGTTACATTCTACACCCCTTAAAATGAATTTCTCCCTTGAAATTCGTCACTTCGTAACAAACAGATGAGGATACCTCTCTCTCGACATATCCTCAAGCTCCCATGTAGCATCTTCTAATTGGTGGTTCCTCCATAAAACATTCACCAAGCGAGTGGTCTTGTTCCATAGGTCTTTTTCTCTATGATCCAGAATCTCTATCTGTTGTTCTTCATAAGAAAGATCTTGCTACAGCGGTACAATTTCTGAGCTTAGTACATGTGAAGGATCGGGTATGTACTTTCTCAAGAGAGATACATGGAACACATCGTGAACTTGAGTGAGATTTGGTGGAAGCACCAATCAGTAAGCTACCTTCCCAACATGATCCAGTATTTCAAAAGGAGTGATATACCTAGGGCTCAACTTTCCCTTCTTTCCAAATCCCATTACTCTCTTCTAAGGAGATATTCCTAAGAACACTTTATCACCCACTTCAAACTATAGGTCTTTTCTTCAGTTGTTGGCAAAACATTTTTGTCGACTCTGAGCTGCTCTTATGTGTTGTTGAATAGATCTGACCTTTTCTGCCATCTCATCGACAAGATCAGGTCCTAATAGCTTTCTTTCACCAACATCATCCCAGCAAGTTGGAGTCCAACATTTCTTTCCATAGAGAACTTCATAAGGATCTATATGAATACTATAGTGAAAGTTATTATTATAAGAAAATTCCACCAAAGGTAGGTGTTGATCCCAACCACCTTTGAAATCCATAGAGAAAGCTATTAACATGTCTTCTAGAGTTTGAATTGTTCTCTCAGACTGACAGTCTGTCTGAGGATGATAAGCAGTGTTGAAACTCAACTCTGTATCTAGAGTATGCTGAAGACTTTTCTAGAAATTTGAGGTAAACCTCGGATCCCGATCAGATATAATGGAAAGTGGTACTCCATGAAACCTTACCACTTCCTTCACATATATCCTGGAAAGCTGATCCAGAGGGAAATCTTCTCTAATAGAAATGAAGTGTGCCGACTTCTTAAGACGATCAACTATGACCCAAATAGCATTATTGCCTTTAGAATTCTTAGGAAGTCTGGTGACAAAGTCCATAGTGATGTTTTCCCATTTCCATTCATGTATGGGTAATGGTTGTAACATCCCCTTGGACTTCTGTATATCAGCTTTAACTTGCTGACAAACCATGCATCAAGAGACATATTCAGCCACATCTCCTTTCATGCCATCCCACTAGAAGTACCCTTTCAAGTCCCTATACATCTTCGTGCTTCCAAGATGAATAGAGAATGAAGAACTATGAGCTTTATCCAGCAACTCCTTCTTTAATTCAGGGATGGGAGGAACACAAACCCGATTCCTGAACCTTATTATCCCATCACAATAAAGGTTGAATTCAGGAACATTTCTCACCTTCTTTTGTAACTCTACATCTTCTTTTTGTGCCTCTTTAATCTTCACATGTATAGATGGTTGAAAATTCATTTGAGGAAGATAGTATTTTTTCCCTTCCTTTATAATTCCAAGATCCATCCTTTGTAAATCCATAAATATTGGATCTTTTATGATCCTCATCATGGATAAGCTAGGATAGTCTTGTTGACTTAATGTGTCTTCCACCTTGTTTTCTTTCCCATGGTGATAATGAATTGAGTAGTCGTAATCCTTAATCAGCTCCAACTATCTTATTTGGCACATATTAAACTCCTTTTGTGTGAAAATACACTTTAAACTTTTATGATCAGTATAAATATCACACCTTTCACCATAAAGGCAATGCATCCAAATATTTAATGTAAAGATTACTACAGCTAACTCCAAATCATGAGTTGGGTAATTTTTCTTAGGGATTTTCAACTGTCGTGAGGCATAAGCTATCACCATATAGTTTTTCATGAAAACACACCCCAATCCCTTCTTGGATGCATCACTATAGATCAAAAACATTTCTCCACTATAAGGTAGTGTGAGCATAGGTGCATTGGATAACCTTCTTTTCAACTCCTTGAAATTCTCTTAACACTCCTCCGTCCACACGAACTTAACTCCTTTTTGAGTCAACCTGGTGAGTGGATTTGATAATTGTGAAATATCTTATACAAAACGTCGATAATATCCATCTAAACCAAGAAAACTTCAGATCTCAGTTATTTTCGTTGGTCACAACCATCGTTTGATAACCTCTGTTTTTGTTGGATCCACAGATATCCCCTCTTTTGAGATTATATGACCCAAAAATGAAACTTTTTGAAGCCAAAATTCACACTTGGTATATTTGTCATAAAGCTTCCCCTTTATCAGGGACTTCAATACAATTCCCAAGTAATCTTCATGTTCTTCCTTTCTCTTTGAATAGACAAGAATATTGTCTATAAAGACTACCAAAAACAGATCAATATAGTCTCTTAAGACTCTATCCATTAGATCCATGAAGATAGAAGGGGCATTAGTAAGACTAAATGGCATCACTATAAATTCATAGTGTCAATACCTTGTACAGAAAGTTGTCTTTGGTATATCCTCCTTTTTGACACTTAATTTATGATACCATGAACAAAGATCAATCTTGGAAAAGTATTGAGCTCCATGTAGTTGGTCAAATAACTCATCAATTCGTGGAGAGGATATTTGTTCTTGATAGTGATCTTGTTAAGTTCTCGTTAATCAATGCAAATTCTCATTGATCCATCTTCCTTCTTAAAAAATATAACAGGTGCTCCCCAAGGTGATGTATTAGGGCGTATGAATCCTTTATCAAGATTCTCTTTGTGTCGCTTCTTCAATTCCTGCAACTCAATTGGGGCCATTCTATAAGGTGTCTTTGAAATGGGAAAAGCACCCGGTCTGAGTTCTATTGAAAACTCAACTTCTCGATTTGGTGGGAGACCTAGCAATTCCTCTGGAAAGAAATCATCAAACTCTCGTACAATGGGTGTATTCTTAATCGTGAGTTTCTCTACAACCATTTGAGATAAATAACCTTCATTTATTGGAATCAAGACCCATAATATGGAATAAATTTCCACTGGAAGGTTATATTCATCCTTGCATCGATAGATGATAGTAGATTGATCGGGAATATTAATTGTGATTTCCCTTCTTTGGAAATTGATATGAGCTCCGTATAAAGAAATCCAATCCATGCCAAGAATCACATCAAATTCCACTATAGGAAGGATCACAAGATTTTCAGGAAGCACATTCCAACAAACATCAATCGGAGAAGAATTGTAAACTTTTGATGTGCTCATTGTGCCAGTAGGAGTTGTCACAACTAACTCAACATCTAATTGTTGAGGTAGTATGGAGATACCCTTAGAAAATTATTCGGAAATAAAAGAGTGTGTGGGTCCATAATCAAATAAAACATTTTCTACTTTAGAGTGGATGATAAGTGTACCTTTGACCACTTCGTTATCGTACTCCACATCGCCGATAGTAATTTCATGTGACTTTCCTTTGTCTTTGGCCTTAAGATTTTGTTGACGTCGATCATCATCAACATCCCTTGGATTATGGCATTTATTAGCTTAATTCCCCATTCCCTTGCCCTTGAAACATTGAAGTGTTGGAAGTGCATTCTATGTGTCCCTTTCTTTGTTCGCATCATTAGACATCTTCTTCCAATTATTTTGACATTCCATTTCCCGATGACCTTCTTTTCCACACTTAAAACATTTTCTTGTCCCTTTAAGACAATTCCCTCCATGTTTTATTACACAATTTGAGCATAAAGTAAAACTCATCTTCTTTTCATTGTGGTCTTTAGATTTCCCTTTCAATTCCATTTTCCTCTTCTTATCAAACCCATATAACTGATGGGTTACTCCAATATTCATCTCAACCTTGAGAGCACATCGAACAATTTCCTTGTAGCTATTGAAGTCCTTTATGGATAACGCCCTTTGAGGACTTGGTTTTAAGACACTAAAGAATCGATCGATCTTACTCTCAGGTTGGATAATAATCCCAGAAGAATTCCTTGCAAGCCTTGTAAAATTTGATTTGTAGATTCTAACAGATTCATCATCCTTTTGCTTTAGTTCAAGAAACTACTTCTCCATATTTGTTCGAAGAATACGAGGGAAGTAATTATTGAAAAATAAGTTCTTGAACTCATCCCATTCCATGGACTCAATTTCATCCCTTTGCCTCGTATTCTTAATAATATTCCACCATTGATCAGCTTCACCTTACAAACGATATACTGCTAAGATGACATTATCATGTTCAGAACATTGTAGAACTGAAAATTTCTTTTTAATGGTACTAATCCATTGTTCAGCCACTAATGGATCAGAAGACCCGCTGAATGAAGGTGGATTCTACCTCATGAAGGATTAAACAGAATGTTGCTCCCTCCTTTGCTCGTTTGGAATTCATGCATGGTTCATAGCTTGAGAAAGTTGTGTGAGCATGGCTATAAGATTTTTCATTCTAGCTCCCATAACATTTTGTTGCTCAGGAGGAAAATCATTTCATTGACCGTCACATTCATCATTAACACGGTTCCTTCGGGTTCCATCCATTGACTAAAACCAATAAGAATAGTGTGAGAAACACTAATCATAATAGGAAAACCACATAATCAAGAATAAAATTGCACACTTAAGGTCTTATCATAGGTTACTCATGGCCATTTCTAAAACACTGAGATTGTGTTATATGCTTAGACTTATCCTTAGGGTTCCTACTGAGGCTTTCACATCCTAGTTTCCAAAGGTTGATTATACCTTTCCTCTAATACCAACTATAATAACCCAAACTCTGCATACATTGTTATTACATAAAAATTGAAGCATACTTATTACAACATATAACAAAACTATTAATGGACTGTATATGTATAGTGTCTTTAGAAACTGGGAAACATAAACAACTGGTTCATAAATCATCTACATTGTCTCCCATTTATTTTCTCATATTTAGAGTCCCTTTTGGAATATTCTACTTAATACCCTTCATCCAGACCTGGGAAAAAGAAAACATACAAAAGGGTGAGCTCAAATGCTCAGTAAGGGTAAACAAAAGAAATATCAATCAAATCATATTCATAATAACATAACATTTTGAATATCTTAACCTGCAAAAGAGATCATAATATCATAACATAGAATAAATCAGAGTGGTGAAATGTAATCCCAAATAATCATATCTTAAAACATGAAACTTTGTGGCATACACACATAATCATAGAAAATCATTTCATATTATTCAAGGCTCATTTACAAGACTATCATAGAGAAAAAAGTCCATTACTAAATCGAGTTCACTCCTAGTTCCAATCCTGTATCACTGAACCGGTTTACCTTGCCGTTATATCCATGTCTATCTCATTAGATATAAATCTTTACCCAATGAATTGGAGGTAGATATAGGTCCCACCCATCTAATAATGAAACCATTCTTATGTGTACCACAAAATCATAAATCATATATCATAGCATAACCCATGAAATAAAAATGGTATTCTTAAACATCGTTCCATCATAACATAATCCATATAAGATAAAAGGACTTCATAAAAATAATTCCATCATAACATGATCAGATCAATGTAAAAATAAGGATAGAAAAAGAACCCTATATTATCTTAGATGGAAAATAATTTTGATAAAACGCTTGAACTCCATTCTTTAAGAAAATATCATTTCTACTTCAATACATTTTTCCTTTCTTAACATGTTATACAATTTTAAACTAAAAGAAGTTGATTAAAAATAAACTTTAAATCTTGTAAAGGAATATTTATGGAAATAATTTTCTATGAAATCATAAAAAATTCATTCATGCAGTATAAGTTAAAAAACATTCTTCTCGTACTTTGGCCGGAAAAGTCAAAAAGTACATCGTACGAAAAATGACAAAAGATTACTTTCATATATTTTACTAAAAACATACTGAAGGGTAAAATTGGATTTAAAAAATTGTAGGAGGATAGAAATAATATTACATATTGAGGAAACATGTATGTGGATGATAAATATTCCCCAGTAAATTCGGAAGTATAAACAATCTCGGATAAAAATGAGATTGCGAGATTTTCCCTTACCTTAGGTCTGATATGCTTTGTACGTGTCTGAACCTCATGTATAATGATTTAAATAATGTCATTAAATTATTTCATAACCATAATCATTGTTATGATAACATATATAGTCATACTCTTAGCTCATTATTTTTCATATTTCATTGCTACTTGTTATTCGGGTGTTTATTGATTTATGTTCTTATGCGGGTTTTGTCGAATAAATTATTATTATTTGTAGCGACTTGGGTTTTTGTCCCTGACAGACTTTGGAATATTTCTACGAATAATTCCAGAGCTAGGCGCGAAGACGGCGTGCGATTCTGAGGCCCGGTGTGCCCAGAATTAATTTTATAAAAATATTAAGTATTTTTATACTATGCACGTAGCGAGGGTGTGATATCTCCTAAACGGTAGCTCAGAACGGGAATCTGAGGGCATGGTTGCGTCCGGAACGTGCCGTTTACCCTAGGCGGGGTGTAATCTTTGCGGGCGTGGGCCTACGGTGAGAAACGCCACCAGGGGCGTTTCCGTAAATAAGTAGCAAGTTAGAGGGCGAGCGTCAGCTCAAATAACTTCTGAACGGAGTCTCGGATGGAAAATCTGAGACTGTTGTTGCATTCAGAATGGTGCGTTTACCCTAGGGGTGACCTTACTTTTGTTCGCATCGGGCGTCGGGTCCGAGGCGGGTTTGGCACCGGCGGGCCGCTGATATAAATATCAGCGCCCCCCCCCCCCCCCCCTTTTATCGTTCTTCACTGCCACTCCACCGAATCGAGCAAACGAAGCTCCCACGAGCTCAGAATTCGATGGTGAACGTTCCAGGAGCGTGCAGCGGAAGCTCTGGAGCGCGGATCTGAGGCAGAACGTCGGCGTTTCGCCCGCGAGGTAGGCGGTTTGAGTTTTACAATCCCGGATCCCATTTTTGTGTTGTTTTTCTTCAAATTTTCATATGATTTGTATAGTTCGGGTCCCGAGCTTTCCGAAACATGTTTCGGATCTGAATTTGGAGCACCGGGGTGCTCCCGGTGGCTCCCGGAAGTTTTCCGGCGAAAACTCCGGTTTTCCGGCGAGACCCACGGCGGCCATGGCGGATTCCGGCGAGTTCCGTGGTGGCGCGGCGGCGACGCGGTGGGTCGTGCACAGTAGGGTTATGGCATCGTCGGGTTTACGATCCCCTACTCAGCATGATGTTTATGGTAGGGTTGCGGTATCGTTGGTTATACGATCCCCTACTCAGCGCGTGGTTTCGGTAGGGTTGTGGCATCGTCGGTTCGATCCCCTACATCGCGAGTTATACCAG
The DNA here is from genome assembly GCA_963277665.1 of Viscum album. Taxonomy (NCBI): domain Eukaryota; kingdom Viridiplantae; phylum Streptophyta; class Magnoliopsida; order Santalales; family Viscaceae; genus Viscum; species Viscum album. The sequence continues at coordinate 1,295,852,407 of OY728136.1, forward strand.
ATAGGGTTCTGGTATCGTCGTGACCATATTTATATGGACGATGATCCTCTATCTGAGTGTGAAGCTTCTGTCGAGCGCCAGATCGGGTTGTGGTATCCCCCAGCGGATCCTGGGTGTGATCCCCTATCTGTGAAAACTACGTATGCCAGATCGGGTCGTGGTATCCCCCAGCGAACCCTGGGAGTGATCCCCTATATGTGAGCTACGTATACCGGAGTGGGTCTTGGTATCCCCTAGCGGACCCTAGCGGCGATCCCCTATCCGAGGAGTTTGGTGGTTATGGTGTTTCAGCGATGTTTCCTCAGTGATGTTGTCCGACGAGCGTGGTCTCTCGGGTGAGCGTCTGAGATGTTTGTTTGGGACCCGATGGAGTGTATCTCTCGGATGAGTGTCATCTGGTATGACAGTGTTCGTGGTGTACTCTCCTTGTTGTGGACAGTTGCTGGTGACGAGGTCGGTACCTCTTTTGGCTTTGTGGCGTGAGCTGTGTATATCTGGATTGTTCAAGGTGTATGTATGGGCATACACCTGAGCTGAGCTGAGCTGACTAGTTGTGTTAGACGAGGATGGTCACGAGATGGAGTTTCTCTCTCGTCTGGGTTCCCTCTGGCTGGGTGGAGCAGACTGTTGCCTTTCAGTTGCTCCCTTGGGTTTTGGGTTTTTGAGGTGCCTACTGAGTATGTTTATACTCACCCCTGCACGGGCTTTGCCCGCACATGTTTGTGTCTTGTGCAGACCACAGGGCTTTTGACGGAGTCTCAGGAGGACCCGGAGCGGGCGGAGCTTAGTGAGTGAGTTGACCGGGGTGTTTACCGGAGCTGTGACGAGGGAGCTTTCCGGCGGGTGATTGTGGCAGCATTCTCCTTCTTCAGAGCAGGTTGGACGCGCTTGTAGTTTTCTTTTGGTGGGCCCTGTTTTGCCCTTGTACTTTTGCTGATGCTCTCTGGTTGTGGGATAGATTGTATGCATGCATATACATTTCAGTTTCTTTATCTATGCACTGTTGCATGGAGGTGTTTGTGGGTGCGTGTGTACAGGTACCTTAGGCTAATGCCTCCCATGTGTGTGATAGCCTACTCGGTGCTGGTCGCCAGCCCCTGGCCTATTGGAGGCGGGCTTGGGGAGTCGCGGCTTGAGCCCCGTTGGGTCGGGTCATGACAGAGTGGTATCAGAGGAGGTTCCACCTTTGGAATCTCAGAGTGTAGCTGGTCTAGCTGTGAGCTTGGTTTGGGTTGCATAGCGGCAGTGTTAGGGTGTTTTGAGCTCGGATTTCAGGCCAGGGACTCAAGTGTTGGTGCGGCGGCCGACGTATCCATACACCAGGACTCTGATAACCTGCCTTTCGACTCGGGACATTCGTACACTGGTCGCGGGGACATAATGGTACATGCATCATATAAAACTGGGTTTTTGGTTTTTCCTTGTCCTTCTTGAGTCAGCTCTCCAGATATACTCTTTGACTGTGGTGTGTCTTGAATCTAATTCAGGATGCCTCCACGACGAAAGCCAGCGAGGGTTCCGCAGCAGGATTGTGCTGATGACCCGCCCCGTGTAGTGGTTGTGGAGCAGGGCACAGGTTCTGAGGTTGTACCTCTAGGTGGTCTGCCAGTTGAGCCACCACCTGTTGAGCAGCTGGTTGTGTCGGCGGTGCAGGATGAGGTTTCACGCAGGCTGAGTGCACTGCATGAGTTCCAGAGGCAGCAACCTCTGAGGTTCCGGGGTGATCCAGACCCCCAAGCAGCTGATGACTGGCTTGAGGCAGTCACCCGAGTTTTCCGCCTAGTGAGGACACCTCCTGATCAGATGGTGGTCCTAGCGGCGAGCCTTCTGCATGGTTCGGCCGGGCGATGGTGGAGTTTAGCGACACAGTCCCATGACGAGGAGACGCTCACGTGGGCAGAGTTTGAGCGGCTCTTCAGGGAAGAGTTCTATCCGGTGACGCTGAGGTCAGTGCGGATCCAGGAGCTTCTGCAGCTTCGTCAGGAGAGCATGACTGTGTCGGAGTACTCAGCGAGGTTTACAGACCTGTCGCGCTACTCCCTGGATATGGTTCGAGACCCGTTCTTTAGGGCTCAGACCTTCGAGCAGGGCTTACACAGGGACATCCGAGCAGGTGTGGTTTCCTTGTGCCTGCCCACCTATGCTGGAGTGCTGGAGCGAGCGTTGGTGGTGGAGAGTTTTCTGGATGAGCAGTTTCCCCCTGTTAGTGCTGGGAACTCGAGAGCTGAGATTTCGTCGGTCGGATCGGCATCTGGTAGCCGACGACAGACTCAGGGGTCTGGACGTGGCCGACGATACAGGAGGCGACCCCAGGATGGAGGATCTGAGCCTCGGAGCTCACAGAACTCGCAGGCCAGTTTTGGTCAGCCGCAGGAGAGGCGGTGTTACGCTTGCGATGGTCGGGGACATCTTGCTATAGATTGTCCGACCCGACGTGCTGCTGAGAGGGAGCCGGTCGATGGACCGCCTTGGTAGAGGCAGCGTCTCGATCAAGGAGGTCCGCAGGGCGTCGGACGTGGCGTCGGAGCTGGTGCAGCGGGAGGCGGTGGTAGACAGTACCAGTTTCCACCACCCCCACCCCCAGGTGGTCCACGCCAAGCTCAGGGAGCTGGTGGTCGAGGGCGAGGACAGCTGCATGCCCTAGAGGCTGTTGACCCAGAAGCACCACAGATGGATAGTGGTACGCCTTGTGTCCTTTCTACTTACTGCAGTAGTTTGTCAGACATTTTTTAGCGGTACTCTTTCCTTTTGTTGCTTGCTCGAGTTTTGTTCAGGGCATTGGTAAGACCCTGAGTGGTTGTTTGTTGGTGAGGTCGCTGGTGTGTGAGACCCAGTTGAGAGTCCAGTCGCTTTCCTTATGCTTAGGGCTTTTCGGGGACGAAAAGTTCTAAGGGGGGGAGGATGTAGCGACTCGGGTTTTTGGCCCTGTCAGACTTTGGAATATTTCTACGAATAATTCCAGAGCTAGGCGCGAAGACGGTGTGCGATTCCGAGGCCCGGTGTGCCCGGAATTAATTTTATAAAAATATTAAGTATTTTTATACTATGCACGTAGCGAGGGTGTGATATCTCCTAAACGGTAGCTCAGAAAGGGAATCTGAGGGCATGGTTGCATCTGGAACGTGCCGTTTACCCTAGGCGGGGTGTAATCTTTGCGGGCGCGGGCCTGCGGTGAGAAACGCCACCAGGGGAATTTCCGTAAATAAGTAGCAAGTTAGTCGGCGAGCGTCAGCTCAAATAACTTCTGAACGGAGTCTCGGATAGAAAATCTGAGACCGCCGTTGCGTTCAGAACGGTGCGTTTACCCTAGGGGTGACCTTACTTTTGTTCGCATCGGGCGTCGGGTCCGAGGCGGGTTTGGCGCCGGCGGGCCGCTGATATAAATATCAGCGCCCCCCCCCCCCCCCCCCCCCTTATCGTTCTTCGCCGTTCTTCACCGCCACTCCGCCGAATCGAGCAAACGAAGCGCCCACGAGCTCAGAATTCGATGGCGAACGTTCCAGGAGCGTGCAGCGGAAGCTCTGGAGCACGGATCTAAGGCAGAACGTCGGCGTTTCGCCCACGAGGTAGGTGGTTTGAGTTTTACAATCCCGGATCCCGTTGTTGTGTTGTTTCTCTTCAAATTTTCATATTATTTGTATATTTCGGGTCCCAAGCTTTCCGAAACATGTTTCGGATCTGAATTTGGAGCACCGGGGTGCTCCCGGTGGCTCCCGGAAGTTTTCCGGTGAAAAATCCGGTTTTCCGGCGAGACCCGCGGAGGCCATGGCGGATTCCGGCGAGTTCCACGGCGGTGCGGCGGCGACGCGGTGGGTCGTGCACAGTAGGGTTGTGGCATCGTCGGGTTTACGATCCCCTACTCATCATGATGTTTATGGTAGGGTTGCGGTATCGTTGGTTATACGATCCCCTACTCAGCGTGTGGTTTTGGTAGGGTTGCGGCATCGTTGGTTTGATCCCCTACATCGCAAGTTATACCAGATAGGGTTCCGGTATCATCGTGACCATCTTTATATGGACGATGATCCTCTATCTGAGTGTGAAGCTTCTGTCGAGCGCCAGATCGGGTTGTGGTATCCCCCAGCGGATCCTGGGTGTGATCCCCTATCTGTGAAAACTACGTATGCCAGATCGGGTCGTGGTATCCCCCAGCGGACCCTGGGAGTGATCCCCTATCTGTGAGCTACATATACCGGAGTGGGTCTTGGTATCCCATAGCGGACCCTAGCGGCGATCCCCTATCCGAGGAGTTTGGTGGTTATGGTGTTTCAGCGATGTTTCCTCAGTGATGTTGTCCGATGAGTGTGGTCTCTCGGGTGAGCGTCTGAGATGTTTGTTTGGGACCCGATGGAGTGTATCTCTCGGATGAGTGTCATCTGGTATGACAGTGTTCGTGGTGTACTCTCCTTGTTGTGGACAGTTGCTGGTGACGAGGTCGGTACCTCTTTTGGATTTATGGCGTGAGATGTGTATATCTGGATTGTTCAAGGTGTATGTATGGGCATACACCTGAGCTGAGCTGAGCTGACTAGTTGTGTTAGCCAAGGATGGTCACGAGATGGAGTTTCTCTCTCGTCCGGGTTCCCTCTGGCTGGGTTGAGCAGACTGTTGCCTTTCAGTTTCTCCCTTGGGTTTTGGGTTTTTGGGGTGCCTACTGAGTATGTTTATACTCACCCATGCACGGGCTTTGCCCACACATGTTTGTGTCTTGTGCAGACCACAGGGCTTTTGACGGATTCTCAGGAGGACCCGGAGCGGGCGGAGCTTAGTGAGCGAGTTGACCGGGGTGTTTACCGGAGCTGTGCTGAGGGAGCTTTCCGGCGGGTGATTGTGGCAGCGTTCTCCTTCTTCAGAGCAGGTTGGACGCGCTTGTAGTTTTCTTTTGGTGGGCCCTATTTTGCCCTTGTACTTTTGTTGATGCTCTCTGGTTGTGGGATAGATTGTATGCATGCATATACATTTCAGTTTCTTTATCTCTGCACTGTTGCATGGAGGTGTTTGTGGGTGCGTGTGTACAGGTACCTTAGGCTAATGCCTCCCATGTGTGTGATAGCCTACTCGGCGCTGGTCGCCAGCCCCTGGCCTATTGGAGGCGGGCTTGGGGAGTCGCGGCTCGAGCCCCGTTGGGTCGGGTCGTGACATTATTATTTTAAGGTTATAGATACCTCATTTCTAGAATGGTATTAGTGTAATATATATATCATATTTACTCATTCAATTTATTTATATAATCATTATTCAATGAATATCATGTAGAACGAGTCGCATCACATCGTGGAGACGGTAGGTCGTACGTACGCACGAGTGATGATATCATTCCCATAATCGTGGAATTGTATTGAAGTGTATGTATACTATTTAAGAATCAATATCACTTTACAATAATCATATATAGTTATTATTTATACAATTATATCCATCCATGTAAGGTGGTGGCGGAAAACAGATTACACCACGGCGTGGAGACGGTATTCCGTAGGTACGCACGCGCGGTGATTTTGTTTTCCGTAGGATGGATAGAAGGTGAAATAGGTTTGTTTCATATTTATATTAACATATAACTATATAATTGATACTGATGTTATTACTTCATAAATAAACAACTAAAGAAGAATAAGTAGAAGAAGAAATAAATATGAATGAATCGGTAACAGATATTACCTTTTCTTCGACACGCCACTTTAAAACCTCCTCTTAGGGCACTAAGATTGGTATTTGAAGAAGAAAAGGACATCTATGATGTTTCTAGGGAAGTGGAGAAGAGAAATTTGAAGGGGTTGGCCGAGCTTTAAGGCTCAAAGTGGTGTGAGGAGGAGAGGGAGGAGGTTCCCTTTTATAAGGGAGGAGAGGGGCACCTTTGGAATGTGTGAAAATATTATTTTATTATAAACTTATCTTCGGTTTCAAAAAGGTCCAAAAATCATTAAAGATTAAGATTAGATGACTCATGGTCGAAATAAAATTATCCAATCAGAATTGGACATGTTTTGGAAAATATTTTAATCATTATAATCTTATTTATTTAAATCATTTATTAATGAGGTAAATACTGCATCATTATTATGTCATAAATAATTTAATTTATTTGATGTCTAAAAATTATAAAAAAATATCATCATGTAGGAAATTGTTTTAGATTTTCAATTAATATTTATAGTCGAAAATATAATTTACATAACCCATTATAAAAATTTATTACTAAAATATTTTTGTTAATGTCAATTTTGTCTTTCATTAAATTAATTAATCCAAATTGTCATTATCAATACCAAGTGGCTCAATGGGATCCCAAAATCGACCCAAGGATGCCCATGGTCGGACACTACTCATCCAATAGGTTTAGGACAAGTGTCAAGGTAATTTTGAATTATTATAATATTCTTTTAACCTTGAATTACCTTATTTACCTTTAACCGCAACAAAAAAAGGTAAAAGTTACTATTCACTAAAAATTATTTTCATCTTATTAAACCACATTTCACTTATTGATAACAACCATGTATGTCAGATTTTTGAAATTCAATTCACAAATGTGATAAAATTTCATTTAAATGAAAGACTCGGTTTTTTAACTACCACTAAGTGGTTTCACTATTCATCAAAAATTGAAGTTTTTTAGAAAAATACCAAAAATTCAGCCTAAGCTATATTTGATATTTTGAATTAAAAAATGATGTCTTTTTTTTCAAATTCAAAACATATAAGTGGCATTAATTAATTTTAAAATTAATTTCCTTTATCGAAACAAATAGCGTGTTTTTAAGAAACAATAACTATCAAGAGATCAACACTTGTTTATGTACAATTTCAAAGTGAAATTATTTCCAATGACCAACATTGGATTAAATGATAAAAATATATTCTAATTAAAATTTAAATCCAATTAAAAATATAATATATCCATATAAATTATTGTGATGAAAAAAGTTTTTTTAATTAAAATATAGCATGTTTTTACAATTCATTAAAATATGAAAGTTATCAGAATAATATGAAAAATTTATACATAGTAAATTTTTATATCCTGATTCCAAAGAAAAATTTTATTTTGTCAAATTGAACTTATAATCTTGTCAAAACTAGATTTAAAGTTGGTGCGCCATCAAAAGGCGGCAAAACTGCATTTTTTGAAAAATACTTATTTTACCCGAAACATTTATTTTGTTCTCATACCATGTTGCAGAAAATATTTAAGCTGAATAATAATGTTATAAAATTCAAAATTTAGTTAATACTATTCATAACGGATGGTTTATAATATTATAATAATATATCATTATTTAGTGAAACTCGGTATTGCGTACTACACACGCTATCGAGGAAGGTCGTGATTGCGTGTAATGCAAGCCAAGCTACTGTTGTGTGCAATGAAATATTCCTTTGATGTTTCATATAACATAATACATAAAAGAATATACTTCTCATAAAATATCATGGTGTTACATTGTTTACTCTCTTACTGGGCTTTATATACCGCCCTTTTCTTATGCATGTCCTTAGGTTATCCCATACAATGTTATATACAGAGGAATGTTTGTGGTCATGTAAAAGAAGCATTCAATAAAGATGTGTATTTCATGTTTTAAGTTGTTATGTAATGTTCCTAACCCAAAAATACACTAGACCTCTTGATATTATGTGTTGTGTGAAGTGAAAATTTTATGTAATAAATTATGTATATGTTGGAAATAAAGATAAGGGTTTTTGTAATACCTACATGATATAGGTTCCAAGGTAACACCCTAGACAACATATATCCATATACGTAAATGTACGATGGAGTCATAGGTTATATACCTTGATCCTACACTATAGTGTCATACCGTAATGATCATATATAGGGATGCAGGTTCCAGACCTTGTTACCAAGAATGGTGCAATACCAATATATAATAGGTGTCATAACTTTAATAAATTTGGTTCTATACCAACATTTACTATGTGTCATACCTTTAATAATTATATTCCAAACCTATATTCAAAAGGATCCATACCATTAGTCAATAAGTTCCCTAACTTTAATTATTAAAGGTTTCATACCTTTAATATATCCAATTCCATAGCATTAATCCATAGGTTTCATACATTTAATAACCAAAGGTTCCATACCATTACTATTATATTAGACAAACATTTAATGATTTTTATTAAAATTTAATAACATAGAAAAGGATACATGACCCTCTCTCGAAATATATTTTATTACAAATGGGAAACCTCTAGGATTATGGTGAGATCACACACCAAATGTTTTGTACTAACATAGGTAATATATAAGAAATTATCTCACGGGTGGCTTAAGATAATGTAAATAACGTCCAACCATATCAAGGAACTATAACAGAAACTCATTAAAGAGCCAAAATTTAATTTATGGATTATAATTTAAATAAGATTAAATAATAAAAAGGTTTGGAATGTTGAAAAATGGATAACAATAAATGAACTACAAAACCATATGTGGAAGGTATAGACCATCTACCTTATTCTTGTGGTAGATGCCTCATCCATTATTCCTACTAATTTTTTCTTAGATTGGGATAAAATGAAAGTATAGTTGAACTCCCTGAAAATAGGGAATATGATCCTCCATCAAAATATTGTCATTGGGAGGAGGAAAATTGGAGAACTAATCCTAAAGACTAAATCACTTAATTAGAGGAATCCAATAATATAATAGGCTATTGATTCTGATCTTCAAAAACAAAAAAATACAAGAACCTAGTTGGAAGCACAATGAGGAACTCTCAAGGGAGGAGATAAATACCTAAGGTCCTATGGATTATGAAATAAGAAAGATTGGAACGGTTAAAATAAATTTTAGTGTGAAATGGTTAATTTTATCAACTTTTAGAGGTCACATGGTTTAACAACACAATTAGCCAAAATGTACACCAACTATCCTCATACACTATCTATATAGGGTCCTCACGTAGTTCATGTGCATGGTTTGTGTAAGACCCCAGGTTTTTCATGAGGTATGGATCTTATTTTCTGGGTTAAATAAGTGGAATTATATTTTGTCTTAGACCCTAGGCCGGGTCGTGGTCTGGTTGGGTTGTTTTTGGGAAAGAATGTGGAAAACATGCTGAAATCAGGCCGCAAGACAGGTACACGTCATGTACTTGGTCTACACATTGTGTACTTCAAGTTCACGTCATGTACCTGACCATCACGACATGTAGCCATTCTGAATCAGAAATAAACAAGTAGGATTCCATGTTTTGTACTTGTCTAGTGGGTTTTTTAATAAAATAGGTAGTAACTCATATTTTTGATTTAAAAGCTTGTCCTCTTATTTTAGGAACCCAAAATCCATCTAAACTAGTTTTTCATGTATTGTAGCCATCCAAACTCCAATTCAAGCATCGTTTATCACATTGGAATTGTAAGGATAATTAATATATTCCATTTTAGCCATTCTTGATTCTTTAGAACAATGACTTCACTATTTGGATTTTGGCTCATATGCTATAATAATCTATTCTTTGTTTGTTCTTCAGATTTTATCCAAACTAGGAGGAATCAGGACATGATACTGGGCGAGCTGTCTACTACAAAGTCAAGGTAGGTTCTATATACTTTCTTTAATATTTTTGTTTTGTTTTTCATCCTTTTAGAAGAAATTCTAATTTTCGTACATTCCGACGAGGTTTTTTTTAGAGCGAGTAACTTTTAGTAGCTGTAGTTAGACCTAGTGATGTTGACCATGAGTTCTGTTTAGGTGTGTTGGCACCCATTGCATGTTTTGAGATCCCCCGAGGGGTGAGCCTTACTGGAATTTCTTTTAAATTCTTGTTTAAACCACCCTAAGGGTGTTTTCTTGTTCTTTCCTAGTTAGAGGAAGACTATTAATGACTTGATAGCTTGAGTAGATAATTTAAGAGATATACTGCCTCATTTCTCTTTTAATATCATGTTATGCCTCGCCTATTTTGATAGAATGGAAAGATAAATGGATGATATGGGTGGGTATGCATATATGTAAATGATTAATGACAAGTTAAATGGTTTATATGGAATGTTAGACCCATATTCTTATGATAAATGGTTTGTGTGAGTGGATATACTCATGGATTTTTCTTATTGACGTGGATGGTTATACTATCTAGGTTTTGATTATTTAACTTGTATTCTTGAATGATTGAATGCTTAATTGAATGGTTTGATAGATGCCTTGGAATCCTCTCTATGGATATGGAATGTGGTAGTGGATGCCTTGGGTTGATTCTACCCCTTGGGTCTTGATTCTGTGGGACGCCTCAAGCATTGCTATCCCAAAGGATCCAGATTTCATTGGAACATTTAGGGTTTGATATTGACATACTCATAGGACACCAATCGGTTCCTAACCGAGTTTCCACTAGGGATTCCCATGGGAATCAGTGAGATGCCTTAGAAACATTCCATGGATCCAGTCCTTTATAGTCTGGATATTTATTACTTGGATGCCTTGGTCTGCTGACACCTTGGATCCGGCCCTTGGGGTCTACATTTTACTATACTGTGTGGTTGTGGGATTCTACTTAACCAGATAGTGTGGTCGTGGGATACTTGTTCCCATTATACAGCATGGTTGTGTGTTGCGGGATATATAAGGATGTACGACATGGCTGTGTGACTTGTTTACTTATTATAGCTACCTTGTTAGAAACTGGTTCTCTTTTGAAAGTATCCTTGAGTGTTGGTCAGTTTTACTTTACAGTATACTTATTCCATGGGAATATGAACTTACTAGTTATTTACACTTTCTAGCACTTTTATAGAATTGTTGTTAGAACTGTATAGTCCTGGGTGTTTTCCTACTGGGATGTTTATCTCACACCCTATCTAGTACTCCATAGGGACCCAAATAGATTATATGATTGTTGGATATTATAGGGTCAAGTGACCTAGTACAGGTTATTGATTGTGTCTTGGAGAAGGGGAGCATAAGACCAAGATGAAGCCTGTGATGATGGGATACCTTTTGGGTCTTTAATTATTTTTGGGGACTTGTATTGTTTAACATTACATTGTACCAGCATTGACTATTTTCCAGACACTATTACCATCTTCATCATTTTTTTTATTTGAGATACTTCTTGTTATTGATATGTATATTTCTATCTTCATGTATTAATTTCAGTTTTCTGCTTAATTATTCACTTCCACTATTGCATTTTTTGGACTTCCGATGTGATACTATGGTAATGAGGGCATAGTCTCCCCAACTGACCCACCTAGGCCTTCATAACTAGTTGAAAGCCTTTGGTATTTGGGGTGATGATCTTGAGGATTTATGATCAACCGGGCTTGGGGCACCATTTCGAGTGGCATCCGGGTCCTTTGCGTTACAAAGTGGTATCAAAGGGGTTTCCTTTTTCTGGTTTACTTACTATTTGGAAAAGTTAGACACATATAATAAGGAAATGGAGTATGGTAATAAACTATGCCTAGAAGTACCTACCGTGCATACAGGAAATTTCCAAATTGCCACCAATTGAGTTCTTATTTTTTTGATTTTCACAATTATAATTTATTTGATTTCACCGTTGGGTGATGCACTTGATTTATGCTATTAATGTTGATGAAATTTTTGGGTTCTATTTTAGTTACAACCCAATGATATGAGGGTGTGTAATCTCATGCATAATATAGGCCCTTAAGATAACATGCCATGAATTATGCTATTATATCTAGGATGCATTAGATATTTCATGCTATTTTGATATTTGATGTGATAGTTGTGCCTACTATTGTGTTAGTTGGGTGCAGTATACAAAGGTGTCACATCAACTTTCAATCCATAAGTAGTATGGGCCCTTATGAATTGAGAAATAATAGACTAGTAAAATGAAAATGCTAAATGAAAATGTTATGTGTGTGATTTGAATGGGTGCCAAGTTTTGATTTCAAGAGGTGTTATGGGCCCTCAAGGATTTAGAAATTTGTAAACCCTTGGTAAAATTTATGGAATAACTGAATGTGAAATGGAATAGGAACTCAAATGGTTAAAGAGACTTGACCTAGACCTGGATTTTGAGTGGATAAGGGGCACAATTTCTTTTACTTCATTTTCTGTTCACTATATAGTCCTAGATTTAGGAGCAGGTTGTAGGTTTGACTATGTTTTTAAGAGGGTTATGACCTTTCCTATGATTGTGAGCATTTTTCAATGATGTTGTCCATTCCTAAGGCATGATTTTGTCATTGTAGATACATTCAACCACGAAGACCTCCAGTGGTACTCCATGATGGAGGAGATTACCACAATTGGAAGACGGTGGTCCACAGGCTACCATTTGATCCTCATATAGTTCCAGCTTCGACACCTGAGGCTATTGTGGACACAGGTGTTCAGGCACAGTTCTGCGATGGTTTTGATTCACTATATTCTGACTTTCCAGGGTGCACTGCTGCTATCCTTGACTATGGATGAGCTAATATGGGTGTTCCAATAGCATCCTCCTCGTACATTTTTAGGGGATGGTAGACCACATGCCGTTGAGTTGGGTCTACAGACCATGTTACAGATTTTCAAGCATCTAAAGACTCCTCTAGAGTAGAGGGTCAAGCTCGTGACTTAAATGCAACATGGAAAAAAAGTACTGGTGGGACATTCTGAACCAGACTATTGGGAAACATAAAATGGTTTGTAATTACTTCCAATCCCTCTTCTATGACTACTTTTATCTTGTGACTCTGTGAGAAGAGAGGGCTAGTGAGTTCATATGTATGGAGAAGGGCATGATGATGGTTATGGAATACTCATCACACTTTACAAAGCTGTGACATTTTTCACTGATGTATCTTACTGATGAGTTTTCAAGGGAGAGACGCATCATGTAAGGTCTCAGACATGCTATCTGATCTCAGGTCAATATGTTCAAGTTTTCTTCTATCACTGCTATTGTGAACCAGGCCTTTATTACACAGTTGAACCTGGGGGAATATGGGGGTACATAATAGGGGAGTTCTGTTTCTCACCCTAGTGGATCTATGAATTTTTGCAGGAAACAAAGTTTAGAGGCTTCCCGCAACATGATCGTCAGTCAGTATGTGGGTGAATGCATCTTAGTGTTTTTACATTAGTATGGTAGGTGAGGCAACATGAAAAATTATTGTTCCTGGGACCTAGTTGAGTGTCGATCTAGCGGTAAGATTGGGCACATGTAGCGGTTTTGTAGGACCTTCCCTGTAGATGCGAGTGGAAGGGGGTCAAATATGATTTTAGGTTTGGGAGTAGGGTCTTCATCTCTGTGCCAAGATGGGAGCAGGAGTAGTGCAGGACGGTCAGGCCAACGTAGTGGTTGTCAGGGTCGTGGTAACCAAACATTGAGTTCTCATAGGAAGTAGGGAGAATTAGCTAAGAGTATTCAAGCAGAGTCACATGGTTATGGTACATGAAAGACTTATGTAGTGCTACAGACCCAACATAAGTAGAATCCATGACCGTCTATAGTGAGAGGTATGGTCTTAGTAGCTTCTATTGTGGCATCTTCTATCTTCGATACATGTTCCCCTCATAGATTTATCTCTGTAGGAGTGGTAAAGAGCCTTGGTCTTATTGTTTTTCATTCTAATGGAATTTTGAATCTATACACACCATTGGGAGTTAGAGTGAGTGATGTACACTAGTGTAAGGAGTGTCCCCTTTAGGTCAGAAGGTGTCACTTTATATAAGATCTTCATGTCCTCTAGATGACAGGGTTTGACGTCATTCTATAAATGGATAGGCTCATAGCTTATGGAGCGTATGTTGATTGATATCATTATATAGTGACCTTCACATCATCATAGGGTGCAGTTTTTATCCACATGGGTGAATGGGATGTCCCGGAAATCAGACCTAAACCCACGCATCATGGGCTTGGTGCGATGACAGCCCAGAATGCTAGTTTGTTTCTGGATGATCAGGGAGAGAGTCAGCCAGAATTTCCTCCAGCGGTTGAGCGCTTCAGGGATGTCATTCTTGGGGACTTTTCCAGTTTACCTCCTAAGAGAGAGTTTGATTTCTGCATCTAGATAGTTCTAAGAGCTGTGCTAGTATCCATTTCTCCTTACCATATTTCTACAATGGAGTTGTAGGAGCTCAAGATGTAGCTAGAGAATATGGAGGAAAAGGGTTTATCAGACCCAATACTTCTCTGTGGGGTTCACCAGTCCGTTTTAAAAACAAGTTAGATGGAACTCTTAGGCTACGCATGGATTATTGGAAACTGAACTAGTTGACTATTAAAAACCAATATCTCTTTCCACGGATAGATGACCTGTTTGATCATATTCGAGGAGCTCAACTGTTCTCAGAGATCGACTTGAGGATTGGATGTCACAAGGTGCATGTTCAACATGTATTCATACCTTGTACTACCATCCGTAGCAAGTATGGGTTATACGAGTATCTGGTTATTCCTTTTGGCCTCACAAATGAGCAAGAAGTTTTCATGTAATTGATGAACTACGTGTTCCATCCTTACCTGGATTATTTTGCGGTGGTTTTCATGGCTGATATCTTGGTGTATTCTCACAATTGACATGAAAATTCCAACCATACTTTGATCTTTTTGGGTACACTGAGATAGAATCAGTTATATGAAAAATCACAAAATGCCACTTTTGGATGGATCAAATTCACTTCCTCAGTCACATTATCTCAGAGACAGGTGTTTCAGTGGACCCAAAGAAGGTGAGAGCTATAGTTTCTTGGGAACTTCCCAAGAATTTTTTTGACATACAGAGTTTCTTAGGGATAGTTGGTTACAAAATGCATTTTACACAAGACTTCTCATTCTTAGTAGCATCTTTGAAGGGATTGAATAAGAAGGGTGTGATTTTTGTGTGGTCAGAATCTTTTGATATAGTCTTTCAGGAGTTAAAAGGGAGGTTGACATCAGCACCAATCCTAATATTTCTATATCAGGGCTAGAGTTACACAGTGTACTGTGATGCTTCAGGTATTGGGCCGGGGGCAGTGCTGATGTAGGGGTGTCGAGCCATAGAATACGAGTCTCGGTAGCTGAGGCCTCATGATAAGAATTACCCTATGAAAGATCATGATTTAGCCGTGGTTTTTCTTTCCTTGTGTCGTTGGAGGCACTATTTACTAGGAGAGCATTTTGTTTTGCACACGAACCACAAAATCCCCAAGTATATCATTACGCAGCATGATCTAAATTTTATGCAGCGAAAGTGGTGGGAGTACCTAGTTTCCTTTGAATTTGAGATTTTCTACACACATGGAATGGGAAATGCATTAGATGATGCACTGAGAAGGAGGTCTCAGATAGAGGCAGGGAATTAGGCTAGTAGCGAGTGGCAACTTATGGTGTCGTTCTCTGAGATTATCTGGAGATGCATGACGGACATGGGTAGAAATTTCATTCATCCTTAGTTGTAACCTCTACCCATCTGGAAAAAGTTTGGATGAGGAATCTATCATATTTTGATGGCCTAGTTCTACGGGAAGGTGTGGCAGGTGAGGAATCTCCTCCTTGTTGGACAATAGGCGATGATGAGATCTTGCCTATCCATATAAGTTTCTAGGTTCCGGTATATATATGAGAGGAGATGATGTAGGAGTTTCATGCTTCAGCTTGGCAAGTGCATCTGGGTGTTACCATGATGTGATGTGACTTTCGATATCAGTAATGGTGGAAAATAATGAAGAGAGAGGTATATGGTGTTGTTTCGAGGTGTTGCACCTGTCAGCAAGTGAAGGAGGAACATTAGCATCCAGTTGGGATTTTACAGCAATTACCCATCCTAGAGTGGAAATTTGATGATTTTGGGACTGGGAAACTAAGCTCACCTCTAGTTAATGATGTTACGTGGGTTTTCATTGATAGGATTACTAAGGTTGCACACTTCTTACTGATCAAGGAGACCATAAGAGTTGATAATCTTAGAAATTTGTACATCGTAGAGGTGGTATGACATCATGGGGTCCCACACACAATCATTTACGATAGGGACGATTGCTTTATGTCTCATTTCTAGAATATTTTTCCTAGGGAACTGGGTACACAGTTGCTTCTGATCACAACATACCACCCTCAGACTGATGGTAAGTTAGAGATTATGATATAGGTGCTAGATGAAAAACGGCGAGCATGCGTCCTAGATTTTGGGGGGCTCATGGGAGAGGAACATTCCCCTGGTGGAGTTCTCCTACAATATCAGTTATCCAAAGATGATACAGATGGAACATTACGAGGCATTATACGGTAATCCATGTCATTCTCCCCTATGCTGGTTAGAAGCTGGAGAGGATGCTTTAGTGGGACTGCGACTCTTATAAGAGACTTTTGAGCATCTCTAGTTGACATAGAAGTGTATGTCTACTATACAGTCTCTTCATAAATCATATGTCGTTCTCCCAAGACGACCTCTAGAGTTCAAGTTCGATGATCATGTTTTCTTGCATGTTTCACTGAGGTTGGGACATAGACAGGTCAAGATACATGGTTAACATTCACCGAGATATGTCAGTCTAGTTGAGATTCTATAGAGAGTCGGGTCGGTTACCTATCATTTTCTTTTACCTCATATGTACTAAGCCATGCCTGACATCTTCCATGTACCTCAATTGCGCCATTATCACTGAGACTCATCTCATGTTTTTCAGCCTGATGAGGTTGAGTTTCAGGTTGATCCCTCCTTTATGGTGCTTCTGATTCGTATCATTGATAGGAGCATGAAGGTTATCTGAGGCCGATCAGTTCCTCTTGTACGGTTTCTATTGAGGAATTTCCATTTAAAGGATGAAACTTGGTAGAGGGAGGCTGACGTATGTGCTCCGTGGATGCAGTTGTTTTTAGATGAATCATGATTACCCTTCAGAGTGAAATTCAGGAAAGAATTACTATAAGGGAAGAAGATTATATGCCCCTGGGTTTTTCATGATTTACAAATCTTATTTATTATGTTAACTGTGTTTCTTTTATTTTTTGGATTAGAACCTAGCCCGAGTCGTGGGCTGTTTGGGATGTTTTTAGGATGTAAAGAGGAAAACATGCTGAAATTTAGCTGTAGGAAAGTTACATGTCATGAACATAGTCTACACGTCATGTACTTAAAGTACACAACCTGTACTTGGTCGTCATCACATGTAGCCAATCTGGCTCAGAAAAAAATATGTTGGAGTACACGACATGTATTTTCCAGTGATTTTTTTAATAAAAGAGGCAGTAGCTCATATTTTTGACATAAAATCTTATCATCTCATTTTTGTAACCCAAAATCCGTCTAAGCTATTTTTTCATGTAATGAAGCCATCATGACTATGATTAAAGATCTGTATATCAAATTGAAACTATATCTATAAGTACAAGATTCATTTTTAGTTGTTCTTGATTTTTCAGAACAAAGAATGTGCTATTTGGATTTAGGCTCATATTCCCTAATAATCAGTTCTTTGTACATTCTTCAGATTTATTCCAAAGCAGGAAGAATCAGGACATGATACTAGATGATTTTCCTACTAATGAGATAAGGTAGATGATATATACTTGTGTTCGTCTTTTAATGGTGTTTCTCGAGTGTTCAGCCGAAATGCCAATTTTCGGAAATTCCGGAAAGGTCTTGTTTTTGAGCAAGTATATTTTTGTAGCTATAATTGGACCTAGTAAGGTTGACCATGGGTTCTTTTTAAGTGTGTTCTCACCCATTGGTCATTTTGAGGTCCCTCGAGGGGTTCACATTAAGGGAATTGAATTTTTATGTTTAAATCACCAAAGGGGTTTGTTCTTGTGCTTTCCTAGTTAGAGGAAGAATATTAATGACTTGATTGCTTGAGTAGATAGTTTAGGAGATGTACTTCCTCATTGTTTATTGAATATAATGTTATTACTCTCCAATTTTGATAGCTTTACATGTTAAATGGATGATATGTGTTGGTATACATATATGTGAACGATTAATAACATGTTAAATGGTTTATATAGGAGGGTAGTCCCATATGCTTATGATAAATGGTGTGCATGAGTGGGTATACTTAGCGATTGTTCTTGTTTATATGAGTGGGTATAGTCACCTAGTTATAAATGTTTAACTTGAATGCTTGAAATCTTGAGGGATTACTTGAATGGTTTGATATATTCCTTGTACTTCTCTCTTTGGATATGGAATGTAGTAGTGGACTCCTTGGGTTGATTCTTACCCTTGGGTCGTGATTCTGTGGGATGCCTCGGGCCTTGCTACCCCATAGGATCCAAATTTCTTGGACTTGCGTAGGACTTGTTATCCACTTTCTCCATGGACCCCAACCAGTTCCTAACCGAGTTTCCACTAGGTATTCCCATGGGAATCAATTGGATTCCTCGGACACGTTTCTTGGATCCGGACCTTCTAGGTCTAGATATTTATTACTTGGATGTCTTGGTCTGCTGACACGTTTGATCTGGCCCTCGAGGTCCTCATTTAACTATACAACATGGTCATGGGATGCTACTTCATTATATGGAATGGGTGTGGGATACTTGTTCACTATATATAGTGTGGATATGGGTTACAGGATACAGATGGATGTATAGCGTGGCCATGTGACTTGTTTACATATTATAGTTTCCTTGTTTGGAGATGTGTCTCTTTCGCATGTAGCCTTGAGAGATATTCATTTTTACATTATAGTAGACTTATTACATGGGAATATGCACTTAATTACTAGTTATTTACACCTTCTAGAACTTTTGTAGAATTTTTGTTAGAACTATATAGTCATGGGTGGTTGCATACTGGGTTATTTATCTCACACCTTGTTTGGACCTCTTAGGGACCCGAATAAATTATATGATTTCAAGTGAAGATAAGGGAAAGTTCCTTAGTATAGGTTGTTGATTGTGTCTTGGAGATGTGGAGCATAGGACCAAGTAGAGGCTTGCGATACTGGGATTCCTTTTTGGACTTTTGTTCTTTTTGGGGACATGTACTGTATTACATTGTCTTGTACCTTCTTTGGCTTTTTTTCTATAAACGTGTACCATCTGCATCATATTTTTATATGATATAATTATAGTTATTGATATGTATATTCATGTATGGATTTATTACATTCACATTTCATCTTATTTATTCTCTTCTGTTATTTCATGTTTTTGACTTTCGCTGTGAGTCTCTGGAAATGAGGGCATAGTCTCCCCCACTAACTCACATACACCCTCACTGCTAGTTAGCAGCCTATAGCTTTTATGGAGATGTGCTTGATGCCTTATGACCAACTAGTCTTGGGGAACCATTTCGAGTGGCATCTAGGTTCGGGATGTTAAAGTCTAAAAATGATGAACAAACTATGATTTTAGGATCTATTAAAAAATAAAAAACCACCACACTAGTTTGCAGCCTCTATTGAATAGTTAGGGAAAACAATGTGGCCCACTTTTTCATACGGAACA
The DNA here is from genome assembly GCA_963277665.1 of Viscum album. Lineage (NCBI taxonomy): Eukaryota > Viridiplantae > Streptophyta > Magnoliopsida > Santalales > Viscaceae > Viscum > Viscum album. The sequence goes on from OY728136.1 coordinate 1,295,871,777, forward strand.
CCCCTCATGGTTAGGTTAAATTATGCATACTATGCTAAATGATTACTATTAACTATGTGGAACAATTTTTATTACTGAAAAACCCTCATGGTTAGGAGAAAATGAACATACTAGGATGCACGATTTTTATTAACCATGTTGCTTTGTGGTTTCTTCCACCTATCAGTTTTTGGGGGTTTAGAAAAATCCACAGACACCCTTTCTTACTCCATAACCACGCTAGGAATTTATAATAGGTCAATAAACAATGAATTAAACTAAAAATTAAAGGAATTATTACCTCTTGAAAAAACAATGTTCTTACCATCTTTTCCCCATAAGGAAATCATCACAGAGTTTCCATTCTGGGGATAATATCACACCACCTAATAAAAAAACCATCCACTTGGAATGTACATTGTCCTACCACTCCTAGATCACATCATGTACAAGGAAAAGCTACCATATCACCTGCACAAGAGGGAATGTACTACTTTGAAGGTCCTTCATGCTTCAATCTATGATACGAATAGGATGCTCCACAAACATCGAATCTACCTCTATCTCTACCTCATCATGCTGAAAGATATGAGATGGGTTTGAAGAGTACCAGTGGAGTTGTGAAACATAAAAGTCATTGTGCATATCATGATACCTATCAGGTAATAAAACTGATAGTCCACCATCCCAACTCTCGCCACAACATCAAAATATCCAACCAACCGATGTGAATGATTCCCTTGTTGTCAAAATCATCTATTCACCAGACTAGTCGATACATGCAAGAACGCCTTATCTTCAACCACGAAGTCTATAAGCCATATAAAGGGATTTGAATGTGATTTTTCCTAGAATTATATGTATTGATATACTTGAAAATTAGATGAATCTACACTAAAGTCTCTTGAATATGATGAGTTCCAAGTAGCACTGTCTCCCTAATCGCATAGAGACTCACTATTCAATTCCACCCTTAGAACGTTGTTTTAAACTTGTTTTGTAATGAATATTTAAAATATAATAATAAATTTCACTTCATGTTTTATTCAATGAATTAATGTTTATCGCAATTAAAAAGACAAATTATATTTGTTTTGAGATTTTCATTGAAGGTGGAGGTGATTTGGAGACCTGGAGAACATCGAGAAGAAAAATGGGCTAAACTGCATGGCATCCCCTGGATATTTGTCCATTATTTTGAGAAGTATGAGAATTATGTGAATCCAAATGGGCTTAAACCATGTGTTCTGGTCTCAAACATCATGGGATACAACTCTTATCAAGGAACAAAATCCCAATTCAGCCATCTGGGGGCCCATCTGAATTATTCTGTCCAGGGGACAGAATCTACCATAATTCAAAGGTTTTTTTTCTGTCTGTTGACCATATCTCCCAATCCAATTGTTTAATGGCTGAAAATTTTGAAAAGGATATATTCATGAGTCCTTCCAAATACTCTTCTCTTTAGGGAAATTCATGATATGGATTTCCACTATTCCAAAATGGAGATACAAGTGTTATCTCAAAAACAGGGTGCTCAAAAGCATGTCCCATTTTCGCTATAAAATGGTACCATGGGAACCTCATCTGTAATTTCAGCCAAGAAGCAATGTTTTTCCAATTCAGAGTCTTTGATGAGTATCCTCCTCATCCTAGAAGTTCAGAAGGCCATTATCCAAATAGGGATATAAATAATGAAGAAGAATTCTCACCCGAGCTTTCTCCTCCTCCCATTGTAGAGCTAAATGGCTGGTGATCATTGCGAGGGAGCTACACAAATGAAGATGGAGTTCCAGAACATAATTATCTATTTTTTTGGTTCATATTGTGGTTTTAAATGTTCTTTCATATGTATCTTAATTTTTTTATTGATTAAATTGAAACACCGTTTATTTCTTAATGGATAGGTGTGAGATTTTAAGTGTGTGTCTTGCATTGTTCCGATTGGACAACATAATAACCATTTTCATTCCCAAAAATTTGTGATTACAATGTTTCTTTACAAACCTTAAAGCAATCTAAGGGTCTGGAACATGAATAAATTATTTTTATGTCATGATTTAGTTCAAATCACTTTATTTTAAGAGGCTTGGGTGTACCCAGGATATTGGTTAACCCTCAACCAAATGATTACCCTAAAACCTAATATTAAATTAAAAATTCGGAACTATTCATGTTTTGTGGTAACATAGAAATGATCACTTATTTATCTCATATTTTTCATAATACACTTTGTTTTTCAACTTTATAACTCTTAAAATAATGTTACTTTCATGAAACTGTTTTCAAAACCACCCCCTCTATTGTCTTTCTTATTAAAAATACACACTCAAAACCTATAAACGCTCCTTGAGGGATGACTAAGGGACTACCCTAGACTTAAAAAACATCATTAAATCACTATCAATTTGACATTCCATGACAACACATTTACTCTCCTTCCTCTAACTAGCATCGAGGTGAATGACATGGCCTATCATATTATGAGTCTGATAGATAAATTTGAATCATCACCTAAAATATATTATTATTTTGAAATTTGGTAAGTGTTAGGTTTTTATACCATGATCATCCAAAATCAATGACACATGTGTAAAGAATTTCCAAAAAAAACTTTTATCATCCACTCAAATTCCCCATTAGTCTAATGGTGGTATGCTATGCTCAGAAGAACATGTGTACCCAAAGTCCTCTTCATGCATTTCCGTAAATAAAATTTAAAATTAGTGTCCTTGCCTGATATAATGGTATGTGAAACTGTATGAATTTGGACAATCTTATTGACCTATATTCTACCATGTTCATCTTCTAATAAGTTATTCCTAAAATTTTAAAAGTGTACAACCTTAGTGAGCCTATCAATGATCAGTCTCATTTCATCATTGAATCAAGGGGATCTTAGTAAAACATTCACAATGTCCACACACTCATTAATGGGAAACATTTGTAGGATCCCTATAGGTCACCAGTGTTCCACCTTCACCTATTTTTATGTGTAACACCTAGTAATAACACTAGTTATCTCCCACTTCTTTCCCACCAACTAGTAAGGGTAAATAAAATCATGATGAATATTAGTAATAATTGGATGACCATCCAAAATAGAATCGTGACACTCTCACATTGACTATTCTCAGATTTCTATAGGATCCTAGACTCACCAATGGATGCGCAAGGCCTTATCATTACCAATGATCTATCCCGATGGTGGTTCCTAATTAGAAATACTCTCCCTTAGGAATAGGTCGTAGAGAGTTGAAATCTAAATCATCTTCACTCTCTGAAAGAGAAAATAACTTACTAATTAGTCCACAATAGTATTCTATCCATGTTGGTTATGTACCTATAAATGGATCTCATAGATTAGAGCCATCAGCTACCACTCACTACTATCCTCTTACACTGAATTTTTATGAACCATCCACCATAAAAATTCATCATCTACTTTTCTATTTCTATCCTTATATGCGAGATAAATGTGGAAGGACTATAGGTGCTCAAACAACCTTATCTCCCTGAGAATCAGGTATTTCTATGTGAAAATATTAGTTAGACTCTTGTGGTTTGAAAATACCACAAAGTACTCTCCAAGAAAAGAATCCCTTAAAAAACCCAAGGCATGAACCATAACTACTAACATGAGGTCATGGGTTAGGTAAATCTTATTATAAGTCCTTATATGTCTAGAACTCTATGCAATGACTCAATCATCATGGATCAAAACTACACCTAGGCTGATATTTTATGCATCAAAATAAACCATATATATTCTTATAGGATCTGGTAGAATTATGATATATGGTAATGTTAGTATCCCTTTCATCTCCCGAAAGGTTATCTCACAATATTTTAACCATAAAAATTTAAATCCATTATTATTCAAGACATTAAAATGTTTTGATAAGTGTGAGACATTCAGAATAATGTATATATAATATCTAGCCAGTCCCCAGATGATACTTATTTCAAAACTATTCTTGGTAAGCTCAATAGTGACCGCAACTCTCACCTTATTTAGGCAAACTGATACTCCTTCCCTTGGGATAACATTACCTATGAAGTGTACTTTATCGATCCAAAAGTACAGTATATTGATATTATCATACATCTATTTATCACTTATTATATTCAGAATTATCTCAAGACATTTTTCAAGGATTCATCAATTATAAGAATACACTAAGATTCCATCCATTAAAACCACCACACATAAATCCATATATAGGTGGAGATATTGATTCATGAGTGCCATAATTTTTTTGGTGTGTTCGTGAAACTGAACATAACGATGATATACTTATAAAGACCATACCTTCTATGAAATGTTATATAGGTTATGTGTGGGGGTCTCACTTATAACTAATGTTAACCTAGCCTTAGATAAGTACTTCAGAAAACCTAAGCTCTTCATAGCTGGTCAGATAGGTCATCTATATGAGGAAAGGGTATGTTTTCTTTATAGTAAGACAATTTAATTATTAGTAGTTCACACATATCCTGATGGTTCTATCTATCTTTATGGAACAAGTATTGGTGAACCCCATGGAGAATTACATTGATATATAAAACCCTTTTCATCGAAATCATATATCCTCCTCTATAGGTCATGTGCCTTTGTAGTAGCTATCTTATAGGAAATAATGGATACTACTGCAGCTCCAAAAATTATCTCAATTGAAAAACCTACCTATCTCTTGGTAGGTAGTAATTAAAAGTTATCTGTGAAAATTTCCGTAAAATGATCTATTCAAGAGGTAAATCTTTCAAATGTATTCCCTAGTCCAATGTATCATGGAAAGTAATATGATCTGTCACTCCACCCAACCCATAATGCTTTGGTCCAACTCTATCGACCAAGATATCTTATTCAAATTTGAGAAGATAAATATCACCCATTGGTGATGTAAATCAACCATGTGTAAATAGAATTCCACATAGGAATTATAGGGAATAAACCAATACTTTTGGTGAAACTAAGACTACTCCACTCCCACACTCTGCTCCTCCATGATGCCCCATCCACGATGATGGCTACCCCCTCAGTCCCTCCCCCGCCATTTTGGGAGGGACTTCATTCATCCACTATAGGAAAACATCACTTATTCGTGACCTTTTCTAATCTTGACTCTATTCCCCACTTTCGTTCCATTTCTCTCATCCATAAAGTTCTAGACCTTTTCAAGGGTTTTCTAGTTATACTGATCCTGATTATAGAATTCATAGACTCTTCGTCTCACATCATCTTGACTTTGGTGGCAACATTCAAGCATCAATTTCCTTATATGGACATGTTTTGATGATTATATTTTGGTTTATGAGGTTTGAAAAATAGAGATACTATTGTCCTACATTACAGTAGGAATTTTCTGATTCAATTTACTTTAATGAGTAATATGATCCAAGCATGGTCCAGTGTTCCTCACATATAAAATGGATCTCACATATTCTTGTTCAAATGGTAATACTATTTTCGTATGAAGTGGGAATCTCCATCTATGTAAAATTGGGTCAGTTTACCATAACATTCACTCCCATTACAGAATCTCTCTATTATCGGAATGGTAGGTAATTTAGTAGGAAGATTTTTGTTATCTGATAGTAGAACAAGGCTTGTTTTCCACTTGGTTTCTCAATGAACATGAGATTACGTTGATGATTCAAATGGTCTAATCGAATTTATGTGGATTGTTGTAGGTGAAGAATTTCATTATAAGAAACATGTTGTCTTCGTGAAAAGGGTTGATTTCGTCTCTTCATGTAACAAATTGGGAAATTGAAAGGTACTGTAACGGAGTGGGTTGGGATACCACATCTTGTTGAAGGAGGCATATGGGTGGGGTTTCTTTATTTCAATCCCTCCCTGTTAATCCAAGTGAAAATACTTTTACTATGAACTAGGATCCGAGAGTTGAGGACATTATTTTAAGATTGTTTCATGATTTATGTGTTCCCCAGTTGATAAACATGACATTGAGAGGTTCTTGATCCATGTCTTCTCCCTCCTTTGTGGAGATAGTTAAGGTCGGGGGTGGGGGGGTTCAAGGCCAGGTGACCAATCAACACTCAGATCAAGATGGTGAAGGTATTCAAGCTGATGTGAGGGTGATCGGAGATATATAGAACATTACTGAGAATTTGGTAGTGTCTTCACATATCTGGGTTTGTGATAAATGAAGAGATTCTAAGTGAATCCTAATTCATAACCGCATCTCGACAATTAATGAGTTTTGAAAGGAAAATGGGGATACTAATGGATTGAAAACCTTATTTACAAAATGGAAGCGCAAACGGGTCAGTTCTAGATATTAGAAAGATGAGGAACCAAGTGAAAAAGATGGGTATTCCCAGCTAGACATGGACTATGAATATGACTCTTTTTTGGGACTCGTTCAAGGAAAAGGAAACAAGGTAACCTCATGACCGAAAATTTTCTAGTTATAAAGGGGGAGAAAAAATCAAGACCCCTTAAGGATTATTCAAACACCACAAAGACAATAGTAACCAGATCTTCAAGAAAGACCGCGTGAAAGTGTTCAAAAGTTATATCAGGGGTATCTTTATTGACTAATGATGTGAAATAATCCCCTAAAAAAATTCTATAGGAGAATACCTGGAGGATTCCATAACTTCTGTGGTGGGAGATGAGTTGAAGGTGTGTACAACGTTAGATGACGTCTCAGGTAGGGAGGGAGGGAAATTAGGAGTGGGGAGGGAGAAAAACCTGGAACTGATAATAAATTCTATGGAGGGAACGTCGGGGAAGTTAGGAAAGTATGATGAAATTAGTGAATCCTCATTGGACATCATTGATTGATTGTGGTGGTAGGAAGATGCAGAGGTTATGGATAAATCATGGGACCTACATAAACACTCTAACAAAGAGATGATGGAGATAGTCTTGAATATTCATTATTCTAGTTAGGATGAGGAAATGATTATTGGGTGATTGATTCAAGTGGAAATAAACATGGATTAGGATGATTGGATTGAAAAGTAACATTTAATTATGACTAGATGCTTTAATGGTAAGAAGATTATAGTGGCATAGTTCTTGCAAAAATGGTAAAAATTGGCCTACCAATTCAAACATATTTTTAATGATATATAAAGTAAAGAGGTAACATATCATTCCTAGAAATTATATAGGAAGGTCACATCTAATTTTTCAAATTTGGACTTTAATAATTATATTATCTGTTGGTGAGTTTGATTCTCCTGGTTGAACGTGAAGGATTCACACCTTTTCAATAAAAGTTCTTATAATAAAAAATTTACCTTAGAGGAAGAAAACAATCCATCCCATGAATGATATCAAATCCTATATTCTCCAGGATTAAGATGTCCCATAAAAAACAAAGAATTATTACTTTATGGGGGTATTTCCTTCACTAGTGCACACTCTCTAATAGAATTCTCAATGGGGTATCAAGTTTCATAACACCAAAAAAGTATTAAATATCAACCCTAAGGATCTACATAGTAGTCACAGAGTTAAAATAATGTGAACCAACTCTATCAAAAAGATAATATATTAAGGTAAAGGCTACTAAGATAGTACCTATAATGCTATATGTCCTAGCACCCTGCTCCATAGGTATAGTCTTCATTGAGTAAATATTTCATGATCCATGACCATGTACTACAAATTGGATACCTAGATCAGATCTTCTATATTGAAGCTATGTATCTTGAGTCTATCCTCCTGGACCATGTCCACATCCTCAGCCTATATGGCTACAGGTAGTCCAGCATAAAACCTAACATGGGAGGACGAATCCTATGTCTGATGATGGATTTTTTTAGATCCTCTACCACTAAGAATATATTGGAAGGTCTGAAAAAATTTGGGAAGATTCACCGTCCTTCGTAAAGCTCAAAAATTGATTGGATATTGATCACATTGAGGTTTCCTATAATTCCCTTAACCCAAGTAGCAATAGTGATATTAATATCATCATTATTTTTGTAACTTATTGTTAGGGCCAATAGGGGCCTATATACCCTGAGAGGGGGGTGAATCAGGGTATGGATATTCTTTTTCAAAGTTCTTCCTACCCCAGTGGATCTTGACCTCTTTATTACAAGGGTCACTTTGTTTTCTCTTGTGTGTAAACTGTGATCACTTCTTTACTTCTTTATCTAATGATGATGCTTTGAATGCAGTGCAGGGAAGCAAACAGATAGACATAGAGATTTTTACTTAGTTCACCCTCACTGGGCTACGTCCAAGGAGCATATGCCGACAAGTTGCCGGTCATACCAAATTCCACTAATCTTCACTAGTTGTGGATACAATGTTCAGGCTAGATCACTTCTATGCCTAGGCTCACTGCCTTTACAATATTTAGGGTCAGATCACTGCTTTCCCAAGGGTCACTCCCTGTTTCTCTCTCTCTGGCTCACTGCCGGTGGAGAGGATCACCTTCTTCCTCTTCCTAAGCTCACTACTCTTGGAAGGAATCCACTCACAGTTTATAGACCTGTAGGTCTCTTCATTTGCATGAATGAATGCATCTTTCTCTATGTGTAGATGCTCTGTTGAAGTACAACTTTCACCTGAAGATGAATATCTCTTTGCACCGAAGGTATCGGGCAACGTACCAGCTTCCACGCAGTCCGAAAAACACTGCTGGAACAAACCTTACTTGGCGCGCAAGTCTACCTCGGCGCGCAAGTCACAACGGGCGCGCAAGTCCTCCTCTGACACTTGCACAACACAAGCTTCCTCAACTCCAAACTTGCGCGATTCTCTTCCTTTTACGCCCAAACCAATATTGGCACGCAACTGCCAACCGGCGCACAACTTCTAATACCGGCGCACAACTTCAACCACTGGCGCGCAACTTCACCTGCGCGACCACACACACCACATGCGCGACCACCACACCTGCGCGACGGGAGATTTGATTTCTCAAATAGTTTAACTCCGGTGAGAATGAAGAGGGGGGGTCCAGTATTTATAGGAAAATTGACCACCCTGCGCGACGGCGCGCAAGTCACCTGCGTGACCCAGTCTCGGCGCGCAAGTCTTCTCCCCTTTTAGACACTTGCGCGACAAACTCCCAAACTTGCGCGAACCTATTTCCTTAGCCATATTTTGATCTTCTGATCTTGAAAAACATATGGCGCGCAAGTTTCCTGTACTCCAAGTCCACAGCGCGCAAGTCCCTTTGCCAAAAACACTTTTCTTCATTTGCCGATTTTCAGGCCCTAAAATTTGGCAAACACTGGAAAACGGCGCCACCTTGTATCTGTTCTTTTGTACCGCCTCCAGATCATCCATTCCTTTTATCAATGTTCTTGAATCAAACATGTATCGTTGACCTCATCTCTTGAACTCGACATTCCACCATGAAATCCTTTTTGTCAACAAATTTTTATGTCATTGTTTTTCTTTGTCAACAATCACTACTCAGATGTCCACTTTGTCAACAAACACAATCACCTCAAAAATGCTTCAATGATACCTTGAGGGATTTTTTCCCAACACTTATTATAATAATATTATCCTAATAGATGTTATTAATTCATACTATTTTGAGAAATTGAGAACACGCAAAAAACATTTTATTTAATAGAACACTGAAAAAATATTTTTTTTATAAGGATAATGACTCAATATAATTTAGAAATCTCCATACAAGCCTAATTAGCAACACTTGAAGACCTCCCATCAGCATAATAAGTCCAATTGTGTAGCCTTTATCTCTTGGTTCCATGGTAAAATGATATAAAATAGTAATAATAATTTAAAGAATTATTATAATAAGATGAATATACAACACCATTTTGGAGAATTCTTTTTATTCATTTTGATACTCATAAACATTATAATTTATAAAACCTTTTTTGACCATAGTTCAAAAAATAGTCGTTGGAATTTGTTTTTTAGTGATAATTTTTGTTTATATCCATTGGGTGTCTAAAAAATTTAAAATGAATTTAAATTTATAATTTTATTTAATAAAATTAACAACATTGTAATGTTTTAATTATTGATTAGATAATATAATGTAAGAGGAAAATAAAAATGGTTTTATATTTTTAAATAAGAATGGAAAACTAATTTTAAAGTGTTAAATATATATATAAGTATATATATTATTCATCTTATGTCTAAAAAAATCATATTAGGATAAATAAAAAAAATTAAAAAAATTTCTAAGTACCCCCACAACCAAGAGAAACCACTAGGGATAAGACGGCATGGTCTAGTGGGGGCACAACACAAGTAAAGCTCAAGTAGAATTTCATACCTTATATAGGATGGGAGGAATTTTCATGAGTATGGGTGGACTGGATATCAGTTCACATGTATAGGTTAGGCCAAGGCCCGAGGAAAGATCTCATGTATAACGATCTCGGTGTGTACTGGTGATTTCAAAGAATGACACCTACACACAACCATATAATATGGTCTTAGGAACAAAATTATTTTTATGTGGGATGTGTTTTTAAATGTAGGATCAAATCTTGACTGTATAATCGATCAGTTTCCAATCTCGGTGGGACAATTATTTTCCCCTCTTGATCCATACATTTCACACTAGAGTCATTTCTTTCCATCCATTCACATTCCCACATCAAAATCTTTGTCATCCCCTTATTCTTCCCGAATGGGCCTATCCTTTATAATGTTAGTGTTTTTTTGGACCATTCGATCACTCCTCACCTAATCACTGTCATCCCATCATTTTATCAAAATTGAGCCTCCAATTAAAACTTGTTGGGTTCAACTCCATCTGTCCAATTCTCTCAGGTGTGATCTCAACCGCCATTTCATATTTTATTTTTATTCTCCATTATGAACCTATTTGAAAAGCACAACTCAACAGAACAAAACCCTCTTCACCCTCCACTTTTCTTCTTCAAACCTATGGATAAGTAGACATCATCCCATGATGCTGCTCCCATTTCCATCCATTGTCCTAGTCAGCTTCATTTTTCACAAGTTTGTCATCTTAATTTTTATTTTAAGCAATAACCCATCATATTTTATACATGTTTAGATTATATATATATATATATATATTCAATCAACCAAAATTTATTCTAATTTTTCACTAATCATCGTTTTTGTTTTCTATGCTTTGGTCAATTATGGATTTCAATTATAATATTTTCTAATTGGAACATGATAATATATATATATATATATCCCTCTTTGCACACCCATGGACACCCGAATCTCACTCTTCCAGGCCCTCTCATAGTGTCCAAAATCTCTTAGCCCCTCTTTACATCCAAAATCAATTAAGGAATTCAATTTGATTCATGTTTGATTTAATGAAGTTATACATGTATATGTATATAAATATACAGAAATGTGTAAATATATATATCTTCTCTTCAATAATTTTTTAATCATAAAAATCCATTTTAATTTCTGTTCCTCATAAATCATTCAGTTCATCCAATTCATGTAATGATTTTTTTTATTTCATAAAATTAACATTATTATACAAATATATACTAATGTATATATGTCTGTATAAATTTTATATTTATAAATATAAATTAATATTTATAGAGTTTATTAAACAATAATTTTTTTAAATTTTAGTTTTAATACTCTTGTATTTATGGGTGTAATTTTATTATTGTTTAAGTTATGTTGATTATAAAGATATATATTTGTATATATGTTTCAATATTTCTGTATTTGGACTTTATTATATTGAGGTTCTGTTTTAAATTCTATTTCTAAGATAATATAATCATTTAACAAAAATATTTCTTGAGTTTTCAAAACAAAAAATTATGTATAATGTATAATGGTATATATTAATATATATATATATATATATATATGTATGTATATTAATTTATTTATTAATGTTGTCTCATAATTTATTTCCAAATCTATATGCGATGTTACAATTTTTTCTTATTCAATTAATTTATTGTATATATTTAACTGTAATTTTAGTTTTAAAATGATAATAGTTATCTGTTTATGTGACAATTCTAAACAATCTATCATTTCATGTGGGATTCTATATCTTCATCCCTTAGAATTTCATACATAATTAGTTATGTACATAATGTAAATTAAAAATGACATCCCATGAATTTTTAGATCATGTAGGCCTTTTAATTATTTATCCAGTGTATTTATGATTTATAAATATTGATGGTTATTACCTGAAATGGGATTCTCCTAAATAATATTTTTGAATCACTTAATAAAATTTTGATGACATGTTATGAGAACGTTTATTTTCTTTTAAAATAAAATAATATTATTTATGTAATGTTTAGATTTTTTGGGTTAGGATTGTCGAATTCAGGTATATTGAAATAGGTTTCAAAATTTTCACTAGTATGTTATGTAATGTCTTTACGACTTAACTGATAAGTCTTAATGTAACTTTGTTCCATATACATTATGACTAGAAGCCTTATGTTATGGTTTTTATAATGAACTTCAAAGTATCATAAATGACCCAACATTAATTATTTATTTAAAATGGATAATTCCCAATGATCATTTCAATTATAATTATTTTCCAAAAGTATAAGTTTTCTAAATTTATTTATTTAGAATTAAAATTTAATGAAAATATAATTTTAATTTTGTATATTTATTTTTAAGAAGTATTTCTAAAGAAATTACAAATTTTTTTAAAACCCCTTACTAGGAATTTCAAATGCTCTCCATATGTTTTAATTTCATTTTTACAGGTTTAGCAGATCTATCAGTGATATATTTTTATATATGGAGGAAGCGCATTGAAGAATATTTTTGTTTAATTAATTTTATTTTGTACAATTAGGATGAAACTTAATTGTTGAATATAATTCTTTAAATCATAGACTGCTAATGTTCCTCTACTATGTAATATGTTTTATAATTATTCAGTTTCTTTTATAAAACTAATTACACATCATGTTTTAGCATTAGATATAGACAACTGGGATCAAGGTCATTAGAGTTGGTATTAGAGGAACAGTCGATATAATTCTGGAAAATTAGAAAAAAAATAAGCATATCTACCTTATAAGAATTATTTTCCTTTATATATTCATATGGAAGGTAAAATATCAAAAACAAATCTTTTATCCCATCCAAATGAGATACTTGAAAGAATAATGCTAAAATCATGTTTGGATGAATTTGAGCACTTTTTAAGTATTCTGTTTATTCTACTAATGTATTTATCAAATATCAAAGACAATGATTCTAATATCATTCTTTCAAGGATCAGGCTTCATTTCTTTACTTATGGTGAATTCACAACTCCCATACTATGCACGTCATGGAAATACTTTAAGGGTCTATTTAAATGCACTACCTAGCCAAAAACATTTTTCCTTTAAGAAAATTTTGAGAAGATGTTGAAGATGGTGACCTCTGACGTAGCTTATTTGTGTCAATAATTGAACTACCATTTTTATGGGAGACTTTTTTATTTAAAATTTTTTGACAACGAGGTAGTTCATTTGGTCTAAAGACATGAATTTCATTTCTCTGTCTCCTAAATTTACACCACTCAGGCCACTCTCCCAAGATACTATCACTTTATACATGATTTTGACTCTAGTTTCTCCTATTGTGTTTAGGCCATAGAAATTAAAGAATTTAAAACTATAATAGGTATTCATTTAACCGGAAGGAAATATAAAAATCCACGATACCAGTGGAGTTGGAGAAGGTACGAATTAAATGTTACAATTTAATTTTTAAGATTAATACTAATTAAGTTATCTGTGTAAGAACATCAATAATTTGTTTTAAGAAATAATGAAGTGGGGATGTGATTACAAACAAATTTTTAGGGTTCAATTTTTTTAAGGTAGGAGAATATAATTCCTCAAATCAAAGTTGTAATAGTGGTGTTAATATAATAAATATTTTTGTCACTTATTATTTTTATTTAATGCAAATAAATGTTATTAATTCAAATAAATTCAAGAAATTGAGAACACATAAGAAACATATTGTTATTCGAAAACTAATACATTATTTTTTTACATGGAAAAAGACTTTAAATATTTTAAAAAACTAATGTAATGCTTGATTAGTTCTATTGAATGACCTCCCATCAGTACAATAATACCAATTATGTAGCCTTAATCTCTTGGATCCACTATAAAAGAAATAAATTAGAGAGTATAATAGCATGAGTTCTTAGAACAATAGTAATGTGAGACACATTTTTGGATAATTTTTTTGTTCCATTGGATACCAATAAACATGGGTATTTAGAAAACATTTTCTATTTATTATTAAAAAATAGTCATTGGAATTTATTTGTTTAGTGATTATTTCTATTCATAACTGTTGGGTGTTTAAAAATATTAAAATGAATTTAAATTTATATTTCTAGGAAATAAAATTTTCAACGTGTAATTTTTTATTTATTGATTCGATAATATAACATTTGAGGATAATAAAAATGATTTCATATTATTAAAAAAAATGGAAATGTAATTTTAATGTGTAATATATATATATATATATATATATATTATTTTTCTAATGTTTAATTAATTTCTTAATCATTTTTAATTTTTTTTATCAAAAATTTGGTTGTGTACCCACCCAACCATGAGTAGCCACTTGGGCCAAGCCCCCAAGATCAAATGTGGACCGAACACAAGATAAGCCTGAGGTGTAGGTCAACTCGTTTATAGGATGTGCAAAATCTACCCAAGAATGGGTGGACCAGGTATAGGTTCGCTTGTATAGGTTGGGCCAAGGCTCAAGGTGGTATCCTATGTATAAGGATCCCTATGTGTGTGTTGGTGATTTCAGAGAATGAAACACATGCCTGGCCTTATAAGGTGGTCCCGAAAACCAAATTATTTTGATTTGGGATGTATGTTTAAACACGAGATCAAATCTCAACCGCACAATCAATCTGCATACGGTCTTGATCGTCCATTTCTATTCCCCACTAAATCCATCTCTTTCACTGTAGACACATTTCTTTCCAACTTTTTGATTTCCAACATCCACTTTCATGTCGTCCCCTTCTTATTCTCAAACGGGCCTCTCCTTTATAATGTTGACTTTTTGGGATCATTCGATTATTCCATGCCCAATCTCTATCGTTCCCTTATTTTATCCTGATAGAGACTCCATTTAAAACATGAAAGGTTTAACCTCATCTATCTGATTCTCTCAGGTGTGATCTCAAATGCCCGTTCATTTTTTGGTTGTCTTCTCCATGATGAAATTTTTTGTGACGCATGGGTCAGCCAAATGAAAACCACTTCCTCCTCTACAATTATTCCTAAAACCTTACAATCAATAGGCATCAACCTGTTATGCTACTCCCTTCTCCATCATTGGTCCCAAAAAGCTTTGTTTTACATTAGTCCGACATGGTCGGTTTTTTTATAATATAAAACCATCAGCTTCCCTACATGTTTCGAATATATATATATATATATATATTCAATCAACGAAAAGTTATTATAATTTATCACAAATCAACATTTTTATCACATTGATTTGGTAAATTTTTGGATTTCAATTAGCATATATTCTAATTGAAACGTGATATATAAAAATGTATATATATTTCTATTTCCATACCCATGGACACCTGAATCTCACTCTACTAAGCCCTCTCTTGGTGTCCAGAAGCACATTGCCCCTCTTTTGATCCAAAATCAAATAAGTGATTAAATTTGATTCCAGTTTGATTTCATCAAAGTATATATATATATATATATATATTAAAGTATATACATAAATTTTTACCCACCTTTATATTCTTTTCAATAAATTTTTAATGAAAAGTGTAAGTTTTAAATATTTTTTCCTCATAAATCCCTCGGTTTATCCAATTCATTAAAGGATTTATTTTATTTCATCAAATTACCTTCATAATACAAAGATATACTTATGTATATATGTATGAATGAATTTTATATCTATCTATATAACTTAATTTTTGTAAATGTTATTAGTTAAGAATTTTTATTTCAAATTTTACTTTTAATCCTATTGTTTGTGTTGTTTTAATTTTATTAATGGTCAAGTTATGTTGATTATAAATATATATATATATTTATATATGTTGCTATATTTCTATCTTAAGATTTTATTAAATGGTGTCTTTTTAATTATTTTTATAAGATAATATGATTGATTATCAAATGGTATTATTGTGGTTTCAATATAAAAATTTATGTATAATGTATAATGTTGTATATTTATGTATATATATATATATATATATATATATTTATATATGTTTATCAATTTATTTGTTAATGTGGGTTGGTCTTTTAATCAAAAAACTATATATGAAGTTAAAATTTATTCTTATTCTACAAATTTATGGATTATATTTATGTGTAACATTCTTTTTTGAATGATAATAGTTATCCTTTTTGTTGAAAATCTAAATATGATATTATTTCTTATGAGAATCAATATCTTCACCACTTGGAAAGTCATGCATTATTAAGAATGGCCATGATCTGAATTATAAATGATTTCTAATGAATTTTCATATCATGTATGAATTTTAATTCTTTATACATTGTATTTTTGATTTATAAATTTTTATTTCAATTTCAAGCATTGGATTCTCCAAAATACTGTTTTGGAATCCCTCAAAAAAAATTTGATGAAATTTGATGAGAAAGATTATTTTATTTTTAAGGAAAAAATATTATATATGTAATTTTGAAATGTTTTCTGTTATGATTGAGAAATGCTGATCAATGGATTTTTTCAAAATTGGTACATGTATGTTATGTGATGTTATAGAGAGTGAACCCATATGTATTATGAGAACATTGTTCCATATGTGTTATGACTAGAGATCATACGTTATGGTTTTTATAATGGTCTACCAAGTATCATAAATGACCCACCTGAAATTTATTACTTTAAATTGATAATTCCCAAAGATATTTCCAATTATAATTATTTTGAGAAAGTACTGGTTTTACAAATTTATTTATCTAGAAATCAAATATTATGAAAATATACTTTTATGTTTGTTTATTTATTTTAAAGAAATTTGTTAGGATAATTTACTATATGTTTTAAAACTCTTTAATGGGAATTTTAAATGCTTACCCTACATTTTAAATTCTATTTTATAGTTTAGTATATTTATTAGTGATGTATTTTTTGATGTGGAGGTAGCACACTGAGGTATATTTTGTTTAATTAATTTTCTTTTGTATAGTTTTGATGAAATTTAACAGTTGTTACTAATTATCCAAAACCAAGATCGGTAAAGTTCCTCTATTGTGTAATATTTTCTGTTATTATTTAATTTATTTTATAAAAAAATTACATAGAATATTTCAGGACCAGCTTCAGCTAACTAGAGTTGAGGCCTTTACATTTCTCATGCCTCTGCTTCCCGCACTAATAAAATATTATAAAACCACTAGTACATGCACTCTAACTAGTATTTCCCTCTCGAGATGTCTCAAATTAGTGTTTTCTGCAACCCGATACTGCACAACTAGGTGAAGATGTTGAACCGCATTGATCTGGGCATCCAATGCACCAAAACTTTTGTTTCTTTAATTAGGAACAGATTCACTATTTAAGACATGGTAATCAAACAAAAAATATGCACCTCATATTGAATTTGATTTCTAGTCCAATACTAAAAACATATTTCTTTTTCTCGATCATTAGTGGTATAATTTGGCATGAATATATGAATCTTTCTAGAAACAATAAGAGTAGTTCATAAAAGACGTATAAATCACCTACAAGTTCATGAACTTACATTGATGATCATCCCATAGGGTCTCAGGGAATAAACAATCATAGAAACTAGATTAGAAATCCCCTTAAATCACTTCTTGATACTAACATGCCTAGTTCAGAATATCCCACATAAATTTGTGTATCCTCGAAGAATATAAGTAAATAAATTCACTCTCCACTCAGGAGGGGTCTCCAGATAATTAGAAATAGATAAGATAGTATCGACCCATAACTCTGCTTCCTAGGGACCACCATCCCCTAAAAAAGTAGGTGTATGTTGTTACTGAAACTCCTCTACCAATACTCCAATAGAATGAGTAGTTTATAGGGATCTATGTTTATTTTTCACAATCCACATACATTACCCTAAAAACTAGTCATCACTACCCTCATTGGGATCAATTGGAGGTAAATCAAATGGAAAAATTGGAGGTAACACTAGTGGCTCAAGGCCCATCACCTCTAGATCACGGTCGTCACCACCCTACTAGAGCATGACACGAGGTTGTCTTTGTATAATAGCCCTAAAAAATCCAAACACACACATCATATATTAGTTTTTAAAAGAAATTGTATAGATATAATAATAATATAGGTAAAATTCTTTATATGCCAAATTCAAACCCCTTTTCCTTCTTAGAAAACTAGGCCTAGGTGATAGGAATGATCATAAGAAGTAGAATATATGTTTCCTACTTCCCACTAATAATGTCATGTATGGGTTAAGATCATTTTTTCACTATAAGGGTATTTGTATATCGTCATTCTATTAAAATTTATGAAGGAAAACCACTTTAATTTGAAATAGGTATGACTAAAGATTAATAATTCTTACATTTACATAATATACCTGTCATCTAAAGTACCAATCTTAATTTATACATTTACAAGAATTATAAATTTGAACTGGTAGTTCAATTAAATATATATAGACATTTACATTTTATAAAAAAATGTAAAATGTAATATAAAATGATTTGACTATATGAATCATCATCACCAAACTATATAGGTATATTCACTCATTAGATTACAAATGACATTCATGTATTTAAAATAAACAAATAGTCTAGTCTTCTGACCTTAATTACATAACTAAAACATGTGATAATTAGTTAGTTAATGTGTCCTCATTTATCAATAGGATAAAATGGAATTTAATTTTATGCATACACATTAATAACCCATCATCTAATCCCAAGTTTTCTAAATAGACATTAGTTTCATAACTAAAATCTCATTCAAGGATCATACTATAAGTATAATACAGTTTGGAAACGAAACCCACATGGCATGTCTTAATGAATTACATATTAACCCTAAAATCCACAAAAAATGGTGCAAGATCAATGCTTCATTTCCATACTAGGACAATTAAAAAATTTAATCCAACATCAAACTAATAATTAACATCACATATCATGTGAATCACCCAATGGTGGTATCAAATGAATCGTAACACATGAAATATAGAACAACAATTTCACATTCCAAGGGACATGGGTTTTTCCTCGAACATGGGTTAGTTACTCCAAGGAAGGACTTCTGTACATGTTACAACATGTTTCTAATATCAGGTATAAATTTTACATGTATAATATAAAATAAAATGAAACCTCATATACCAATTTTTTATTTTTGGATCCATGATCCACTGAGTCGTGCCTAGAGTCAGCTTGTCACATGGCCTCAAACATGACTCCATATTGTTTAGTGGCATCTTAATAGCAGTGAGGCTTTAAGGTGGTATACCAGGGACACGATTCCCTCATTATTAGAGTATCACAATTTAGAAATGATGTATAAGTAGTGAAATAATAATATCAACCTAAATTAGAAAGTTAATCATCCTAATCAGATAATAATAAATATGCCCTAAAAGGAAATATCTAGTACCATAAACAATATGATGTAATTTCATGTATCTATAAAAAATGAATAATACAACATGGAATATGGAACACATACATACATGAATGAGAACATAATTAAAAGAAAAAATGGCATCTTTAATAGTATCATAGTTCATAACAAAGTCTAGTGCTTCCCCACTCACATGGTATAATCAATCAAACATCATCAAGAACTGGGAGATTTTATTATTCCTACTTGAATATATATAATCTTCCCAAGTATCATCGGTGACCCAGATAGGGTGTGAGATGAAATTTGTAGGAAAACACCACCATTGTCTATAAGAAATCCATTCTGTGCTTGTAGACTATAACTAGGTGTAGATATCACAATTATGATATAAATTGAATAAAAAATATAACACATGATCATCAATATATAACATTTATAAGGTACCAAAAACATATATTAATTGGCTTGGAATACTCTACATGTGTAATAATTATCATACCTATATGGACCAGGAACCAAATAAATAACCTGAGCAACCTATATCTGAAGATGTAAATGTATTTGATAGTAGTAAGTGCCATAAATTGATCATCCCCAGTGGTGCCACACTATAATGATCATATATAGTGACATAGGTTCCATACAATATTACCCTGAATGGTTCCATATCAAGACATAATATTTAACAAACTGTTAGTCAATTAGGTGTTGTATAATCATTTAATAGGTGGCATACCATTAATAAGTTGGTTCCATACCATTATACAATATGTTCTATACCATTATTCCATAGGTGATATACCATCAATTATCATAGCTCCCATAACATAAATATAGTTGGTTCCATACTGGTAATCCATAGGTGTTGTAAAGTTTTATAACTAAATTTTCCATTCTGTGTCTAATACATTTCAAAAACCATTTAATCATTTTTATTATAATTTAATAACATAGATAATGATACATGACCCTCTCCCGCTATCTTTTTTGTTATAAACGGGCTCCCACTGTGAGGATACTGAGCTCACGCAACCAAATGGGTGGTTTAACACTATAATGATACAAGAACTCACCTCATGGGTGGCTCGGGTTTATGTTTTAAACCTCTAACCATATAAATAAACTATAATGGAAACTCGTTATGGTGAAAAAAATAAATTTACGTTTTATGATCTAGTTTAGGTGAATCAGCCATAAGGTCCAGTGTGTGGAAAAATGGAAAATAAAAAATAATTGACAAAATCATAGTGAAATGTTAATACTACCTACATTATGCCTATGGTACATGTCTCATCGAGTATTGGGCCTTAGTTTTGTTGGGATCAAAATAAAATGATATAATAGACGAATGGATCATCAATATGAGAAAAATAAATGAAATTATTAAATGATTGTATATATTTAAAATGAAGATCAATGTTAGTTAGGGTACAATTTTTATAAATAACATGATGGTTTTAATATTTATCTCAAAAGGTGTTACCTTAATTCAAAAAATAGAAGGAATGATCATTAAAAATCATAACTTAATGGGGGGGAGTATATAATTTTTTTTTGTATTGGTCCTAAATTTTATTGCCACTTCTTGGATAAAATTTAAATCATGAAAATTGTGTGTAAGATTTTACATGACACTCTTTTAAGCATTAATGGTAAAAAAGATGATTTTCATAAACATCATAACATGATCGAATAAGGAATAAAACCTAGATTTTAGCATGATGTAATTGGTCATGATTATTGGATTGTTATTTTGGATATTTTTTGATGAAAATTTCAAAGAAAAGAAGTTTCTGTCATGTGTTGGAATGTCTAAATATTTTATATGGTTATTTTAGTAATAAATCTTAATGGGTTAATAAAAATTATTTGAAACTAAAATATTTTGAATATCATGAATATCATTCCATCTTTGTATTCATGTATTTTATATCTAATTATGAATATTTTCACTAATATTATTTTTGGTTTCCCTGATTTGTGTTTCTAGATGTATCATAATAATTAATGATTCCAAAAAATGAAATATTATACAAGAAATACGAATCATCATAAAGAATCTATTATGAAACGATACTTATCACATAAATGCATGGATTACTATTCAATGTAATTAAATAATTTCACTATGATTTCAAATAACCTTATGAAAAATTAATCTGAGAAATTTGATCCCAATGAACCTATATTTTCATATCTACCACAAAAACTAGGAACATGCCCCTATCCCTACCTACATCCATATAATATTCCCAAGTACCATGGGCTTCCGGGATAGGGTGTGCAATAAACTTTGTAGACCACCACCAATAGATTCAATAATAAATCTAGAATATGCATATGGAAAATAATTTCATCAAAATAAATATTGTATGATATAAAATGAATAAAAAATATTATAATTGAGCATCAATATATAACATTTATAAGGTACCAACCATATGTAGTAATTGTCCATCCATACTCTACATATGAAATTAGTATTGTACCTGTAACGACCCAAACTTTTATTAATGAAAATTCCTCTTGGTCTGATTAATTGTATTACTATGTAAAATGGTTATATGAGACATATGGTCTTACTTGGTTTTATGTTTTTTTACCTTCAAATACCATTTGAAATGATACCATTTATAATATAGTCAATGAACAGTAATCACATGATTAATATAAATTTATGGCTTTAAAAATTCCAATTTACTCTGAAAAAGGAAGTGATGGCCTCATCATGTAGAATTTACCCATACAAATCCCATTTTTCAGAGCTTGTAAAGGACGTGGCTTCACTAGTCTTTTTCCTAACCAATCCAAAGCTGATCTTCAACATGTCAATCTTGAACGAAACTGCCTACAAGAGAAGTGGAAGTTTATAGATATTACCACCTGAGGGATGTTATCTGAGCCACCACAAGAGTATGTCATCATCACATACCTTACCCTTAGGTCATATGCGGGTGTTATAAGTGGATATGTAACAGAACCCTGTCACTAGTAATATTTGAATTATTTTTTTATATAATAAATAATATACAGTAATTTTATTATTGTTACTTTGTAAATAGTTTTTAAAGAAAAAATAGTATTTTTTTGTTAATATTCAATTAAGAAATATGTATTGATAAATTAATGGATTTTTCAATTAAATAATGTTTTAATAAAGTATTATTACTAAAATACTTTTTTTTTAATATAAATGATCATATAATTTTTTTTGAATAAAATTATAATTTTTATTAAGGTTTGAAAGCCGGTTTTTTTCAAAACCCATTAATTTTGATAAATGTGGGTTTTTATATTAAAATTAAAAATTTAAATATTTTTAAAATTATTTCTATGAAGTGAATACTATTTTTGGAATCAGGGCATCAAAATTATCCAATGGTGAATTTTAAATAATTTTTCGAGAAAGTTGAATTTTTGTGTAAAAAGTTAAATACTGTATAAATATATAACATGTATTATGACATCAAAATGACCCAATAGTGATATAATAAAATAATATAAAAACTGTATTCGGGCAATATATATTTTTCCTTTATAAAATTTTACTTAATATTTTTTTGATTAATTTTATAGTGCCTCAGTAGACCCTCCAAGACTTATAAAACATATTAATTTTTTAAAATGATTTCCTTGAGAGTGTGACCAACCTCCATATCAGCACACCTAATATATTAATAATTTCAAACATTGGATTTATAAAATAATGTTTTACCATATTCTTTGGAAAAAAGCATGGGTTGGTTGGTGGTTTTGATTAGTTTAATGTGTAGTGTCCAAAACCTAAATAATAATGAATTCCCTCTCTTTTCCAATATAAACCAACCTAATCTACCACTTCAATTCACTAAAAACCCTTGGATAACGTCCCAAACCTTCCCTACTCTCTTTAAAATCCCCCTAAGTCTCCTTAAGATCCCAATAAGCCTCTATCAAGCTCGTCCCAAGCCTTTGGGATCACACTTCCAAGTAAAGGATTTCTTTCTCTCATTTTTTTGTCCAAGTTTCTTTATGTTTCTATACCATTATATTTTCAATTACAAAAGTGGGGGTATGATTTCTCACCTCCCTTAAACATATCTCCTTATATTTGAATAATTATAAACCCATTTCTCACTCATTAATTCCTCCCATGTACAAATGTTACCATGTTGAAATTCTGTAAGTGATTTGTGTCTCCTAATTTACATTCAAGAAATTCTTCTATTGTATGAATATAAATTACCTTATATATGTTGTGGCATATGTCTATATGACCCCATTACTGTCCAATTCATGTAAATATTATGAGACACCCATTTCTCTCTCATCAACCACTTTTATGAATTATTATGTCACGTCGTTATGCTGCCAAAATTGCACTGTGATTTTCCAAGCCAAACTCATTGTTTGATGAATACCATGCCCAATTCACTATTAAGGGTATTCACATTTATTAACAATTACATATTTATTATAGAGATTTTTGTTTTAATTCAACATTTCTTTATCATGGAATAAATTATGATGTTTAATGCATCCATGTCATATGATCCATGTGGCACACTTATGCATGAAATGAAATGATTAAGGGTTCACCC
Source organism: Viscum album (assembly GCA_963277665.1). NCBI lineage: Eukaryota > Viridiplantae > Streptophyta > Magnoliopsida > Santalales > Viscaceae > Viscum > Viscum album. The sequence goes on from OY728136.1 coordinate 1,295,895,897, forward strand.
TGATAGCACTCCAATGCATGGGGTAAATACTAGTATCATGATATTTCATGTTAAATGAGGCTTTATTCATTCTAATTAAATTTAAATTATGTTTAAATCATGATTCATGAGGAATGTGTATTGGGTCATGCTAATATCTTGTAAAATGTTGTTTCCACATTTCCATGTTATGATAATCATACAATATCATGCCTTTAGGTTCATGTTTCTCTTATTGTCCATTAATATACCTATTTCCTATAATGTAATATATTCTTCATGTCATTCCTTATTTACTCCCTTTATAGGAATTATTGTTCACCTTTTTCTTAAGCTTTTCCTCTGGTTATACCAAGTAATGTTATGTACGAAGGAATGTGTGTGGTCATGTAAAAGAAGATTTCAAAAAAACGTGTATTTAAGGTTTTAATTTGTTATGTAATGTTCCAAATCCCAAAAGACACAAGACCTATCGATCTTCTATTTTTTATCAAGTGAAAAGTTTATGAAATAAATTATTTTTTAGTGTGAAATAAAGAGAAGTGTTGTTATAGTTGGTATCAGATGATAGGTTTAGTTATTTTTGGGATTAGGATGAGAAAACCCTAGTTAAGACCTCAGGGATAAGACTTAGTATAATAAAAACATTTCTAAATTTTGGTGAGTATTGAGTAATTGTTTTATCCATAAAATACATCCCTCACTAGATACGAGCAGGTAGAGGTGTCTCTGGAAGAGATGTATCTAGGGGTAAAACCCAAAAACATTGCTTTGAGCTAGACTCGAAGGGGAACTAGTGCACGAAAATGGACCTTGTTGAACTATTAGTTTCAAAACTCATGGGGGATATGATTTATTAAATTTATATGATTGTTATGAACCATTTTTAAGGGAATAAAAAAATTCAAAATGAATAAGTCATGGGATGTATATCATTGATAACATAGATTGAAGAATTTAAATTCATAAGTTAAGGAAATAATAGTAATATATAAGTTATCACTATATATTTTTTGGATTCCCATTTTATGTGTTACCCTTGTCGTTCCTTTTATTACATCCAAAGGCCACTTTTAGGAAGACTCGGCCTGAAAACCGATGCAAAGACGAATGTGATGACTGCTCTAATGTGATGCCCAATACAGTGGGACCGGGAATCAAAAACATTGTCATAATACTCTCTCAGTTAACTAAAGTTTTGGATGGAATCATGGGTAAATAGGAACGTTCAATCCCCCCACTATAAAAGAACATTCCTTAATCGATAGCTTCCTGAGAAAATTGCCTCTTACTTTTAATGGACCATCTCATCGATCAATTGTCGAATAATGGATAAAATCCATTGAAAAGATCTTAAATATCCTTCAATGTTTCGAAAAATAGAAGCTTATTCTGGATGATTATCATAAGGAGGGTGATGTTAATAAATGGTGGACATTGATAAAAAATACAATGCTTGAGGAGGATATCAAGGTGTTGGAATAAAAGGATCTCTGGAAAATGTTTTTCAATCAATATTTTCCTCACAACCTATGACATAATATGGAAAGAGACTTCCTTACCCTCAAGAAAAAAAAGACGACGAATCCATCAGAGTGTATGAGGAAAACATCACAAGTATTTCATGATATTCCTCTGGAATTATCATTTCCCCCGAATGCAAGGTTGACCACTTCTTTAGAGGTCCAAAACATAGCCTATGGAAATCCCTATTGATCCGTGACTTCAAGAGATACGAGGAAATTGTTCAATTTCCCTAAAAGTTGATAGGTAGATTGAAGAATATCAAATGTATAATGAACATAAGAAGTGTAAGGTGGACTTTAATTATGGTGGTATGATGGTTAAATCCAACGATGCTAAGAATATATAGCACCACATTTTACAAAGGTGCAAAAAGAATCACCCCAGTAATTGCTTGAAGGGGATGTGGAAATGCTTTATGAGTTGAAGAAAAGGGAACTTGGCCGTTATCCATCGACAAGAAAAACATGCAGCTGCGACAGAGTAGAGGAACACTCTATTTGACCCTCAATGCGTTGTTCATTTATAAAACTTCATAGAACCAGGGCACTTTCAAACCATTTCCCTAGGCCAAGGGTTATTGGTTGAAACCAACAACCTCAAAGGTAGCACAAGCGAGATTTTTCCATCACTTCTACCGAAGTGAACCCCGACAATGAAGTCGTGATATGTACTTTAGTTATTCATTCAAGAATAGCAAATGTAATTTTGATTCTGATTCTACACATTCTTTTATATCCCAATTTTTACATGAAGAATCCAATCACCACCACAAATCATGGACGTAAAGATGTTGGTGAGAATGAAAATGGGGCAATCATTACATCCCATGATATATCTCCTACCCAATCATAATTTGCGGATTGAAATTCCCAGAGAACCTCTTCATACTCCCTATAGCAGAATATGATGCAATATTTGGCATGGATTTTCTTTCCCTATATAGAGACAAAATAAATTTCTATGAGAGTGAAATCACTTTCCATATGGTGAATCGACCCTCGATTCTATACACGGGCAAGGAGGAGGACGAATCTTCTTTAACACCATCATCTCAAGAATTGATATTACTTCCCTATGGGCATGTGTATCTTTTTGAGATGATTGAGTCTAAGGAATCAACCATCCTAGAATACATGCCTATTATGAGGGAATTCACTGAAGTGTTTCTCGAGGAATTGGTTGTTCTTCCTCCTAAAAAGATGTTGAATACACAATTGATCTTTTACCTGGGGCTCCACAAATATCCAAGACTCCGTATATAATTGTTGTTATAGAGCTTGAAGAGATGAAAGAACAACTATAGGAGAATTCAAAAAAAGGGTTTATACGCCCGATTTATTCACCATGGGGTGATCTAGTCTTCTTCATCATGAAGATGAATGGGTCAATACACCTTCACGTTGATTATTGTGAGCTCAAAAAAATCATGAGAAAGAACAAGTATCCTCTTACCTGAATTTATGAATTGCTGGATTAGCCACATGGAGCAGAATAAATCACCAAGGTGGATTTGTGGTCAGGATATTATCATGTAAGGGTGAAGAAGGAGGATATCCCCCACGCTTCTTTTTGTACAAGGTACATGAATAATGAATTCATAGTAATGCCTTTTTGACTCACTAATGCTACAACAATTTTTATGGAAATGATGAATAGAGTCTTTATAGATTACCTCAACAAAATTTTGGTAGTCTTTATAGACAATATTATATTACACTCCAAATCCAAGGACGAGCATGAGGAGCATCTAAGAACTATACAAGAGACCGTTCAAAAGGAGAATCTCTATGCAAAGTATAGAAAGCATGAGTTCTGGTTGAGGGAATTCTCATTCTTGGGTCATATCATCACAAGCAATGAGATATATGTGGATCCCTCCAAGATATCTTCAATTGAGGGATGGATGAGGTGAACATCGGTGATGGATATCCACAACTTGCTGGGGTTATCTGGTTTATATCACCGATTTCTGTGAGATTTCTCAGGATTTTAAACCCTCTTACCAACATAACATATAAGGGAGTCATGTTTTCTTGGAGTGATGAATGCAAAGAGAGATTCATGGAGTTAAAAAATAGTATTATCAGTATTCTCATGCTCACACTACCCACAAGTGGAGAACATGTTGTTGTATTTATTGATTCTTTAAAAAAGGGAATGGGCTGTGTGTTGATGAAAAATGAAAAATTCATTGTCTATGCTTCAAGGAAATTGAAATTTCATGAGAACAACTATCCAAAAAGTGATTTTACATCGGCTGTAAAAATATTCACTCTGTGAATTTGGTGACATTACCTGTTTGGTGAGAAGATGGAAATATACACAGATCACAAATGCCTCAAGTACATATTCACACAGAAATAGTTGAACCTGTGCCAATGAAGTTGGTTAGAGCTGATCAATGACAATGACTACTCAATCCATTACCACCCTAGTAATGTGTACAAGGTGGTAGATTCTCTAAGTATAATGGACCCAAAAATTAAATTATAGATGAAAATTGTAAGGGATTCAATCTTATTATATTTGATAAATATGGACATGAGAATTATAAACAAGGGAACATCATCAATCCTTTCACAAATGATTGATCAACCATATCTTCTGGAAATGTTAAAGGATGCTGAAAAGGTTGATGCGGGAATTATTATGAAATTGAAAACTATCAAAAAATGGAAATCCTTGTAATTCAATGTTAATGATGAAGTAATTGTGAGATTTGGGACAAGATTATGGTTTCTATAAAATCTGGAGTTAAACAATAAACTTTTCGATAATGCACATAGATTGAATTTCTCTATTAACCCATGAAACACAATGATGTATTGAGATATCTGAGAGATTTATTATTGGGATAACATGAAGAAGGAGATCGCTAAGTATACATCAAAGTGCCTGGTATGTTAGCAGGTGAAGGATGAGAGGTAGAAGTATAAGGGGATGAGGCAAGAATTATGCACACCAGCATGGAAATGAGAGAACATCACCAGAGAATTTTTCACCGGACTTCTGGAGACATCCAAATGAAACAATGCTATCTGGGTTGTTGTGGATCATCTTAAAAAGACTACACACTTAATTGAAACTCGATATGATTTCTCATTGGATAAACATTCACATATATATATATCAGTGTTGTTGTATGTCTACATGGAGTACCACTATCTATTATATCCTACCGAGATCCATGATCCACCTCTATGTTCTAGAAGAGTATTTAACTTGCTCTGAATACCGAGTAGAACTTTAGTACGACTTATCATCCTCAAACTGATGGCCAATATGAGTGGACTATCCAAACACTTGATTACTTGTTGAGAGCATTCTCAATGAACCGCAAAGGATGATGGGTTAAACATCTTCCTATGGTAATGTTCTCTTACAATAATAGTTTCCAATAAGGAATCCAAATGGATCCTTATGAAGACCTTTATGAGATAAGGTGCAAAACACCGACACGTTGGGATGAATATGGGGAGCGAAAACTCATAGGTTTATAAATGGTGTATAAGGATAATATCATTCAGCAGCACATTAAGGCTGGTCATAGTCGACCAAAAGATATATGTTGATAATCATCAACGAGAAATATATATTTATGATGGAGACATGGAATTTCTTTACATATCACCGTGGAAATGACTTATGAGATTTGGTAAGAAGGGAAAGCTTAGTCCAAGGATCATCAGCCCTTTTTGATATCCTTAATCACATTAGATCAGTGTCCTGTTGACTTGAACTCCCACTAAATATGCCTCATGTACACGATGTGTTCAATTTATCACTCTTGAGGAAGTACATACCTGATACATCACATGTACTCAACATAGAGGTGGTATAATTAGTGAATGGCCTCTCCTATGAAGAGAAGTCAGGGAATATATTAGATCATAGGTAAAAAGTTCTAAGAAAAAAAGGCAATCCTCCTCTTCAAGTTGCTGTGAAAATCCACAAGTTTGAAGAGGCAACATGGGAATCCGAGGAAGTGATGAATCATAGTTACCCACATCTATTTTACTGAGGGAAAATGAAATTTTGAGGGTGAAATTTTCTAAGGGGGGATGATGGTAACAACCTAAAATTTTATTAATGAAAATTCCTCTTGATCTGATTAAATTTCTTACTAAATAAAATGGTTATACAAGACATATGAACTTCCTTGTTTTTATGCTTTTGTATTTCAAAATACCATTATGAAATGTTACCACTACAAATAAATTCATTGAATAGTGATCACATGATTAGTATAAATATAGGGCTTTAACAAATCCTATTTAATCTGACAAAGGATGAGATTGACTAATCTAGTAGAATTACTCCATACGAAGCACATTTTTTAGAGCATGTAAAGGAGGTATCATCACTGGGATTCTATCTTGACCATACCCAAGATGAACATCAACATGTTAAGCTTGAACAAAACCACCTATGAGAGAAGTATTTGTTGATAGAGATTACCACCCGAGCGATGTTATCAAAGACACCCCATGAGTTTGTCCCCATCGCACACCATACCCTTAGGTCCTATACAGGTGTTATAAGGGGTTATGTAACAAGACCCTAGTACAATTACTATGTGCATTATTTTTTTTATCGAATAAATAATATGGATTAATTTTATTATTGTTACTTTGTAAATAGTTTTTCAAGAAAAAATTGTATATTTTTAGTTTACATTCAATTAAGAAATATATTTTGATGAATTAATGGATTTTTGAATTATATGATACTTTAATAAAATATTGTTATGAAATTAATTTTAATTAAATATAAATGATCATATTATTTTTTTGAATACAATTGTAATTTTTTTAAGATTTGAAAGTTGTTTTTGTCAAAACCAATGAATTGTCGATAAATTTCAGTTAGTATTATAAAATTAAAAATTCAAATATTTATAAAATTATTTATATGAAAATAATATTATATTTTGAATCATGACATCGAAATTATCCACTGGTGAATTTTTTATAATTTTCTGAGACATTCATATTTTTTGGTAAAAATTTACTACCATTGAAATATATAATGTGTTTTATGACATCATAATGACCTAATAGTGATATAATATAATACTAAAGAAGTTATTTTCGGTAAATATATGTTCTAATTTTAAAAAAATGTGATTCTATATTTGTTTTATTAATTTTATGGTGCCTTGGTGGACCCTCCAAGAAATATATAACATTTTAACTTTTTAAAATTATTTCCATGAGAGTGTGACTCAGATCCACCTAAGAAAGCCTAATATTTTAATAAGTAAGGACATTGGACTTATAAAAAAATGTTTTCTACTCCCCTATGGATAAAAACATTGGAAATATCCATGTTTTGTTTTGTGGTTTGAGTAGTTTAATGTGTAGTGTCCAAAACCTAAATAATAAAGATTTCCCTCTTTTTCCCAATATAGACCCAACCATGATCCCACTTTTCTTCAATAAAAACCCTTGTATAATGTCCCTACCATCCCCTCATCTCTCTCTAAAATCCTCCCAAGGCGCCCATTCTCCCAAAATCCTCTCTCAAGCCCCTCCCAGGCCTTTGAGATCAGACTTCCATGTAAGGGATTTCTTCCTAACTCAATTTTTTGGCCAAGTTTTTTTTTGTTTCTACACCCTTTTCTTTTCCATTAAAAATATTGGGTTATGGTTTATCACCTCCAATATACTTCCCTCCTTATTTTTTAATGATGAGATACCCTTTCTCTCTCATTAATGGCTCCCAATTAAACCCATTACCATGCTGAGATTTCATAAGGGGTTTCTATCTCCTCATTTACATTCAAGAAATTATTTTGTTTTATGAATATAAATTCAATTACATATGATGGAAAATGTATCTATATTACCTCTATAATGTCCATTTCATGTAAATATGGTGAGTCACCCCTTTCTCACTCATCAACCATTTTTATGAATTTTTTTTTCATGTTATTTTGCGGCTGAAATTGCGCAGCGATTTTCCAAGCCCAATTCATTGTGCAGTGAATACTATAAAAATTTCCCTATAAAGGGTATTCACATTTATTAACTTTTAAATATTGATTAAAGATTTTAATTATTATGTCCTCATTACTTTATCATGGAATAAATTATGATGTTTATTAAATCCCTATTATATGATCCATGTGAAACACTAATGTATGAAATGAAATGATTAAGAAGGGTGGGCCCTGATAGCACTCCCATGCATTGGGTAAAGACTAGTGTCATGATATGTCAAGTACAATCAGGGTTTACTCATGGTAATTAAAGCTAAATTATGGTTTACTCATTCTCCATGTACAATGATCCCTAGGTCATGCTAATATCATGTTAAATGTTGTTGTTGTATTTCCATGATATGATAATCATTCTATATCATGCCTTTATGTTCATGTTTCTCTTGTACCCCATTGATATGACTATTTCCTAAAATGTACTATATTATTCATGTTATACCTTGTTTACTCCCTTACTAAGATTTATATCCCACCCTTTTCTTATGCATGTCCCCTGGTTATCCCATGAAATTCCAAGTACATAGGAATGTGTGTGGTCATGTAAAAGAATATATCAATAAAGATGTGAATCTCATGTTTTAAGTTGATATGTAATGTTACTAATCCCCAAATACACTAGACCTCTTGATCTTATATGATGTATGAAGTGAAAATTTTATGTAATAAATTATGTTTAAGTGTAAAATAAAGAGCCGGATTGTTATAATACCTACAAGGTCTAGGTCCCAAGGTAACACCCTCGACAACGTATATACATAGATATAAATGTACGTGGGAGTCATAGGTTCCATACCTTGATCCTAAACTACATTGTCATTATATAATGATAAAATTTAGGGATGTATGTTCCAAACATTGCTACCCAAAATGGTGCTACACCAACATATAATAGGTGTCATACATTTAATAAATTTGGTTCCATACTATCATTTAATTTGTGTCATACCTTTAATAAGTAGGTTCCAAACAATTATTTAAATGGTTCCTTACCTTTAGTGATTAAGTTCCATAACATTAATTATCAAATGTTTCATTCCTTTAATATATCGAATTCCATAGCATTAATCCATAGGTTTCATAATTTTAATAACCAAATGTTCCATACCATTACAATTCCTTTAGACAAACATTTAATGATTTTTATTAAAATTTAATAACATAGAAAAGGATACACGACTGTCACCTGAAATATATTTTAATATAAATTGTATCCCACTCTGAGTATGGTGAGATCACACACCCAATTGGGTGGTCTAATATAGGAAAGATATAATAAATCATTGTATGGGTGGCTTAGGTTAATGTTAAAAACGTCCAACCATATCAAGGAACTATAAGGGAAACTCATTAGGGTGACAAAAATTATTTTAAGGCTTATCTTCTAAATTAGGTGAAATAATAAAAAGGTTTGGAATGTGGAAAAATGTATAATAATAAATAAACAACAAAATCCATAGGTGAATGGTATAGACCATACACCTTATTCTTGTGGTACATGCCTCATCCATTATTGGTTCTAATTTTGTCCTATATTAGGAAAAAATATAAGAATAGTTGAACACCCTAAAAATAGGGAATATAAGCCACAATAATAATAGTGTCATTACGAGGAAGAAAATTGAAGAATGAAGCTTAAATACTAAATCACCTAATGAGAGGAATCCAATAATATAATAGGCCATTGATTATGATCTTCAAATAAAAAAATATAAAAGAACGTATGTGGAAGCACATTGAGGAGCCATCAAGGGAGGAGATGAAAACATCATGTCATATAGATGATGAAATAAGAAATAAGGAAATGTCTAAAAGAAATTTAAGGGTTAAATGGTTAATTTTATCAAATTTTTGAGGTTACATGGATTAACAATATAGTTGGCCAAAATGTACGCCAATTGTGCTCCATGCACTAACTATATACGGTCCTCACATAGTTCTTGATCATGGGTTCTGTAAGACCCCTGGTTTTTCATGAGGTAAATATCTTCTTTTGGGGTTAAATTTGTGGATTTACATTTTTCCTTAGACCCTAGGTCGGGTCGTGGGCCATTTGGGTTGTTTTTGGTAAATTAAGGGGAAAACAGGCTGAAATCTGGTCGCAGGCCACGTACACGTCGTGTACTATTTCCACACACTATGTACTTCAAGTACAATCCGTGTACTTGTCCATCACAACATGTACCCAGTGTGGCTCAGAAAAAAACCTGTTGGAGTCCATGTTGTGTACTTGTCCCCTGGGATTTTAATAAAAGAGGTATTAACTCATATTTTTATTATAAAAGCTTATCCTCTTATTTTAGGAACCCAAAATCCATCAAAACTTGTTTTCATGTATTGAAGCCCTCTGAACTCGGATTTGAGCATCGTTTGTCACATTGGAACCGTATAGGTATTTAATCAATTCTTTTCTAGTCTTTCATGATTCTTTGGAATAATGACTGTGCTATTTGGATTTAGGCTCATAATCCATAATAATCTATTCATCATATGTTCTTTAGATTTCTTTCAAAACAAGACGAATCAGGACACAATACTAGACGAGCTATCTACTACCAAATTGAGGTATGTGGTCTATAATTTCTTATGGTTTTTTTCAAGATTTCGACTGAAATTCCAATTGTCTGACTTTTCAATGAGGTTTCATTTTCGAGTGAGTAACTTTTAGTAGCTATAGTTTGACCTAGTGAGGTTGACCATGAGTTCTGTTTAGGTGTGTTGGCATGTGTTTCATGTTTTAAGGTCCCCTAGGGTTTTGTATTAGTGGAATATCTTTTTAATTATTGTTCAAACTACCCTATGGGTGTGTTCTCGTGCTTTCCTAGTTAGAGGAAGCCTGTTAATGGCTTGATAGATTGAGTAGCTAGTTTTGGAGATATACTGCCTAATTTCTCTTTTAATATCATGTTATGCCTCAACTATTTTGATAGCATGGAAAGTTAAATGGATGATATGGGTGGGTATTCCTATATGTAAATGATTAATGACATGTTAAATGGTTTATATGGGAGGGTAGGCCCATATTCTTATAATAAATGGTTTACATGAGTGGATATAATCATGGATTGTGATTATTAACGTGAGTGGGTATACTCTCAGGGTTATAAATGTTTAAAATGAATGCTTGAATGATTGAATTCTTGAATGCTTAATTGAATGGTTTGACAGATTCATTGAAATTCTCTCTTTAGATATGGAATGTGGTAGTGGATGTCTAGGGTTGATTCTACCCCTTGGGTCTTGATTCTATGGGATGCCTCAGGCATTACTAACCCATAGGATCTGTATTTCTTGGGATCATGTAGTTATTTCTATTAACATTCTCCTAGGACCCCAACCAGTGCATAACCGAGTTTCCACTAGGGATGCCCATGGGACTCGATGGGATGCTTGAGACACGCTCCTTGAATCCAAACCTCTGTGGTCTAGATATTTATTACATAGATGCCTGGGTCTGCTGACACCTTGGATCTGGCCCATGGGGTCTAAATTTTACTATACAATGTGGTCATGAGATGCTACTTAACCAGACAGTGTGTTCATGGGATACTTGTTCCATTTATATAGTGTGGTTGTGTGTTTCAAGATACATATGGATATGTGGCAAGGCTGTGTGACTTGTTTACTTATTATAGATAACTTGTTAGGAGAATACTCTCTTTTTAATGTATCCTTGAGTGCTATTTAGTTTTACTTTACAGTTGATTTATGCCATGGGAATATGCACTTACAGGTTGTTTTCACTTGCTAGCACTTTTATAGAATTGTTGTTAGAACTGTATAGTCCTGGGTGGTTGCCTATTGGGATGTTTATCACACAACCTGTCAAGGCCTCCCTAGGGAAACAAACAAATTATATGATAGTAGGATATTATAGGGTCAAGAACCCTGGTACATGTTATTAATTGTGGCTTGAGAAAGGGATCATAGGACCAAGATGAGGCTTGCGATGCTGGGATACCATTTTCGTCATTTGTTCTTTTTAGAACTTGTATTGTATTACATTACCTTGTACCTTCTTCGACTATTTTCTAGAAAATTTTACCCTCTTCATCATTTTTTTACTTGAGATACTTCTAGTTATAGATATGTTTATTCCTGTCATTTTATATTAATTTCATTTATCTTCTAATTTATTCACTTGCGATATTTCATGTTTTTGACTTCCGCTATGATACTATGGTAATGGGGGCATAGTTTCCCCAATTGGCTCTCCTAGGTCATTGCTGCTAGTTGGAAGCCTATGAAATTTGGGGATATGATCTTGAGGCCTTGTGATAAATTGGGCTTGGGGCATCGTTTCAGGTGGCATGTGGGTGCTTGGCATCACAATGTGGTGTTACAGGGTTTTCTTTTTTCTGGTTAACTTATTATTAGGAAATGTTAGACAAATATAGGAAGGAAATGTAGTATGGTAATAAACTATGCCTGAGAGTAGCTACCATGAATACATAGAAATGGAAAATTTCCTCCAATTGAGTTCTAATTTTCTAGATTTTGACTATTACAGTTGATTTGATTTCACTATTGGGTGATGCACTTGATTTCTTCTATTACTGTTAATGAAATTATTGGGTTCTATTTTAGTTTCAAACTGATGATATTAGGGTGTGTCATCTCATGCATCATATATACACTTTCTAGAATCTCATGCCATGCATTATGCAATTCCATCTAGGATGTATTAGATATTTCATTCTATTTTGATATTTGATATGATTGTTGTGCCTATTGTTATGTTAGTTGGGTGCAGTATAAAAATGTGTGATGTCATCTTTCAATCCAAAAAGAGTATGGGCCCATATGAATTGGGAAAAGACACACTAGTAAAATGTAAATGTTGAATGATCTTGTTATATGTATGATTTGAATGTGAGAAAAGTTTTTATTTCATGAGGTGTTATGGGCCCTCAGGGATTCAGATATTAGTAAACCCTTGGTAAAATTTCCTGAATTATTGAATGTGAAATGGAAAGAGTAAATCGAATGGATAAAGATACTTGACCTAGACCTAGATTTTGAGTGGACGAGAGGCACATTCTCTAGTGCTTCATTGTCTATTATCTATACAGTCCTGGATTTAGGAGCAGGTTGTAGGTTTGGCTATGTTTTTAGGAGGGTTATGGCCTTTCCTATGGTTGTGAGCATTGTTCAATGATATTGTCCCTCCATGAGGCATGATATTGGAATTGTAGAGACATTCTACCATAATTACCTCCAATGGTACTCCATGATGGAGGAGATTACCACAATTAAAATATGGTGGGCCACGAGCTACCGTTTGATCCTCATATAGTGCCATCATCGACAACTGAGGCTATTTTGGACACAGGTGATGAGGCATAGTTCCTTAATGGTTTGGATTCACTACATGCATACTTTCTAGGGAGCAGTGCAACCAAATTTGACTATGGCTGAGATGATATGGGTGTTCCAACAGTAGCATCCTCCTACATTTTTAGGGGATGGTGGACCACAGGCTTCCGAGTTGTTTCTAGAGACAACGTTACCAATTTTCAATCATCTAGACATGCCTCTTGAGAAGAGGGTAAATATCCCGACTTAAATGCTATGTGGAGAAAAAAAAGCACTGGTGGGACATTTTGAACAAGACTAATGGGATGTGTAATATGGTTTGGAATGACTTCTAAACCTGCTTTTATGATTACTTTTATCTCACGACTATGCGAGCAGAGTGGGATAGTGAGTTCATGTGTCTGGAGAAGGGCACAATGATGGATATGGAATACTCAGCATGCTTTACAGAGATTCTACATTTTTCACTGATGTATCTCACAGATGAGACGTGCTATCAGATCTTATGTCAACATGTTCATGTTTCCTTCCATCACTGATACTGTGAATCAGACACTGATTACATAGCGAAACATGGGGTAAGATGGGGTTACATAATATTGGAGTTATGTTTCTCACCCTAGTGGATCTACATCTTAAGGCAGGAAGTGAAGTTTAGAGACTTCCCGCAACATGAGTGCTATTCAGTATGTGGGTGAAAGATTCTTGGTATTTTTCCATTAGTATTGTAGTAGAGGCCACATGAAAAATTAGTGCGAGCGCGACCTTGTCAAGTGTCGAGCTAGCGGCAATATGGGGAACATGCATTGGTTTTGTAGGACCTTCCCTACAGATGCGAGTGGTAGGGGGTCAACTCTGATGTCAGGTTTGGGAGTAGGGTCTTCAGCTCCATGCCAAGTAGGTAGATGGAGTTGTGCAGGCCGGTTAGGTCAGGGTAGTGGTGGTCATGGTCATGGTAACCAGACACCTAGTTCTTATATATAGTAGGGAGAATTTTCAAAGGATAGCGAGACATGGTCACAGGGTAGTGGTACATTCTAGACTTATGCAGTGCAACAGACCCAACATAAGAAGGATATAAGACTGTATATAGTTAGAGATATGGTTTTAGTAGCTTCTACTATTGCATCTTTTATTTTCGATATAGGTGCCTCTCGCAGCTTTATCTCTGCATGAGTTGTAAAGATACTTGGGCTTGTTGTTTATATTTATGATCTGCGTTTAATGCTAGAAACACCATTGGGAGTTAGAAAGGGTGATGTAAACCAGTGTATGGAGTGTCCCCTTGAGATCAAAATGTGTCACTTCAGATGATATCTTTATGTCTTCGAGATGACAGGGTTTGACTTCATTCTCAAAATGGGTAGGATCATATCTAATAGAGTGTGTGTTGACTGATATTGACAGAGGGAAACCTTCACATCACCATAGGGTGAAGTGTTTATCCACAAGGGTGAATGGGATGTCCATGCAATCAGATCTGGAACCATGCATCATGGGCTTGGTGGGATGACAACCCATAATGCTAGTTTGTTTCGGGATAATCAGGGAGTGAGTCAGGAATAATTTCTTCTAGTAGTTGAGCGATTCTGGGATGTCATTCCCAAGGACTTTTCTTGTTTACATCCTGAGAGAGAGAGGTTTATTTCTCCATATATCTAGCTCAAAGAGCGGTGCCGATATCCATTCATCCTCACCATATTGTTACGAAAGAGTGTATGAGCTCAAGAGGTGGATAGAGGATTTAGCTGTGAAGGGTTTATCAAACCCATTACTTCTCCATGGGGTTCACATGTCCTTAATTAAAACATGTTAGATGGAACTCTTATTCTCTGCATGGATTATTTGAAACTGAACTAGGCGATAGTTAAAAACCAATATCCATTTTCAAGGATAGATGACATGTTTGATCTGAATTAAGGATGTTGATTGTTCTCAAAGATCGACTTGGGGTTAGGATATCACAAGGTGTGTGTTCGATATGCATACATACCTCATTCTGACTTCCATAGCAGGTATGGGTTATACGAGTATCTGGTTATTAATTTTGGTCTCACAAAAGTGCCAGAAATTCTCCTGTAATTAATGAGCTAAGTGTTCCATCCTTACTTGGATTCTTTTATTGTGGGTTTTAAGGACGTTATCTTGGTGTATTATCATAGTTGACACAACAATTCCAACCATCTTGAGATCATTTTGAGTATACTGAGAGAGCATTAATTATATGCTATGCTCACAAAATTGCACTTTTGGATGGATAAAATTCACTTCCTCCATCGCATTATCTCAGAGGCAAGAGTGTATGTAGAACCATAGAAGGTGAGAGATATAGTTTCTTGGGAACTTCCCAATAACATTTTTAAATACAGAGTTTCCTTGGGCAAGCTAGTTACTACATGAATTTTATACCGGACTTCTCATTGATAGAAGTGTCATTGAAGTGATTGAAAAAGAAGGGTGTGATGTTTGTGCGGTTATAATCTTGTGATATATCCTTTTATGAGTTGAAAGGGACGTTGAAATCAGCACCAGTCCTGATATTTCCATAGGAGGGCCAGAGTTACACAATGTACTCTAACACTTCAGGTATTGGGCTAGGGGAAGTGCTAATGTAGGGGGTTCGAGTCATAGAGTACGAGTCTCAGTAGGTGAGGCATCATGATAAAAATTACCCTATGCATTATCCTGAGTTATCCATGGTTGTTCATTACTTGGGCTGTTGGAGGCACTATTTACTGGGAGATCATTTTGTTGTGCAGACGGACCACAAAAATCCCCAAGTATATCTTAACGCAGTGTGATTTGAATTTTATGCAGTGAAGGTGGTTGGAGTGCCTACAAACCTTTGACTTAGAGCTTGTCTACATGCCTATCAAGGGAAATTTTGAAGCCTATGCACAGAGCATGAAGACTCAGATAGAGGTAGTGCAGCAGGCTAGTAACGAGTGGAAGCTTATGGAGTTGTTCTCTGAGATGTATCTGGGGGTGCACGACAGATAGGGGTAGACTTTTCTTTCATCCTTAGTTATAACCTCTACCATGTTGGACATAGTTTGGATGATAAATTATATTTTTAAGGCCTAGTTCTACGGGAAGGTGTGGTATGTGAGGACCCTCCTCCTGGTTGGACAGCAGGCAATGATATGATCTTGCATATCCATGGACGTTTCTGGGTTCTAGTGGATATATGTCATGAGCCGATGCAAGAGTTTCATGATTCATCTTGGGTAGTGCATCCTGGGGTTACCCTGATGTATCGTGACTTGCAATGTCAGTACTGGCGGCCAAGAATGAAGAGAGAGGTATTAGGTGTTGTTTCGAGGTGTTCCACCTATCAGCAAGTGATGGATGAACATCAGCGACCAGCTGGGATTTAACAGCTGCTACCCATACCAGAGTAGAAATGGGATGATTTTGAGACTTTGTTTCTGAGTTCTCCTAGAGGTAATGATGTATTGTGGGTTTTCATTGAAACACTTATGAAGTTTTCACACTTCTTGGTGATCATGGAGACCTTTAGTGTTGATGATTTTGGAATATTGTACATCAGAGAGGTGGTACGACTTTATGGGGTCCCACACAATATCATTTTGGATAGAGACACTCACTTTATGTCTCATTTCTGGAATAATTTTCAGAGGGAACACAGTACACAGGTGCTTCTGAGCACAACATAAAACCCTCAGACTGATGGTTTGTCAGGGAATACAGTATAGGTGCAAGAGGACATGCTGCAAGCATGAATCCTAGATTTTGGGGGCTCATGGTAGAGGCACATTCCCCTAGTTGTGTTCTCCAACAATTACAGCTTTTAGGATACAATACATATGGTTCCTTATGAGGATTTATACGATAGGCCATGATGTTCTCCCCTATGCTGGTTAGAGGCTGGAGAGGAAGATTTAGTGGGATCGTGTCTCATGTTGGAGACTTCTGAGCAGGTCTAGTTGACATAGAAGTGGATATATACTACACAGTCTCTTCATAAATCATATTTCGTTCACCCTAGACTATGTCTTGTTTTTTTGTTCAGGGATCCGGTTTTCTTGCATGTTTCACTGAGGTTGGGACACATGCGGATCAAGAGACATGGTAAATTTTTGCCGAGATATGTCGGGTTGTTCGAGATTCTAGAGAGAGTCGGGTCGGTTCCCTATCGGTTTTTGTCACCTAATATGTACTGAGACATGCATGACATCTTTGATGTATCTCAGCTGCTCCATTATCACTCAGACTCGTATCAAGTTTTTCATCCTGATGAGGTTGAGCTTCTGGTTGATCCCTCCTTTGAAGAGAATCTGATTTGAATTGTTGATAGGAGAAAAAAGGTTCTCTGAGGCTGTTCAGTTCCACTAGTACGGGTTCTATGGAATCATGGACATTTACAGGACGAGACTTGGGAGAGAGAGGATGATGCATTTTCTCAGTGGATGGAGCTATTTTCAGATGAATCTTGACTACCCTTCATAGAGAAATTCAGGAATGAATTGCTATAAGGGGAGATGATTGTAAGACCCCTGGTTTTTTAAGAGGTTTAGATATTATTTTTTTGGTTAAATTTGTTTCTTTACGTTTTGTATTAGACCCTAGGCCGAGTCATGGGCTGGTTGGGTTTTTTTTATGTAAAGGGGAAAACATGCTGAAATATGGCTGCATTCCAAGTACATGTTGTGTACATGGTCTACACGTCGTGTACTTCAAGTATACAACATGTACTTGGCCATCACGATGTGTAGCCAGTCTGGCTCATAAAAAAATATGTTGGAGTACAAGACGTGTACTTTTCCAGTGGGTTTTTTAATAAAAGTGTTAGTAGCTCATATTTTTGATGTAA
This sequence comes from Viscum album, assembly GCA_963277665.1. Lineage (NCBI taxonomy): Eukaryota > Viridiplantae > Streptophyta > Magnoliopsida > Santalales > Viscaceae > Viscum > Viscum album. The sequence goes on from OY728136.1 coordinate 1,295,913,551, forward strand.
AAGCTTCTCCTCCAAGTTTTGAAACCAGAAATCCATCTAAGATATTATTCATGTCTTGAAGCCATCCTAACTTTGATTCAAGATCTGTCTATCACATTGGAACTTTATCGGTAAGTACATGATTCCTTTTTTTCATTCTTGTTTTTTCAGAACAAAGACTTTACTCTTTGGATTTAGGTTCATATGCCCTAATAATCCTTTCTTTGTACATTCTTCAGATTTATTCCAAAGTAGGAAGAATTAGGACACGATACTAGATGAGTTGTCTACTACCGAGATAAGGTAGGTTATATATACGTTTGTTTGGCTTTTAATGGCATTTTTTGAGTGTTCATCCGAAATTTCAATTGTTGGACTTTTCGGTGAGGTCTTGTTTTTGAGCGAGTAGATTTTTGTAGTTGTAATTGGACCTAGTGAGGTTGACGATGGGTTCCTTTTAGGTGTGTTGGCACCCATTTCTCATTTTGAGGACCCCTGAGGGGTTCACATTAAGGGAATTACTTGTTTATGCCTGTTTAAATCACCAAATGGGTGTGTTCTTGTGCTTTCCTAGTTAGAGGAAGCATGTTAATGACTAGATAGCTTGAGTAGCTAGTATAGGAGATGTATTACCTCCTTATTCTTTGAATATCATGTCATTCCTCTCTTATTTTGATATCTTGGCATGTTAAATGGATGATATGTTTTTTTATACCTATATGATAGTGATTAATGAAATGTTAACAGGTTTATATAGGCGTGTAGGCCCATATGATTATGATAAATGGTGTGCATGAGTGGGTACACTCAGGGATTGTGCTTGTTGATGTGAGTGGGTATAATCACCTAGTTATTAATGTTTAACTTGAATTATTGAATGCTTGAATGATTACTTGAATGGTTTGATAGATTACTTGGACTTCTCTCTTTAGATATGTAATGCGGTAGTGGACTCCATGGGTTTATTCTTCCCCTTTGGTCTTGATTTTGTGAGATTCTTTGGGCCTTGATATCCCATAGTATCCAGCTTTCTTTGGCTTGTGTAGGAATTTTTATTGACCTCCTCCTAGGAACCCAACCAGTGCCTAACTGAGTTTTCACTAGGGATTCCCATGGGACTCGTTGGGATTCCTCGGGCATGCTCCTTGGATCCGGACCTCCATGGTCTAGATATTTATTACTTGGATTCCTTGGTCTGCGGACACCTTTGATCTGGCCCTTGAGGTCTACATTTCACTATATATCATGTTCATAGGATGCTACTTCAATATAGGGCATGGTCATGGGATACTTGTTCACTTTATATAGCATGGTTATGGGTTATAGGATACTGATGGATGTACGACGTGGTTGTGTGACTTGTTTAATTGTAATAATTGCCTTGTTTGGAGATGATTCTCTTTTACATGTAGCCTTGAGAGCTGTTTAGTTTTACATTGTAGTAGACTTATGCCATGGGAATATGCACTAAATTACGGATTATTCACACTTGCTAGAACTTTTGTATAATTTCTGTTAGAACTGTATTGTCCTTGGTGGTTGCCTACTGGGTTATTTGTCCCACAACTTGTTTGGGCCTCTTGGGGACCCGAATAGATTATATGATTGTAGGTGATGATAAGGGAAAGCGCCTTAGTACAGGTTGTTGATTGTGGCCTGGAACAGGGGACCATAGGTCCAAGCAGAGGATTGCGATACTAGGATACCATTTAGGACTTTTGTTCTTTTTGGGGACATGTTCTTTATTACCTTGCCTTGTACCAGCATTGGTTTTTTTTCTTTAAAATTGTACCATCTCCATCATTTTTGTTTATGGGACAATTCTGGTTATTGATATGTTTATTCATGTCTACCTTTATTACATTAAATTTTCTTATTATTTATTCTCATTTGATATATCATGTTTTTGACTTCCGCTGTGATACTCTAGTAATACTGGCATAGTCTCTTCCACTAACACACATAGGCCCTCACTACTAGTCAGCAGCCTATGGATTTTAGAGAGATGCTCTTGAGGCCTTGTGACCAACTGGGATCAGGGCACCATTTTGAGTGGCATCTGGGTCTGGCACATTACAGTTTGAGAAACGATGAAAAAACTATGATTTTAGGGTTTATTAAAAAATGAAAATCCACCACACTAGTTTTCAGCCTCTATTGAATAGTTAGAGAAAACCAGGTGGCCCACGTATTCTTTCTGAACACCCCTCAAGGTTAGGGTAAACAATGCATTCTAGGCTACATGATTCCTATTAACCATGTGGAAAATTTTTTCTTACTAAAAACCCCTCATGGTTATGATAAAATGAACATACAAGGATGCACAATTTCTATTAACAATGTTGCGTTATGGTTTCTTCCACCTGTCAGTTTTATAGGATTCAAAAAAACCATGGACATAATTTTTTACTCCATAACCTCACTATGAATTTATACTAGGTGAATAAATAATAAATTAAACTAAAAATTCAAATAATTTTTACCTCATTGGAAAATAATGTTCTTACCATCTTTTCCCCATAAGAAAATAATCATCGAGTTTCCAATCTAGGGATAATATCACACCACCAAATAAAAAAATCATCCACTAGAAATGCACATTGTCCCCCCACTCCTAGGTCACATCCAGTAAAAGGAAAATCTATCATATATCATGCACCAGAGGGACTTTACTACCTTGAAGAGCCTTCATGCTTCAATCTATTATACGAATAGGTTTCTCCAAAAAGGATGAATCTACCTCAATCTCTAACTCATCATGCTGGAAGGTATGAGATGAGATTGAAGAGTACCATTGGAGTGGTGAAGCATAGAATTAATCCTGCACATCCTGGTACATATGAGGTAAAAAATGATAGGCCACCAGCCCAACTCTCACGACAACATCAAAATATCCTACAAATCAATTTGAATGATTCCCTTGTTGTCTAAATCTTCTATTCACTAGTCTATTCGATACCTGCAAGAACACCAAATCCTCAACCAAAAATTCTATAGGCCATATAAAGTGATTTGAATCTGATTTTATCCGAGACTTAGATGAATTGATATACATGTAAATCAGTTGAACCTACTCTAAAGTCTCATGAACTTGATGGCTTCCAAGTAGCAATGTCTCCTAGATCTCATAATGACTCACTTTTCTATTTCACCCTTACAACGCTGTTTTAAAATAGTTCTGTAACGAATATTTAAAATATAATAATAAATCTCACTTCATGTATTATTAAATGAATTAATTTTTATCAAATTTAAAAAGTGAAATTATAATTGTTTTGAATTTTTCATTGATGGTGGAGGTGATTTGGAGACCAGGAGATCATTCAGAAGAAAAATGGGCCAAACTGCATGGAATCACATGGATATTATTCCTTTATTTTGAGAAGTATGGCAATACAATGAATCCAAATGGGCTTAAACATTGTGTTCGGGTCCTAAGAATCAGGAGATACAACTCTTATCTAGGAACAGAAGCCCAATTTGGCCATCTAGGGGCACATCTGAACCATTTTGTCCAGGGGATAGAATCTACCCAAATTCAAAGGATTTTTTCTATCTCTTGGCCATATATCCCAATCCAATTGTCTAATGGATGAAAAATTATACATAGATCTATTCATGAGTCTTTGCAACAACTCTTATCTTTTGTTCAAGTTGTGCTATAGATTTTCACTATTCCAAAATGGAGACACATATGGTATCTCAAAAACATGGTGCTCAAAACCATGTCCCATTTTTTCTATAAAAAGGTACCATGGGAACCTCATTTGTATGTTCGGACAAGAAGAAAATCTATTCCAATTTGGAGTCCTAGAGGAGTATCCTACAAAACCTAGAAGTTCAATAGGCCACTATCCTCATAGGGGGAACAAGAATGAAGAAGGAGTTCCACCGGAGCATTTTCCTCCTCCCGATGTCGAGCTAAGTGGTGGGTGATCATTGCGAGGGAGCTACACACATGGAGAGGGAGTTAAGGAACATAATTATCTACATTTTTGGTTTATATTGTGGTTTGAATTGTTCTTTCATATTTAACTTAACAGTTTTTATGAATTGAATTGAAACACTTTTTATTTCATAACCGAATGGTGTGCAATTTTATGTGTGTGTCTTGTGTTGTCCCAATTGGACTACATAATAATCCTTTTTCTTTCCCAAACATTTGATATTTCAATGTCGCTTTTAAAAACTTAAAGCATTCTAAGGGGATGGAACATGACTACATGATTGTTATGTCAAGAATTAGTTCTAATAGCATCATTTTATGAGGCTTGTGTGTAACCAAGATCTTGGTTAACCCTCAACCAAAGGATTACACTAAAACCAAATAACAAATTAAGAATGAGGAAATATTCAAGTGTTTATGTAACTTATCAATGATAACTTATTTATCTAATATTTTTTCATAATGAACTTGGTTTTTCATCTTTATAACTCTTTAAATTAAGTTACATTCATGAAACTGTTTTCAAAACAACAACCTATTTTGTTCTTATTATTAAAAATACACATTCAAAACCTATTAACGCTCCTTGAGAGATGACCTAGGGTCTACCTTAGACTAAAAAAACTTCTTCAGAACACTATCAATTTGATGTTCCATGAAAACACATTCACTCCCCTACATCTAGCTAGCACCGAGGTGAACGACATGGCCTACCATATTAGGAGTCTGAGGGATAAATATGAATCATCACCTAAAAGATATTATTATTTTTAAATTTTGTGAGTGTTAAGTTTTTGCCCCATGATAATCCAAAATCAATGACACACATGTGGATCATGTCCTATAAAACTTGTATCATCTCCTCAAATTCCCCATTAGTATAATGGTGGTATGCAATGCTCAGAAGCACATGTGTACCCAATGTCCTCTTCACGCCTTTCTATAAAAAAATATGTAAAATTGGTGTCCTTGTCCGATATAATGGTATGTGAAACTATAGGAATTTGGATAATCTCTTTGAAATAGATCCTACCAAGTTCATCTTCTAAGAAGTTATTTATAAAATTGTAAAAAGTGTATGACCATAGTGAGCCTATCAATGATTAGCCTCATTTCATCATTGACTCAAGGGGATTTTAGTAAACCATTCACAATGTCCACACACTCATTAATGGTAAATTTTTGTAGGATCCCTATAGGTCACTAGTGTTCCACCTTCACCTATTGATTGGTGTAACACCTAGTAAAAACACTAGGTATCTCCCACTTCTTTCCCACCCACCAGTATGGGTAAATGAAATCATGATGAATCTTAGTAATAATGGAACTCCCATCCAAAATTGAATCATGAGACTCTTTCATCCACTCTTATAAGATTCCTATAGGATCCCAGACTCAGCCATGAATGTTCAAGGACTTATCATTATCCATGATCTATCCCGATGGTGGTTCCTAATCCAAAATACTCTCTCTTAGGACTAGGCCGTTGAGAGATGAAAAGTAAATCATATTCACTCTCTAAAAAGGAATATAAGTAACTTCTCAATCCATAATAGTAGGCTATCCATGTTGTTTATGTACCACCAAATGGTTCTCAGAGATTAGAGCAATCATCTACCGCTCACTACTAGTCTCTTGCACTGATTTTTTTTGAACCAACCACCTTAAAATATCATAACCTACATTTACATTTATATCCATATATGTGAGAATAATGTGGTAGGAATATATGTGCTCAAAAAACCTTATCTTCATGAGATTCAGGTATTTCTATGTAAAAATATTTATTATACTCTTGTGGTTTTCAAATACCAAAATGTACTCTCCATGAAAATATTCCATTAAGAAACACAAGGAATTAACCACAACTACTAACATGAGGTCGCGGGTTAGGTAAATCTCATTATATGTCCTTATATGTCAATAACTCTATGCAATGATTCAATCATCTTGGATCCGAAATCCACCTAGGCCGATATTTGATACATCAAAACCATCCATATATATTATTATAGGATCTGGTAGAATTAGGATATATGGTAGGGTTATTATCCCTTTCATCTCCTGAAAGGTTATCTCACAATATTCTATCCATAAAAATTTTAATCCATTATTATTAAATGTTGTAAAATTTGTTGATAAGTGTGAGATATTTGGAATAAAGCATATATAATATCTAGCCAGTCCCAAGATGATACTTATTTCAAAACTATTCATGGTATGCTCAAAGTTGACCACCGCTCTCACCTTATCTAGGTAAACTGATACACCTACCCTTGGGATAACCTTACCTATGTAGTGTACTTTATTAATCCAAAAGTAGAGTTTAATGATCTTAGAATACATCTATTTATCAATTCTTATATTCAAAATGATCTTGAGACATTTTTCATGGATGTATCGATTATGATAATACACTAAGATTCCATCCATTAATACAACCACACATAAATCCATATACGGGTGGAGATATCAATTCATGATTGCCATAAAACTTTTGGTATGTTCATGAAAGTGAACAGAATGACGATATACTTATAAAGGCCATACCTTCTATGATATGTTATACAGGTTATGTGTGAGGGTCTCACATATACCTAATGTTATCCTATCCTCAGATCAATACTTCAGAAAACCTAATCACTTCATAGCTGGTCAAATAGGTCATCTATATGAGGAAAAGGGTATTGATTCTTCATAGTAAGACAATTTAATTTATAGTAGTCCACAAATATCCTTAGGGTTCTATCTAACTTCATGTAAAAATGCATTGGTGAACCCCATGGAGAATTACTATGATATATAAAACCCTTTTCTTCTAAATCATATAACTTACTCTATAAATCATGATCCTTAGTAATAGTTATCTTATAGGGAGGAATGGATACTAGTGAAGGTCTAGGAATTATCTCATTTGAAAAACCTACCTATCTCTTTGTAGGTAGTAATGAAAATTAGTCTGTGAAAATTTCCCCAAAATGATCTATTCATGAGGTAAATCTGTCAAATGTATTCCCTGGTCTTATGTATAATGGCAAGTAATCTAATATATCACTCCACCCAGACCACGATGCTTTGGTCCAACTCTATTGACCAATATATCATATTCAAATTTTTGAAGATAAATATCACCCATTGGTGTTGTAAATGATACCAAGTAGAAATAGCACTCCACATAAGCATGATAAGGAATAAACCAATCCATTTGGTGATACTGAGACCACTCCACTCCCACACTCTGCTCCTCCGTGATGCCCTAGCCATGGTGATGGATACCCGCTCAGTCCCTCCCTAGCTAGAGGGGCAGGGACTTCATCATCCACTATGGTAAAACATCACTCATTCGTGACCTTTTCTAATCCTAACACTATTCCCCCCTTTCTGTACATTTCTCTCAACCATAATGTTCTAGACCTTTTCATTGGGTTTCCAGTTCTGTCAATATCGATAGCAGAATTCACAGCCTCTTAATCTCACCTCATCATGAATTTGGTATCAGGATTCGAGCATAAATGACCTTATGTATACATGTTCTGTTGGTTATTTTTTTGGTTCATGGGTTTGAAAAATAAGGATACTATTATCCTATATGAATACAAGCATTTTAGGATTTAATTTACTTTACAGAGCAATATGATTGATGTCTGGTCTGGTGTTCCTCACTAATAAAACTAATCTCACTTCTTCTTATTCAAATGGTAAGATTATTTCCTTATGATTTGGGATTGTCCTTCTGTGGAAAATTGTGTTAGTTTCCTGTAGATTCCACTTCCTTTCCCGAATCCATCTATTGTCTGAATTCTGGGTAATTTACTAGGTAGATTTTTATTATCTGATAGTAGAAAAAGGCCTATTTTCCACTCGGTTTCTCTATGAATATGAGTTGAAGTTGATGAATTAAAAGGTCTAATCGACTTCTTGTGGATTGTTATAGGTTAAGATTTTTTTTATAAGAAACCTGTTGTATTTGAGAAAAGGATTGATTTCATCTCTTCGTGTAACAAATTGGGTCATAGAAAGGCAGTGTAACCGAGTGGGTTGGGAAACCACATCTAGTTGAAGGAGGCAGAGGGGTTGGGTTCTCTTTATTTAGATCTCTCCTTGTTAAACCATGTGCAAATCCATGTAGTACGAACCATGATCTAAGAGTTGAGGACATTTTTGCCAGATTTTTTAATGATTTATGTGTTCCCAAGTTGATAGATATGACATTGAGAGGTCCTTGATTCATGCCTTATCCCTCCTTTGCTGAGACAGTTAAGGTCAATGGGGTGGTTCATGGCCAGGTGACCAATAAACACCTAGATCATGATGGTGAAGGTATTCAAGATGATGTGAGGTTTCTCGAAGATATATGGAACATTACTGAGAATTTGGTAGTGTCTTCGCATCTCTGGGTGGCTGATAAATGAAGAAATTCTAATTGACTTCTGATTCATAACCATATCTCGACACTGAATGAGGTTTGAAAGGAAAATGATGATACCAAAGCATTTAAAACCTTCTTTACAAAATGGAAGTGAAAATATATCAGTTCTAGATATTAGAAAGATGAGGATCCAAGTGAAAAAGATTGGGATTCCTATCTAGATATGGACTATGAATAAGACTCTTTTTTGGGACTGGTTCATGGAAAGGGAAACAAGGGATCCTCATGACTGGAAATTTTTGAGTCATCAAGGGGGGGGGGAAATCATGACCCCATAAGGATTATTCAAACACCCCAATGAAAATAGTAACTAGATCGTTTGGAAAGACAACATGTAAGGGTCAAAAAGTTAAATAAGGGGTATCATCATTGAATAAAGGTGTGAAATCATCCCCTAACAAAGCACGCTTGCAGAATACCTGGAGTATTCCATAACTTCGGTGGCTGGAGATGAGTTGAAGGGTGTACAATATTAGATGAAGGCTCAGGATGGGAGGGAGGATAATTAAGAGCGGTGAGGGAGAAAAACATGGAACTGTTAATAAATTCTTAATAGGGAATGTTCGGGCTATTAGGAATGTATAATGAAATTATTGAATCCTCATTGGCGATCGATTCTAGATTGCAGGGGGACCTGATGTAGATGTCATGGATAAATCAGAGGACCTACTTAAACACTCTAATAATGAGATACTAGAGATAGTCTTGAAAATTAATTATTCTAGTTAGAATGAGGAAATGGTTACTGGGTGAACGATTCATGTGGAAAAAAACATGGAACTGGGTGATTGGATTGACAAGTAACATTTAATTCTGATCAGAGGCTTCAATGGTAAGAAGCTTATAGTGGCGGTGTTCTTGGAAGCATGGTAAAAACAAGCCTACCAATTCGAACATATTTTTAATGATGAATAAAATAAAGAGGTAACATCTCATTCCTAGAAATTATATATGAAGGTCACATCTAATTTGTCAATGGTTTCCTTTAATAATTCTGTTATCTACTGCTGATTTGGTTTCTCCTGGTTGAACGTGAAGGTTTCACACCTTTTCAATAAATGTGCTTGTAATAAAAAAATTATCTTAGAGGAAGAATCCAATCCATCCAAAGAATGATATCAAATACTATCATCTATAGGATTAAGATGTCTCATAAGAAACAATGACTTCCTACCTTATGGGGGTATTGCCTTCACTAGTTCACACTCTATACTAGAATTCCCAATGTGGTAACATGTTTCATAACACCAAAAAAGTATTGAATATCAAGCCTAAGTCTCTACATAGTTTTTAGAAAGTTAAAATAATGTGAATAAACTCTATAAAAAAGACAAGATATTAATATAGTGTCTACTAAGATAGTACATCTAATGGTAGGTTACCTAGAACCCTGCTCTTTAGGTATAGGTTTCATTGAGTAAATATTTCCCGATCCATGGCCACATACTACAACTTGGATACCCAGATCAGATCTTCTATATTGAAGCTATATATCTTGAGTCTACCCTCCTTGAAAACATCCACATACTCATCCTATTTGGCTATAGGTAGTCTAACATACAGTCTATCATGGAAGGACGAATCCAATTCTGAATGATGGAGTTATTGTAGATCCTCTTCCACTAAGAACAAATTAGATGTTCGGAAAAAATCTTGGAAGATACCCCATCCTTCATAAAGCTCAAAATAATTATTTGGGTATCGATCATATTGAGGTTTCCTGCAATTCCCCGAACCCATGTTGTAATAGTGATTTTAGTATCATCATTGATTTGGTAACTTCTTATAATTATTTTACCCAAATAAATGTTATTAATTCAAACTAATTCTTGAAAATGACAACACACATAAATTATTTTATTTAATAGTACACAGAAAAAAATAAATTTTTACAAGGATAAAGACTCAAACTAATTTAGAAAACTCCATGCAAGGCTGATTAGCACCACTTAAAGACCTCCCATCAACACAATAAGTCCAATTGGGTAGCCTTTATCTCTTGGATCCATGATAAAATGAAATAAAATTGTAATAATAATTTAATGAATTCATAGAATAAGATGAATATAAATCACCATTTTAGATAATTCTTTTTTTCCATTTTGATACTCATAAACATGGGAATTTATAAAACCTTTTTTGACTGTTATTCAAAAAATAGTCGTTGGATTTATTGTTGTAGGGACTGTAGGTGTGTATATCCATTTGGTGTCTAAAAAATTTAAAATGAATTTAAATTTAAATTTATATTTAATAAAATTAACAACATAGTAATGTTTTATTTATTGATTGTATAATATAATGTTAGAGGATAATAAAAATGAATTTATATTTTTAAATAAGAAGGGAAAAATAATTTTAAAGTGTTAAATATATATAAGTATATATTTATTTTTCATCTTTTGTCTAAAAAAATTCATATCATATCAAATAAAATATTTATGAAAAATTTGTCTAAGTACCCTCACAGCCAAGAGAAACCACTACAGATAAGCCTTCATGGTCTATTGGTGGCACAACACAAGTAAATCTCAAGTAGAGTGTCATCCCATGTATAGGATGGGAGGAATTGGCAGGAGTATTGGTGGACCATATATCAGTTCACATGTCAAGGTTAGGCCAAGACCCAGGGCAAGATCCCATGTATAACGATCCCAGTATGTACTGGTGATTTCAGAGAATGAAACCTACGCCCAAACTTAAAATGTGGTACTAGAAACTAAATGATTTCGATGTGGGATGAATTTTTAAAAGTAGGATCAAATATTGACTGCATAATCGATTCATGTGCAATCTCGGTCGTCTAATTACTTTTCCCTCTTGAACCATATATTTCACACTAGAGACATTTCTTTCCATCCATTCACTTTCCCACATCCAAATCCAGGTCATCCCCTTCTTCTTCCCGAATGGGACTCTCTTTTATAATGTTAGTGTTTTTTGGACCATTCATTCAGTTCTCACCTAATCTCGGTTATCCCATAATTTTATCTAGACTGAGACTCCACTTAAATCATGTTGTGTACAACTCCATCTGTCTAATTCACTCAGGAGTGATCTCAACCGCCCGTTCATATTTTATTTTTCTTCTCAATGCTAATCTTATTTGCAAAGCACGGTTCAGCAGAATGAAACCCTCTTCACCCTCCATTTTTCTTCTTGAATCCTATGTATATTTATTCATCATCCCATGATGTTGCTCCCATTTCCATCCATTGTCCCAGTAGATTCATTTTTCACAAGTTAGACAACTTAATTTTTATTTTAAGCAAAATGCCATCATCTTTCATACATGTTTATATATATATATATACAATAAACCTAAATTTATTCTAATTTTTCACTAATCGTCATTTTTGTTTTCTATTCTTTGGTTAATTGTGGATTTCAATTATAATCATTTCTAATTAAAACATAAGATATAATATATATATATATTTTTGAGATGGCATGTTAGTATGATATACTCTATAATACCAAATGTAGGATTGAAATAATAAAGATATTGAATAATGTATCTAATGATGCTTGAAATAAAAGAGGGGGGGTGAATTTTATACTTTTAAAAATTCCATTGGAACTTTTAACGATGGTTATGTTTAATAATGTTAAACAAGGTAATTCACAAAACCTCTATGTTATACACGCTATCTTGATTCAAGAAAAACGATTCTATGAAAGTGAATTCGGAATGATGGTTCTGGAAAAATGAAACTTAATGACAGTTTATAAAGAAGAAGATTCTACCATAAATCATATAGAATCTAACTAAATTAGAGTACAAGTATAAGAAAGTGTATGATTGTTATACTTTCCTTAACAATACAAATGTAGTGGAATACTTGTGACAAAACAAGTAACACATAGTAAATCTTTTAACCCAAAGAGAATGGTATCCAAAAACCTTGGATAAAGGTCCCTTGATTTATACTTTCAATAAATTCTGTCTTACCCACCCCAGGGTAAACCCTCGATACGAAGATTGGAGTATGTCTTTCTATCACCGCAAGACCTCAACTTCAAGGTAGTTCGCACCTCTATATTCCTCAGTAAAGAAGCCATCAACTTTAAAGTAGTTGGCACCTCTATCTTCCTATCCCCGAAAGCCCTCAATTATACACAGCAACAATCAGAGTCTCACAAAGAAAATCTGAACCAAAAGTTCAGTACGTACTAAGCATGAGAGTATCTCTCTCTATAAATCACTTCAGATCAAAAAGTTGTCCAAAAGGTTTTAGCTCATTCAAATGAGCTCCTATTTATAGGCATGGCTTCAACAGTCGGCTCCCTCCTCCGATGGTTATATTTTACCTTCAATTTTGGAGGGAGCAGTACACGTGTAACTCAAACAATAATTAGTTAAAAGCATAATGAATGACATCGTTTTATAATAAAAACAAGTTTAAGCAAAAAATATGGTTACATAACTAAAATAAAATATTTAGAATGTAAGTAAATGAAAGTTTAGAGTGTAACCAAAAATGAATTCGGAGTCTATAATACTAGGATATTCAGATTCTGTTTTCTAGGAATTCAGAACCTGAACTCTGTGGAATTCCAGAGTCTAAATTTCAAGGAAATTCGAAATCTAGATTCCTAAGAATTCGGAACCAGAACATACAATGTTTGGAGTCAAAGTTCAGGAGAATTCAGAGTCATAACTCATAAGAGTTCAGAGTCTGTATTTAGAGAACTCGGATTCATAACTCAGAAGAGTTCGTAACCAGAATTCATATTTAGAAATCAGAGTTAGAACTCAGAAGAATTCGTAACCAGAATTCGTATTCAGAATTTGGAGTCAAAACTCAAGAGAATTCGTAACCAGAATTATAAGAATTCAGATCCAAAAACAGAATGCTTCAAATCTAGGTATTTATAAAATTTTAGGGTTTTGGTTACAACCCGAATTTTACACTTGGAAAAATTTTGATATGAACAATAAAAACATGTTAAGGATAAATTTACTTGGGGAGGGAAATTTTTCCTTAAAGAAGTAAAACACAGTGTAAAAAGAGATTTACCTTGTGATAAGGTGTTTGTGGTTTTCCAAACAAGAAGGAATTTTAAAGACATATGGAAACCTTATTGACTTAACAATATCCCCCAAGTATGAAGGAATAGAAAATTCATAAGAAAATCCTTATTGACTCAACAATATCCCCGTTTTTGGAAAGCACAAACATCCTTACGAAAAAGAATATAAGTACTTAAATTTTTTTTCTAGATTTTGAAATAAAACTTATCCCCCTTTTCCCATTGGAAAATATGAATACAAATAACTCCCCATTAGGCTTTAGAATACTATGGATCGTATTCTAGATTTACAAAATGAGATATTTTATTATCTTGATTATAGAAACCACTGTAATGAAAACTTCCCAAGAGATAAACTCCCCTTTACTTAGGGATATTTCTTCTTTACTTATCATTCGTTTTTCGTTCTCCCCCTTTGTGATTTTCAAAAAGAGTTTGTGGGAATGGAAAAAAATATGGTACCTGAAATATTAGTACAAGTATGAAAACTGAAACAAGAAACCAAAATTTCAGTATATTTGGAATAATTTGTATAGGGAAAGAAAAGACAACAAAAGATAAGATTTATTTTTCCTTCCTTTTCCTTGGGTAAGAATTTCTTCACAATGGTTTTCAGCTTCTTTAGCTCATTGTGATCTTCCTCTGCTTGCTTCTCTAAGACTTTGATCCTATTATCATGAGACTTCAGAGCCTTTTCCTGAACCTTCAACGAGTCATCTCGCTTGAAAAGCTTTTCTTCGATCTCGATCCGAAGATCCCTTTCCCTCTTCCATCTTTTAGCAACAGTGTAAAACTTCCCATTCAGATCCTTGACCTCCTAAATCCAATTATTCTGCTTAAGATTTATCTTTTCCTCAAAGCTATTTTTGAGATCCTTGATTTTGTTATCTTCATTATCAAAAGCTTCCTTAAATACATGTTGAAACTCATCAAGCTCTCTGAAGTCTTCAACAATTTTCTTTGATTGGATGACCACTTTATTACAAGATTTATTGTGGGCATCATAGTTGATAAGGAAGTTCTTGTAATCAGCCTCAATATTTACACACCTATCCATCACCATGGATACAGAATCCGATTTTTGATTCATGATATGTTGTAGCATCTGACATCTGGAGTCAATGGTTGGAAAGATCAGAATGGTGTCAACAAGCTTTTTCAGGGATTGAATGACAAAATCTTGTCCCAGAGCTAATGATTCTGAATCTGACACTTTCCTAGGTGATGGTTATTCCTCTACCTCAACAAGCTTTCTCTTCGAAGATCCACCAGATTCCTTTCTATTTAAAACAAACTTGGTATGTGTATCCACAATCACTTGTTTTCCCTTATTAGTTCTCAAAACAGCTTCCCCATCCGGAGACTCATGCTCAATTTCAGACAACTGAACTATTCTATCTTCATCAATTTTTTATTTCTTGTCTTCTGCCTCAATATCTTCAGGATCTATAAATTGATGATTATATCTTTCTTCCTCAGAAAATGTATTAAAACATTCTTCACCCTTCTCATCTTCACCTTCCTCATCCTTCCTAGGAGTTGGGAGCTTTGAAGACACTGCTTTAGAAATTCATATTGATAGCTTCTCAGATGGGGTTTCCTTTTCATGATATTCCTCCACTTTCTTAATCAAATCATTTTTATCCCCACTTCTTTCAGCTTCTTCTTCTACTTCTTTGATAGGTTCTTTTTCAACATCCTTCTATTGGTCTTTTTTCGGAGTCATGTACTTCTTCCCCGGTGTCTTAGGTAAGGGTTATACTAAGAACGATTTTTGGTACTGGAATTTGTTCGAATGCTATTTTAGTATCCCTTAAAAGGGATTGGACAATTTTGGCCATAGTCATCTTCTTATTCAACTTAATTTTCATTAGCTTTCTTCTCAAACTCATCGGCCGCCTTCTCTTTCAAAGCTTTGGCCTCAACAGGATCCAGGCCAAACTGTGGCTCTCCTTCCTTCCAATTCTTATTGTCTTCCCTCCACTTGGCAAAGACCTCATCCAGATAAGATTTCTTCTTCATGGTCTTTGGAGATGCAGATTGATTTTCTTTAGGTTCTGGTATTTTCTCTTCTTTTACTACTTCTTTCATCTTCCTCTTCTTTCCACCCTTTTTTTATGGTTTAGGAGCCTCTTGTTCCTTCGGAGAAGCTTCAGCCTCTTCCTCTTGTAAGTCATATAATTCTCATGTATCCTTAGAGAAACCAACTTTCATCCTCTTGAGAGTATCATCAGTGATCAGCATTACTTTTCAATTCATCAACTTTTAACTACAAGGTATTTTTGAGGACTCCAAGCACCGAACAATAAGATTGGAAAGAATAGCTGGGTACATAAGAATCTGATCTTTCAACTTACAATTCTTGATATTCTATATTTTAATGATAATATGCTTCATCAGATTGATTTTCCTTAGATTTACCAAAAAATCCAAGATAAACATGTCACTCTTCTTCAAGGTGTCCTTATCACCATTTCTCGGAACGATAAAACCCTAAACCCACAATTCAAGGATCCGATTATCTATTGAGAGGTGAGAAATATTCACAGTCTTGATATCTATAATTCCAAGGCACTCCATACATTTTACCTTTAAAAAATTTTGTTGAACGTTTGGAAACTTTTGGGAACAAAATTCAGCTTTCCCTCCATAAGACAGCCCCACCAAGCTAGTAGCCTTGGTGTATGAAAGGGCATAGGTTTTTCCATAACTCTTGAATGAAAAATTATCTCTCCCTTATTTTTTAAAGAAACTGACCGACTCATATAACTCAATAAGTAGATCCGGATACACCAAGTCTTGATCCCCTATCTTCGAAATGGAAACACTTTCCCATCCATTAAGCTTGATGTTCTTGGAGATAATGCAGTCACACTTGTTAAAGAAATTTGGATGCACCACCCTTTCTCTGTATACTTTCCACTCTGAAATTGGCTTGACAGTAGACATATCTTTCTGAGAGGATTCTTCTGCAAACATTTGGAATTGATAAAACTCCGAGAAGTTTGGAACGAGCTTTTTTAGGAGAGGCAGAGCTTCAACATACAAAGGCTTGAAATCGATGTGGGACAACCCTTCGAGAGTCCTTTATATTGGTGTTTGAAGAGACGGTTCATTTTCCAATCTCAATCCAATGGATGTGAATTATTCTAATCAAATTTGACGGATTAAATGATATCCACAAGGAAAAAATGGTATGATCCAATCATTTGAGGTTTTTAAAAGAAAACATTCGGATTTAAGGAAACTATAATCCAAAAATTTTTAAATACAAAATAAACTACCAGCAAGTAGAAGGTGATTACGAAAACTCAAGAAAGAATCATACATTTCGAATTTCTAGGAAAATTATTCATATTGTGGAAAATTATTCTTGAAGGAATTTAGATTCATAAAAAAAACATGAGTGTAGAAAAAAATCGAGTACGCAGACCTTCATTATGAAAATATTCATTACGCAATTCTTCATTATGAAAATCTTCCTTATGAAAATTTTTATTACGAAAATTATAGAATACAAAAAAAATTATCAAATTTTCATTACGAAAAATATGAAAAAATTCATTACGAAAAACATGAAAAAATTCATTTCAAAAAACATGAAAAACTTCATTACGAAAAACATGAAAAAATATCATTACGAAAAACATGAAAAACTTCATTATGAAAAAAATGAAAAACTTCATTATGAAAAACATGAAAAAAATCATTACAAAAAACATGAAAAACTTCATTATGAAAAATATGAAAAACTTCATTACGAAAAAAATGGAAAAAATTCATTACGAAAAACATGAAAAACTTCATTTCGAAAAACACGAAAATCTTCATTATGAAAAACTAACAAGAAAATGCCCTCCCCTTATGAAAAGGAGTTTATTACTATAAGGGGATTGATTTTAATAGGATGTTAATAAAGATTATTACCTTATGGTTATCATTACTAAATTATGTTTAAAGTATTCAAATCTATCGGTGGGTAAAGATTTTGTGAAAATATCAGCAAGTTGATATTGCGTTCCGATTAATTGAAGAATGATATCTCCTTTTCGTGTGTGATCCCTAAGAAAGTGATGCCTAATATCTATGTGATTTTCATGAGAGTGATGTGCATGGTTTTTACTAAGGGAAATGGAACTTGTATTATCACACAGAATTTGTGTTTTGGTAAAACTCATACCATTGTCTGTGAGTGTGTTTTGCATCCAAAACACTTGAGCACAAAAACTTTTGGCTGCTACATATTCAGCTTCAGCAGTGGAAAGTGCTACTGAGAGGTGCTTCTTGCATGACCAAGAAACTAATGAATCTCCTAAGAATTGACAAGTTCTGAATGTACTCTTTCTATCCATTATATGTCCAAAAAAGTCAGCATCCGAAAAACTTTTTAAAAAAAAGTCATTTATAGAAGTATAACAGAGTCTTAAATCCATGGTTCCCTTTAAGTAGCGAAAAATTCTTTTCACTAACTTTAAATGAGATTCTTTAGGATTTTATTGATATCTTGCACATAAGAATAATTAAAAGATTTTTTCTGGACGACTAGCTGTCAAGTAAAGTAAACTTCTTATCATACCTCTAAAAGATGTTTGATCTACTGTTTTCCCAGCTTCATCAAGATCAAGTGTGTTTGAAGTATCAATGGGAGTACTTATACTCCTAGTATTGTCATATCCATACTTTTTAAGAAGATATTTAATATACTTATGTTGGGATATATAGATTTCTTCTGGTTTTGAGAGATTTGAAAACCAAGGAAAATTTTAACTCACCCATCATACTCATTTCAATCTCAGATTTCATTAGATCCACAAAGGAATCAGTTAAAGATTGCTGAGTTGAACCAAATATAATGTCATCAATATAAATTTGACCAATAAAAATATTTTTCCTATCTTTGTTTATAAAAAGGGTTGGATCTGCATATTTCCCTTAACATAATTATTTTGAAGCAAAAAATCCTATAAGTCTATCATACCAGGCTTGAGGGGATTGCTTAAGTCCATACAAAGATTTGGTAAGTCTAAAAACATGATCAGGATGTTTTGTATCTTCAAAACCAGGAGGTTGTTGAACAAAAACTTCCTCTTGACCATAACCATTAAGGAAAGAACATTTCACATCCATGAGGAGAAGTTTGAAATTATAGAATGCTGTAAAGGAAAGTAATATACGAATAGATTCAAGTCTAGCTACTGGAGCATAGGTTTCTTCACAGTCTATTCCTTCTTATGGATTATATCCTTTAGCAATTAATCTAGCTTTATTTCTTACTATGATTCCAGTTTCATCACACTTATTTTTGAAGACCTATTTTATTCTTATAACAGAAGTTTCCTTAGGTCTTTCAACCATGGTCCAGAATTTATTCCTTTCGAATTCATTTAGTTCTTCTTGCATAGCTTTAGTCCAATCATCATCACCTAAAGCTTCATCAGTTATTTTTTGTTCTAATTGGGAAAGGAATGCTAGATGTTCTACTTAATTTCTTAAAGAACTTCTAGTCCTTACAGGTTGATCCACATCTCCAATGATGCTATCACTAAGATTATTCTTTAGAAACAGCTGATTTAGGTTTTGTAAAACATGTTCATCAACATAAGGTAGAAAATCATCTAGGGTAAATGCTTCAGAAACATTCTATTGGGCATTTTCCAAATCAGAAGGATCTTCTAACAAAGGTTGATAATCAGTTTTTTAAAACACATCTGAAAATGTAGGTTGGGGTTATTTAAAAACAAAAGGATCGGCTTCCTAAAATCTCACATGTATTGTCTCTTCAACAGTACAAGTGTTTTTATTGAAAACACTATAAGCCTTGGAAATTGTGGAGTAGCCTAAGAAAATTCCTTCATCAGATTTTGATGCGAATTTATATAGATTATTTTTAGTATTTTGAATGAATACCTTGCATCCAAAAACCTTAAAGTAGGAAAGTCTAGGTTTTCTACCATTCTATAATGCATAAGGAGTCTTATTAAGAAATGGTCTAATCAAAACTCAATTTATAGAATAACAAGCAGTACTAACAGCTTCAGCCCAAAAAATTTTGGCTATAGAATACTCGCTCAACATGGTTCTAGTTATCTCTTGAAAATTCTCTTTCTTCTTTCAACGACACCATTTTGTTGAGGTGTTCTAGGTGCTGAGAAGTTATGAGTAATTCCTTTTCTACTACAAAAAGTTTCAAAATCTGAATTTTTAAATTCTCCACAATGATCTTTATGAATAGTTTTCAACGGATGGTTTTTCTAATTTCTAACTTGGGGTCTAAAACTTTTAAAATACGAGAAGGCTTCAGACTTCTTTGCTAGAAAATAGACCCATGTAAATATAGTGTAATCATCAACTAAAACAAATACATAATACTTGCCTCCAAAGCTTCCAGTTTGTGTAGAACCAAAGAGATCCATATACACTAACTATAATGCATCATTAGTTGTGACATCGCCAATTGATTTAAAACTTTATTTATGTTACTTGACATATTGACAAGGGTTACAAACTTTTGAAGAATCCAATCTATGATTTGGTATATACTTAACTAATATTTTCACAGAAAGTTTTCATATGTTCCTAAGGTTATAGTGTCCTAAACTTCTATTCCATAACCAATAATGATCCTTCATTTCACTAAGGCAAGGTAGATCTTGGCTTCTATGGACTTATAAGTTTAGTGTGTAAACATTCTCTTGCCTATGGGCAGAAAGAACAAACTCTTCTTAGAATTGTGTACTAGGCACTTTTCATTCCTAAAAATCACAAGGTATCCTTCATCACATAATTGGATTATGTTAATCAGGAAGTGCCTAAGACCCTTAATGAATAAAACAATTGAAATCAAAGTTTTTTCCAGAAGAACGATGTTACCTATACCAATAATTTCTCCCTGAGAATTATCTTTGAAAGTTACTTTTCCTCGTTTCATCTTGATAATATTTTCAAAATAGTTTTTGTTACCAGTCATATGCTGTGAACATCTACTATCCATGTACCAAGTATTTCCATTGGTACCTTCTCTATTTTCCTGAAAACAAAAGATTTAGACTTTCGGAATCCAAAAATTCTTGGATCCAAAAATTTCAGTAAGCAAATTTTTAGGCACCCAGATTTTTTTAGAAAATATGATTTATGAAATTTTAAAGATTGGGTTTTGTTTAAGGAACAATTTTTTTCCCATTTTCCACCACACTGACACTTAGTACCAAAAGGAGTACTTTGAGGTAAAAAATAATTGTTACTAAAAATTGGTTTAGAAACAGCATAACAAAAACCAGAACTATTCCTTTGAGGTTGGATTTGAGAATACATTTTATCAAAATTTTCTTTAACTAAGGTAATGATTGACAAACACTTCCTTAAGGAAAAGATTTCAGATTTCATTTTAATAACCATTCTTTTGTCTTCTAAAACATTTGATTTTAACCTAGAGTTAGGATCGAAAATATTTTTGATAGAAATTACGTTTTCTAGATCCTTAGAAAGTTTATTCTTCTTAGAAATTACATCTTCAAGATTTTTTGAAATTATTTCGAAATCAACTTTTTTCTTATCAAGATCTTTAGAAAGATCTCATATTTCCTTAGTAAGAATAGTATTCCTAGATTTTTCCTTATCAAGATTTTTAATGAGTTTTGAATTCTCAATCTCAAGAAGTTTGGAAAACCTAGAAACTTCTTCATAGGAAGGTAATGTATTATCTTCACTAGAATAAGATTCTTCATTAGAATAGTTATAATATTTTTTATTAATAAAAATTGCATTTAAATAAACATTTTTCCTTGATTCAGCATTGTGTACCTTAGCCATTAAACAATGATTGTCAATATATAGTCTGGCTAGTAGACAAAGATTCTTCTATCCAGAAGATTCATAATCTGAAGATTCATCTGAAGAGTCACCACCACTAGCACTCTAGGTGTCATTATCTTTCAAGACTTTATTAGATTTATCCTTGTAATACTTCTTTCTATTTATCTCATAATGCCTTTCCTTTCCTTATTTTCTCTTAAACATAGAACAATCAGGTCTTATGTGTCTAGCTATCTTGCATTCATTACATGTAACTTCTGAATCATTCTTATCTTTTCTTTCTTTCTTCTTGTATCTGGATTGAAAGTTCCTTTGTGCATCTATCTTGTTCATCCTTCAAGAAATATTCACTAACACATTATCAGAAGATTCACTTCCACTAGATTAGAATTTAATAACAAACTTATTAGATTTGGATCTACTAACTCTCTCTGGAGTCTTAGATTTCCTATGATTTGAAGTTGTAGTGAAAGAAACACTTCCATTCCCATTCTTCTTTTTACGTTACCAGCATCTCTCTTCATTCTTGTCTCATGTTGAAGAATAGTTCCAAATAGTTCATCAAGATAAATCTTAGTAACATTTTTATTTTCCTTAATAACTGTTCTCTTGGATTCCCACTCATTGGGCATGATGTCTATGATCTTATCAACAAGAGATTCATTATCTAATCCTTTCTCACCCATGGATTGTAAACTACTCACAATAGTCCTGAATCTTTGTTGCACCTTACATATGGGTTCTCTATAAGGAAAGTAGAAACCATGATATTCAGATCTGAGCATGTCTCTTCTTGTTTCAATAACTTTGGAAGTTATAAAGTGTGTAATGTCAAGATTCTTCCAAATACAATTTTCTGCTTCCCATGATGAAATTTGGCTATATATATTTCTGGTCATGGAGCAAAGCAATGTATTGAGTAACTTATAGTTCAATTGATATTCATGCTTTTCTTGATTAGTAAAGGTACTAACTTCCTTGTTATGGATTTTATATCCTCTAGTAAGTATAAAAAAATTATCAACACCAGTATTGATAATGGATGTCTTCATGCGATCTCTCTAGTACTTATAATCATTTCCATCAAAAATAGGTGGTCTAGCTGGATTGAGATTGTCTGCAGAACCAACATTGATTACTTCCATCTTTAAGAAAAGATCTCAACAAAAACTTGTTAATGGAAAAAATTTGTAAAGATGGAAAATATTCCTAAGCAGGGAAAATATAGAAAAAGAGTATCTCTAAGAAAAAACGAATCTGACCTATATGAGTCTGAAAAGATGATTCTGGAAAAAAATGAGATAAATTATCTTCTGAATCTAATAGTGAGATTAATTTAGATAGAACCAAAATTCTGAAAGCAATTGTTAGATTGGTTTAGGATTCAAGGTCACCTCCTCTGATACCAATTGTTGAGAAGGTATGTGAGTATGATATACACTATAATACCTAATGTAGGATCGAAATAATAAAGATAGTGAATAAAGTATCTAATTATTATTGAAATACAAGATGGGGGTGAATTGTATGATTTAAAAAATTCTTTTGTAACTTTTAAAGATGGTTATGTTTAACAAGGTTAAACAAGGTAATTCACAAAAAAATCTATGTTCTACACACTTGCTTGATTCAGGGAAAAAAATCCGAGATAGTGAATCCAGAAAGATGGTTCCGGAAAATGAAACATAAATAAAAGTTTACAAAGAAGATGATTATACCTTAAAGTGTATAGAATCTAACTAAATCTGAGTAAAATTTTAAGGAAGTAATATATAGTTATACTTTCCTCAACAATACAAAAGCTGCGGAAAACTTGTAACAAAACAAGTAACAGGTAGTAAATTTTTTAACCTAAAGAGAAGGGTATCCAACAACCTTGGATAAAGGTCCCTTGATTTATACTTTCAAGAATGTTTTTCTTACCCACGCTAGGGTAATCCATTGATATGAAGATCGGAGTCTGTCTTGCTATCCATGAAATACCTAAACTTCAAGGTAGTCGGCACCTCTTTCTTCCTCAGCAAGGAAGCCCTCAACTTCAAGGTAGTTCTCACCTCTGTCTTCTTATCCCCGGAAGCCCTCGATTGTACCCAGCAATAATCATAGTCGCACAAAGATAATCTAAACCAGAATTTCAGTACGCACTAAGCATGAGAGTGTATCTGTCTAGAAATAACTTCATATCAAAGAGTTGTCCAAAAGATTTTAGCTCTTTCAAATGATCTCCTATTTATAGGCATGTCTTCAATGGTCGGCTCCCTTCTCCAATAGTCATATTTTCCCTTGAATTTTTGAGGGACCTGTACATGTGTCACTCAAACAACGATTATTTAGTAACTAAATGCACAACATCATTTTATAACAAAAATAAGTGTAAGAAAAAAATATGGTTACATAACTAAAATCCAATATTCGCAATGTAACCAAATGAATGTTCAGAGTCTAACCAAAAATGAATTCGGAGTCTATAATACAAGAATATTTGGATTTTGTTTTCTAAGAATTTATAACCTGAACTCTATAGAATTCTGAAGTCTGAATTTCAAGGAAATTTGTAATCTGGATTCACAAGAATTCGAAACCATAACTTAAAAAGTTTGGAGTCAAAGTTCATGAGAATTCAGTGTCAGAACTCATAAGAGTTCGGAATATATATTCAAAGAACTCTGAGTCTAAACTCGGAAGAGTTCGTAACCAAACATTGTATTCAGAATTCGGAGTAAGAAATCAAAAGAATTCATAACCAAAATTCGTATTAAAAATTCGGAGTCAGAACTCAGAAGATTTCGTAACTAGAATTCGGAGAATTCGCATCCAAAAACAAAATGCTTAAAATCTAGGTATTTTTATGATTTCGAGGTTTTGGTTACAAACAGAATGTTAAACTTGAAATTTTTTTGATATGAATAATAAAAACATGGTGAGGATAAGTTTCCTTGGTGAAGGAAATTTCTCCTTATATAAGTAAAACACAGGGTAAAAAGAGATTTTCCTTGAGATAATGTTTTTGTGATTTTCAAAACAAGAAGGAATTTTAAAGTCATAAGGAAACCTTATTGACTTAACAATTTCCCCCAAGTATGATGTAATGGAAAATTCATAAGAAATAGCTTATTGACTCAACATATATATCCCTCTTTGCACACCCCTGGACACCTGAACCTCACTCTTCCATGTCATCTCTTGATGTCCAAAAGCTCTTAGGCCCTATTTTGATCCAAAATAAATTAATGAATTCAATTTGATTCATGTTAAAATTCATCAAATTATATTTATATAATTATATACAGAAATGTATAAATATTTATATATTCTCTTCAATAATTTTTGAATCATAAAAATCCATTTTAATTTATGTTCCATATAAATCCTTCGGTTCATCAAATTCATGTAAGGATTTTTTTTATTTCATCAAATTAAATTCATTATAAAAAGATATAATAATGTATATATGAATGGAAAAATTATATATATATACATATAAATTAATATTTTTAATTGTTTATTAACAATTATTTTTTAAAATTTTATTTTTAATCCTATGATATTCATGTGTGTAATGTTATTATTGTTTAGGTTATGTTGATTATAATGATATATATATATATGTATATACGTATCAATATTTCTGTCTTTAGATTTTATTAAATTGAGGTTTTGTATTAAATTCTATTTCTAAGATAATATAATTGTTTATCATAATAATTTCTTGTTTTTTCAAAACAAAAATTTATGTATATGGTATAGTGGTATATATTAATGTATATACATGTATGTATATCAATTTATTTATTAAATAGGTCTCATCATTTATTTCCAAATCTATATACGATGTTAAAATTTATTATTATTCACTCAATTTATGGTTTATATTTTATCTGTAAATTTAGTTTTAAAATGGTAACCGTTATCAGTTTATGTGACAATTCTAAAAAATCTATCATTTCATTTGTGATTCTGTATCTTCACCCCATAGTATGTCATGCATAATTAGGTATGTACATAATGTATATTAAAAATGAAATCCTGTGTATTTTTAGATCACGTATGCCTTTTACTTATTTATCCATTGTATTTATGATTTATAAATATTGATGGTTATTACAAGCAATGGGAATCTCCGAAATAATATTTTTTCATCTCATAAGAAAATTTTGATAACAAGTTATGAGAAAGGAAATTTTATTTTTAAATAAATTAATATTATGTATTTAATATTTAGAATTTTTGGGTTCGGATTGATAAATTCAAGTCTACAAAAATAGGCTTCATAATTTTCACTACTATGTTATGTAATGTTATTGGCACTCAATTGATAAGTCTTACAGGAACTTCGTTCCATATGCATTACGACTACAAACCTTATGTTATGGTTTTTATAATTGTCTTAAAATTATCATAAATGACCCACCAGAAATTTTTTATTTTAAATGGATAATTCCCAATGATCATTTAAATTATAATTATTATTTGAAAGTAAAATTTTTCTAAATTTATTTAGAATTAAAATTTTATGAAAATATAATTTTAATTTTGAATGTTTATTTTAAATAAATATTTCTAAGGAATTTACTATTTGAATTAAAACCCATCACTGGGCATTTTAAATGCTCACCCTACATTTTAATTTCATTTTTACAGGTTTAGTAGATTTATCAGTGAAAAGTTTTTCTATGCGGACGCAACACATTGACGAATATTTGTGTTTAATTAATTTTATTTTGTACAATTTTGATGAAACATAATAGTTGTATATAATTATTAAAAACCTAGAATAATAATGGTCCTCTATTGTGTAATATGTTGTGTATTTATTTAGTTGCTATTATAAAACAAACTACACATCATGTTTCAGCATCAGATCCAAACAACTGGGCTCAAGGTCGTTACAGTTGGAATTATAAGAACAATCTATATAATTTTGGAAAATTAGAAAAAGAAAATTAAGCATATCTCCCTTATAAGAATTATTTTCCTTTATATTTTCTAATGGAAGTTAGAAGATCAAAAACCAATATTTTATCCCATCCAAATTAGATACTTTAAAGAATAATGTTAAAATCAAGTTCATATGAATTTGAGCACAACTAATGTCTTTATCAAATATCAAACACTTTGAGTATACTCTTATTCATTCAAGGATCAGGCTTTATTTTTTTACTTATGGTGCATGCACAACTCACATAATATGAACATCAAGGAAATACTTTGAGGCTCTGTTTAAATGCATAACCTAGCCAAAAACATTTTTCCTATAAAAAAATTGTGAGAAGATGCTGAAGAGGGTCACCTCAGACTCAGCTTATCTGTGTCAAGAAATTAACTACCATTTTTATGGGAGACTTTTTTATTTAAAATTTTTAGAAAACAAGGTAGTTCAGTTGGTGTAAAGACATGAATTCAATTCTTATGCCTCCCAAATTTACTCTATTCATGCCACTCTCTCGAGATATTGTCACTTTAAACTTGAGTTTGACCATAGTTTCTCGTGTTGTGTTTGGGCCAAAGAAATATTTTAATATAAAACTACAATAGGGATTTGTTTAACTGAAAGGAACTGAGAAAATCCAAGATACCTGTGGAGCTGGTGAAGGTTCAAATTAAATGTTATAATTTAATTTTGATGATTAATAATAATTAATTTGTCTGTGTAGAAACATCAATTTTTTTAATAAATAATGAAGTGGGGATGTGATTAAAAACAACATTTCAGGGTGAAATTTTTCTAAGGTGGGTGAATATAATTCCTCGAACCCATGTTGTAATAGTGATATTAATATCATCATTGTTTTTTCACTTATTATTGATATTTCATGAAAATAAATGTTATTAATTGAAATGAATTCAAGAAATTGAGAACACATAATAGACATATTATTATTAGAACACTAATACATTATATTTTTACAAGGATAAAGACTTCAACTAATTTAGAAAACTCATTTAAAGCCTGAATAACACCATTGAATTACCTCCCATCAAAACAATAAGAAAAATTATGCAACCTTAATCTCTTGGAACCACCATAAAAGAAATAAAATAGAAAGAATAATAGAAAGAGTGCTAATAAAAATAAGAACGTAAAACAATATTTTGAATAATTTTTGTTGGGACTTTGGATACTAATAAACATTGGTATTTATAAAACCTTATCTGAATATTATTAAAAAATAGTCATTGGAATTTATTTTTTAGTGATTGTTTCTATTCATAAACGTTGGGTGTTGAAAATTTTTAAAATGAATTTAAATTAATATTTATAGGAAATAAAATTAACAACATGTAATCTTTTAATTATCAATTCGATAATATAACATTAGAGGATAATAAAAATCATTTAAAATTATTAAATAAGAATGGAAATGTAATTTTAAAGTGTTATATATATATATATATTATTTTTCTTATGTTTCAAAAATTT
Source organism: Viscum album (assembly GCA_963277665.1). NCBI lineage: Eukaryota > Viridiplantae > Streptophyta > Magnoliopsida > Santalales > Viscaceae > Viscum > Viscum album. The sequence continues at coordinate 1,295,941,172 of OY728136.1, forward strand.
ATTATTCATTTTTAATCAGTTTTTTATAAAAAAAATTGGCGATGTACCCACCCAACCAAGAGCAGCCACATGGGCCAAGCCCCCAAGGTCCAGTGTGGGTAGAACATAAGAAAATCTCAATCTATAGGTCAACTCGTGTATAGGATGGGCCAAATCAGCCCAAACATGGGTGGACAAGGTGCAGGTTCACGTGTATAGGTTGGGCCAAGACATAGGGTGGTATCCTATGTATAAGGATCCCTATGTGTGCGCTGGTAATTTTGAACAATGAAACACATGCCCGACCATATAAAGAGTTCCCAGAAACCAAATTATTTTGATTTGGGATGTGTTTTTAAACAAAAGATCATATCTCAACCACAAAATCGATTTGCGTGCGGTCTCAATCGTCTATTTCATTTTCCCAATCAATCCTTATATTTCACTATTGACCCATTTCTCTCAAACTGTTCGATTTCCAAAATCCACTTTCATGTTGTCCCCTTCTTCTTCTCAAACTAGACACTCATTTATAATGTTTGGTTTTCTATATCATTCGATTATCCCTCACCTAATCTCAGTCGTCCCCTTATTTTAACCCGATAGAGGCTCCATTTAAAATAGGATAGGTTCAACCCCATCTGTCTGATTCTCTCAGGTGTGATATCAAATGCCCGTTATTTTCTTTTGCCTTCTCCATATTGAAATTTTTCATGATGCATGGGTCAGCCAAATTAAAAACTCTCCCCCTCTATAATTCTTCATAAAACCTACCAATCAATATGAATCAACCTGCGATTCTCCTCCCATTTCTATCATTGGTCCCAACCAACTTTATTTTACATAAGTCTGACATGGTTAGTTTTATTTTAATCAAAACCCATCAGCTTCACTACATGTTTCAATTATATGTGTATATATATATATATCCAATCAACCCAAATTTATTATAATTTATTACTAATGAACATTTTTTATCGCTTTTATTTGGTCAATTTGTGGACATAAATTATCATATTTTCTAATTAGAACATGAGATATAAAAAATTTATATATATCCCTTTTTCCGTACCCATGGACACTCGAACCTCACTCCGCTAAGCCCTCTCTTGGTGTCCCAAAGCACTTAGCCCCTCTTTTGATCCAAAATCAAATAAGGGATTAAATTTGTTTCATGTTTTATTTAATCTATGTATATATATATTAATTTATATACACAAATATTTACATATCTTTATATTCTTTTCAATAATTTTTGAATGATAAATGTATGTTTTAATTTTTTTCTCACAAATCCCTCTGTTTATCCAATTAATGTAAGGATTTATTTTATTTCATGAAACTATCTTCATTATACAAATATATACATATGAATATTTGTATGAATGAATTTTATATCTATAAATATAACATAATTTTTGTAAACGTTGTGAGAAATGATTTTTTGTTTTAAATTTTAGTTCTAATCCTATGGTTTGCATTGTTTAAATTTTATTATTGGTCATGTTATGTAGATTATAAAGACATATATATATATATATATATGTATGTATGTACGTATCTATATTTATATCTTATGATTTTATTAAATAGTGGGTTTTTTAAATTCTATTTTGAATCTAATATCATTGATTATCAAAAGGGTTTCTTGTGTTTTCAATACAACAAATTATGTATAAGGTATAATGTTTTATATTTATGTATATATTTATTTATTTATTTTTATAAATTTTTTTTATTAAAGTGAGTTAGTCATTTAACTAAAAAACTATATATATAGTTAGAATTCATTCTTATTCTATGAACTTATTGTTTATATTTATGTGTAACATTAGTTTTTGAATGATAATAGTTACTATTTTATGTGTCCATTCTAAACATGATAGCATTTCATGTAAGAATATATATCTTCACCCCTTTTAATTTCATGCATAATTAGGTATGGCCATCATCTAAATTATAAATTATTTCCGATGCATTTTCATATCATGTTTAAATTTTAATTTTTTATACATTGTATTTAGGATTTATAAATGTTGATGGTAATTTCAAGCATGGGATTCCCCAAAATACATTTTTGGAACCCCTAAAAAATGAATATTCAATGTTATGAAAAATGATATTTTATTTTTAATGAATAAAATATTATGTATGTAATTTTGAAATGTTTTCTATTAGGATTGAGAAAGGCTGATCAGTGGATTTTTTTTCAAAATTTGTACTTGTATGTTATGTGATGTTATGGGGAGTGAACCCATAAGTCTTAATGAAACATTGTTCCATATGGGTTATGACTAGCGACCATGTGTTAAGGTTTTTATAATGATATGCCAAGTATCATAAATGACCCACCAATAATTTATTATTTTAAATAGATAATTCCCAATGATTTTTCTATTATAATTATTTTGAGAAAGTACTGATTTTATAAATGTATTTATCTAGAATTCAAATAATACGAAAATATAATTTTATATTTGTTTATTTATTTAAAAAAAATTGTTAAAAGTATTTTCTATGTGTTTTAAAACTCTTTAATGGTAATTTTAAATGATCACTCTCTATTTTAAATTCATTTTAACAGTTTTAGTAGATTTATCAGTGATGTATTTTTTTGATGTGGAGGTAGCACAATGAGGAATATTTTGTATAATTAATTTTATTTTTTACAGTTATGATGAATTTTTATAGTTGTAACTAATTTTCCAAAACCTAGATCGGTAAAGGTCCTCTATTGTGTAATATTTTGTGTTATTATTTATTTTATTTTATTAAAAAATTACATAAAATTTTGTAACACCTGCTTCGGTAAACTATAGTTAATGCCTTTATATTTCCCATTCCTCTACTTCCTGCATTATTAAAATACTATAAAACCATGAGTACATGCACTCTGACTAGAATTTCCCTCTCGATATGTCTCAAATTATATCTTTTTTCCTCTTGATACTACACAAGTGGTGAAGATATTGAACCACATTGATCTGGGTGCCAAATGCGCCTCAAGTTTTGTTTCTTTAATTAGGGCCAAATTTAGTATTTAAAACTTGGTAATCAAACAAAAAATATGCACCTCATATAGAATTGTATTTATAATCCCATCCAAAAAACATATTTCTTTTCCTAGATCATTAGTGGTATAATTTGGCATGAATCTCTGAATCTTTGTAGAAACAATATAAGTAGTTCATAAAAGGCATAGAAACATCTTACAAGTTCACGAACTTCCTGGGATGAATATACCATAGGGTCTTAGTGAAGAAATAATCATAGAAAATAGATTGTAAATCCCTCCAAATCACTTCCCTATTATAAAATTCCTATTTCGGAATATCCCACACACATTTGGTATATCCTCGATGCATATATGTAAAGATATTCACTCTCCACTCAGGAGGGGTCTCCAGATAGTTGGAAATAGATAAGATAGTATCGATCCATAAATCTTCTACATGGGGACCTCCATCCCCTAAAAAAGTAGGAGGATGCTGTTAGCGAAACTCCTCTACTTATACTCAAAATGAAAGTGTTGTTCATAGAGGTCCATGTTTAGTTTTCACAATCCACACACATTCCGCTCAAAACTATTCATCACCACTCTCATTGGGTTCAATTGGAGGTGCCTCAAATGAAAATATTGGAGGTAACACTGGTAGATCAAGGCCCATCACCTCTAGAGCATGGTCATCACCACCCTCCTGGTGCATGACATGAGGTTGTATTTGTAAAATATCCCTAAAAATTAAAAACACACACATCAGATATTATTTTTTAAAATAAATATTATATATATAATAATAGGATGGGTAAAAGTTTTTCTACGCCAAATTCACACCCCTATTACTTCTTAGAGAACTAGGTCTAGGTGATATGAATGATCATAAGGAACAAAAAATATGTTTCCTACATCCCACTAATAAGGATATGTATGGGTTAGGATATTTATCTTCAATATAAGGGTCCTTGTATATCTGATTTCTATTATAATTTATGGAGGAAAAAACTATTTAATTTGAAATAGGTATGACTAAAGATTTTTAATTCTTACGTTTACATAATATACCTCTCATCTAAATCACCACATTTAATGTATACATGTACAATCATTATAAATTTGAACTAGTAGTTCAATTAACTATATCTAGACATTTACATTTGATAAAAAAAATAAAAGGTAATATATAATGATTGGACTATAAGAATCATCATTACCAAACTATAGAGGTACATGCACTCATTAGATTATAAATGACATTCATGTATTAAAAATAAACTAACATTCTAGTTTTGTAACCTTAGTTTCATAATTGAAACATGTGATAATTAGTTAGTTAATGTGGCATCATTAATCTATAAGAGAAAACACCATTTAAGATTATGAATTCACTTTGATAACCCATCATTTAATCCCATTTTCCTTGAATAGACATTAGTTTCATAACAGATATATTAGTCAAGGAACATACAACAAGTATAATACAATTTGGAAATGAAACTCACAATGCATATCATAATGAATTACATATTTAACCTAAAATCCACCTAAAATGTTGCAAGATCAATGCATCATTTCCAAACTTGGACAATTAAAAAATATAATCCAATATCATAAATTTAATTAGCATCACATATCATGTGAATCCCCCAATGGTGGAATCAAATGAACTATGACACATGAAATATATAACAAAAATTTCACATTCCCAGGGACATGGGGGTTTTCCCGAACATGGGTTAGTTACTCCCAGACATGACATATGCCCATGTTACATAATGTTTCTAATATCAGGTCTAAATTTAACATCTATAATATAAAATTAAATAAAACCTCAAATACCAATTTTAATTTTTTTCATTCGTGATCCACTGATTCATGCCTAGAGTTATCTAGTAACATAGCCTCAATCATGACTTAGTATACTCTAATGGATTCCAAATAGAAGCAAGACTATAAGTTTGTATAGTGGGGACACTATTCCCTAATTATTAGATTATAAAAATAGAGAAATTTTAAATAGACAGTGAAATAATAATATAAACCTATATCCGAAAGAAAATCATCCAGATCAGATAATAATAAATAGGCCATCAAATGAAGTTTCTAGTACCATAGATGTAACGCCCCGGTTCCGAAAGCCACCCAGAGGTGCCCCGTTCTCTGTTGGTCACATGGCCTCAAGCACATTTCCCTGAACGCCAGAGGCTACCGCCTAGCAGCGAGGGCCTTGGGTGTGATAGTGGACAAACTATGCCCTCATTGCCAGAGTACACAATGGAAATATAAACAATAAACTATAACTGAAGCAGTAAACAATCCATAAACAAGAGAACAAGGAAAGACTAAATATGATAAACACCATGAACACATATATATATATGATGCATGGTACATATGTCTAGGAAAGCAACCAAACAAGTCACAATGCTGGAAATAAAAATAGTACTAAAACAATTACAAGATAAAGATATACATCACCTCAGCATCACAAGCCTATTCCTGGTCCCATGCACTCCAGCTCCACAACAAGTCATGCACCTGAAGTCAAAGGGTGATTTCCCTTGTCTATACCTGCAACAATATAGTCTGTTTGGGCCCAAAAGCATGATCCAAACAGGGTGTGAGACTAAATCCCTGTAGGAAACCACCCAAAGATCTGTGCCTAATAGTCATTGAATATATGGAAGGTAAATGTAGAGAAAACAGTAAACATGAACATGCAGAACAATAAAAAATCCACAGTTCCAATGTTAAGCAACAACTAACAAGCACCAAAGAAAAATAGGTAACCCTATGGTCCTACCTAGAAAAAACCAACAACCCTCTAAGCAGTGCACTCGGCCTAACCCCTATGGTTTGGTTATACAGAATTATAAAGACTCTCTGAGGAAGCACACATAGTCAATTCCTTTTATAGTCTAGGGTAGTCATGAACTCTCTGAGGAAGCTCGCACAATCAATTCCCCTTATAGCCCCAAGGTCAAGGACTCTATGAGGAACCAATCTCGGTCAATTTCCATTATATCCCAGGTCATTCATAGACTCTATAAGGAAGCTCACACAGCCAATCCCTCTTATATCCTATGTTAATCAGGTGATTCAAACAAACAAAACATAGAATCTATGTGGAAGCTCATACGGTCAATCCACGTATAGTCTAAAACAGTCAAGGAGTATCTGTGGAAGTTGTCACAGTCTATCCCATTGTAGTTGAAAGTAATCCTATTCTCTTTGAGTATGATCACTCGGTCATTCCACTTTATAGCCTAAACCTCAAATGCTCTCAGTGGAAGCTCACTCAGTCTATCCCATTATAGTCTATAATGTCAAAAGACTCTCTAAGGAAGCTCACTCAGTCTATCCCCTTATAGTCTGTGGCACCAATTTCTCACTGCCCCATGCCATTCAGTGCATAATATTTCTATAATTCCCAAGTAAACCTACAGAATTACTTGGCTAACCAGTCTACAGTATCTCAATTATGCCAGAAAACAACACTCCACCCTACGATCACAAGGCATGGAAAATAGGTAAACGACCAAAAGGGCTAAATAGGACCAAACAGTCATAAAAAGAACGAATCATGAGCAGAGAAACCAAGGTATAACAATCAACCCAAAACATATCCAATCTACCTCTACATAGGCGTAAAAGCATGGTAGAAAAACAATAGGGGCCAAACAGTAAACACAGAATACCTCGTTCAATGGTATTGGTAGAATTCACACATAATACTCAAAGAAATTGAACATAAAGGCACAAAACACCTACCTTAGGGTTATGAGATCAATATACATGAACCACAAGGCTTGAAACTCCTTAGAACATCGTAGATCTATGAAAACGCATAAAACTTTTAACCCATGATAACATGGAATAGAGGAGGAATTGGATAACGATGATCTAGAAGAAGGAATAACATACCGTTGTGGTTCCAACGCAATCGATGACGGTCTATTCTGAGAACAGATGTAGGTTTGGGGGCTCGAAGAAGCCTCGACACCGTATGGCTTCTCTCAGTCGAACAAGACCTAGAAAAAGATGTTTCTGGCGATTAGACACGAGCCTGGTCCGTTTAATGAAAAAAAAGAAAATACAAGGTCTATAATTTTATATTACACAGCGTGTTCTATGCTTTTCCATACTCCTCTTTATGCGGACTCCACATCACCCCACACGAACATTTGTGTGGCCTGAACATGGTCAGCACACGGCCTTGCGCGGCAAGGGAGTACCCAGTGTGTAATCATAAAGTACACGGTGTGTACGTAAATTTTTTTCAGAAACTCCTCCTTTCTCCAAAACCCCATAAAAAGGGAAAACATACCTGAAAATAAAGTCCGGGTTCTTACAAAACTTCCCCCCTTAAATAAATTCGTCCCCGAATTTCCCTAGAAAGGCGTAGAAGGAGAAACCCCAAACAGCTCCAGCTACAGCGATCGTACATTGGCCTCCCTCTCCCAAGTCTCATCTTGTACTCGCCCATGCTGCCATAGCACCCATACCAGAGGAACAGACCGGCCATAGAGAACCTTCATACTGTGATCGACAATCCAGATAGGATGTTCCACAAATGATGCATCCTCATCGATTTCAACTTCCTCAGGATGAAAGACATGAGATGGGTCAGAAAAGTAACGTCGGAGTTGAGAAGCATGGAAGACGTCGTGCATATACCGATACATATGAGGTAACTGAAATTGATAGGCAACCAGCCCAACTCTCTCCAACACCTCAAACGGACCGACATACCTCGGTGAAAGCTTACCCTGTCTCTGAATCCTCTTGTGTTCCATCCTCGATAAGACAGGCAGGAAAACCTAATCCCCGACCTCGAACTCCAAAGGTCGTCTCCGCTGATCAGCATAAGACTTATTTCAAGACTATGTCGTATCCATCCTCTTCTGAATCAACTCTATCTTCTGTGAACTCCCCTGAACAAGATGAGTTCCGAACAAAGCTGCCTCTCCAGCCTCCAGCCAACATAAGGGTGATCGGCGTGGCCTACCGTACATAGCCTCATAAGGTGCCATATGAATTTTTTCCTGAAAGCTATTATTGTAGGTAAACACCACAAGAGGGATATACTTCTCCCAAGAACCTCCGAAGTCCAGAAACCAAGCTCGGAGCATATCCTCAAGCACGTGAATCGTATGCTTGGACTGACCATCTATCTGGGGATGGTATATTTTACTTAAATGTACCTGTGTACCCAAATCCTTCTGAATCCCCTGCGAGACCCGAGAAGTAAAACACACATCTCTGTCTGAAACAATGGAGTTTGGAACACCATGTAGACGTACAATCTCTCGGATGTACAATCGTCCCATCTCAACAACACTAAAGGTCTCCTTGATCAGCAAGAAGTGAGCAACCTTCGTAAGCCTATTGATGACAACCCAAACATCATCATTTCCTTGAGGTGACCTCAAAAAACTAGTCACGAAGTCCATCGCGACATCGTTCCACTTCCACTCCAGAATGGGTAACTACTGCAAAACACCCGCTGGTCGCTGATGCTCTGATTTCACCTGCTAACAAGTGGAACACCTATTGACAAAACCAACAACATCTCTCTTCATACTTGGCCACCAATACTGGCGGTGTAAATCACGATACATCTTGGTGATGCCAGGATGAACTGCCCAAACTGAGGAATGAAAATCCTACATCAGCTCATAAAGTATATCAGCTGGCACCCATATGCGTCCATGGAACCACAAGATCTCATCATCTCTTATGGTCTATCCAGAAATAGGATCCTCTCCTGACACGATTTTCTGTAGGACTAGGCCTTCAGAATTAGATAGCTGCCTCATTCATACCCGACCAAGAAGTGTAGAGGTAACAGCTCCAGAAGATAGAAAAGTCGGCCCTTGTCTATCGTGCACCTCCATATGCATCTCAGAGAACATGGACATAAGCTGCCACTTACTACTGGACTTCAGAAATTCCTGTATCCGAGTTCTCCTGCTCAATACATCATCTACTGCGTTGCCTTTCCCAGGTGTATAGGCAAGCTCAAAGTCAAAGGACTGAAGATATTCGACCCACCTGCGCTGTCTTAGATATAGATCACACTGAGTGATGATGTACTTGAGACTTTTGAGGTCAGTGAAAACCAAAAAATGCTCTCCCAGAACATATTGTCTCCAACAGCGTAAGGCATGAACAACAGCTGCGAACTCGAGTTTGTGTGTCAGGTAATTCCTCTCATGTGGCCCCAACTGCCGAGACCCATACGAAATGACTCCATCTCCCTGCATCTACATATCACCCAGTCTGATCCCTGAAGCATTGCAGTAAATAGTATAGTCCTTGCCCGACTCTGGAAAGACTAGTATCAGTACTGAATTCAACCTCCCTTTCAGCTCCTGAAAGGCTGACTCACAAGAATCTTACCATAATAACTTCGCCCCTTTTTTGGTTAGACCTATGATTGGTGCTGCTAAGCGTGAAAAGTCATGTATGAAGTGTCTATAGTATCCAGCCAGCCTAAGGAAACTCCATACCTCAAATTTGTTCTTCAGCTACTCCCTAGAAACTACTGCCCTTACATTATCTCATTATACTGATACTCCTATCTCTGAGATAACATGGCCCAAGAAGTTAATCTAATCCATCCAAATGTGGAATTTCGAGAGCTTATCATATAACTAATTCTCTCTCAGTGTACTCAGAACGATCTCAATATGGGAATCATGGTCGTGTCGAGTGTGAGAGTACACCAAAATTTTGTCAACAAAAACCACTATGAAGAAATCCAAGTATGGATGGAACACTCGGTTCATCAGTGCCATGAAAACTGCAGGTCCATTCGTGAGACCGAACGGCCTAACCATACACTTGTATAGACCATACCTTCTCCAGAAAGTTGTAACTAGTACATCATATGGTTTAACGTGCAAGTGATGATAACCAGATCTCAAGTCAATCTTTGAGAACACTCGGGCTCGTAGAAGCTGATCAAAGAGATCATCAATCCTCAGAAAGGGATATCAGTTCTTGACTGTCAACTGGTTTAGCTTCTGATAATCCACAAAAAACCTGAGTGTGTCGTCTGTCTTCATTGCAAACAGGACAGGAGAACCCCAATGAGAAGTACTGGGTTAGATGAAACCCTTTGCATGCAACTCCTCCAACTGCTTCTTGAGCTCCTGCAACTCAGGTGTAACCATCCAATAAGGAGGAATGGACACCAATGCCTCTACTAGAACAAGATTAATAAAATATTCTACCTCATTCTCTGGAGGCAAACCAGAAAAGTCCTCTGGAAAGACATCTCTGAAATGATCCACCATTGGAGGAAAGTTTAACTGTGAAGTCCCCTGGTCGTCCATATATAGACTTGAAATCTGGTATGTAACTCCTCTAAGCCCATGATTCCCGGGTCTCGGTCGACTCGCATGGACATCCCACTCTCCCTGAGGAAAAAAAGATTCACCCTCTGGTGATATGAAACTCGCCCTATGGCGATAGTATTCAACAACTACCTGGAAGGGGACTAACCAGTCCATCCTGAGAATGACATCATAGTTTGTCATCTCTAGGACATAAAGGTCCCATAAGAAGTGACACCCTGTAACCTCAAGAGGGCACTCTCTGCACTAAAGTACACTAACTGCTCTAGTACCCAATGACGTGTCTAGAGTCAAAGTATCAGTAGAGGAAAAGATGAGTAAACCAAGACTTTCCACAACAATTATAGATATAAAGCTATGGGAAGCCCCTATTTCAAAAAGAGAAGAAGATAAAACTGAAGTTACTAAGATTATACCTTGAACTGTGGAAGGTCCAGGATCCTGCTCCTATTGGGTCTGCTCCATCGCAAAAGTCTGGCCTACTTCATGGCCCTGTGACCCTGCCTGCCCGCTCTGAGCTGATACACCCTGCTGTCGCAGATAGACCGGCGACTGGCCACCCCGAACACGACCTCCACCTCAGCCTAAACGGACATAAGAACTCCAGTTCCCAGACTGGTGAGAAACTGGTGGTGATGCTTCTGAACACAGAGTCATCGAAGAACCCTTGTCTCATACTACTGGAGAGAAAAACTGACAGAAACGCTGGATATGTCCCATCCTACTGCATGATTATAACTCCATTGGGTCTCTCTGGCCTTAAGGCCTAGTATTCCTACTCCTACCGCATTGGTAGCATACAACAGGGCTTCCCGAAGATACATTCTGCATACTCTGATATCCTCGAGCAAACTCCCTATGGTGCTTCTTGCAATCAGTAGGAAGAACACTAACTTTGGATGTCGAACCGCCCTGGCTCACTACTCTATAATCCCTCATATTGCGCTCAATGATATGTTCATGGTTGATAATAGAGGATATCGAAGTCAACCTGAAGATGTTCACCTGGGAATGGATCTCCTGCCTGAGACCATCCTCAAACTTCCTAGCTAAGAACAAGTCATCACCTTCTGCGATAGGCATGAAATGTTGCTGCTCCATGAAATGAGAGGAATAATCCATCACAGAAAGAGTACCATGCTCTATGCTAATGAAATCTCGGGCTCAGTCGGACCTCAAGGTCTCCGGGTAGAAGTAATCATAATAGATACGTTGAAACTTTTCCCAAGCCATATTCTGGTGGCGTCCTGCCTCAGAGATGACATCCCACCACCTCTTGGAAGATTCTTGGATCATGTAGGTCACGAGATTCACCCTTCTCTCTGGTGGTACCTCAAGATGATCGAAGATCGTCAGCGTGGCATCGAGCGACAACTCTGCAGCCAGAGGTCCTCTTTCGCCTAAGAAGGTGGGAGGATGTTGCTATTGGAAAACCTACATCGACTCAACCATTGATGGGGTAGGAGTCCGCACTCCCTGGAAGGTCTTAATCATCCTCATAAAACCCTCCCTAAACGAATCATCAGTGCCTAAAACTGGTATAACTGTTAGTGCCAAGGCTGGCACAACATGAGGATCTACAAGAAGCCCCTGATCATCTATATCTGGCATCAGATCACTGCCCTGCAACTGGCTGTCAACCGGAGGACTTATCAGTGGCATGACTCCGCATGGTCAAATGCACACCTTAGATTCAAGATTATCAAAGACCGAAACAAAGAGTGTACGAATAGAAAAGAGGAAGAAAACTGTCAAGTTTATTAAAACATGACTAAATGACGTGTACACTACCTACACAACGTGTTCCTTGAGGTCATTCACATGGGAGTGTACTTCAGTTTAAAATAGGTCGTGTAACACCCCAAACACATGGCGTGTTCTCAAAACACACTGCGTGTATTTGAATCCACTGCCCCTACCCGAGTCCTTCTACACAGTCAAGCCACATGGCTCTCCTAATACAATACTACGCAACATGTTCATGAAGGACACGGTGTGTACTAGACAAGTTTCAATGACCTGGGTTATTAGTTACATGGATGGCTACACAGTTCACTCTACACGGCATGCTCGATGTGAACACGGTGTGTACTTGAAGGATTTCCACAACCCATGTTGTTCGTGAAATGGCTGGGTACATAGGTTACATGGCATGGAGTTTGAAAATAGGACATGATGTGTATAGTCAAAGTTTCATCCATCTGAGTCGTTAGTCACACGGGTAGAAACACGGTCACTTCAACAGGGTGTGTACGTACTATACACGGCGTGTTCTTGAATGATTTTTCATAACCATGTGTCCCTACCCACACAGTCAGTGACATGGATAAAAACTACCCGGCGTGTATTCATAAATCACACACTGTGTATTATGGGTTTTTCCAGGCAGTAGCCTTAGAAACTGCACCGTAGCCCAGAAATCACAGAGAACAAACATTAAGGTGCCAAATTCCGATCTGTGAGGGCCCATACATCCCGTAAATCAAAGCGTGACATCTTATACATGTTATAATAAGGAATACATGGAATGATCCATAGAATTACAATCCATGTGGGCCCATAACCCATAGGTCGGAGGATCAAAACGTCCCTCTGATACCACTTTGTAATGCCTCAGTTCCGGAAGCCACCCAGAGGTGCCCCGTACCTGGTTGGTAACATGGCCTCAAGCGCATTTCCCCAAATGCCGGAGGCTGCCGAATAGCATCAAGGGACTTGGGTGTGATAGTGGGGAAACTATGCCCTCATTGGAAGAGTACACAATAGAAAGAGAAACAATAAACAATAATGGAAGCAGTAAACAATCCATATACAAGTTAACAATGGAAGACTAAATATGATAAACTGTAGGAGCACATATATATATGATGCATGGTATATATGTCTATGAATGCTTCCAAACAAGTCCCAATGATAGAAATACAAATAGTACTAAAACAAGTACAAGAGAAAGATAAACAGCTCCTCAGCATCGCAAGCCTACGCTTGGTCCCATGCACTCCAGCTCCACAGCAAGTCATGTACCTGAAGTCGAAGGGCGCTCTCCCTTTTCTATACCTGCAACAATATAGTCTTTTTGAGACCAAAAGCATAACCCAAACAGGGTGTGAGACTAAATTACATTAGGCAACCACCTGAAGATCTATTACTAATAGTCAGTGAATACATGGTAGGTAAAAGTACAGAAAACAATAAACAGGAACATGTTGAACAATAAACAATCCACAGTTCCAAAGTCATGCAACAACTAACAAGAAGCAAAGCACAATAGGTAACCCTATGGTCCTACCTAGAAAAAAACAACAACCCTTTGGGCAGTGCACTAAGCCTAACTCTTCTGGTTTGGTCATATAAAATTATAAAGACTATATGAGGAAGCACACTCAGTAAATTCCCATTATAGTCTAGGGTAGTCAGGAACTCTCTGAGGAAGATTGCACAGTCAATTCCCCTTATAGCCCCAAGGTCAAGGAATCTCTGAGGAAGCACGCTCGATCAATTCCCCTTATATCCCAGGTCATTCATAAACACTCTGAGGAAGCTCACATAGTCAATCCCTTTTATATCCTATGGTAATCAGGTGATTCAAACAAAAAAATAGAGACTCTCTGAGAAAGCTCACACGGCCTATCCCCGTATAGTCTAAAATAGTCAAGGACTCTCTGAGGAAGCTCTCACGGTCTATCCCCATATAGCCCAAATTAATCCTAGGCTCTCTAAGGATGCTCACTCGTTCATTCCCCATTATATCCTAAAGCTCAAAGACTCTCAGAGGAAGCTCACTTGGTCTATCCCCTTATAGTCTATAATGTCCAAATACTCCCTGAGGAAGCTCACTCGATCTATCCCCTTATAGTCTATGTCACTAAGTTCTCACGGCCCCATGCCAATCAGTGCATAATAATGCTATAAGTCCAAAGTAAAACTACATAACAACTTGGCTAACCAGTCTACATCATTTCAAGCATGCCAGAAAACAACACTCTACCCTATGATCACAAGGCATGTAAAACAGGTAAACAACTAAAGGGGAAAAACAGGACCAAACGGTCGTAAATAGAATGAAGAATGATCAAAGCAACCAAGGTATAACAATCAACCCAAAACATGTCCAATATAACTCTCCACAGGTATAAAAGCATGGTAGGAAACAAAAGGGGAAAAATAGTAAACACATAACACCCCGTTCAAGGGTATTGGTGGAATTCGTATATAATACCCCAAGACTTTGAATGGAAAGGCACAAACCACCTACCTTAGGGTAAGGATATCAATATAATTGAACCACAAGGTTTTAAACTCCTTATAACTTTGTAGATCTATGAAACACATAAAACGTTCAACCCACGATAACTTGGAAAATATGATAAATTGGAAAATGATTCCCTAGAAGAAGGAAGAACTTACCACTGCAGTTCCAATGCAATCGACGGCGGTCGATTCAGAGAATAGACAAAGGTTCGGGAGCTCAGAGAGGTCTCCATACCGTACAGATTATCTCGATCAAACGAGACCTAGAAGAAGACGTTTCTAGCGATTAGACCTGAGCCCGACCCGTTTAATGAAAAGAAAGAAAGTACACAACATGTACAATTGGATTACACAGTGTGTACTAGGATTTTCCATACTATGCTTTAAGCATCCTCCACATCACCCCACACGACCGTGTGTGTGGCCCAGACACGGCCATCAAATGGCCTCGTGCGGCAAGGGTGTACATGGCGTGTGCTCATAATGTACATAATGTGTACTTCAAAAATTTCTAGAAACTCTTCATTTTTCAAAAACTCTAGAAAAAGGAAAAACATACATGAAAAGAAGGTCCGGGTTCTTAAAATAAACAATATGATTTAATGAAAAGTATATAAACAAAAATGAATAATAAAACATGGAAGAAGGAACACATACATACATGTATAACAAAATAATCTAATGAAAAAAATGCATCTTCAAAAGTATCATAGTTCTTAAAAAAGTTCAGTGCTTCCCCACTCCTATAGTATAATCAATTAAACTTCATCAAGAAGTTGGAGTTTTTCTTATTTATACTTATATCTATACAATACTCCTTAGTACCACCGGTGAACGAGATAGGGTGTGAGAGGAACATAGTGGGCCAACACCAACATTGTCTATAAAAAATCCAGTCTATATATGTAGACTGTAACTTTATGTAGATATCATAAGTACGATATAAAATAAATAACAAATATGACACATGATCATCAACATATAACATTTATAAGGTACCAACAACATATATTAATTGGCTTTGAATACTCCACATGTGTAATAATTAACATACCTACATGGACCAGGCACCAAGGAAACCACCGGAGCTAGCTACATCTGATGATGTAAATGTATTTGATAGTCCTAAGTTCCATACCTCGATCCACCCCAGTGGTGCCACACTATAATGATCATATATAGGGATATAGGTTCCATACCACATTACCCTGAATTATTCCATATCAAGACATAATGGTTATCAAACCTTTAGTAAATTAGGTGTCATATAATCATTTAATAGGTGACATACCATTAACAAGTTTTTTTATTCCATTAGACAATAGATTCCATACCTTTATTCAATAGTTTAAATTCCATTAATTATCATAGGTCACATAACATAAATATAGTTCGTTCCATACTATAAATCCATAGGTGTTGTGAATTTCTATAACAAAATGTGTCGTTCTGTTTCTAATACATTTGAAAACCATTTAATAATTTTTATTTTAGTTTAATAACATAGATAATGATACATGACCCTCTCCCATTATCTCTTTTATTATAAAATGTCTCCCACTTTGAGGGTAATGATGTCACACAACCAAATGGCCGGTTTTACACTATAATCATACAAGAACTCACCTCATAGGTGACTCGGGTTTAGGTTGTCAACCTATAACCATATAAATATGCTATAAGGGAAACTCATTATGGTCAAAACAATTTATTTACGTGTATTGATCCTGTTTAGGTGAAACAAACATAAGGCCTAGTGTGAGGAAAAATGGAAAATAACAAATAATCGACAAAATCAGTGAAATATTTAAATATTACCTACCCTATGCTAGTGGTAGATGCCTTATCAAGTATTGGGCCTTAATTTTATTTGGGATCAAAAGAAAATGATAGAATAGAAGAATTCCTTGAAAATAGGGCATATGACACTACATTAAAATAAAATCTTAGATATGAAGAAAAATGACGAAATAATCCTTATTACTGAATCAATTACTGAGAGAAATCCATTTTGAAAATAGGCACATGATTCTGAGCAAAGAAGGTAAAGAAATCCATAAAGCTATGTGGAGGCACATTGAGCTGTACTATATGGATGAAAAGAAATACCATTGAAAATTGGAGGAGCAAATAAAAAATAAGGGTATCTTCATAGTACATATAATGTAAAAATTTTAATTTTCCAAACATTCAGTGGTGTCATGGTTTGGTTACACAATTTTCCAGACTATCTGCCAACCATGGGACATGAACTGTGCAAGGAGGTACCTTGCACGGTTCATGCACATGGTATGGGAAACCATATGAAAAATATGCTTTTTGGATCTTTTAAAAACTATAAATACTCTGTATGGGACTGTGGCCTAGGTCACATGGTTATTAAAAATCGTGCATCCCACATATACTCATTGAACACCCCTCATGGTTTCTATTAACCGTGAGGCCTAGTGATGTTTTCTACCAGCAAGTGTTTTTGTAACATCCCAGGTAAATGAAGAATAAGATATTTTCATATTTATTAATATTTTTGAATTAAATATTAATTTTACTTTTAATGGGTTGTTATGTTCGATAGCGTCCCCGATACGCAACAACGGGTTTCTTTGAAATCTTACGTTGCACACTAATAATATAATATTATTATTTTAAATGGAATTTAACACCTAGCCTTTGTAATTGTGAGAATGGACAAAACTAACTAAAATATGATTATACATGGTTTTTAAATGTATTTACTTTTATCTAATATAAGTTAGAGGCTTAAAATGTGATGAATCTAATTTTAAGCATAATTTACATTAAAAGGTCGATTTGCCACCTTTTAATGGAGAACACTTTTTAAATATAGTTTTGGTCACTTTAATAAATTATATTTTACAAAATAAAATCCTTCTTTAGAATGGGGATATCAAAATTTTCTTTGTGTAAATTTTTGGAATTTTTCCGATAAAGTTACATTTTTTAATGAATAATGAAAAATATTGTATTTTAATTCAAAATTGTGTTTTAATCTAATTTATTAATATGGTTAGATTATATTTTTAATTGGTTTTAAAGTTTAATTAGAATATATTTTTACCATTTAATCTAATGTTGGTCGTTGGAATTAATTTCACTTTGAATTTGGAAATAGACAATTGTCCATCTTTTGATAGTTATTATTTCTTAAAAACACGCTATTTTTTAACAACGATAATTAATTTTAAATTAATTAATGCAACTTCTATGATTATAATTTGGTAAAATAGACATAATTTTTGAATTCTCAATATCAAATATTGATTAGGATGAATTATTGGTATTTTTCTGAAAAACATCCACTTTTGATGAATAGTGAAACCTCTTAGTAATAGTTAAAAAATGACTTTTTCATTTAAATGAAATTTTACCACTTCTGTGAATTTAATTTTAAAAATCCTACACACATGGTTTTTATTATTAAGTAAAATGTGGTTCAATAAGATGAAAATAATTTTTGGTGAATAGTATCATTTGACTTTTATTTACCACGGTTAAAGGTAAATAGGGTAATTCAAGGTAAAAAGAATATTATAATAATTCAAAATTACCTAAACACTTTTCCTAAACTTATTGGATGAGTAATGGCCGACTATTGGCATACTAGGGTCGATTTTGGGACCCCATGGATCCACTTTTGAATGATAATGACACTTTATATTAATTAATTTAAAGTAAAGTCAAAATGACATAAACAAATAGATTTTAGTGAATTATTTTTTATATATGTTTATATAAGTTATATTTTCAACTATAAATATAAGTTGGAAAGCTAAAAATAATTCCTATTTACTGGTATTTTTTTTATAATTTTTAGACATCGAATAAATTAAATTATTTATGACACAATAATGATGTAGTATTTACCTCATTAGTCAATCATTTAAATAAATAAGATAATAAATATTAAAATAACATCAAAAACCTGTCCAATTATTATTTTATGATTTTATTTCGACCATGACTCATCCAATACTTGACTCTAATGATTTTTGGACATTTATAAACAGAATATTATTATATAATAAAATAATATTTTCACACATTCCTAAAGATCCCCTCCCCCCCCCCCCCTTGTAAAAGGAGACCATTTCTAACCAATTCCTCACACCTCTCAATAATTTTGGCTCATGAAACCTCTAGAAAATTAAGCTCCCTACATCCATTTCTTCCACCTAGAAGCCTTAACTTAGATAGAAGGCATTTCAACAAACCATTTTGGTTCAACCCAAAGAGAGTTACCCAAAATGAAGGTAACAGCTTCACTTAATGTCTTTTCGTTTATTTTACTTCTCCGACCCCAAAACTATTTCCCTTACATTCTTTTATAACAACACCAGTATCCTCAATATACTAGGATGTTGTTATGAGAATTATTCGATCTAAAATTACAAAAACGACCATTTAATTGGTGAAGAACATACTGTTTCTATGGATGGAAAACTACCGCCTCACGAAATGATGATTGTTCGATTACCTCCTATCTCCACTAATTGTGGCCATTAAGATGACACCATATTTATATAATATATATATTATGTTTATGTTTTCTTTATGCTTCTGTATTTTTCTTTTATATCATACTTTATGGTTTCCATTATGGGTAAACACGATAAATTCATTTGAGGAAGTGCGGACTAACGACCCCTCAAAGTGATGTGACTGGTTAATGCCATATGTGGGATGTATAAAGGATGGAGTTAATTATATTATATTTTATTATACTATAATTATAATATAACTATCTTTCATTATGTTTTAATTCCATTAAAATAAGAAATAGAAATGGAAGTAACGTTCATGCGTACGTACGACTTACCGTCTCCATGAACGGTGCATTTCATTTCTTACCTCCAAATGTTATGTACTATAATAAATACACATATATACTGGATATATTGAATATATATGATATCTAAATCATGAATATAATTTTGGATATAATGAAATTTTAGCCATGTGAACAACTTGTAATTATAAGAAGTCCATTTTTTACTCAAGTACCAAATATCGAAAAAAAGAACGTTATCAACATAAATGATTAGGCAATGTTTATAACATGGTAATAAGTGATATAAAAGAAATAATAAACTTGAAAAAGGTTATTAAGCAAGTATTAATTAACTTTAGTTTATAATTCATGATATTAAAGAACGAATGGGTCATGTCGGACACGAGGTTAGGGGATTCATCTCAATCTCCTTTCATTGAGGCATATTTTGTTTTATACACAACTTTATTTTTTACGGTGTACAAAACACTTTGATGTTTACATTTATTCAAAATGAATTTTTTCTCTACAATGTGTTTTACTAAATTAAAAAAGGAAAGTTTTTTTTAACGTAATAAGTGACAATGACATTTTCTGCCACCACGAGTATTATTTGATCTTTGGCTTCCCTAACAAGCTGTAATGTTTTTAAAAGGAAAATAAATACTATATACTCGTTTGCATATATTTTTTATTGAAAATGGTTTTGATAATGGATTTGTTATGTCAATATATTTAAGTGATATATTGTGATTGAAATGTGTAAATGTTTTATTTCCTTTACATTTTTTTATGTGTTATGATTTTATAATGGTACATGGAAATTTGAAGGGTGGTTAAATGATAAACCAAATGACGGGTGGTGCCATGATAAACCAGGATGGGGGGGTTTACGTTATAACCTCCAATGCATTGGGTATGGAAGTCAGTTGTATGGATATTTACATTTAGTGATATGTGTGGAATTCAACCGTATGGTTATTCCATTTAAGTATGTTTATGTCCCGAGTCACCTTTAAATGTTATGTGTTCTTTATATGGGTTTTATATTAATTTTTTGGTTACAAAAAGGTAAGTAGTGATATTTTATTTAGTGAAGAGTATTTAATACTTAATAAAGTAGAAAATTATTACTTATGTTAATGTATTCATGGTTTAATTATTGTTTTAAAAAACTAACAGTTTTCCTTCTTTGTGTTTACCTTACTGACCTTTTTATGCTCATCAAAAGTTTTTGAAATATTTTTCACAGGACATATTATAGAATAGGGTCAGGGATGGGATTAAGGAAATATCATGTTGTCCTAAACATGGAACTATACATGACTCTTTTTTTCAATAGTATTTATTTTATGAAAAAATGGATACTGAGTTGAATAATCTTCATGTAATATTCATGTTGTTATGTAAAAGTTATTTCCTAATTCTCTAAAACTATAAAACTGAAAATATCCTCAATGTGAATTATCCATTTAATTCAATAATATGTAATGTTTAAGGACGAGTCCTTATTGTTGGTATCATAGGTCAGTTTAGACAACTTTAGGAGTTAGGGAATTGTTAAATAAATGTCCATAAATTAAATTATGGTAATATTGAAATGATGTAGCATTTACAGAATACCATGTTTCTCTTCCTAATATATTTCTGTGTTCAAAATGGTTTTCCACAGAAGAAACAAGGAAACTATGTTGGGACGACATCAGGAGGAATAAAAACTTCCAAATCTGCAATATGAGATGGTTGGAATCGGAACTGAACAGTTTTTTGTAGTGATGGAACAATTGACTTAGGCTATAAATGGTGGTGGTATCCATGAACAAGATCATCCATATCAACTGCAGAGGAACCTGTCTGTAGTGGAGCATTTCATGAGGCAACATCCCCCATAATTAAGAGGAACATCTGACCTTGTGCTAGCTGAAGGGTGGATTAAAGCACCAAATAAGTTTTTTGATGTCATGGGGTGTTCAGAACATCAAAGGTTAGTCTCTTTGTTTACCGTTTTCAAGGTGAAGCTGATCAGTGGTGGTCGATGGTGAAAAATATCTAGGATAGTGAAGATATTTATGCCCTTGATTGTGATGAATTCAAAGGTATGTTTCTTGAGAAATATTTTCCTAAGGTGGTTCCTCTTAGGATGGAAAAACAATTCTTGGAATGGAGGAAGGAGGATGACTCAGGGGATGATTATGAAGAAAATTTCACTCGACTGGAAAGGTATGCAACAAATTTCATCCGAGATCTTGATAGTAAGGTAATTTGATTTTACTCTGGACTTAAGCCATGATATCGAAGATAATTAGCCTCTCGTGAGGTCAAAAGTTATGTAAAACAAGTTCGATGTGCAGAGAAGGTGGAAATGGAGTTTGCTGATGATCAGGTATTCATTGACAAAAAATAGAATAAGGGGTCCAGTTGGAAGGAAAAGGGAAATAATTCATCAAAGAATCCTCAAGGTATAAAAATTAAATAGCTAACTTGTGAGAAGTCTGGTAAAAAATAATCTTGAAGAATGTTTATCAAATTCATGAAAGTGCTTCTGGTGTGGTAAGTCTACTCAAATTATTTGTAACTGTAAGGAAGATGATAAAGTAGGCAATGAAAATCCATCTGTAAGATGTTTTAAGTGTAATGAAATGGGTCATTATACAAATGAGTGTCTAGAGAAGAACTCAACTAAGGGAAAGCATCCAGACTACATGCAGAAAGCGGTGGTGAAATCCTATGCAAATACTTTAGCAGATGTTGGTCCATCAAATGAAGTAGTATCAGGAATTGAAAATATGATTGGTGAATGCTCCAGTTTTGGCACTGCCTTCCAGAAATGGTGAGTTTGTTATTTATAGTGATGCTTAATTGAAGGGACTTGGGTGTGTCCTTATGCAAAACGATCAGATAATTTCTTATGATTCATGTCTGTTGAATCCTCATGAGTTAAATTACCCTAAACATGATTTGGAAATAGCTGCTGTTGTGTTTTCTTTAAAATTTTGGAGTCATCATTTGTATGTAGTAATGTGTAAAATTTATAATGACCACAAAATTTTAAAGTATATATTCACTCAAAATGAATTGAACATGAGATAGAGGAGATGGTTGGAGTTAATCAAATATTATGATTGCACATTCTATTACCATCTCGGAAAATCAAATAAAGTGGCTAATGCTTTGAGTCGAAAAAGTAATGTCTCATTAACCATGCAACGTTTGGAATGAGATCCTTTGGTTTTTGATTTGATGAACTTTGGCATATAAGTAGTTGGTGCAGAAAATTATTATGTTTTGTTTCAGGTGTCAGTGAAATCATCTCTATCAGACAGAATAAAGCATGCATAGAAAGAAGACAGTGAGATTCAAAAAAAGGTAGAGATGGTTAAGAAGGGTAATTTGCCTGATTTTAACATTGATAATGATTGTGTTTTGAGGTTTGGGAAGAGATTATATGTGCCTTGTGATTCAAAGTTGAATAATGAGTTGTTATGTGATGCTCATAGTTCTCCATTTTTAGTTCATCCTGGTAGTACTAATATGTACAGAGATCTTCGGAAGTATTACTGGTGGGATGGAAGGAAAATAGATATTGCTGATTTTATTGTGATGTGCTTGACTTGTCAACAAGTTAAAGCAGAGCGGCAGTTACCGAAAGGTATTTTTCAATCTTTACTATTTCCTGAGTGGAAATGGAAAAATATATCCATGGAATTTGTTGTGGGATTACCGAAGACATCTCGAGGTAATAATGCAATATGGGTTATAGTTGATCGATTGACTAAATCTTCTCATTTCCTTCCTATTCAAGATACATTGTCTCTAGATCAACATGATCTGTTTTATGTTAAAGAGATAGTTAGGTTGCATGGAGTTACCCTCTCCATTTTATCTGATCATGATCCCATGATTCCTTCTAACTTTTGGAAAGGCCTTCAAAAGTCGTTGGGTACTGAATTAAATTTTAGTACAGTCTTTCATCCGTAATCAGATGGGCAGTCATTGCGAACAATTCAGACCTTGGAGGATATGCTACGCGCTTGTTCACTAGATTACTAGTGATGTTGGGACAAACATATTTCTTTGGTTGAATTTTCTTGTAATAACAATTTTCATTCTAGTATACAGATTTCTGCATATGATGCATTATATGGAAAGCATTGTCTAACTCTACCTTTTGGAATGATGTAGGTGAATGGAAGATGATGGGACCAAAATTGGTAGAAGAGATAGTAGAGAAAGTTTAGTTGATTCAGAAACACATGAGAACAGCTCAGAGGAGATATAAAAGTTATGTGGATAACCATAGGAAGGATATTTTTTTGAGGTAGGTGATCATGTCTTTCTCAATTTTCTCCATGGAAAAGTGTGATGCGATTTGGTATGAAGGGAAAATTGAGTCTGAGGTTTATTAGACCATATAAAATACTGGAGAAAGTTGGATCAGTTGTGTAAAGAGTGGATTTACCTCCATGTTTACCCCAAGTACACAATGTCTTTCTTGTTTCGATGATGAGAAAGTATATGCCAAATCCATCTCATGTTTTGATTCTAGAGGTAGTTTAGTTGGTAGATTATCTGTCTTATGAATAACAACCAATCAAGATTCTTGACCGTAGAAAACAAGTTTTGTGGAATAATGTAATTCACTAGGTAAAAGTTTTGTGGGAAAACCATATAGTAGAAGTGGAAATGTGGGAATCTGAATATGCTCTGAGGGATAAATACCCCCACTTATTTTGATAAGTGAATAAGAATTGCAAGGACACAATTTCTAAAAGGTAGAAAGGATGTAACATCCTAGGTAAATTAAGAATAAGATATTTTTATACTTATTAATATTTGTGAATTAAATATTAATTTTACTTTAAAAGGTTTTCTATGTTCGATAGCGTACCCGATACGCAACAACATGTTTCATTGAAATCTTAAGTTGCACACTAATAATATAATAATATTATTTTAAATTGAAGTTAACTCCTAGTCTTTGTATGGAAGGGAATGAAAAAAACTAACTAAAATACAATTATACATGTTTTTTAAATGTATTTACTTTTATCCAATAAAAGTTAAACGCTTAAAATCTGAATGAATCTAATTTTAAGCATAATTTACATTAAAAGGTTGATTTACAACCTTTTATTGGAGAACACTTTTTAAATCTAGTTTTGGTAAATTTAATACATTATATTTGATAAAATATAATTCTTCTTTAGAATGGGGACATCAAAATATTCCTTGTGTAATTTTTTGGAATTTTTTTGATAAAGTTCATTTTTTAATGGACAGTGAAAAATATTGTATTTTAAATCAAAACAACATTTTAATATAATTTATTTATATTGCTAGATTATATTTTTAATTGGTTTTAAAGTTTATTTAGAATATATTTTATTATTTAATCCAATGTTGGTCATTGTAATTAATTTCACTTTGAATTTGGACATAAACAAGTGCCAATCTTTTGATAGTTATTGTTTCTTAAAAACACGCTATTTATTTTCACAACATGAATTAATTTTTAAATTAATTAATTCAGCTTCTATGTTTTGAATTTGGTAAAATAGACATCATTTTTGAATTTGGAATATCAAATATATATTAGGCTGAATTTTTGTTATTTTTCTGAGAAACTTCAATTTTTGATGAATCGTGAAACCACAAAGTAGTAGTTAAAAAACTAAAATTTTCATTTTAATGAAATTTTACCACTACTGTGAATTGAATTTCAAAAATACGACATACATGCTGGTTATTAGTAAGTAAAATGTGGTTCAATATGGTGAAAATAATTTTTAGCGAATAGTAACTTTTGACTTTTATTTACCACAGTTACAGGTAAATAGGGCAATTCAAGGGTAAACAAATATTATAATAATTAAAAATTACCTTATAACTTTTCCTAACCTTATTGGATGAGTAATGTACCACCATGGGCATCCGAGGGTTGATTTTGGGACCCCATGGAGCCACTTATGAATGATAATGACACTTTATTTTAATTAACTTATTGAAAAAGAAAAAATGACATAAACAAATATCTCTTTGTAAATTAATTTTTATATGGTGTTATATAAGTAGTATTTTTGACTATAAATATTCTTTGGAAATATATAAAGGTTTACTATATCATGGAAGTTTTTTTATAATTTTTAGACATTGAATAAATTAAATTATTTATGACACAATAATGATGCACAATTTACCTCATTAATAAATCATTTAAATAAATATGATTATAAATATTAAAATAACATCCAAAACTTGTCCAATTATTATTTTAGGATATTATTTCGACCATGAGTCATCGTATCCTTGACTCTAATGATTTTTGGAACTTTAGAAACCGAATATAATTATATAATAAAATAATATTTTCACAGTTTCCTAAAGATCCCCTCCTCCCCCTTATAAAAGGAGACCAATTCTAACCAATTTCTCACACCTCTCAAGCCATTTGGCTCATCCAAACTCTACCCAATTAATATACCTACATCCATTTTTTCCACATATAAGCCTTACCTTAGGCAGAAGGCACTTCAACAAACAATTTTTCTTCAAACAAAAGGGAGTTACCCAAATTAAAGGAAATTGTTTCTCTTATCATCTTTTCTTTTATTTTACTTCTCCATCCCCTAAACTCTTTTTATTACATTGTTTTATAACAACACAAGTATCCTCAATATATTAGGATTTTTTTATGAGAATTATTCTAACTACACTTACATAAACCTCCATCTAATGGGTGAAGAACATACTGTTTCTGTGGATGGCAAACTAACGCCTCACGAAACGATGATTGTTCGATTATCTCCTACCACCTCTCATGGTGGCCATTAATATGACACTATATTTATATATGATATATATTATGTGTATGATTTCTTTATGCTTCTGTATTTTTTTATATAATGCCTTTATGGTTTCCATTATGGGTAAATGCGATAATTTCATTTAAGGAAGTGCGTACAACCACCAATTCAAAGTGATATGACTCATTCATGCCATATGTGAGACATATAAAGTATAGAGTTCAAGTAATTATATATGATATTATACTGGAATTATAATATACCTATGTATCATTATGTTTTAATTCCATTAAAATAAGAAATATAAATGGAAGTAGCGTTCACGCATACGTACGTCTTACCATCTCCATGAACGGTGCATTTCATTTCATACCTCCAAATGTTATATAATATTATAAATACATGTATATACTAGATATATTTTATATATATGATATCTAAATCATTAATATCATTCTGGATATAATGAACTGTTGACCATGTGAACAAGTTTTAACTATATGGCATTCTTTTGTGACTCAAGTACCAAATATCGACAAAACGAACATTATTAACTTGAATGATTAAATATTGTTTATAAAATTGTAATAAGTGATATAAAAGGAATAATAAACTTGAAAAAATATCCTAAGAAATTACAAATTAACATTAGTTTATTATTCAGGATATTAAAAAATGAATGGGTCAAGTCGAACACAAAGTAAATGACTTTGTCTCAATCTCCTTTCATTGAGGCATATTTTTTTATACCCAAATTTAATTTATACGGTGTATAAAACACTATGAATTTTACTTTTATTAAAAAGGAATCTTTTCTCCTTGACGTTTTTTAATAAAAGACAGAAGGAACATTTTTTTAACGTAAGCGGTGACAACAACCTTTTTCGCCCTCACATTATTATTTGATCTTTGGATTCCTTAACAAGCTATAATGTTTTAAAAGGAAAATAAATACCATATAATCATTTACATATTTAGGTAATGAAAATGGTTTTGATAATGGATTTGTTAAGTCAATATATTTAAGTGATATATTGTGATTGAAATATAGAATTTTTTTCTTTCCTTTATATTTGTTTTATTTGTTATGATTTTATAATTTTACTTAGACCTTTGATGGGTGGTTACGTGATAAACTAAATGTCGGGTGGTGTAGTGATAAACTTGGATGGGTGGTTACATTATAATCTTCAATTCATTGGGTATGGAACTCGGTCGTATTGCTATTCCATTTAGTGATATGTGTGGAAGTCGATCGTATGGTTATTCCATTTAAGTATGATTATGTCCTAAGTCACCTTTATATGTTATGTGTTATTTATATAGGTTTTATGGTAATATTTTTGTTACAAAAGGGTAAGTAGTGATCTTTTATTTTGTGAATAGTATTTACTACTTCATAAAGGTGAAAAGTATTACTTAAGTTAAAGTATTCATGATTTACAAGTTGTTTTGAAAAAACTAATAGTTTTCCTTCTTTGTGTATCCCTTATTGAGCTTTTTATGCTCATCCCAAATTTTTGAAATGTTTATATAAGACATAATGTATAATGGGGTCAAGTATGGGATCAAGGAAAATTCATGCAGTCTAAAACATGGAACTAGATGTGACTCTTTTCTTCAAGAGTTTTCATTTTATGACAAAAATTAAAACTAAGTATAATTTTATACATGTAATATTCATGTTGTTATGTAAATGTTATGGCCTAATTCTATCAAACTATAAACCTGAAAAGGCCATCAATGTGAATTATAAATTTAATTCATGAATTTGTAAATTTTAAGGTTGGGTCCTTATAGTTTGTATCATAGGTCAGTTTAGACAACATTAGGAGTTAGGGTATTGTTAAATAAATGTTCATAAATTAAATTATGTTAAAATTGAAATGATATAGCATTTACAGATTTCCATGTCGATTCGCCTATGATATTTCTATCTTCAAATTTTTTTTTTGCAGAGGAAACATCACGCCTATGTTGGGAAGACGTCAGGAAGAAGACAACCTTCCAAATCAGCATCCTGAGATAGTCATAATCGGAACTAAAAAGTTTGTTATAGTGATGAAACTGTTGACTCAAGATATAAATGGTGGTGGTATCCATGCACGAGATCAGCCAGATCAACCGTAGAGGAACATGTTAGTAGTGGAGTATTTCATGAGGCAATATCCACCATCATTCAGAGGATCATCTGACCCTGTACTAGCTGATGGGTGTATTAAAGCACTGCAAAAGATTTTTGATGTCATGGGGAGTTCATAACATCAAAAGTCTAGTCTTGCTGTTTACCGTTTTTAAGGTGAATCAGATCAGTGGTGGTTGAGGGTAAAAAATATCAGGGATAGTGAGGAGATTGATGATCTTTATTGGAATTAATTCAAAGGTATGTTTCTTGAGAAATATTTTCCTAAGGTGGTTCATCATAGGATGAAAAAAACTTATTGGAATTGAGGAAAGAGGATGAATCAGTGGCTACTTATAAAGAAAATTTCACTCGACTGGCATGGTATGAAATAAATTTCATATGAGATCTTGATAGTAAAATCAACCATTTTTACTCTGGATTAAAGCCAAATTATTCAAGGGCTTTAGAATCTCGTGTGTTAAATGTTATGAAAAACTTGTTTGTTGTGTGGAGAATTTGGAAATGTAGTTTATGATGATCAAGTGTTTGTTGAAAAACAACAGAATAAGTGCTCCAGTTGGTAGGAAAAGGGAAACTATTCATCAAAGAAGCCTAGAGGTAAGATAATTAAATATCCAACTGGTGAGAAGTGTCATAAAAATCATCCTGTAGAATGTTTATCAAAGTCTAGAAAGTGCTTCCAGGGTGGTAAGTCTGGTCATATTTATTGTAACTATTAGGAAGATGATCAAGCATGGAATGAGAATCCATCGGTAAGATGTTTTAAGTGTAATGAAATGGGTCATTATGAAAATGAGTGTCTAACAAATAACTCAACTGAGGGAAAGAATCTAGACAACAAGCATAAAGGGGTGGTGAAATCCTTTGCTACTACTTCATCATATGTTGGGCCATCAAACGAAGTAGTATCAGGAATTGAAAATATGATTGGTGAAAGCTCTAGTTTTGGCACTACCTTCCAGAAATGGTGAGTTTGTTATTTACATTGATGCTTCATTGAAAGGGCTTGGTTGTGTCCTTATGCAGAATAATCAGGTAATTTCTTGTGCTTCACGTCAGTTGAAACCTCATGAGTTAAATTACCCTACACATGATTGGGAATTAGCTGCAATTGTTTTTTCTTTAAAAATTTGGTGGCATCATTTGTATGGAGAAAAATGGGAAATAAATACTAACCACAAAAGTTTAAATTATATATTCACTCAGAAATAATTGAACATGAGACATAGGAGATGGCTAGAATTAATCAAGTATTATGATTGTACGATCCATTACCATCCCGCAAAAGAAAATAAATTGGCTGATACTTTGATTCGAAAATGTAACATCTCATTAACCATGCAACGTTTGGAATGAGATCCATTGGTTTTTTATTTGATAGACTGTCAAAGAAGTTGTTGGTGTAGGAAACTATTTGGTTTTGGTTCAGGTGTAAGTGAAATCATCTCTATCAGACAGAATAAAGTAAGTGAAAAAAGAAGACAGTGAGTTGCAGAAAAAGGTAGAGTTGGATAGAAGGGTAAGTTTCCTAATTTGAACGTTGATAGTGATTGTGTTTTGAGGTTTGGGTAGAGATTTTGTGTACCTTGTGATTCAAATTTAAAGAATGAGTTGTTATGTGAAGCTCATAGTTCTCTGTTTTCAGTTCATCCTATTAGTACTAAGATGTATAGAGATCTTCGTGGGTATTACTGGTGTGATGGAATAAAAAGAGATATTGCTGATTTTACTGTAAAGTGTTTGGCTTGTCAGCAGGTTAAAGCATAGTGGTAGTTACCAAAAGGGATTTTTCAGTCTTTATCAGTGCCAGAGTGTAAATGGGAAAATATTTCCATGGACTTTGTTGTGGGATTACTGAATACATCTCAAGGTAATAATGAAATATGGGTTATAGTTAACCAATTGACTAAATTTGCTTATTTTTCTCCTATTTGAGATACTTTGACTCTAGATCAACTTGCTCGGTTGTATGTTAAAGAGAAAGTAAGGTTGCATGGAGTTCACCTCTCCATTATATCTGATCATGATCCCAGGTTTACTTGTAATATTTGGAAAGGCCTTCAGAAGTCGTTGGGTACTGAATTAAATTTTAGTACAGCTTTTCATCTGTAATCAGATGGGAAGTCAGAATGAACACTTCAGACCATGGAGGATATGCTACGTACTAGTTCACTGGATTACAAGGGAAGTTGGGACCAACATATTTCTTTGGTTGAATTTTATTATAATAACAGTTTCCATTCCATTATACTGATGGCTCCATTTGAGGAATTATATGTAAAGCGTTGTCGAATTCCATATTTTTGGGATGAAGTAGGTGAAAAGAAGCTGATGTGACCAGAATTGGTAGAAGAGATGGTAGAGAAAGTTCAGTTGATTGAGAAGTACATGAGAATATCTCAGAGTAGATAGAAAATTAATTCGGATAACCAGAGGAAGGATATTTCTATTGAGGTAGGTGATCATGTATTTCTCAAAGTATTTCCATGGAAAAGTGTGATGCATTTTGGTAAGAGGTAAAGTTAAGTCTGAGGTTCATTGGACCATATGAAATCCTAGAGACAGTTGGGTCAGTTGTGTATAGAGTGGATTTACCTCCATGTTTATCCCAGGTACCCAATTGTTTTCATGTTTCGATGTTGAGAATATATATTCCATATCAATCTCATGTTTTAAGCCTAGAGGTAGTTCTGTTGGAATAGAATATCTTTTATAAAGTACAACCAGTCCAGATTCTTGACCATAGAAAGTATGTGTTTCGGAATAAGGTAATTCACTAGGTAAACATTTTGTGAAAACCCCATATGGTTGAAGAGGAAACGTGGGAATCTGAAAATGCTATGAGGGATAAATACCCCAACTTATTTTGATACGTGAATAAAAATTGTGAGGATGAAATTTCTAAAAGGGGGAAGGATGTAACATCTCAGATAAATGGAGAATAAGATATTTTCATATTTATTAATATTTGAGAATTAAATATTAATTTTACTTTAAAAGGGTCTCTATGTTCGATTGTGTACCTGATACACAACAACGGGTTTCTTTGAAATCTTATGTTGCACACTAATAATATAACATTGTTATTTTAAATGGAAGTTAATTCCTAGTCGTTGTATTGGATTGAATGAAAAAAAAACTAACTAAAATGTGATTATCCATTTTTTTAAATGTATTTTATTTTATCCAATAAAAGTTAGAGGCTTAAAATGGGAAAGAATATAATTTTTAGCATAATTTACATTAAAAGGTCGATTTACCACCTTTTAATAAAGAACCCTCTTTAAATATAGTTATGGTAACTTTAATACATTATATTTGACAAAATAAAACTCTTCTTTAGAATGGGGACATCAAAATTTACTTTGTGTAAATTTTTTGGAATTTTTCTAATAAAGTTCATTTTTTAATGAATAGGGAAAAATATTGTATTTTAATTCAAAAATATGTTTTAATCTAATTCATTTATATTCATAGATTATCTTTTTAATTTTTTTAATGTGTAATTAGAATATATTTTTACCATTTAATCCAATGTTGGTCATTTCAATTAATTTCACTTTAAATTTGGACATAAACAAGTGTCAATATTTTGATAGTTATTGTTTCTTAAAAATACACTATTTGTTTTAACAATGGGAATTAATTTGAAAATAATTAATGAAAATTCTATGTTTAGAATTTGGTAAAATATACATCATTTTTTAATTAGGAATATCAAATATATCTTAGACTGAATTTTTTGTATTTTTCTGAAAAACTTCAAATTTTGATGAATAGTGAAACCACTTTGTAGTAGTTAAAAAACTGACTTTTTCATTTAAATAAAAATTTCCCACATCTGTGAATTGAATTTTGAAAATCCAACACACATGGTTGTTATTAGTAAGTAAAATTATGCTCAATAAGGTGAAAATAATTTTTGGTGAATACTAACTCTTGACTTTTATTTACTGCGGGTAAAGGTAAATAGTGTAATTCAAGATAAAAAGAATATTTTAATAATTCATAATTAACTTAACACTTGTCCTATCTTTATTAGATGAGTAATTTCCGACAATGGTCATCTTTTAGTTGAGTTTGGGACTCCATGTATCCACTTATGAATGATAATGACACTTTAGATTAATTAATTTGAAGTAAAGGAAACAATGACATAAACAAATATATTTTAGTAATTTAATTTTTACATATGGTTATATAAGTTATCATTTCGACTATAAAAATTAGTTGGAAATATAAAAATATTGCCTACATCATGGTATTTTTTTAATAATTATTATACATCAAATAAATGAAATTATTTATGACACAATAATGATGAAGTGTTTACCTCATTAATAAATCCATTAAATATATAAAATTATAAATATTAAAATATCATAGAAAACCTATCCAATTATTATTGGATGATTTTATTTTGAGTATGAGTCATCTTATCATCAACTCTAATGATTTTTGGATCTTTAGAAATCAAATATCATTATATAATAAAATAATATTTTCACACTTTCTTAAAGAGCCCCTCCTCCCCCTTATAAAAGGAGACCATTTCTAACCAATTCCTCACACCTATAAAGCCTTTTGGATTGTCCAAAATCTACTAAATTAAGCTCCCTAAATCCCTCTCTTCAACCTAGAATCCTTACCTTAGACAGAAGGCACTTCATCAAACCATTGTCGTTCAAACCAAAAGAAGTTACCCAATTAAAGCTAATAGTTTCTCTTAACTTTTTATTTTAATTCTCTAAGAAATAAACTATTTTTATTTCTTTCTTTTATAACAACACCAGTATCCTCAATATACTAGGATTTTGTTATGATATGTATTCAAACTACACTTACACACACCTCTATCTAATTGGTGAAGAACACACTATTTCTGGGGATGGAAAACTAATGCCTCAGGAAACGATGATTGTTCGATTATCTCCTACCGCCTCTCATGGTGGCCATTAAGATGATAGTATATTTATATATGATATATATTATGTTTATGTTTTCTTTATTCTTCTGTATTTTCTTTTATAGCATAGCTTTATGCTTTCCATTATGGGTAAACACGATAATTTCATTTGAGGAAGTGCAGACTACCTCCCCCACAAAGTGATAAGACTCGTTAATGTCATATGTGGGATGTATAAAGGATGGAGTTAATTATATTACATGATATTATATTAGAATTATAAAATACCTCTGTATCATCATGTTTTAATTCCATTAAAATTAGAATTGAAATGGAAGTTGCGTTCATGCGTACGTACGACTTACCGTCTCCATGAACGGTGCATTTCATTTCTTACCTCCAAATGTTATGTGCTATTATAAATACATGTATATACTTGATATATATATATATATATATGATATATATGATATCTAAATCATGAATATAATTCGTGATATAATGAACTTTTGACCATGTGACCAACTTATAATTATAAGACGTCTATTATTGACTGAAGTACCAAATATCGACAAAATGAACGTTATTAACTTAAATGATTATGTAATGTTTATAAGATGGTAATAAGTGATATAAAATTAATAATAAACTTCAAAAAGGTTCTTAAGAAAGTAGAAATTAACATTGGTTTATTATTTAGAAGATTAAATAATGAACGGGTCAAGTCAGACACGAGGTAAGGGACTTCGTCTCAATCTCCTATCATTGAGGAATATTTTGTTTTAATACACGACTTTCGTTAATACGCTGTATAAACACCCTTTACTTTTCAAACAGAATATTTTTCTATGAAGAGTTTTACTAAAGGACAAAAGGAAATGTTTCTTTTAACATAAGTAGTGACAACTACCTTTTCGCCGTGGCGAGTATTATTTGTTCTTTGGCTTCCTTAACAAGACGTAATGTTTTTTTTCAAGGAAAATAAATACCATATACTCTTTTATGTATTTTGATATTGAAAATGGTTTTGATAATGGATTTCTTATATCAATATATTGAAGTTATATATTGTGATTGAAATGTGGAAATGTTTTCTTTCCTTTATATTTGTTATATGTGTTATTATTTAAAAATGGTACTTGGATATTTGACGGGTGGTTACATGATAAACTAAATGACGGGTGGTGTTGTGATAAACTTGGATGGGTGGTTACATTATAACCTCCAATTAATTGGGTATGGAAGTTGGCCATATGGCTATTCCATTTAGTTATATATGTGGAAATCGACCGTATGGTTATTCCATTTAAGTATGTTTATGTCACAAGTTACCTTTATATGATATGTGTTATTTATATGGGTCTTATGGTAATATTTTGGTTATAAAAGGGTAAGTTTTTATCTTTTATTCAGTGAAGACTATTTACTACTTCATGAAGGTGAAAAGTATTACTTTTGTTAAAGTATTCATGGTTTACTTGTTTTTTGAAAAAACTAACAGTTTTCCTTCTTTGTGTATCATTTACAGCGTATTTAATGCTCATCCCACATTTTTGAAATGTTTTTCATAGGACATAATGTGGAATAGGGTCATGGATGGGATCAAGGAAAAGTCATGTTTTCTAGAACATGGAACTAGGCACGACTCTTTTTTTCAAGAGTTTTTATTATATGAAAAAAAATGGATACTGGGTAGAATTGTCTACATGTAATATTCATGTTGATTATGTAAATTTTATGACCTAATTATATAAAACTATAAACCAGAAATGATACTCAATGTGAATTATCCATTTAATTCAAGAATATGTAAGGTTTATGGCCAGATCCTTATAGTTTCAGGCTCCGAACAGGCCTCAAGAACCCTCATTTACCCCATATTCTTGGTAGGAATTTATATATTTGGTAAAAAAATGAAAAAGTAAATTGAAAATTAAAGGAATTCATACCTAAAGGAAAAACTAGGTTCATATAAATTTTATTAGAGAATTCATATCATTAAATTATGTTATGTAATTATTTTTTCCCAAATATCAATATTGATTGAAAAAATCCTCCCTAAATGAATTTTTTGGTGGAATAATTTAATATCTATCTAATATTTTTCATGATAGAATATATTAATAATCTAATATAATATTATTTAATTTAGAAAAATCACTAATTAACATTCAATTTGTTTAAAATTTTGTTATACATATCATGTTTAAATTGTAAAAGAAATATTTTTTATATCATTCATATATGTAATTATTTCATATTATTACGTGTGACATCAAGGCTATAATGTTAGGTTATGAAGAGATCCATAAGAATACTTCAATAAAATGATTAGTAAGGTAAATAAATTGTTAACTACTCCTTAATTCATGAAGGTTGAGTGAATGTTTTCGTGTAACGAGCTATGCCTTTTTAGCTTCCAACATGATATCCCACCATTGTAAAGCTACTCATTGAAAAATGATGGTGGCTAGATGAACCCTATGTTGTTGGAGTATCATGATACTCTTTAATATCTAATGGTGTGGTGATTTTCATGTAATGACCCTAAATTATTTATACGATCTTTTCCTTCTGGATAATCAGGTGGGTCATATTTATGAATATTGTATAAAACATAAAACATGTTTAAAAAAACAAAAATATATAATATTAATTTATAAAATGAAATTTAAAAAATTAATATTAGCATCAAAATTACAAGTAATACAATCTGGAAATAAACACACATAAAAAACTAGAATTGGAGAATTCAGATAATTTTGGTCACCTAGAATTGGCACACCAATGAAAAAACACAATAAATAATGAAAAAATCAATATGTAATAAAAATCGTGGAAATTAATAATATATAACTGTGAGAAGAATTGACGTGAAATATGAATCAATAAAATCATAGTTATTTATAGGGATTATAAAAAAATACCACCATTGGAATAGTGACCAGATTATCCAAAAGAGTAACTGAAATATTAACCAAACTGTTGGAATCATAAAACAATATTTAGGTATCTTTTGAAATATAAATAATAAAAATTAACTAAAATTTTAAAATATGGTAATATAAATATTCAATACAAGGAAAAAAATTACGTTTTTTGGCAAATATTTACATATTTTTTTAATCAATATAAATTTCTATGATAAATAATAATATTTAAAATAAAAATTTATATTAAAAATTAACTAAAAACTAATATTTATTTATATAATGAAGTTGAATAATTATTTAAATAATAAATTATATTTTTATGGATTGTAATTTTGATCATGTTATAAAAAAATTGGTATTTTCAAATAGATAAGGATTAAAATAAAAAAAATTAAATTTATCATAAATAGGAAAAAAAATTATAAAATTGATTTTTTTGGAGTTAGTGTATTAATATTAGATTAGGCGAATTTTT
Organism: Viscum album; assembly: GCA_963277665.1. Lineage (NCBI taxonomy): Eukaryota > Viridiplantae > Streptophyta > Magnoliopsida > Santalales > Viscaceae > Viscum > Viscum album. The sequence goes on from OY728136.1 coordinate 1,295,977,813, forward strand.
TTTGGTATTTTTTTTGAAAATTTAAATTCTAGGTGAATAGTGAAATACAAAAAAATATGGTATTTTACATTTCATGTTAAATACATGATTAATTTAATTTTGTATGATGTGAGAAAATATTATATATTCCTTATATTCATTAATTACTATTTATAGTGAAAATAATTATCACTATTGGTAAGTTTGAAAAATAATAATAAACATATGGATATTTTATTCAGAACTACCCCTCACCTACCCATATAAATACCATCTTTTATCACCACACCTATCTTCAGACCATAATTTTCTTACCAATCCAAATCCCTATAAACATATCTTAAAAATATTCCTATATATAGTTTGGAGGGGTTTCCTTCAAAAAATTCCATTCCCTAAGCCCAATTATAATGTCAAAGAAGAACATTAAAAAAATATGTTATTATATCAATCGATTTCTGTTAAGTAAATTTCATCTCCTTTCTCTTCCAAATATATTCTATTCAGCCTAATATGATGAAATATTAATCATAATTATACTGAAATTATATTATATTAGTGTAACAATCCATATATACCTCCCTTTCATTTATTTAAAAATGAAAACATCACTCATATTATGGTCATTTCATTACCTCCAATGATGGAATATTTCATTTTTTATCATAGCATTCATAGATGGTTATAATAATAATGATTTGGTAAAATACGTGATTAATAATTATATTTTATTTCATTTGTTAGTAATTAATGATTATAAAAAGTTTATGTTAAATTAAATTGATTATTTCCATCATGAAAAACCCAAGTGGATTTGTGAATACTATGGTTATATGTGTTGTCAATAAGATATATTAAGAAAAGTCCATGAAAATTGAGATAATTTATAGTTTTTTTTCATAATTTTTTAAACATATAAAAGAGGTTTTTTGATATTTCTTATACATAAAACATGTAAATAAATTGGAATCTTTTAAAATATAAATAATTAAATTTCATGATTAATGAATATTGAGGAGTTTCATTGAGATAAATTAAAAAGAGGAGTTTGGGAATTTCGTATTGAGAATAGAATATATGATTCTAGTTTTTTGTGGAGTTGTTTTGTAGTGAACCATTCCCCATTATCATAGAGCTGATGATTTCTTTATCACATTAACATAAGATATAAGGAATCCCATCCCAAAAAACTTAATAGTTTATTAGTCTGGGTAATCTAGATATATACATGAATCTCTTATTAAATTTGAATACACAAATTCAACCTATTGATTAAAGAATTAAATTATTCCAATTATCATGTCCTCACATATAAAACATTTTAAACTTCACATTTTCTTGATATAGGAAACAAAATTAGGGTGATATCAAATGCTCTGTAAGGGTTAAGTATAACAGATGATATCATGAATCAATAAGCATGATAAGTATAGAAAGGTAAATAACTGAAAACAAATTCTATTTAAATTACTTGAATATCATGGTAAGATAAGGATTAATCATTATGGGATGTTAAATAACTGAAAAAACATTCCATTTAATAAATATCTTAAATATCACGTATGGATAAGGCATAATCAATAGAAATAGGTAAATAACTAAAATCACTTTAATCAATAATACGATAATTAAATGAATCTATAGATAATATCATATAAAAAATATCATGGATAGAAATAATTGAATCCTTAGTGGTGTAAATTATTAATTATTAAATGTAATGTCTCAGAAACTTCCAACCTCTACTGTCAAGACAATTCATAAGATATTTTAAAACTATAGGTAAAAACCTTTTCTAAAGATAGATTACTAATCTATATAATGAGACCAACCAATCCATCGACATTCTATATAATATTATTCCTCACCTTTCACTATAGTTTCAATGAATTGATCACATATCGAACGATCTATTTAATTCAAGAATCAAATATGTCTTACCATTAAATATTTTTATTGATGGGATAATACATATTATGAATATTTACCCAGTAAATAAAATAAATTTCAAATTAAAAAACCATATTTATAAATAATACATGGTTTAAAAAAAATAACCATGATAAATAATATGAATATTTATTGAAACTTTATTGTCTAATGATCATAATAAAGTGAATTTTTCATGGAAATGTTAATGACTACAAAAATGAATCAACAAACTGAGTTTTCATAATTTTCATGGTCAAATTATCATTAGAAATACATACGGATAATAAGGATTGTTTTAGTATATAATATACCAATGGGATACATAATAAAGGGTTTTTTTCATTGATGAATTGAAATACCATAAAAATATATTTAATAAAATTCTTAAGGAAAATATCATTTTCATTTTACAAATCACATTTTAATACTAAATTTCAGAAAAAATTTCGAAGAAAAAAATTCAGTGATTTTAACCTTTGAAACTTTTAAAGATAGTTTTAAAAAATTAATTAGTCGTGATGATAGGAAATTCCTTACATGTCAAGTATATTTAAATAAGGATTCCTTTCAGTTTTTTTGTAGAATCCAAATAGACATTGTTTTTTAAAAATATCATAAATATTCATTTGAAAAAATATTTTAAATAGAAAAAATGGATATAAGATTTTTTTAATAAATAATTTAAAAAGGTGAGAATATATTTAGAAAATATTTTTATAAAACATTGTTCTATTAACAAATGAATTTCTGACCGAAGAGTAAAATAATTTCAAATTTTAATAAAAATGTTTTTTCAATTATTTTACGTAAAAAAGAGTTTAAATGGTAATATTTAATGAAAATATATGAATATAAAATTATTAATAAAATGAAATGGTTTTATTAAACAATGATCAAATAATTCCTTCAAATAAAATTTAAAAATAAATATTCTCAATTAGAATGAGATTATGAAATAAACTATTATAATGATCATAATATTTATCTAAGAATTAATAAATTAATGAATTATGTGTTTCAACTATAAATACATATAAAAAATTATAAATACAATTTAAAGTAACATAATTTTTTAACACAGAAAATATTAGTATATCAATGGTGAAAAAGAAGTAATATAACCCAATGAAAATAAATTGTGTTATGAAATTATTTACAACATGGTAAAATTTATGTCAAATCCAATTTGATAAAATAATTCTAATTGAATAAAAAAATACCATGATTAATTAAATAATAATGATATTACATTTAAAATGAGATGTATATATAACATATAAATGAAATTTGTTTTACAACAATAAAATATGACTCAATGATGAGAAATTGAGGTGATGTCTATAATCTCATGATTCCATTTGGTTGAATGTACTTTAACCTCATGTATTTTGGTTTTAAACTCGTTATTACCTTATAAAATAACCATATTAATACTAATAATATAATATAGGATCCATTAAAAACATTTTATCAGTAGTTCATTGGTAGTCATTCATTGTTTTCATTACTTCTAGCGTTAATTGCCCTGTTTTCTCATTTTTTTTATTTTTCATGAATGTTCATATTATTATGTATGTTATATAGTAATATCATATAAATAATAATAATCATGAAATAATTAACATATTAATATATCATTTAAACTTTAATGGTAAATCATTAATGATGGTTTTGATAAATGAAGTGTGTTACGATAATAGAGACGGTAGGTCGTACGTACGATGGGATAACATTTCCGTTTTTTAATGGTCATTATAGAAAGAAGTTAAGTAATAATTAATATTTAAATAATTATAATAGTGTCATATTATTTCATGAAATACTATTATATATATCATACATGTGGTTTGGGCATAAAAAGAGAGTCACATCACTTCGTGAAGGTGGTAGCCCACATGTACATGAAAGATGTTATCATCTTTAAGTGAGTCAAAAGTTAAGAAATTTAATTATATATTATGTTTCCATAATGATAAATATTTCATTAATACCATAACTATATTATTTATATCAAATATAATCATTAAATTTATACTTATTACACTTCATGTAAAGTATTAGTGAAAAATGAATTTGCTTCGTGAAACAGTGGTCCTCCGTACACACGAGAGACATCATCGTATACCCTAAAGAATGGAATGTAAAAATGTATATATGATAAAATTAATAACGAGGTATATTTATTTTATAAATAACATATATATACTTTATATACATTATCATACAAAAATTTGAGAGGTGTTTATGTAAAAAACAAATGTCATAGGTTCACAAGTCTGTAGTCTACCATAGATATGTACAATGATTTCAAAACCCATTTCATGGAATTTGGGATTGTTTTAGGTCAAAAAATTAAAATACAAACATATTATTATATGGAATATACTGATTTTATTATATAATCATGTTTAAATAATAATTTATGGTGGTGGAGTAAGAAATGAAATAAAATTTCTTGTTGAATAATGATACCTCTTTTCGGGTAACCTCCTTAAGATTGAACACAAAGCCTTTCTGGGTTGAAATTTTTCCCAAAAGGGGTTATAGGAATAGATAATGTTTTTTTGGACGTGTTTTTTTATGTATTTTATGATCCAAAACTTTTTGATTGTGTGAATATTAGAGAAGAGGGGTGTCTTTTTAGAAGTGAGGTGAGTGGCACACATTAATTTTTTGTGAAGAATGAGGTGTACCCACATTTGTTGCATTAAAAAAGATAATGAAATATAATATAATAGATAATTAGTAATTACAGTGTTGAAATATATACATATAATATATTTTAAACATTTTTAATGTAATTTAATCTATTTCCTATTAAGTTAAACCCCCAATCAAATCTATTTTCACCTTAACTGTAGTAAATAATTTCGATTTTTTTCTCTTAATTTTTTTAAAAATTAAGTTAAAATTATTAGATAATATTAATTACTATGATTACAAATTTTTGATCAATTTTTTAAAATTACTTTCACATAAGTTCCGAAATATAATTTCAAATTAATCTTACAGACGTGACGAGAAAATGAGTTTTCAAAGAGAAAATGATTAAAAGTTTGTAAACCATTTATATCAAAATTCAATATGAAAAATTATTTGGACAACTTAAATTGAATTAATGGATATTTTATTGAGATAATTTTACTTTACAACCAATTTAAAGTATAATTTATCCTTTTATATTTTTTAAATTAAATGGAATTTTTCAATTAAAATTCATTATTTCCACTATTCATCAAAAAATAAAACATTTCAGAAAAATCCCAAATATTCAAGTGAAGATGATTTTGGTATTATAATTTCAAAACATAATTTCATATTATGAAATAAATTTTCTAAAATTGATAAAAATTAATTTTAATGTATGTGTGAAAAGCATGAATAACCCATCCTTTAGAAAGAATATTGTTTTTTAGAAAATATTTCCATTTATTTTAAATGAATCTAATTTTATTTATAATAAATAGATAAAAAATATTTTTATAATTTATTTAGTATAGATAATACATATAGAAATAATAGCTATGTTGTAATGGTATACTATATTATGGTTTATTTCGACTCGGGGATGTATATTCTGCATGTTATCGAAGAAGTTAAATTTATTGAAAAGGAAATATTATGTAAAGTCTCAGGTGTAATATTTTCTTCTAATAATGGTTTTATATTTAATTAATATTGACTAAATCAATTTTATTTTTTTTAAATATCTGAGTGTTACATTAACCCCAACTTATATAAATTTCATCCTCACAATTTAAACTTGATCTCGGTAATAATGGCTCCAACATTATAAAATAACATTATTGAAAAACCAAAATAGTAAAAGGTTTAATAAAACATCATATTAATAATAGAGAAAAGGAATTAAAATTTAATATTTAAAAAAATATAACAATATTAAAAAATAGGAGAAAATGTGTTGGAAATGAATACTTGAACATGTAAGAAAATTGTAAATAATTATAGAGAGTGAGAGAATTCATTGATCATAATAATATGAATGATAAATAGAGAGTTAAGGACCTCAAAAACCATAAGTCATTGATTATTCTAAAAGGAAATCTAATTCATTAGATATAGAGTTAGTGGGATAAGATTTTTTATTTCAAGACCCTTTTTCAAAATTATGGAAATTTATTTACTATCAATTATTATAAAAAAAATATATTTACTTGATGCATTTCTAATTCATAAACACAATATCATCCGTTGGTTATAATTCGATCAATTCAAAATTCATCACATTCCCTATTAAAGGAATATACATAAATGAAATTTTTATTCTTTAAGCCCAAATATTCACTTTTAAGGGATCAAAAAATATATAATATAATGATACTTAATTCCATGGATCTCTAGTTATTATCATGAAAAAAGGGTTTACATAGGTTATCCAATATGCATAAATCTACAAATAGTGAAATAATACATTTGTCTCTAAAAAAATACCAATATAATCTTAAAATATTTCATAAATAGTCCACTTTACGGACCTTCCTAATGATAAATATCCATAAGTTCATATAAAAGTTCTCTAAATTTGTAAAATGAACATTTAATCAACCAAACAACATAAAGTGTCTCTTAATCATCACATGACAAACATATTGATATGTTCATCACATTTTTTTGAAACAAGATAATAACATAAATTACAATAAAAAATAATTAAAAATATAAATACTTTTTATTCTTTATGTAAAACATAGATTATTGGTTATATTATTTAAATCCAATGATGTTGTAAACACCATTAATGATAGTATATACCACTTTTTCATCAAATATTTATTCACCCCCAAGGTGGTAAGTACTATGCAATTTAATTTAGCTCTATCATTAAAATATTTATCCCAACATTATTATTATAACATCGTGTACATATTAGGAGTCATATTTCCCTCAATCATGTGTCTTCTAGGAAGTTGAACATAGAACTGGTTCATTTTTCTTGGTCACAATTGTGGTTCAACATACACTTTAAATTATTAATAATAAAGTACTATAATACATTCCTTATAAAATCCATAATTCTAATAACCATGATATCATTGATAAAATACTCAAGTTACATAATTCTTATATCAAAACATAATAACATTAATCATTTAGCTTCATATTTAGTAATAGTATGCTTGACCATGTTCGAATTACATCTTTTGAGGTATATTCCTCTGATGCTTGAGAAAATTATTTTCATAGTTCCCCATATCCTTTCAATTAAATCATTTTACATTGTAAATTTTTTCCTTAACCTAGAAATCATAAGTATGGTTGGATTTCTCTCCACACTTTCAGAAAACTCCCATTCATTTTGAACATCTAACAAGGTGTTTTTTTCAAAAATTATAACATTTGGGAAAATTATTCTTTCCCATATTCTCTTTATATGTATCTTTCCATATCATCTACTTCTTCATTTTATTTCATATGAATATATAATACTTAGTGAATTATTTCCCTATGTTTTTAGTACAAGATACTATGTCATCATATGATGATAATGTTTGGGTGACTAGTTTCATTAGAATGATTGGCTTAATCCAATCAAATATAAAGATCATTCTTAGTATTTAAATTATGTGCATTGATGCGGTTCTCATTCCTTCTATGAGGTGTCATTTCTAAATGATTGAATACACTAGATTATATCATATAATTATTAAACAAAATCTATATTCCCAAAAAATAGTGAAATATTTAACATTAATCAAAAGTTTTATGAATTTCTAATCTCATAATCCTAAACATTGATTCTTTTGGGATATCTCTAGTTGAAATAATTCATAATAGTTTGTAAATAAAATGTGATTTATCCTAAGAATATCCCCTTGGTATATCAAACCAGGTGCATAGTAAGGTCATTTTTCATACACCTAATGATGATCAGGTGATCCCTATACACTCTTTTTAGAGTTATTAGCCCTAGGTAAAACTATTATAAAACCATGTACACTTGTGGAATCCATAATAGGGTATATTTTTAGAATAAAACATAATATCTTCCTTATAAAAACAACATGAAGTTCTTCAACAACCATTCTCAAAGTCTATCATAGGGTTTTGTTCCCTAATCTATGTTTTCCTAAATCTATTTCCCAAGGTGTCTATTATACTTCCTCACATACCTACTGCAGTGACCATAAACCCAATATCCCAAATATAGATTCTACAATATTAAATTATTATATTATAGAAGGAATCAAATCCTGAAGGATAGAATAGTTTAGTAGTCCATGTTATATAGATACATCCATGATTCCCTTATTAAATTTTAAAAAAATACAACATATTTGTTTTCTAAAATATAATTATTCCATCTGGTACAAAAATTTTAGGTCAAACATAGTACACTTTATCGAATCCAGATAGTGGAAAAAATAAAGGTGAGATCAAATGACAAATAATTTTTATGTAAAACAGATGATATTATGATTCGTTAAGGATTATCATCATGGAAATATAAATAACTATACAAAAATTCCATTTAAATAGCATGAATATCATGATAAGATAACAAATAATCTATATATAAAGGTAAATAACATAAAACACATTCCATATAATCAATATCATTACTATCATAACTCCATAATTCATAATCAATATGGAAGGGAAAATAAATGAACACACATTCCATTTAATCAGTAATCTAAGAATAAAATGAATACATAGGTAATATAATTTTTAAAATATCATGGATAATAATAACTAAATTCTTAATAAAGAAAATACATAATTATTAGACGTCGTGTATCAGGTATATTATACATCTACCATGAAGACCTTTCACAATACAATTTAAAAATACAAGAAAAAATCCCATTTAATTCCAGCTTACTAATTTTTTTCATGATACCTTATGATACATTGAAGGTGTATACAATATCAGGACCACCCTTCATTGTAGGTATGAATAATCCCTCACATATTGAATGATCACTTTAATTCATGAATAAATATGAATTACCAGTAAATATATTTATTGAAGAAAGATACAGATTATAAATATTTCCTCAATCAGTCAAATAAATTTCAAATTAAAAAACCATATGTTGAAATGAGATATAGTTTAAGAAATAAAAAAATCCATGATAAATAATATGGATATTTATGTGATATTTAATTTCTAACGATCACATGAAAGGGAATAGTTCAGGGTAATGTTAATGACAACAAAAATGAATCAAGAAAGTGAATGTTAATAATTTCCTTAGTCAAATGATCATAAACCATTCATAGAAATAACAAGGATAGTATTAATTAAATTTATTCCCAATGAAGTAATACTAATTTTTTTTATAATTGATGAATATAAATACCATAAAAAGGTCATTAAAAACGAATGTTAGTTAACTATACTTTTTTTATATTGAAAATCACCTATTAAAACACAAAAAAGATAACAAAATATTTTTAAAACACTTTTCTTTTAAAATATCATTTGAAACATATAATTTATGTTTTAAAATGTATAGTGTTATTATGGTATGATATTCTATACATGTTGTGTATATTAAAATAAGGATTCATTTCACTCTTTTGGTAAAAGAAAATCGTAAATTGTTTTGAAAAAAGATATAATTTTTTGTTGAAAACATATTGTAATATAAAATTAGTAAAATTAATTTATTGAATAATTTGGAAATAGTTAAGAACATTTTTTTAATAAATTTAAAACATGGTTATAGAATAAAACAAATTTTAAACTGAAGAGATTACTGATTTCAGATTTTCATAAAATCATTTTCTCAATTATTATAAGTAAATAAATTCAAAAAATGGTAATATTACATGAAAATAACATGAAGAACCATAAGAGAATAAAGTTAAATGGTTTTATTATAAAATTTTGAAATAATTACCCTCTATTAAAATTCATGAATAAATAATCTAGATTAGAGTGTGATTGTAAAATAAACCCATACAAGGACCACAATGTTTTAGGGAGAATTAATAAATGAAAATATTATGTGAATAAACAATAAATACACTTAAAAATGAATTTACTATAGAATTAAATAAAATTTCATGACACACATAATCTTGGTATATTAATTATGATGATGAAGTGATATAACCTAATGAAAAGAAATTGAGTTTTGAAATTATTTATCACATGGTAACTTTTATGTCAAATACACTTCGAAAAATAATTCTATTTCAAAATATAAATACCATTAATTATTAGTTAATCTTAAAATTACATGTAATAGGGGTGGAATTCACTCCATATAAATGAAATTATCTTCAAAAAATAATATATGCCTTAATGATGATAAATTGAGACGAAGTCTCATACCTCACACTTCCTTTTAGTTGAACGTGCTATAACATAATGTATCATTGTATTAAATATTTTATTATAATATAAAATAAACATATAAATATTTAAAGTATCATATATTATCCTTTTATAACAACTTTTCATATATTGATTAATAATCTTTCATTATTTTCATTATTTAAAGTGTTAACTTCCTTGTTTTCTCATTCATCATTTGTAATGAAAGTAATGATTCATGTGTATATTATATAATTACATCATCTATAGATTAATAATTATTAAATAATTATTATATATTTATATCTATTATAATTTTAATACCAATCCTGATTTATATTTTGGATAAATGATGTGCATTACAATCATAAAGATGGTAGGTCGTAAGTACACATAGGTAACGTTTCCATTTTTCAGTGATCATTATGAAAAGGAGGTAAGTAAAGATTTATATTTTTAGAATGATAATGATATAATATTATTTATTTGAATATATATATATATATATATATCATCCATGTAGTTTTGTGATGAAAAGAGAATCACATCATTTCATGAAGGTGGTAGTCCCCACATGCACGAACAATGTTATCATCATTATGTGAGTGAAAAGTTAAGAAAAATATGATATATTATCTCTTAATTATGATTAATATGTCATTAATACCATATTAACATAATTTATATGTTATCTATTAATTAAATTTATACTTATTAACATCCATGTAGAGTGTTGGTGAAAAATGAATCACATTTTATTGCAAGGTGGTAATCTGCCGTAAACAAAAGTGACATTATCATATCACCTACGAAATTTGAAATTTTTTTATATTATATAATGAATAAATAGGTATAATTTTGTTATAAATAACTTATATATTCATTATAATCATCTTTATACCCAACCATGAGATGTTGTAATGGGACATGGATTAACATCTGTTCGTGAGGCGGTAGTCTATCATACACACGAATGATGATTTTTGTCACCAATTTGATGAATGTGGGGATAGTCATAGGTAATTAAAATAATATAAAAACATAAATTTATATGGAATATAATGATATTATTATATCATCAGTTTGAATAATAATTTATGTAATTTCATTAAGAAATAAAATATAAACGCTCCTTGAAGAATGTTACCAAATCTTCGGGTAACCTCCTTTGGTTTTACCAAAATCCTTCCTATGTTGGATTTATTGAAACTATAATTAGTATATGATGATATTAGTGAATTTTAAATGTTATATGGGATGGTATTTTATTATTCTAAATGGATTTAATGTGTGAATAAGAGAGGAGAGGTGGTGGCCTTTTTCAATTGGGGTGAGTGGCACAATGTAAATTTTGAAAATAAAAAGGTATAACCATGTTTTACAATTTCCAAAAGGGTAAAAAAAATAGATTATTATTGATCTTTGAACTATAAAGGGTCTAAATATGGCCATAAAATACACTTTATACAAGTTTTACTATTAATTTAACTTTTGTCTTTTTTTAACGCCCAAAAATCCCATTTTTACCAAAACCATAGTAAATAATTTTTAATATTTTCTCTATTTATTTTGGTATAAAACTAGTTTTATAATATTATATAATATTAATTTTGATTATTCATGATTTGGAAGAAATTTATAAAAATTATATTCACATAGGTTAAAATTTTAATTTAAAATTTATCCCACAAACTAAATGAGAATGATGGGTTTCATAGAGAAAATGATCAAATTATTTTAAAGTTCTTATAAAAAAATTAAATATGAAAATTATTAAATTTAAATAAATTTTACTAATAGATATATAATTGAACTAATTTTAATTTAAAAAAATTTGGAATATAATTTTACATTTTAAATTATTTAAATGAAAATAGAGTTTTCAATTTAATTTCAATATTTTTAACTATTCATTATAAAATGAAACATTTTATAAAGAAAATCACCCTTAGTTATTTTTTGTGTTTTAATTTCAATAATTAAATTCATTTTATCAAATAAAATTTCTAAATTTAAAAAAACTAAAGCATGTTTTAGAGGCGCGAATAAGTCTCCCTTAAAAAAGAATGCAATTTTTAAGAAAACTTTTTTTCCATTTTAAATGATTATTATTTTTTTATAATAAATATATAATACATTTTTTTGATAGTTTAATTTTTAATATTCATAACCACCAACATAATGGATAATTTATAATGGTATACTATATTATGGTTTATTTCGACAGAAGGTTACATGTTTCACAAGTTATCAAATATATTAAATGTATTTTTAAAAAAATATTTCATAAAGTTTTTTGAGTAATATTTCATTAAAATATTAGTGTTTCATGTAATAAATTATATTTAAAATATTTTTATTATTTACAAAACTCAAGGTGTTGCACTTTTAAAAAATATTCCAAGTAGTTGGGAAGACGAACTACCTCAATCCCATACATATGCGAGGAGACCTCTCGCACACATGAGAGGGAGCTCAAAGAGAACACATGGTGGTGAAGAATAGATATGTATGATGCTTGTATAGTTAGGTGGGATTAAAAAAGGGGTGTATAGATGATTCAAAGGTTGTTTTTTTTGGTCAGTAGTGGATGAAGGTTCAGAAGAGAATCCGGAGAAAATTGCGGTAGTCACATCTAGCGATAAAAAAGATCGTGTTTCTTAATTATGTGTATGCAGGAAATAACCATATCTAATGTGGGATCATAAGATTTGGGAACTGTCCACACATCCTTCAATTATATGTATAAATTTAAACAATATTATGAGCTCTGTCTGGCTCATCACTTTTCAGAATTGATCATCTTCAACCTTGAGTCTCATTCAAGGATTTTAGCCACCTGGATTGATTCCATGATAGGATATCTCAACCGCATTATGATATCAAGGTATTTTATAATTTTCTTATACACATAATATCAATGAGTTTAAGTAGATGCATGGGTTTATATAAAAATTTTTATGATTATTCCGCATATACAGAAGCACTGACATTGAGTATGTAATAAAAAAATCCATGCCACTACATAATTTTAAGATGAATTTTATACATGAGGATAAAATTTTAATCTAATATAGATATAATTTTTTGTTGTTGGATATGTTTTTTAGATTTTTGGAAACTATTTTATGAATATTTATAGAATGAATAGGTTAGTTCTTGTAGGGTGTTGAGAATGTGAAGTAAGTTGGTGACATTTGTCTATAAATTTATCCAATCCACAATATTTCATGAATGAGTTGAACATGAAATGAGAGTATATAGTGAGTATGAGTATCTAAAATAGATACTTTAGAGTTCTCTATATTTTCATTAGGGTGCTATGTGATGATCATGATGTGTATTCCGATTACATTTGGACATCTTCCTGAAGGATTAAAATTTGGGTGTATAGTATACAAATACGTGATAAAGATGTACGACATATTTTAATGTGAATAATATGGATCTATGTACAATGTTTGGCTATTAAAATTAATAATAACACTAATGAGAAATATGCATGAGATAATAAGTATGCATGAAGAAAGCTAAGTGCATTATGTGAATAAGCAAAAGAATCATGTGATGCACTTTCATGAATGAAGTTGAGACCTCCCTACCCAATGAGTGCCTAAAAATATTTCATTATTGAAAATAAGATATGAAAAAGTGATAAGTAATTCACTTGTGTAAGTTAAATTAATATGAAGCACATGTGAAGGAGTGAAAATTTATTGAAGAAACAGTTGAGTATTCTTTATTATGATAAATTACATGAAATAATTGATTACATGTAATATAAATAATTGTGAGATACACTTGTTTGTGTTGTGAGAAGTTTAAATTATATAATTCTATGCATGTGATATATTAAATTCATACATTAGATATTATTTAGATTTTGAAAAGAACCGGAATCTATAGATCATTTTTTTTGTGAATAATATTGTGTAGTCATTTGTGGGGATACAGTCCTTAAAGACAATGTGCATTGTTTTTCATAATTGAGATAATAAATTATTGGAAGTATCAGTGTGATATTAGAATCTGACATGTTCTGATATTTGAACTTTAGAAATGCCAATATATATTCTAATGAATATAAAACTACAAAGGCTTGAAAAGGAACAAGTCCAACATGTGAACTGCATCAGTTAGAAGAAGAAGTTATTGACATATCTATAGTAGTCTGTGAAGACCATTTAATAATTGGTGGGATACTAGTACAAACATCTATTGAATTTTTTTACATGGATAAACTAATGGTGTTCGAGTGTAAAGATCCTATCAGGAGATAACAAGAAATTTTCAGGATGTATCCCTCCAACTGTAATCATTATTGATAAGGAATTATAGGAGTCTGTATGTCAAGAATTTTGGGAGATTCTCGGTATTTGTAATCACATTGCATTACTAGTGGAGAATAAATGTATCATATCATCCCAAACACAAAAGGTACATAGTCACCTAAACTGGGGGTGAACCTTGTATAAATACTCTTGTTTTTTTATTATTTCTTTTTTTTCTATATTGGAGGTGTGAGATATTAAATATTGATGGAATAAGATATTATATTATCATATAGGTTGACATGAAAAGGAAGAAATTGTAAAAATAACATCATTAATCCACCCTCTTCCCCTCCAAGTGATATAATCAATTATGGTAACTTTAATTGGATTAAGATATTTTAGGATCTCGGTGAAGAGATATAATTTTTTTTAAGGTTGATGATGGATATTTTAATTTTTTTAAATAGTAATGGATTTCATTTATTTGACTGAGAGAAATTTTATGGATGGATGAACTGAATCCATTCATTTCAACTTTGATGATGAGTAATGCTAAGTGATTTTTTAATAATGGGATATACACCATTTGAGAAAAATTCTACATTGACTCATCTATAAAATATAAATATTGAGGTATATGGGAAAGAAAGTAATGTAATATTTTCATCCCTATCAAAGGGATTATACACCAACCCGATGTTTCGTAAAACAACTTATTATAATTGGGAAAGCCTTAAAAAATTAATAAGATAACTGGATAATCAAGAAATCTAAGCTTAATATTTTGAAGTAAAATAATGAAGAATTTTGGATAAAAGATGATGAAAACGTTGATCAGTACTTCACCTCAGTAAATTAGTTAGTAAGTTACATCATATTATTTTGTAAAACTTTTTAAGATTTTACTTTTTTAAAGAAGTTGATGATAAATTCTCTTAAAAAATTTGATCCAAATACTTACTCCATTTATGAAATTGGTGACTTATATTTTGAAGATTTTCATAACACATCCCTCAATTATGATATGAGAAAAGATCATGTGTTCGAAAATAATGTCAATGATGAGAAGGATTTTAAATTAATAAAAGATCCCAAGAAGAATAAAAAAGAAAGAAGAACAATTCTTAAATTTTGATAAGGATAATGTAATAACAGAGAATCATAAAATGATCATGTTTTTTATTTCCATAAATTTTATATGAGTAAGGGGAAAGTATAATGATTTTCTTTCTTTAAAATTGTTTTATTGTAGAAAAATTTGAATTTTTTTAAATTGATTGTCCAAATAAATAATATGATGATTCAAGGAGTGATGAAGAAAAATATGTATATGATAAAATAAATATAGAAATATTTCAAAGAATAAGTAGTATCCATGGAATTATAAGAAAAATGTGATGACAAAGAATGTTGATGAAGACTCTTTGGTGTGTACTGAATTTGAGTTAAGAAACATGAAGATTTTTCAAGAAGTGATGAGAAATAAAAGAGAGATATAATGAGTCTCATATTAGATCCTAACTTGTAGAATGTCCTGATGAAAACCCATAGCTCAAGAAAATAATCAAATTTCTTTAGAAAGAGATAAGAAAATAATATAAGAAGGAAAATGATCTTATTTATGTAATAAAAACTTTTATGGTTATAATTTCATAACATGATAAGATATAGAATGGACTTAATAAAAAATGAGTTGAAAATTGAAATAACTGGATGCGACATAGGCTTGTGTCATAAAGTAGAAATAAACTTGAAAATGATGAGATATGATTTTGATAAATTAGTTGATGTTTAAGAAGAATCATCCAAAGATGATTTGATAACCTGTGTAAAAAATGAAAATATATGTTATGTCTAATTATTCCAATGATGAAAAATATTTTTCATTATGTTGTGTAGGTTCTGACACAAAAGGTGAAAGTATATATACAAATAATTATAGTGATAAAAAAATTTGTTCCTAGAATAATGTTCCCCATTACTAATGAAAAATCATTGCAGAATTTTATCCAAACTATAAGTACTATATCCCCAAAAAAATAATCGCAATTATGGAACATGAATTTTTAGAGGATAATATTGGTTTTTTAGTAAAATTGGACATAATTCTTACGATTATTGGTATGATATTTCAATTCCTCATAATTGAAACAAATAAAGGGGATAAATTATATATAGAAAAGATACAGTTATGTGAGAAGGAGGAACTGCCTTAGAATGAAAAAATTTGTTGTTGGGAAGTCGTCAAGAATGCCTACTCAAGATAATGTCGACATTCTAAAATTAATCATTTATTGATGTGAAAAATGGTACTTTTATTAATTATTCATGAAAAAAAATTCAATGTTAGTCATTATATGATATTAATGTCAAAAAATATCAAAAAAATAGAAACGTGATTTAATAAACACGGTCAATGTAAATCTTATAAAATGGGAAAGTAGAAGGAAACCCAAAAAAATGTCTGTGATTAATCCTAATTAAGGAATTCTCCCAAGGTGGATAAAGTTCATATGATTCTTTCAAAATATCATAACATGAAATATCAGGAGATATTATCTAAAAGATGGAGGCAAACTGGCCGTATTTAAAATAATTGTATAATTGTTCTCCCTGCATAAGAAAATAATAAAAACAGAAAAATAGAAAGTTAATGATAATTCATGTTCTTTTATGGATTGTATTTCGAAGAAGTGGACAACTATGCTACGCTTAAATTCACAAATCTCAAAAGTCAAAGTAGGAGCTACGATAAGGATATCTAAAACTAAATTGAATAGAGTTATTGGTTGAGAATATCTCTGACCTATTTCTCTAAATAAGAATAACTGGGGAACCACATAATTCCCATTTATATATTTTATATATGGAATTTATGGTCATTCATGTGTTTAGGGGGAGGCATAAATGTGATAAAATATGTGGAAATCTTATAAATAGTATGATTTTCATCATGGAGTATTATAGTTCCAATGGTACCATTTTTTCACCTTGAAACACTTGAATTGATATAATGAGTTACCTGGAGTTCATTATTTATGGATTTAAATCATGATGAAGATGTATATAGTGTATCCCAAGTGGTGGAGCATGTAATAGGAGCTAAAAAATATTTATATCTCTATTTCTATCTCATAAATATTTAATTTCTTGTAACTGATATATCTAGAGGTTCTAGATGTTAAAATATTTTAAAATGAATCATTTTATCATTAATGTATATGGATTATATACTGCAACACATATTATAAAAGTAAAATCTCAAACAAAAAAAAAAGGAAGAGTAATTTATTATTTCATGAAAAAAGATATTGTATTGAAAAGGGGAATGATACTCTTTCTTTTGAATGTTTTTAACTTCATTTTGAGTTAGATGCCTTAAATTACAACTATATTTTTATAATTTTCCCTCATATAATATAGATATTAGAATCCCATGTTGGATATTTATAGACATGTTTCTAGCCTTGATCGATCCCCCTATTTTATACACCAGTTTCTCCCAAGTATAATTACTTTATGTTAATTTGGACTGATTTATTTGAAAGTAGTGTTTCCATCCTACAACTATGAAAATCAGGCTACAAATTTCATAAGAGTATATTATTATATTACCAATAATTAAAATTTAAATGATGGAGATCATAATACATTCAATTACATATATCTTTATATTTATTAACAATAAAGTGGAAAAAATTAAATTGAAATTTTTGTTGAATTAAGTTTTGACAAAAAATCTAAAGGAGGATAATGAAGAACACAAGTGGATTAGATAATATTGAGGTTTTATTTGATATCTATACAATGTGTGATGAAAAATTAAATGAAAATTGGGTCGAATTTAGAGATATTATTATAATGTATTAAACTTGTGTAAGTGGTGTTTGGAGATTTCATATTGGTATAAAATTTAAAAAATATGGATTTATTGGGAATATAAATGATAAAAATACATGGTTAAAGAATGTTGAGGAGATTATATAAGATAAATTAAAAAAAAGGAGTTTGGTTATTCATGTTGATAATGGTATATTTAAATATTTTATTTTTGTGGATTTAGTTCAAAAAAGTTACAAACATTTGTGCTGGGGAACTAACATAATCCAGTATCTGTGAGATGAGTTCTCTACCATATAGGAGAACCCACTCACAGAAATTTCATTGAAGTAGAGAATATCTATCCAATATTCCTTCATAAAAAATATATTGTGCACATAGAGATGCAAAGAGGAAGAATAGATCACATTGTGGTTCTATAGTGAAAGCGGGTATAGAAGTGAATCTATAGTGGAACCATGTAATCAGATATGGTGATCAAAAGGATCACCTTAATTTAATAAGTACATGTTAGGTTATATAAATCTCTAATTTTGGATCATTATATGTTCAAAATATTCAACCATATTTAAAATTTATACAAAGATCTTCAATTTTTTGATGAGATCTATCTGAGTTTTCTATTTATGGTCATAGTTGTCTTCAACCTCTGGTCTCATCTAAGGGTTTTATCCACCTCATTTGAGGATGTGAGATGAGAGATAACCTACATGAGTTTCTCCAGATATTTTACATCAGTGTATCTTGCGTCATGGTCTTCATCACCCCATCATAAAGGGATCAAAAGAATTCAAGGGTTTATATCCCATTATTAGTGATTATAATGCATGTTTAGAAGAAGTGACATCGATATGTAAATAACCAAAATATTTCCTTCAAATTCATAATGTAACGATGTAGTTCATGAATGTAGAGTGAAGTCCAGTCTAATACAAATAAAAGATTATCAGTTGGTATTTTTTTAGGTTTAATGGGTATTTTATTACTTCACACATTGTGTTTAGGTCGGTGCACTTAGGGTGTTAAACTGTTAGGGTAAGTTTGTGGATTTCATCTATAAATACCCACAAACCTCAGAATTTTCTAAATATGATTAATATGAAATTGTAGTATATATATATATATATTCAGAGACTGAAACAGATACCTGATAGTCTTTTGTATAGGTGTTGGGGATCTTTGTAATGAATTTTTAGTGCATTCCAAAGCCTTACAAACATATAAATTAAGGATGATGAGTTATATATATAGTGTATCACTAAAAATGAATAATTTCCATATAATATAATGTTAAGAATAAGTATCTAGATAAATTGGTTAGCTACAAAAATTATTAATATGAATGATGAGTAACATGCATGAGATAATAAACATGCATGAAGAAAACTACGTGAGTTATATGATAAGTGGAATCAACGCTAGACACACATGAGTGAACGATGGTGAAAACATTCTATTTAATGTGATCTTGAATAAATTGTATTCTTGAGAGTATAAGAGGAATAAGAGACAAAGAAAATCACTTGAATGATATACACTAATGTGAAGAAAAAGCGGAGGAATGATAATTTTTTGATAAACCATTCGAGTAGTATGTATAGTGATAATGAACCAGAAATTATATATTTCATGTTATGAAAATAAAATTGTTATTTATGTGTTTGATTTGATAAAATTTGAAAATAGATAATTCCATGAGTGTGTCATATGAAATAAATTCCTAAGATATGAGTTGTGTGGTTGAAAAGATCAAAATCTATAATGCAGTTGTTTGTGAACCCATTTGTGTTATCAATTGTGTGGAGAAGATCAGAGAATAAATTTTTCACTATTTCTTGAAAGTGACACTATCCATTTAGAGTACTGGAGGTATCTATGATATATCTAATTTTTTCTTTTTTTTATAAATGATGGTAACCAAGGGTATAATTTATTATAATGAATATTTGATTACATGGACATAAAAAGGTAGAAGGTCAATGTTTACACTACATCACTAGAAAGAAGTAGTTGAATACCTATTAAAAGGAGGTTTATAATACTATTGAATAACTGATGGGATTACATTATAAAAAATGATATATTTTTATGAGATCTATCAAATGGTTGGATTCCACTATAAAGATCATATCGGGACACTTCTATGGATTTTTGGGAGATAGGCCACCAACTGTATTCATTAGTAATTAAAATTATGGTAGTTTTTGTAACATGCACATTAGGAATTTTTTTATTTTTAATCATTTCAATTTACTAGTGTAGAATATGTGTGTTGGATAATCTTGAACATAGAAAGGATGTAATCAACCCCAATAAGGGAAAATGTTGTAAAAATGCTTCTGTTTATTGTGTTATCAATTTTTTCATTCTGGAAAGGTGATATGTTAAATAATAATGGATTGGTATATTAATAGATAATAGTATATTATTTGTAAAGAATAAATAAAAAATGACTAAACCTCCCCTCCTCCTCTCATTGAAATAATCTATTTATGTAACTTCACATCATGTTCAAAAAAATCACCAAAATGATCTTACCATTAAATGTGGAAATTTATACACTATGAACCATGATAATTTTTTAATAGTTTTTGATATTTAGATCATTTTATACATATACGAAGATATAAAATCCATACCACTACACTTTTGTAGTTACTTAGCCATTTTATAAGGGTATCCATCATTACTTATAAATAAATTTAACCTTGGAACTATGAAATGTATATTTTCAAGAAGGTAAACATGAATTTGATATCAAAATAAAATGATTATAAAAAAATATATAAAGTGATAATTAATAAAATATAGAAGATAAATTTTCATAAAAAAATATCTAATAAAATTAAATTCATTACACATAAATATAGATGCACGTACCAAGTCAGTCAATACCTAAGGTAAGGGAACTCCCAACCCACCCACATTTTCAATTGGGTTGCACTCACTCTATCATTACATATCATTTCGTATATATTATTTACATTTACATATTCAATATTATTTAAAGATTTTTCTTTACATATATAACTAATTTTGATTCCCTTTTTATAGGGGATAGAATAATAATTTAATTTATGTTCTGAATTTCATTACATAAGTAAACACGATTAAAGGGAACATCAATAATTTTTATTTAATTTCATATACCAATCCATTATATGTTTTAATCCTCTATTATTTCTAAAAATTATATTTATTTTATTGAAAAATATTTTTTTCATTTCTTTTTCTAAGAAAAACACAATTCACTTATATTCTTTCAATATTTTTTTCTCTTTTATTAAAACAACTCTTAAGAGGTTCCATTCTACAGTGAATTTTCTACTTATTTAAAATCTATTTTTATCGCCATTAATTATATATTTATGAACTATTGTTATTTATTAATATATTAACATATATATTTATTTAAATTATTATTTTCATGGTAATCATTATGATATATAATTTGGTTATTCATTGAGAAAAAAAAATTGTTACCCATTTCCTTTTCATGGATGTTTCGTATTTTTATTCCTTATAAATAATTTATTATGTATTCCACTTATTAATATGTATATTATTTTGTGATTTTTGGGTCCATAGTTATATAGTCCCCTGTTTTATTTGGTAAATTTTTATCATATGAGATACAATATATAGTGCAGTGGAAGTAAGCTTAACACACTATGTTATGTTGTATTAGTGGTGATAATTGAATTATGATTATGTTGTCATGTTTTTTGTTGTTAACAGATAATTATGATTCCATAATATTATAATATATTCTTATTTATTTCATTATTCCATATGATTATATATGACTATTTTATTTTATTATATAATTTATTCTTCTTAACTCAAATGTTACACTTTATTATCATTTATGTTCCATTACTAGGATTTATAACCAAACATTTTCTTTATGTATATCCCTAGTGTATGCTTTGTAGTAATATACAAAAATGACATAGGAAGAAGTTATACAGATCCATAAAAATATGTTGTGGTTTATTTAAATTTTCATGTATTATGTTTTTAATCAACCCAAAATACTAGGCCTATAGATTTATGGGTTGTGATTTATGGAATTTTATATTAATAATTGTTTATTAATATGTGTATGAGACTTGGGTTTTTATAGTTGATATCAAGTAATATTCTTGTTATTTTTATGGATTATGTTATAGAATCTAATTTTAAATAGTCTATGAATAACTAATATGGAAACATATAAATTCATGTGTCAGTATACATGTCATTTATAATTTATTCCTTATATGATCAATATTTTTCATCTTTATATGGTTATAAATTTTGGTATTGTTCTCCCTAAACATAAAATATTTTATTAAATGGATA
Source organism: Viscum album (assembly GCA_963277665.1). NCBI lineage: Eukaryota > Viridiplantae > Streptophyta > Magnoliopsida > Santalales > Viscaceae > Viscum > Viscum album. The sequence continues at coordinate 1,296,000,469 of OY728136.1, forward strand.
GATATAATTAGAATAATGGAAATAACTTATACAATGGGTAATGTAGTAATTTCCTAAATGAGATGCCTTATATGATGGGAGTAGAAGATAATAAATTAATGGAGGTTCTCTAAAAACTGTATCAAGTTTTGAATAATAAATTGAGTCATATTGAACGTCATTTTTCTCCTAATATATAAGTTTTTTGTTTGATTCATTTATGTGACAAGGACCAAGAACTTTTAGTAGATCCTCTAATTCCATAATTTTATATTAAAGGATTAATTCGGTTGAGAATATATTTTATATATTCGAATGCTCTGAGAAAGATAAATTTTTAATGTTTGTTTATCATTTAGAGGGGGGCCTGATTAGTGGTAAACATTAATAAAAAAACAAACCCCAAGAAATGTATTGATTGAATAGAGTGGGAATAATTCAAGAAAAAAAATTAAAAAAATCATCATGATCCCACCCTTAAAATAGAGAGGGATTTTATTGGACTTAAAAAAATGGATTAATAATTAATAAGGTCTTATTTGGAAAACTTCAAAAGTTTTGAAAGGTATTCCTCTTGAATTTTAATTAACATCAAATGTGTGTTTTACTACTTTTTTAGTGGAATAAATTCACGTAATAATAAATATTTCTGAAATCAGAAAATTGACATCTATGCAGAAATAGTAGAATATTCTTATAATGTTGAGATAGTGATAAGTGATTCTAAATGATTTCATGGTTCTAGAGATAAAATTCATATAATTGAGTTTTAATTCTAGAGGGCCAATGAATAAATCTCAATGTGGGAAGAAAATATAATTACCCCATGTCATAAGTGTGGGAAGAAGTATTCATGAAACTCCCTTAGGGGGACAAAGAGATATTTTAAGTGTAGAAATAAGGGAAATCAAGATAATGAATATTGAAGAGATATAAATAATCTTACTAATATAATGTAATAATGGAGGGTTCTAATTAATCCACCCAACATGTTCCAATTATTCAACTACAAGAAATATTGAAACTAAATAGTTAAATGTACAAAGCATTGAGTTATCAAGGATACTTGATTATAACCAAGACCAAGTCCAAAAGTGAATAGATGAGATTATGTTATCACTACTGATAAGGTGAGTTATGAAAATGAAGAGGTTATCGGTATAATTATTATCAATTCAAGAATAGTGAATGAATTATTTGAATTTGGATCTACACGTTCATTTATATCATGCATGTTTAGTAGATCTATTCAAACACCACCTTAATACATGGAGATTGAGTTATTGGTAAAATGTGAAGTGATTAAATTGTTATATATCAAGTGTCTAACCCATCAAAAATTAGAATTTTTGGGATGAATTTCCATAAAAACCATGTGATACTCCCGTTACAGTCACTGGATGACATTCAAAGAAAGGATTTTTTATATTTATTTTTATAAAAAATTAACCATAGGGGTATGGAAATCACATTACAAGTCCCAAATCATGATATGATTCTATAAATGTTCAAGGAAGATGAAATATATCTTTTATAAAATCCATCTCAAGAAGGGATGATTTTTCTTAATGACAAATAATATCTAACACAAATGATTGAGACAAATGTGAGGATCATGATGGAACAAATTCCCATTATGAGGGGATATGCTAATTCATTCCTCAATGATTGTTTAGGTATTCATCCTGATTGATAGGTTGAGTTATCAATTGAACTTATATTCAGATATCTACCTATATCAAAGAGACCCTATAGAATTTCCCCCATCGAATTAGATGAAATATAATATAAATTGAAAGAGAATAGGAATAAGGGTTTAAAATTAAAAATCACATCTGCATGGAAAATACTAGTCCTCATTTTCAAGAATAAATATGGGATAACCCATCTATGAATTTATTATCATAAACTCAGGTATATCATGACAAATAAAAAGATCCTCCTTTCATGGAATGATGAATTTTGTAGTCAATTACGCGGGGTCCAGAACTTCTGTACATTGGAACTTATATTGGAATTTCATCAATAGATGGTAAAGAATGAGGATATTCTCAAGACATAATATTATACCGGGTGTGGACACTATAACTTCATAGGAACGTCATCCAAACTCATAAATGTTCTAAATATTTTCATGGACCAGATGAATATAGCTTTTGTAAATTAACCCAAAAAAATTATGGTGGTAATTATAAATTATATTCATATATACTGGAAAATAAACGAGGAAGATGAGAAGCATTTTAGTGCCTTGCTAATGACTGGGAGAAAGGATAAGTTATTTATAAATTTTAGTAAATGTGATTTTTTTAAGGGATAAAATACCATTCTTATGGAATGTTATTAAAATCAAGGGGATATATGTGGATCCTTCAAATAAAAAGGTGATTTTGGAATTTCAATGAACAACATATGTAAGAAATATCCACAGTTTCCTTATATTTCCTAGGTACAATAAACAATTTTTGAAAAAATTATAATGATTATCATAACCACTAACCAATTGAACTCATAAAAAAATAATGTTTTTATAGACTATTGAATGGGAAGAGATATTTAAGGAGTTAAACAAGAGGTTATTTAGTTCACATATACTGAAAATACCAATTAACGGGGAAGGTTATTTATCAATAGTGATGTAGCAAAAAAGGGATAGGTTGTGTTATCATAATAAATTATAAATTTCAGTCAATGACTCAATAAAATATAACTTCATTAGAAAGAAAATATGAATAATGATATAGAGTTGGATATAGTTTTATTCAAATTGAATATTTTGAGGCATTATAGAGTGAAATGTGACACATATATAGATCATTAATGATTAAAGTATATATTAACACAAAAGGATATCAATATGAAAAAACAATATAAATTCTCTAGCCATGTTCTCTCTTATGTGACCGAGTTGGGTTGGTTAATATACGTCAAGAGCACCTCCCGGTATACCAAAGGTTTCTGACTAGTAATAAAGGGAATATACTTGGTAGACTATACCCTTTTGTTTAGAATTCCAATGTTATTGGAAATAATATAAATAATCAAACATGAACCCAAAAGGAATATGCATAAACCAAATATCAAAATAATAATAGAAACCATTTAATGTGAAGATAATTGTAATTAGATGACATTCTGATGTCATGCAAGTAAAAGACTAAATCGAATTGGAAAAAGACTCCAAAGTACAAGTCTTGAAAATAATCATGGTCTTGTATCTAAATTGCATCCCATATAGTATGAAATCAATCAATGCAGGAACTCTTGACATTATTTTAGAAACCCAAAATTTTACAAACTAAATTCCATTTTTGAATAAACAATTAGTTTCTTATGTAATGTAGTTATGGAATAAACATACCCTACATTGGTTATTTTAGAACATTATATAGACTATTAGATTTAAATTACCATTAAGAATTATAAACATTGATATTATAGAAATTTTATAGTGACCGTTAATATTAGTATATTCAAGGTTATGATAAATTTCAATTGGAACAGAAGGATGGAGTGATGGCTTCAACTTATAGGCTCATACCATATGAAACCCATTTATCAGATCTTCTGAGGGAGATGAAATATATAGTATATTCTATTAACCAATACCAATATGATATTAAATAAATAAATCTTGAGGAAAAAAATTTATGGAAGAAGTTCAAACTCATCTAGATCATGGCCCAAACAATATTCTCCAACCCACCATAATAAAATATCATAATCGCATACCATACCCATATGATGTTTCTAGTGTAATAATTGGCCATGTATCTACACCCTAATGTATGAATTTTTTATATTTCCTTTTAACAGTATAATGATTATATTTATTCATTTGTATTATTAATTTTTAAATGGTTAGATAATGTGTTTTCTATAAAATCGTTTTTGTTTTGATGAAACCTAAATTTTATTTGTGGGATATAGATCATTTAGTCCAGAAATACAATTTGATGAGTTCATCAATTTTTGAAACAAATTATATTTTAATAAATTACTATTACTAAATAATATTTATTAAATAAAAATTATAATATAATATTATTAAGAAAAAAGTAATTTCTATAAGGGACAAAAATCTATTAATGTCAAAAAATTCTACTTTTCAATAAATGTTGGTTTTTTAATTAAAATCAAAAGTTATCATATTTAGACAATTTGATGATAAAATAAATAATATTTTGGAAATCATCACATTGAAATTATTAAACAATTAATGATCCACAATTTTCTAAGACAACATAATTTTTGAGTCAAAATTAAATATGGTACAAATATATGGTATGTAATATAACATCAATGATACCAAAAAGTTATTTAACAGACACTATAAGTAGTACCCACAACCAAAATTAGGTTTCCCCTTTAAATTATTTATTTATTTAATTCGTAAGTTTATAAACCCATAATGAATCCTTTAAAACGTATATTATATTTTATGGTTTTAAAACCAAATATTTCTAAACATGAATCACTTCCACATCACCATGGTTATTATTTTAGTTACATAGTTTCGTGGAATTATAAAATTAATAAATCCACTCTTCTTTTTCAATTTCCATATGAAAAAACCATAGTATGTATTTTTATTGGGAATAATTTATTATATATATTGCAAAACCAAAGTTATGAATTTAATAAATAAGACCCCCTTTCTATATATCAACCCACCAAGCCTCCAATTCCTAATAACTCAAATACCTTTTTATAAAAAAATTACTTTCCCTTTACCTTTCTAGATACCTCAAAAGGTACCCCCAAATATTCTATGATGCTCCTCCCAAGTGTTAATATGCTCTCTCTCAAGGTACAAGACCATTTACTTATCCTCTTTATTATATAGACCTCTTTATAAATGGGACTTTTTTTAATTATTCATATTGGGGTATGTTTTACATATCCATATAACTATAATTATTATGTAAAAGCCATTAGATACCCCTTAAACTCTCATTTACCCCATTGAAGAATCTTTATGTACACCAGTTATGTTGTCAAAACAAATCTATGATTTTCCATACAACATATTTTTATAGTGAATACAAATTCCCATTTCACTCAACGAAGTTCAACTTATTATATGTATCCTTTATTGGTTTTTTATTTCCATTTATATAACCCATACTTCTTAAATTATTGGGTTAAAATTGGTGAAATACATTCTTATGTTGTATGAACTATGTGGCACACTTTTTAGTGTACATGATATGAATGTTGTGGGTGGTCCCAAAATCATATAGCCGTCAAATGCATTGGGTAAATTTTTTATCTCCTGAGATGAAATGTATGGTTCATGTGAGGTTATACTTTGAATTATATGTTATGATTTCTTGGTAGTTATCATTGACACATTTTAATGATGTCAAGTTCTATGTTGTTTTTGTATTTCTTTTTTGTACATATGTTATGATCACACATAATTCATTGATGTTAATGTTTCTGATTCTAACCCTTTATATATATTGTTTGTATGACTATTTAATCAGATGTATTAATTTTATCATTCTTTTCTTTGATGATTCCCTTACCAAAATTTATATCTCACCCCTTTCTTATGTACATACCTTGGTATTCCTATACAGTTTTAAATGATTCAAGAAATACAATGAATTTTTTGGGAGTTTTTAATTAATGACTGTATACACATGTTTTATGTTATTAGGTCATGTACCTACTTTCTCTAATAAATTAGGCCTCATGGTACTATATGTGTGTATTAAGTGTAAATTTATGTATTAAATCATGAAATAAAAAGTATAAATATATATTTCTTGTCATAGTTTTTATTGAAGGATATTCTAGTTATATAGGAAACTAATATTATAAAAATATATTGAAATCCTTAGGGATTAGAAAAAAATCATAAGTAAACCTCCATAAATTTTGTTAATGTATAGAGTTAGTGGTTTCCAATTAAACACATCCTTTTATGAATACTGTAATTTTATGTTGTCCTAGTATTGTAATACCTTAGGGTAATAACCATAAAAAGCGTGTACTGAGCTTGAGTAGACACTCACTTAGTGCACGAAATAAGACTTTCTACATGCCAGTTTGAAATTACTAATTCATTTTATTTGGTAAATTCTCATTCTCATTAGGAACCATTATTAAATGAAAACTAATACCCACATGATTTTTTATTAGGAAATATATCAAAAAATTCTTAGATTAGAACATATAAATTCATAGGTTAAGGAATATAAACCATTTATGAGTAATCTATTTAATTTTCATGGTATCCCACTTATGTGATTAATAGTTTAAACATACTCATCCCAAATTCTCAAATTATTTTTAGTTAATGGATGGAAATATAAGAAACCAAGTCAACAACCAATGCGAGGGGAAATGTGATGAGTATCCAAATGACATACCCAACCCTAAGTGGGTAATAATTGGGAACTTCATCATAATTATTTATTAGTTAAATCATGTTCTAAAAAGAAACTTGGAGTATAAGGAATTATTGAATCCCCCAAGATATATCAATTTCCATTAGAGACCTTTATGCGACAATGGTTTTCAATATTCTATGGATCATCTGATCCTTTTTTCATGGAACAATGGATCATCTTAATTTAAAATATTTTCTCTATCCTTCAATTATCTGAGAATGAAAATTTCGTATTATCTATTTAACATGTAGAGATATAATATGATCAATGGATTACATTGTTCAATAATATAACACCCATGGAGGATGTCCAAGAATTGGTGGGGATGGATTTTATGAAAAAAATAGAAAAATATATTCCTAGAGTTATCAAAATTAAAATGGAAATGGATTTCCTTAGCCTTAAGAAAATGGATGACAAATCTATTAGAGAGTATGTAGAGATCTTCAAAAGACATCCATAATATGACTCATATGTTTTCATTACCTCTTAATTTAATGTTTACCACTTATTTGGTGGGATAAATTTGGGTATATGAAAATCCTTATCGATTCAATACTTTTACAACTATGAGGAAATTTCATGGTGTTCCCTCAATGTCAAAATGGAGATCAATGAATCTCAAAGTTCTCATTTGGATTATAAGTTGAAAAGCTATTTTAATTCTAATAGTATGATGAATAAATATAATGGTGGTAAAAATTTTAACATCATACTTTTAAAAACTATGGAAATAAAAATACCAGAAACTTCTTTAAGGGGGTGAGGAAATGATTTAGATTTGGGATGAATGGATCCTATCTAATTATTAAAAATTGTAGAAACCCTCTAATGTGAAGGAAGAAATGAATACCACATTATAACATTAGAATATTTTCCAATTTTACAAATATAATTGATAAGGGAACTATAAAAATCAATTAATTATACTAACATTCCAAGACATCAACTAACAATAACCACCTCCAAGGAACAGAGAGAAAAATGTGAGATTATTCCACTAAAACTGCTGAGGTATATCCCAAAAACAAAGTGGTTATAGGTACCCTATTTATTTATTCAAAAAAAGTAATCATAATTTTTTATTCTACTATTTCACATTCTTCTATATCACATATGTTCTGTAGAACTATTCAAATATCACCTCAAAACATAAAAGTTGAGTTATTGGTGAAGATGGATAATGTTTCAATAATTTCATCTGAAGAATATAAATAATCACCTACCCATGTTTGCAAAGTTTAGTTCCCCAATGAAACCTATAATATTTCTATTAGAGTAATTTGATTCTATTCTAGGCCTTTATTGTATTTCCTTATGCAAAACCAACATAAAATTATAATATAAGAAAATCACCCTCTAAATATTGAATCTCCCAATGATTCTATAAAATTAGAAGGAGGAGGATGAATATAATTTGGTATCATCATCTAGAGAATTTATATTCTTTCCTTTAGAGAATAAAATATCATTCTTATATTATTGATACTATAAAAATATCATTATTTAAGACATTCCCATTTTGTGTGATTATACCGATTTATTTTCTAAAGAGTTTATTATACTTCCTCCAAGTAGAGATGTTGAATTTTCAAACAACCTTATACTTGGATCTTTTCCTATATCTAGTAATCAATATTGAATGTGAAATGGAGAACAAGAGGAGCTGAATAAGTATCTATAGGATAAATTGTAAAGAGGGTTTATAGTCCCATGTTCTTCAATGTGGGGTACACCGGTCATCTTCATCAAAAAGAATAATGGGTCAATGCACATCTGTATTAATTATCATGATCTCAACAAGATCATGATAAAGGATAAGTATCCTCTTACATGGATTTATGACTTGTTATATCAGCTACATGGAGAAAAATAATTCTCTGAGGTGGATGTCTGATCAAGATATTATCATGTTTCGGTTCATAAGGAGGATATCCCCCAAATCATTTTTTCATACAATGTATGAGAACTAGTAGTTCATAGTAATTTCGTTTGGACTCACTAATGGTCCAAATATATACATAAAAATTATGAAGATAGTCTTTATGGATAAACTTGAATATTTTTAGGTAGTCTTCATAATCGATATTCTTATCTTCTCCAAAATAAAGTATGATTATGAGAAGTACATTAATTATGTACTGAATACTTTGATAGTGGAAAATATAAATGAGAAGTGAAAATTTTAATTTATAGATAGAGAATGTCTCTTTTTTGTGGAATGTTACCATTAAAAAAGGTATATCTATGGATACTTATAAAAATAGATGCATTGAATGATGGCTCATACCAACCTTTATGATAAGAATTTGTAGTGTCCTCAGATTAACTGGGTACTATCATCAATTTGTGAGAAACATATCATGATTCAAGATCCCAACAAAAAAGTTAACTCAGATGGGAGTCATTTTTTTCGAGGATGATGAATGATACTATATCTTTAATGGGTTTAAGAATATGCTAATCACTTCACATATACTAACATTACCCACTAGTGGGGCATGATTTTTGATCAACAACAATGCATCCAAAAAGTGATTGTGTTCTGTAATAAAGAAAAATGAAAAGGGGATTTGCTAAGCCTACCAAAAATTAAAGATACATGATTCGAAATAACCAAAACCTGATATATAATTGGATATAATGAACATCATGCTAAAGATTTGAAGACATTATCTTTATGGGGAGAAGAGTGATATATATAAAGATCATAAAAGAATCGTGTATATATTCACCCAAAAGGGTATTAGTATATTCTAATGATGGTTGTTAGTAATGATCATGTATTATGATTTTGTAATCAATTACCATCCTGGAATTGAGAAACAAAATAACAAAATATCTGAGTAGATTGGATCCCACAACCCCATACATGAAGATAATATTAAAGGATCAAATATTCATGGACATTAGGGGGATGTACATGGGAATAATAAAATTATAATAATTTTACATTACTCAAATGGATAATCAGCCAACTATTATTGAGATGATCAAGGGGCCTTATAATGATAATGATGTTCTATAGTAAATGGTAGTGAATATTCTAATGTTCATTTTTTTATAAATGAAGTTATAAGGTTTTGTAACTTGGATATGTGTCATATAAAAATTACAAATAAAGAGGTAAACATTAGATGATTCACATAGATCATATTTATCTATTAATAATAGAACCATGATGATTTAATTATATTTTAAGAAAACTTATGGTGTGATAGCAAGAAGATGGAAATTGAATTTTTTTTATCAAGATGCATGGCCAGCTAGTAACTCAAAATTCAATAACATAAATATAACTGTTTGATGAAAAAATTTCCTATACTAGTATAGAAATAGGAAAAATAACCCCAGATTTTTGTGTAGGGCTCCTTCAGACTCCCCAAGTAAATAAAATCATCTTGGTGGTAGTCAATCTCCTTACCAAGTAAATTCATTTCACCGCTAACATGAATGATTTCTCCCTTGAAAAACTCACCAATATATACACAAGGTAATTGTTAAGATTGTATAGAGTTCCAATATCTATTATATCTGGTTGATATTTTAGGTTTAACTATAGGTTCTAGAGAATTCTTTAACAATCATTGGATAAAGATATGATTTTCAGAACCGCTTATCACCCTTAGGAGGATGGTTAGTAGGATATAAACATTAAAAATCTAAAGGATATGTTGAGATCATGTTCAATGGATTTCTAGGGATTTTGGGATCCAAACCTTCCCAAAGTGGAGTTCTCATATAAGAAAAGTTTCCATTCTAGCATCCAAAAGGAACCTCATGAGTATCTATATTAGAAATGGTTTCAGAATCTAACATGTTGGGAAGAATTTGGAGAGTGTAAGATGATGTGACTTTATATTATCTAAGATATAATAGAGAATGGTAGAAACATTCTAAATTATATGAAATATGCAATGATTCATTAGAAATGGTATGAATATAAACATCCAAGAGGCCTAAATTTTGAGGTTGAAGATAGTATATCACATTTTAAGAAATTCATGATGTTTGGGATGAATAGAAATCTTATTACAGGATACAATATCCCCTTTGAGATCCTTGATCACATCAGTGTGGTTCCCTATCAATTGGCACTCCCACCTAGCCTATCTCACGTATATGATGGATTCCATGTATCCCTTTAATGCCCAAACCCTAGTTACTTAGAGTCAGTGCATTATTACATAACATTGGCATGATCATAAAGAAACAATGTCTCAAAAGACTGACCAATTTAGTATTATTGGAAACAAGATTCATATATAAGTTCAACATTACTACATGAAAAGAAATAAAACATGAATTTACTCCATTATTAATATCCAAGACTCCTAGATTATGCATTCAAGCCACTCATAAAAAACTTCTTATCCTGGGAAAATGAAACATAAGAAAGGGGTGATCTCAAATGCTCAGAAAGGGTAAGCAATACAGTATAAGATAACATAAATATTAAGCATGGTGAATAATTGAAACCATAGTTCTTTACCAATAATAAACATGAATAATTTTATGGCAGGAATATGATATGAGTAAATAATTTCATAATAAAACAGAATCATGGGTATTCTACTAGTCGAATGACCACATGAACCATCAATATTTTTTTAAAGGGGGAATGTATAATGTCGGACATTCGAAAACATTTTGTCAAGGACTCGACCAAGACATCTAAAAATGATTAAGGCCTCGGCCAAAACCATATATCAAATTGGGAAAAGTCCACGACTAATTCCATGTCTAGTTTTATAATGAGACCTACCGATGAATCAAGGAGCTATAGTGGGCTCCACCCGTCACTTACTAAGTCCAATACATTCATCAAATGAAAAGGTTGAAATGTAACATAAATATTCGTATTGAAACTAGCATACAAAATGTCATTACATTAACCATAAAACATGAATTGTATAAAAATAACACATCCACAGTCAAACATATTACAAAACCATCAACACAATATGGAAGATTTGTATCATAATAAATCAACTTCAAACAAGATTAAAATCTATCAAAGGATGTTTACATAGATTAAATAAAAACTATTAGAGAGAAATATCTCTTTCTTTTTTTGAAATCAAATAAAGTTACATAATTATAAAATAATACATTTATTTTGAAAATATTATTATAATCTTGTAAGGGAAGCTTTGACAATGTTATAACTGCAGGGAATAACCGCACCTGCCATATAAGTTAAAAAAACATTCTTACCTTAATTTTTTCGAAAAGGTCGTAAAGTACCTTGTTTGGAAAATGACTGAAAGATTCCTTTCAAAACATATAAGTTTAAATAAGGGTATAAATGACTTTAAATAATTGTCTATTAAAGAGTAAAAATGTTTTGAAATACATTTTTAAGAAACACGGATGTGGATGATAAAGAGGTCCTGGTAGATACTTACGTAAAAACAACCTCGGATAATAAAGAGATTGTGAAATTAACCCTTCCCTTGTACTTTTCCTTGGTTGAGGGTAGGTTAAAATCTGGTATAATGGTGAAATAATTGTTTTTAAATTATTAAAGAACTATATACATTAATTTTATATCAAATATGATCTTCTAATGTTGCTTTGTTAATAATATTTTTGTATTATCTTTTTTTCAGGTGTTAACTGATTCATTTTCCTTTATATGATTTGTTATGCAAGTAATGTTTGTTATGTATAGGATGTATCTTATGCATATTCAGAATGAAATTAAGTCTTAAAAACTTATTTTTAATCATCAAATGAAAATTATTCTTGAATGGATATGATGGGGAATGAATCTCATCGTGTTCATGGAGACGGTAATCCGTACGCACACACTAGCGACAATTTCAATATTTTTATATAAAAATAATGTATAATTGGATGGTATATCATATATACAGAATCATTATCATGTTATATTTATTATTTACATAAATTATACATCATTATTATACCTATCCAAATAATAATGTATTGAATAACAACTACACCACGACGTGGAGACGGTAAGTCGTATGTACACACGTATGGTGAGATGTCATTCAAAGGATGGATAGGATAATGAATATGGTTGTACCATATTTATAATAACATCATAGTATATAGAATATATTTCAATTATTATTTTATAATGGAAACAACAATGAAAGAGGAAGTGGAAGAAGAAAGGAACTTGAAAGAGGTGATGAAATATTTACCTCTTCTTCGGGTTCTTCCTTTCAATTTGATAAAAAGGGATCCATAGGTTGTAATTGTAATTAATGGAAGGCCTATAGGATTAAGAATAGTTGGAAGGATATTTTGGTAGGGGTTGGCCAAGCCAAATGGATTTGATGGTGTGAATTTGAGAGAAGCGGAAGTGCCCTTTTATAAGAGGGGTGAGGGGCACCTTAGGAAAAGCTAGAAATATTATTTTATAATAATTTCATTTTTGGTTTTTAATGGCTTATAAATAAAATTTCTAAAGGATAAGGTCAGTATTGTTCGAAAACCACTCAACCAATAGGTTTTAGACCAGTTTGGGTCACTATATTAACTTTATCATTTTGATTTTACTCTTAGTTAAATAGTTTGACATTTACCATCTCTCTTTGTATTTTTATATTAAATGTTTAATAAACAAACTATATACTTCCAAGAGAACCCCAAGTGGTTCATTAATGATAAAAAAAATTATATAAGTATTATGGCTGAAAATTATATTTTTAGGAATAGAACATCAATTAATAATATAATATTTTTTTTAAAATCTCTTTTATGCCAATATTGATGCTATTTGGTATTTTGTTTTTTCTTAATTTATAACACAATTATTGCTTCTAAAAAAATTCATCGAACCAACCCTAACATGTCATTATAACCTTTAAAATTAGAGGAATTCAAAAAAAGTCTCAAATTACATTTATTTTCATATTTATATTTTCAATTATTTTAATATTTTGTTAATTAGGTAATTATTGCATCATCATTATGTCATAAATAAATTTAATTATTTAACGTCTAAAAATTATAAATAAAATACCATTATGTAAGAAATCCTTTTATCTTTCTAATGAATATTTATATTCAAATTTATCATATCTATAACCCTATATTAAAATGGTTTAATTATTAAACATTGAATTTAACACTTTTAACTCTTCTTTGAATTAAATAATAATAAATGTCCTAATCTAATAAAAGTGAACGTAAAGGATAATATTTTATTACTAAGGTTGTTTTTGGTCGAATTACACTTATCCAATAGAATTAGGTAATGTGTTAAGGTAATAATAATATCATTTTAACCTTGAATTACCCTATTTACTTTTAACCGTGGTAAATAAAAGTCAAAAGTTACTATTCACCATAAATTATTTTTATCTCATTGAACCAAAATAAACTTACTGAAATCAACCATGTCACTCAGATTTTTTAAATTCAATTCACAGAAGCGGTAAAATTAAGTTTTATGCAAATTTGAAAATGCTCTTAGGAGGTGGGTAAAAGACGGTAAAATTTCAATAAACTTTTTATACATCTAAACATATTATAAAATGACTCAAATAAATTACATTGAACTTATATATGTATTATATATATATATTGACCTAAAATATATTTAAATTAAATAAATAATTATTTAAATGAAAAGTCAGTTGTAACCAATAACGTAGTGTTTATCACAATTCATAAAAAATTGAATGTTTTCAGAAACATACCAAAAATTAACCCTTAGATAATTTTGATATTCCAAATTCAAAAATGAATCATATTTTAACAAATTAAAATCAATTAAATTGAATTTATTAATTTAAAATTAATTCTTGTTCTCAAAACCAAAAAGCAAATTTTTAAGAAATAATAACTATCAAATGATTCACGCTTATTTATGTTCAATTTCAAAGTCAAATTACTTACAATGACAAGAATTATGTTAAATGGTAAAAATATAATCTATTTATACTTCCAAACCATTAAAATGTATAATTTATCCATATTAATTATTTGGATTAAAAAGGTTTTTTTCAGTTAAAATATATTATTTTTCACTATTCACCCAAATATGAAAGTTATCAGAAAAACACCAAAAATTTATTGAAACTAAACACTTATGTCATGATTATAAAGAAGAAGTTTATTTTTTGAAATTGAATATATAAAAGATTAAAATATTGTATTTAAAAAGGGTTCTCCAATAAAAGGCGATACAATTTCATTTTTTAAAAATACTGCTTTTATCTGAAAAAAATGAATTTGTTCTTACATTATGACTAAGAAACTCATAATATGGATTCTAAAATTATAAGGATTGTATAAAGTTAAAAATTTAGTTAATACTATTCATAATTGATTTTAAATGGCTAGTTTGGTAAGTTATGGTGCGCTAGAACTCGGCGTTGCGTGTAGTGAAAGTTATTGGATTACACTGAAGAAATAACGTACTATAAAATCTTGTGGTGTTACATTCTTCCATCCTTAAATAAATTTCATCCTAAAAATTTGAAATTATTTTTTGAAAATAAATGGTTGATAATATAAAATACCTTTGTGAGAAAACCCACATCGAAAATTGGGTTAATAAAATTTAGTCTTTATAAGAGGAAAAAGGAAATGAAATGATCACCACCAAATTATGATCTCGATTAGGATAACATTGGTGGAAATCATAGACCCATAATTTGTGGAAAAATGTAAATATTTATAGGGAGTGATTGAGGTCATCAATCACAAACAAGTGTAAAATTTAGGGCCTCAAATCCACCAATCTATGATGATTTGAAATACCATCAGTTCAACAAAACATAAGTTATTAGGATTAAACATTTTTTGTTTTAAGAACTATTCTGAAAAGATTAATAATTAATTTAACCATAGAATAAGAGGGAAACAATTATATATATATATATATATATACTTGACAAGTTTAGTTTCATCGTTCAACTAATTCCTACCAAAAAATCTTTTTTCACTCCAAAATATTTCAAAAAATATATTCTATTTATCCTAATAATATAGGATTCCAAAAATAATGAATTTATAATTCACCTATAAGACCATAAAAATTTATATTATACAATCCAGGGATATCATGTAGCCCAGTGGTAGGTGATAAATCCCAATTTCACTATGGTTGTGGGTTCGATTCCCGCAGCTTTGTCTGACACGACGGATTATCACACGATCTTCGTGTTGTAATTTTTATAACAATCCAAAAACAACCATAAAAATAATATCCAATTTTAGACATAATCCATTCCAACCTTTAGACTTATCCAAAATACTTCTATCCAAACTCACAGTCCAAAATTTATAAGGAAGTTAAACACAATGAACATCCTTCTTTCCATGTAGTAACATGTGAACACCTTCATCATGTATTATTTTAAAACATGGTAACAACCTGAATTACCATAAAACCTTAATGATTACATTATTTCTCCCTTATCCTTTATATAATACTTGATATATTCCATATATCCAAAAAAAATATAATATTCCCACAATGATGAAATAAACAAACCATTAATCAATTATCAGATAATCAAGAATATCCAATATAATTTATCCAAATAATCCATCTCTTATTCCAAAATTAGTACCTTAGTATCAGTACCATATTAAAGTTTATCTTTCCTCCAACCATGTATTTTCCAAAATGTTTAACTTTTTGTTGAGTCACTCTTCATAAAACCATATAATCTCAAATCCTCAATGAAATAGTATTGTATTACCATCCTTATTTATTTTCATAATTCATATAACTTGTATATCATTGATAAAATAATGAAATGACATAATCTTTTAACAATAACATAAGAACACTAGTCATTCCTCTTCATCCGTGGTAGTATCATAACTTTATTATTATCCAATAACATCACTTGAGGTATACTCGGATGATTTGGACATTGATTCATGTAGTGACCCAAATCCTTGCATATAAAGCATAGTACACATGAAATATTTTCTTATCCTTGCAGTCACGTACTTGGTGTCCTTTTTCTCCATAATCATAACAAACTCTCATTCACTCCAAGAATTTACCAAGGTGATTCCTTCCACAATTATCATATATGGTAAAATCATTCTTTCCCTTCGTCCCTTTATCTATGTTTCTTTCTACCATACTTTTCTTCTCTGTCTTCCCTTTACATCCATAGGACTCAGCGAACTCTTTACTTATCTTATGAACACATGATACTATTTCTCCATATGTTGAGAATACATGGGATACTATTTCCCTTTCTAAATGTAGGCTTAATACTATGAAATATATGATCATTCTTACTCTTTGGATCAAACTTATTATTGGATTTCTCATTCCTTATACCAGGCATCATTTCTAAACAATGACATACACTAGGTCAGTTTATGAATCACAATTCATAATTCCAAACTTTTAAAATAGTTAACATAAATTGAATAGTTTATGGATATAATCCATAATAATAAAAAAATTTGCTTTGGGGAAGTATATACTTATAAATACCTCCTAATGGTTTGTAAAGAAAATTAGAATTATTATCCTAAGCATATCCCCCGGGAGTATCGTAACTAAGAGTGAAACAAGGCCCATTGTCGTGCACTAGTTCTCATTCGAGTCTAGCTCAAAGTGGTGTTTTCTGGTTTTACCCATAGGTACATCAATTCCAGAGCCGCCTCTACCTGCTCGTATCCAGACAGGGATGTACAGCTTGGAAAACATACAAAATCTCTACAGTAACAAAATTTTAGGAAGTTCTTCTATAATAATCCTCAATGTCTATCTTTGGGCTATGTGATCTAATCATAGTTTATTTAAATCTAGTTTCTATATTTTGTACTAAAATTATTCTGATACCAACTATTACACCCTGGCCCTAGTTACCTAGAGTTGGTGCATTATTACATAACATTGTAATGATATCAAGGAAATCATGTCTTGAGAGACCGGTCAATTTAATATTATTGGAAACAAGATTCATACATAAGTTCAACTTTACAACTTTAAAAGAAATACAACACAAATTTATTTCATTAGAAACATCCAAGCCTCCTAGATTATGCATGCAAGTCACTAATAACTAACTTCTTCATATCATGGGAAAATGAAACATAAGAAAGGGGTGATCTCAAATGCTCAGTAAGGGTAATAAAAATAGTGGAAGATAACATAAATATTAAGCATGGTGAATAATTGAAACCAGAAGCCGTTACCAATATTAAAAAAGAATACATTTATGGAAGGAATATGAGCTGAGTAAATAATGCCATAATAAAACAAAATCATGGTTATTCTGCTAGTCTAATGACCACATGAACCATCAATATTATTTTCATAATGAGGGAATTTATAATGTTGGACATTCTGAAACATTTTTCCAAGGACTCAGCCAAGACGTCTAAAAATGATTATGGCCTCGGCCAAGACCATATATCAAATTGGGAAAGGCCTCGTCCAATTCCATGTCTAGTTTTCTCATGAGTCATACCGATGAATTGAGTAGCTATAGTGGGCTCCACCCATCACTTACTAAGTCCAATACATTCCTCGTATGAAAAGGTTGAAATATAACATTAACATTCATATCAAAACTAGCAAACGAAATTTCAATACTTTAACCATAAACCATGAATGATATAAAAATAAAACATCCACAGTCAAACATATCACAAAACCTTCAATACAATATGGAAGATTTGTATCATAAGAAATTAACTTCAAACAAGTTTAAAATCCATAAAATGATATTGACATAGATGAAATCCAAACTGTTTGAGAGAAATATATCTTTATTTTTTTGAAATCATTTAAAGTTACATAATTATATAAGAAAAAATTTATTTTGAAAATATTCTTATAAGCTGTTAATGAATACATTGACAATGTTATAATGGCGGAGAATAAATGCACCTATCGTATAAGTTAAAAAACATTCTTACCTTAATTTTGTCGAATAGGTTTTAAAGTACCTTATATGGAAAATGAATGAAAGATGCCTTTAAAAACATATAAGTTCAAAAAAGGGTATAAATGAATTTAACTCATTTTCTAGTGAAGATTAAAAATGTTTTGAAATACAATTTTAAGAAACATGGATGTGGATGATAAAGAAGTCCCAGTAGATACTCACGTAAAAACAACCTCTAATAATAAAGAGATTGTGAAATTAACCCCTACCTTTTACTTTTCCTTGGACGAGGGTAGGTTAACCTCCTGTATAATGGTGAAATAATTATTTTTAAATTATTCAAGAACATTATACAATAATATGATATCATATATGATCTTATAATATGGTATTATTAATAATATTTGAGTATTATCATCATTTTGGGTGTTAACTTATTCGTTTTCCTTTATATGATTTGTTACGTAAGTAATGTTTCTTATGTATAGGATGTATCTTATTCATATTCAGAATGAAATTATGTCTTTAAAATTTATTTTTAATCATCAAATGAAAATTATTCTTGAATGGATACGATGGGGAATGAATCTCATCGTGTTCATGGAGATGGTAATCCGCACGTACGCACGAGCGACAATTTCATTCTATTGATAGTAAAAATAATATATAATTGGATGGTATATCATATATACAGAATCATTATCATGTTATATTTATTATTTAAATCAATTATACATCATTATTATACACATCCAAATAATAATGTATTGAATAAAAACTACACCATGACGTGGAGACGGTAAGTCGTACGTACGCACGTATGGTGACATGTCATTTAAAGGATGGATAGAATAATGAATATGGTTGTAACATATTTATGATAACATAATATTATATATAATATACAAGAGTTATTATTTTAGAATGCAAATAAAAAAGAAAGAGGAAGTGGAAGAAGAAAGGAACTTGAAAGAGGTGATGAAATATTTACCTCTTCTTCGGGTTCTTCCTTTTGATTTGATCAAAAGGGATCCTTATATAGGATTTCTGACTATAGGAAGGCCTATAGGATGAATGGAGGATAGTTGGGAGGATATTTGGGAAGGGTTTGTCCATGAAAAATGGCTTTTAAGGTGTGAATTTGGGATAAGGGGAAGTACCATTTTATAAGAGGGGTGAGAGGCACCTTAAGAAAAGTTAGAAATATTATTTTATAATAAAATAATTTTCAGTTTATAATGGCTCAAAAATGAATTATTTAAAGGATACGATAGTTATTGGTCGAAAACCAATCAACCAATAGGTTTTAGAGAAGTTTGGGTCACTATATTAACTTTATCTTTTAGATTTAACTCTTAGTAAAATAGAATGACATTTTTCACGTCTCTTTGTATTTTTATATTATATGGTTAATAAAAATACTATATACTTTCATGAGAACCCCAAGTGGTTAATTAATGATACACCTATCATTATATAAGTCTTTAGGCCAAACCATTTATTTTAGGAATAGAATACCAATTAATAATAAAATATTTTCTTTAAAAACTCTTTTATGACAATTTTGACACTATTTGTTATTTTGTTTTTTCTGTAATAATAACAGCATTATTACTTCAAATAAAATTGATCTGAACAACCCTAACATGTAATATTAACCATTAAATTAGTGTAATTCACAAAAAAGGCTCAAATTATATTTATTTGGATATTTATAATATCAATTATTATAATATTTCATTAATTAGGTAATTAATGCAACATCATTATGTCATAAAGAAATTTAATTATATAATGTCTATAAATAATAAATCAAATACCATTATCTATGATATTACATTAGCTTTCTAATGAATTTTTATAGTCTAATTTATCTTATGTATAATCTTATATTAAAATGGTTTAGTTATCAAACATTGAATTTAACACTTTTAACTCTTCTTTGAATTAAATAATAATAAAAGTCCTTATCTAATCCAAGTGGACCTAAATGATCATATTTTATTCCTAAGGTTTTTTTTGTCTAATTAAACTTATCCAATAGAATTAGTAAATGTGTTAGGGTAATAATAATAATATCATTTTTACTTTTAGTTACCCTATTTACTTTTAACCGTGGTAAATAAAAGTTCAAAGTTACTATTCACAAAAAATTATTTTTATCTAATTGAACCACATTTTATTTACTGATATCAACCACTTCTCTCGGATTTTTGAAATTAAATTCATAGAAGAGATAAAATTACATTTTATGCAAATTTTTAAATGCTCCTAGGAGGTGGGTAAAAGACGATAAAATTTCATTAAAATTTTTATATATCTAAACTTACTATAAAATGACTCCAATGAATTAAATTTAACATATATAGGTATTATGTATCTATTTTGACCTAAAATAAATTTAAATGAAATAAGTAATTATTTAAATGAAAAGTCGGTTTTAACCAATAACACAGTGTTTTTCACTATTCATCCAAAATTGAATGTTTTCAGAAACATACCAAAAATTCACTCTAAGATAATTTTGATATTAATAATTCAAAAATGAAGTCTATTTTACTATATTAAAAACATAGAAATTTAATTTATTAATTTTAAATTAATTACCGTTGTCAAATCCAAAAAGCGTATTTTTAAGAAATAATAACTATAAAAAGATTGACACTTATTTAAGTCCACTTTCAAAGTGAAATTACTTACAATGACCAGAATTAGATTAAATGGTAAATATATAATCTATTTATACTTCCAAAAAAATAATATTTATAATTTAACACTATAAATTATTTTGATTGAAAAAGTTGTTTTCAGTTAAAATATAGTATTTTTCACTATTCATGAAAATTTGAATGTTTTCAGAAAAACACCAAAAATTTATAGAAAATAAACTCTTATGTCTCGATTCATAATAAGAAGTTTATTTTTTCAAATTTAATTTATAAAAGCTTTAAATATTGTATTTAAAAAATTGTTCTCCACTAAAAGGCGGTAAAATTGCATTTTTTGAAAAATACTTCTTTTATGTGAAAAAGATGAATTTATTCTTACATTATGTTTATGAAACTCATAATATGGATTCTAAAATTATAAGTATTATATAAAGGTCAAAATTCATTTAATACTATTCATAACCACTTTTGAACGGCTAGTTTTGTAAGTCGCAGTGCGCTAGAACTCGGTGTTGCGTGTAATGCAAGTTATTGGATTAAATTGAAGAAATATCGTACAATGAAATCCTGGGGTGTTACAATCCCTCTTGAGGAAGTATATACCAGGACCCTCACAAGAACTCAATCTAGAGGTTATACCAATAATGAATGGTATTTTCAACAATGAGTAGCTGGTGGATATATTAGATCTTAGAGACTAGGTTTTATGAAACAAGGCGACTCACCTTGCCAAGTGTTGTGGTGGAACCAAAATTTTGAAGAAGTGACATGGGAACTGGAAGAGGTGATGAAGCAAAACATACGTAATCCTTTTTAGATCATGAAATAAAAAATTTTATGCAAATTTTTTTTGAAGTGGTGAAGAATGAAATGACTTGAAATTTTATAAATGAATTCCATTTTTGAATGAATAAATTATTTATTATGTAATGTAATTATGGAAAACACTTTCACATCATTGGTTATTTTGGACCTTTATATGATATTTTAGCTTTACAATATTGTTAATCATTATAATTTCTTATAATATAATCTTTTTATAATGACCATTTATATTAGTGTGTTAGGGGTTATGATAAATTCCAATTAATATATAAGTAATTAGTGATGGTCTTGACATGTAAGATTATTGCCTATGAAGCCCATTTATCTGAGCTTCTATGGGAGATGGCATCATTAGGATTTTTTGTTGATAAATCCAAAAAGGATAATCAATAACTGCATCATGAGTGATATGGCTTATGGGAGAAATTTAAGCTCATCGATATTACGTCTCAAACCTTATTCATCGAACCACCCCAAGAAAATATCACCATCAAACACCTTTCCCTTAGGGAATTCACTATTATCATAATAGGCTATGTATCTGGACCATAATAGTGTGATTAGTTTATATTTTCCTATAATATAAAAATTATTATAATTATTACTTATTATTATTACTTTTTAAAATAACTGGATAACGAGTTTGGTAAATATTTGATTTGGATACGATGGAACAAAAATTGTATTTTTGAGAAATATATCATTTCAGCATAGGCAATATTTTTTATGAATTCAATAATTTTGTAAATAAATTTTAATTTAATAAAATATTACTTCTAAATAATATTTATAAAAAATGAATCATAATATAAATTTAGGAATTCAAATATAATTTCTAAAAAGATCAGAAAACATTATTGTAAAAAAACAATATTTTTCAATATGTGGATTTTTTATAATATTAACTTTTCTTATTTAGAGAATTATTTTATTAAAATAAATATAATTTTTTAAATAAACACAATAAAATTATCCAACTTTAAATTATTCATTATTTTTTTGGGACTATCTAATTATTATATTCAAAATTAAATACTGAATAAATATATATTATGTATTATGACATCATAAAATCTGCAAAGTTATATAATAAATACAATAAATAATATACATGAAAAAATTATATTTCCCACTTAATGTGTTGTTTTATATGTTATTTTATTAATTTTATAAACCCTTAATGATTCCTCCAAAACCAATATTATATTTTATAGTTTTAAAACCAATTCATTCTGACCATGAATCACTTACACATCCCCAATGGTGTTATTTTAATTAGTTCAGTTCTTGACCAAATAGAGTAATTAAATATTATCCACATTAGAAGAAACCATTTTCAAAAACCATGGGAATGTTTTTGGTTTGGATTAATTTAATATATCAAGTCCAAAACCTGTGTTTAGAAATAAATAAATAATTCCACTCTGTTTTTCTATAAAATCAACCCAACTTTCAATTCCTCTTCATGAAAAACAAGTGGAACATGAACATACTCTTTACATAACTATCTATTTCCCTAAAAAGGTTCTTGATATCACATTATAATCTCCTACCAAGCATAAAGAAGAGCCCTCTCAAGGTATGAGATAATATCCTTCACCTCCTAATTCAAGAACCTTCTTTAAATTATTTCCTTTTTTATATTTATTAATGATTTAATATGTCTTAAAACATCCCAATTACTATCATTATGATTTAAATGTGATTACAGGACCCTTTACTCTCATTTAACCCTTCCATCAATCTTCATATACCCTCATTATTTTTCCGAAATCATCTTGTGATTTTCCTTGAGAAAAGTTTTTATATTGAACACCTGTTCACCATTATACTCAAATAGCTTTACCTTGTTGTATATATCCTTCATTTATTGGTGATTTACATGTATTTAAACCACACTCCATAAAATTTTGGATTAATAGTGATTAAATACATCTTTATTTTTTATGATCTATGTGGGACATATATGCATCTACGTAACATGAAGGTTACTATGTATCACCCCAAAAATGTTATGGTATTTTTCTCTTAAATACATTCTATTCATCACTGTGTTACTTTTAAAAAAGACTAGTATATTTAGGATATAGTCAAAACCTAGCCAATAAATATAAATTTTCCACTTCTATGTTTGAATTTCGAAAAAATGGTCATCTAGAGTTGTGATCAGTAAGTCATTTGGAGTCTGATAGAACAAACTTGGTTTTTGGTGAATAGTAACATACCTTTATTAATAGTAATATGAATAGTAATATGACCCTTATGAATAGTAAATAATATTATTATTTCATTTTCTTATGGTAACAGGATAATGATATCTTAATTAATTTTTCAATGTCACATAAAACAAACTGCACTTCAAGATTGTTATTTTTCAAATTAACTATGACCTTATTTAAAAATTAAATTAATAATAATTAGAAAATTATTTTGGAAAAATGGATTTCAATTTTTAATTTTACACGTAGAAAAATGGTAGGGGTGAATTTTTGGGATTTTTCTAAAATTCTTGAATTTTTGATGAATAGTGAAATACGGTAAAATACTGTATATTCAATTTATCAGTAAAATACACTATTTATGACACTATAAGTGATGCAAGGCCACTTGGTTCGAACTCAAATTCCATTATTACTATTAGGGGTCACATGAAACAATACTATTGGTTGTCTTGATGGAAATAATAAAATAATGAAATTAAATATTCAAAATTTACCCCTTTCCTCCACTATAAAAACCCCCCACCACCACCTCTTATCTTCACTTATCTATGACTTGATGCTCCTCAAAGTTCAGCCTAATAATCCTCCCAAGTCTCTTCTCCACGTCCTAGAGATGCTGGTCTCACCAAAAGTCCAAAACCAATTCCCTTATGAAGGATCCCAAGGAGAAGAGATCAAGAGGTTAACAACCTCTTTTATTTTCATTCTTTTCTTTCATTTTATGTTATTCTCTTCCTTTCCCTTTGGCTTGAGTTGAGATATATCATTAAATATTCCCCCTTAATGTCCATAATATGTATGAATGATGATATATTTCATTCCTCTCATCAAATTATTTTTATGAAATTTTAAGAGATGCCATTGGGATGCCGGATTTTCGTGAGAAATTTATCATGTTTTCATTCATTTTAAGATTCCTTTCCTTTCTTCTTGTTTCCTCACCTCATCTTAACCAAGAGGCTTTTATGCTCTAAAATCTTGTATTTTCTGGATTTTCTGATGTTTATGGAAAATTCTTCGTCATTATTCTTCTCCTCTCCCACTTTTTTAAGGAATAAAAACATTGTGTGTGATGTGTCGAATTACCAACATCGTGGATGATGTAATTTCAATTTCCATTAATTCGTTCGATTCTGGTCATGAGACCAAATTTATGGCTCAACCAGGTCATAATATATGTATTTTATCTTTATTAATGTTCTGGAATCATTAAATGTTCATAATATGGAATAAAAATACAAAACAAGTTTATTTAGCACAAAACTGCCAAGCCAAATTCAATCGTTTATCTTTAACTCATCGAATGAGGCATCATCATGGAATATAACCAAAATTATTATAAGATAATTTATGCCTCTTTTATTTCACTAATAATTTATATTAACAATTCTGGATGTTTAACCATATTTTAAACCAACTTCCATTCATGATTACAAGTAAACAAAGCATGAAACCAAGTAAGAAAGTGCTTCCAAAAAGATAAAATTGGATCTCTTAAATCCATCAAAAAGACCATTAATGAACTAAATAAGGTTATACCATATCAATTAAATGTAAAAGAGGTTCTGGACTTATGAATTAATAATCCTAATTTGTTTATTCAGGTATTTAAAAATAATACAAGAACACCTTCAAGCATAAAGTAAGGGATCCTCTCTCTCACTTTTGTTCAAGAATAACCCATTTGTTGTGACTAACTTTGTATTGTGCACCTAATAATCCTTATGTGGTGTACCTACTGTCCATTGGAGATCACTTTCCATTTGAAATTATAATTCTATTAAATATCCATAATCTCATTTCATGGATATGTTTTTTGTCTAAATCGTATACCATTTCACATACGATGTATATTTGGGATGTTATAGATGAACCTGTATTCTATACTCTATAAGAATATTGAAAAGGCATATTGCTCATGTATTGAATCATTGTATAAATAATTCTTTGGATTTATAGGTTGGTAGGTCCCACTACAGCCCCTCGATGCATCGGTAGGTCTCATGAGACAAAACAGTTTGGCGACATACCCTTCAAAATTGTTTCCAAAAAATCAGACGGGTTTCTACCCACAGCAGTAAACCGTTTTTATGGTATTATGGTTTCATGTTCTAGATACATGAAGTCCAATTAATAAGCATTATCTTTATTCATTATCAGTTATTATTATTATCCATGAGGTTTTCACTATGAAAAAATCTTTGGATGCAGTTTCATTCTATGTTTATTATTGGCATTAGTTATTCATTTATTCACTATGACATATTGATTATGTTAGATCGATTGTGATTAACTTATTATTGTACTATTGCTTCCAGTATTTTTAACCCTTACTGAACTTTTGATCTCACCCCTTTCATTTTATATCTTCAACAGGTGATGAAGAGAAGACCTTTTATTGAGTTCCTGTGGATGCTGTTTTTAGTTTTTATTATTTATTGTATTTTGTAACCTTTTCCAATGTAATTTGAGTTACATCTATGTATCTAGTTTCTTCAAGACTACTAAACTGATCCTTCCTTCGGGATTTTCATTCCTTCGAACCATGCCAATATCACAAGTAATGCACCAGCTCCAGGCTAGATGGGTCGAGGTGTTACAGTTGGTATCAGAGGAAGTTTAGTAGGAAACTTGGAAACTATAGTAGGAAATATATAGTAGGGAACAAGGCCCTAAAGTAGTATTTGAGGATAAAATTACAAGAACATCCTCGTGTTTTGGTAAGGAATAGATTATGTGGATCTTTCAAGAAATACATCCCTGTCTGGGTACGAGTGGGTAGAGGCGGCTCTGGAACAGATGTAACTAGGGGTAAAACCCGAAAATATCGCTTTGAGCTAGACTCGAACAAGAACTGGTACATGACAACAGGACTTGATGCACTCTTGGTTATGACACTCTCGGGGGATAGTCTTAGGATAATTCATATTTTCTTTACAGGCCATTACGAATGAGTTTAATGTAAATTTTACCTTAGAGAAACCATGTTTATAAGATTATCTATGCATAGAATTTAAATCTATGTTGTGTACTTTTCTATTTAAGATTCATAAACTAATCTACTTTATCCCATTATTTAGAAATGGCGTCTAATTGAAGAAGGGGAATCAATACTCGTGGGAAATATAAGGATCTCCCTACTATGCAAGTCAACGCAGTAAATGTTGGAGCAGATCAGATCATGACTATATTGGGACAACTTACTCAAGTTGTAACAAATAACCATTCCACACCTGTGTTGGATCATTTCATGCGGCAGAAGCCCCCATCTTTCTGTGGGACTACTAATCCAATGGTAGATGAGAAGTGGATCAAGTAACTTGAGAAGATATCCATGGCATTAAGATGCAATGAGAATGATAAGGTGGTACTGACAGTATATTGTCTCAAGGGTGACGATGACCAATGGTGGTCCCTCATTCAAAAAACCATGGAGGAAGAAGAAATAGAATATATGGAGTGGAGTACTTTTAAGGAAATTTTCTTCGAGAAATATTTCCCTCGTGAGCAACGAACTGAAATGAAGCAGAAATTCTTTAGCTTGAAACAAATGGAAGAGGAAAGTGTTTCAGAGTATGAGGCTACTTTTACAAGGCTGACCAGGTATGCCGTAGATTACGTACGTGAATCGGCAGAAAAGATTGATCATTTCTTTGAAGGTCTTAAGCCAAGTCTTCCGAGGGCACTGGCTTCTCAAGCATTTTCATCATATGATGGAATTGTATCAAGTGCCATCAAAACAGAGAGGGAATTTTCTAGATCAAATATTTTCAAAGGAAATCAAGATAATAAGCGGTACTTGGATAAAAAAGGAAAAGGAGAAGCACCAAAGAAGAGAAAGGGAACAAATATTTTCCCATTATGTGAGAAATGTGGAAAGAATCATCTCGGGAAATTCTTGAAAGGCATGGGAGTCTGCTATAACTATGGAGAAAAGGTTCATTGATCCGATGAATGCAAGGGGAAGAAAAAGTTCAATGATTTTCAATTATACAATTGCATATAGATGGGTCACTATGAAAATGAGTGTCCTAAATTCCATGGAATCTTGACTCAGAAAAGGCCAAGATATCAAGGGAGAGCTTATGCGATTACAACTGTGGAGGTCGAAGTCCCTAATGATGTGGTGGCAGGTATATTAATTGTTTCCTCAAACTTAGCCACCACTTTATTTGATTCTGGATCATCACATTCATTTATATCATCTATGTTTGCTAAGAAAATTAAATATGTCCAATTTGATTTAATAAAGGAGTTGTCAGTCAAAACTCCTGGGGGTGTATCATTGCAACAAAGGCATGTCGACTAGTTCCCCTCCAGTCACCAAAACGTGCTTTAATTTCTTACCTTGTTATCATACCAATAACTGAATTTGATATGATTATCGGCATGGATTGGATGTGAAATTTTGATGCGAATATTTATGGTAAGAAGAAGGAAGTTACAATTTTGGAAAATGGTTTAGAATCCCTTGTCTTTAGGGAAGAAACATCGCCACCTGATTCTTATCTAGAACCACCCCTAGTAGCTCTAATAAATGCAATACATGGAGAGGAAGATAAACCAACATCTATGGGTGAGGAAAGAAATTTTCAAATTGAAGATGTGCATATAGTTCAAGAGTACATTGATGTATTTTCAAAGGATTTACCTGGACATCCTCTAGTGAGGGAAGCTGAGTTCTCTATATATTTAACTCCTGATGCAAGATCTATATCAAAGACACCCTATAGAATGGCCACTGTGTAATTGGTATACCTAAAGAAAAAACTAGAGGATTTGAGTGAAAAAATATTTACTCGACCTAGTGTTTCTCCATGGGGAGCCCTGGTCCTGTTTGTAAAGAAGAAAGATGGATCCATGAGGCTATGCATTGATTATAGGGAAATCAATGCTATTAAAATAAAGAATAAGTATCCTCTGCCTCAGATTGATGATTTATTTGATCAACTTCATGGAGCCCAATACTTTTCAAAGATTGACCTTCGGTCTGGATGTCATTAGCTGCGTGTGAGGAAGGAAGATATTCCTAAGACAACATTTCTAACCAGGTATGGGAATTACGAGTTTACGGTGATGCCATTTGGGCTGACTAATGCACCCTCTGTTTTCATGGATTTAATGAATAAAGTTTTCAAGGAGTATCTTGATAACTTTGTTGTGGTGTTCATCGATGATATCCTGGTTTACACAAAAAGCTATGAAGACCAAGAGAATCACTTATGGATTATTCTGGAAACTCTTAGAAGAAATAAATTATATGGGAAGTTTAGCAAGTGAGAATTCTGGCATCAGTCAGTTTCTTTTCTAGGACATATTGTCTCAAAGGATGGAATCCTAGTTGATCCTGCAAATACAAAGGAAATCCCAGAATGGCCCACACCAACAAACATAACTGAGGTACGCATTTTTATTGGCTTAGTAGGTTATTATCGACATTTCGTTCATAATTTTTCTAGACTGGATAACCCGATAACCAAGCTTACATGTAAAGGAGTTAATTTTGTGTGGACAAAAGAGTGTAAAGAATGCTTCGAAGAATATTAAAGAAGATAGGTCAATGCTCCAATTTTGAATCTTCCATCAGGAAGTGATGGATTTGTGATATACAACGATGCATCAAAGAATGGGCTGGGTTTCATCCTTATGAAAAATGATAAAGTTATTACTTATTAATCAAGACAGTTTAAGAATCATGAGAAAAATTATCTAACTCAGGATCTTGAGTTAGCAGCCGTAATCTTTGCTCTGAAAATATGGACGCATTATCTCTATGGAGAGAGATGTGAGATCTATATGGACCACAAGAGTTTGAAAAACATTTTCACACAAAAATAACTCAACATGAGGCAAAAAAGATGGATCGAGTTACTAAAAGATTACGATTGTTCAATACAATACCACCTAGGAAAGGTGAAGAAGGTGGCAGATGCATTAAGCAGGAAAGATCATGGCCTTCTGACTCAAATGAGGATTGGAAGAGATCCTATATTCATGGATCTACTGAAGATAGATAAGGGAATATTTATGGAAGAGGAACATAACTCCTCTTTCAATTGATTGCTCAAAAATCATTATTAGAAAAATAAAAAAAATTCTCAATCTAATGATGAGAATCTGCAAAAGAAAAGTAATGCAGTTAAGGATGGAAGACTGGCTGACTTCGTGTATGAAGAAGGAGTCCTGAAGTTTGGAAAGAGGTTATGTGTTCCATCAGTACCTGATCTAAAAAGGGAACTATTAGATGATGATCATAGCTCAAATTTATCTATACACCCAGGTATCACCAAGATGTATAGAGATCTGAAGGAATATTTTTGGTGGGATAATATGAAGTGAGAAATTGCTGACTATGTATCAAGGTGTCTAGTTTGTCAACAAGTGAAGGCGGAGAGACAACATCCCAAAAGAGTTTTGCAACCTCTACCTATTCCTATGTGGAAGTGGGATAACATTACGATGGATTTTGTCACCAGACTACCGAGGACACTTAGAAGGAATGATTCAATATGGGTAATTGTTGATCATCTCACTAAAACATCACATTTCCTTCCAATAAGAAAGGATTTACCACTTGAGTGTCTGGAAAGAATTTATATTAATGAAGTTGTGAGACTTCATGGTGCACATCTATCAATTGTCTCTGATCTAGATCCCCGGTTTATGTCAATATTCTGGAAAAGTCTCCAGAAGGCTTAGAATACTAAGCTTCATATGAGTACCGCATATCACCCCCAAACCGACGGACAATCTGAAAGAACTATTCAAACTCTAGAAGATATGTTGAGGTCATGTTCTCTTGACTTACAAGGTATGTGGGATATATACTTGCCTTTGGTGAAATTTTCCTACAGCAATATTTTCCATAATAGTATTCAAATGTCTCCATATGAAGCATTATATGGAAAGAGATGTCGAACTCCGACTTGTTGGGATGAAGTTGGTGAGAGGAAACTTATAGGCACAGAACTTATTGAAGAGACCATGACAAAGTTGAAAAAAATACAAGCCCATATTAATGCATCCCAAAGTAGGCAGAAGAGTTATGCTGACAATTGTAGAATGGACATGGAATTTCAAGTGGGAGATAATGTATTTCTGAAAGTATATCCATGGAAGGGCGTCTTAAGGTTTGGTAAGAAAGAGAAACTGATCCCCATGTACATAGGACCATTTGAATTTTTGGGAAGAATCAGAGCTATAGCTTACCGTTTAGCGATGCCACTAAATCTCTCCAGAGTTCATGATGTGTTCCATGTATCGTTGTTAAAGAAGTACATGCCAGACCCAACGCATGTACTCACACATGAAGAAATAGAACTGGAACCTGATTTATCATACAGTGAAAAGCCTATCGGGATTCTTGATGCAAGGGAGAAGGTATTGAGAAATCGAACTACTCGTCTATTAAAGGTTCTTTGGAGAAATCAGAATATGGAGGAAGCAACATTGTAACCAGAGGATTTTAGGAATAAGAACCACCCACATATTTTTAGTGGGATTTATTCATAAAATTTCGAGGATGAAATTTCTAAAGGAGGGAATAATGTATCACCCCAAACATTTTTTGGTATTTTTCTCTTAAATACATTCTATTCACCACTGGTTCCTTTGAAACAACACTAGGATATTTAGAAGATAGTCAAAACCTAGCCATTAAATATAAATTTTCGACTTCTATGTTTTGAATTTTGAAAAATGGTCATCTAAAATTGTGATCAGTAAGTCATTTGGAGTCGGATAGAAAAAACATGGTTTTTGGTGAATAGTAAAAAACCCTTATGAATAGTAATATGACCCTTATGAATAGTAAATAATATTATTATTTCATTTTCTTAAGGCAACAAGATAATGAGATCTTAATCAATTTTTTAATGTCACATAAAACTAACTGCATTTCAAGATTGTTATTTTTTTGAATTAAATATGACCTTATTTAAAAATTAAATTAATAATATTTCGAAAATTATTTTTGAAAAATGGATTTAACTTTTGAATTCTACACATCAAAAAATGGTAGGGGTGAATGTTTGGGATTTTTCTGAAATTCTTGAATTTTTGATGAATAGTGAAATACGGTAAAATACAGTATATTCAATTTATCAGTAAAATACATTATTTATGACATCATAAGTAATTCAAGGACACTTGGTTAGAAATCACGTTCTATTATTACTATTAGGGGTCACATGAAACAATACTATTGGTTTTCTTGATGGAAATAATAAAATAATGAAATTAAATTTTCAAAATTTACCCCTCTCCTCCACTATAAACCCCCCCACCTCATCTCCACACTCCTCTAAGCCTTGAAGATCCTCAAAGTTCTGCCCAATAATCCTCCCAAGTATCTTCCCCACGTCCTAGAGCTTCTGGTCTCACCATAAGACCAAAACCAATTCCCTTAAGAAGGATCTCAAGGAGAAGAGATCAAGAGGTAAACAACCTCTTTTATTTTCATTCTTTTCTTTCATTTTATGTTATTCTCTTCCTTTCCCATTGGATTGTATTGGGATATTTCATTAAATATTACCCCTTAATGCCCATAATATGTATGAATTATTAGATATTTCATTTCTATCATCAAACTATTTTTATGAAATTTTAAGAGACGTCGTTCGGCTGCTGAATTTTCATGAGAAATTTATCAAGTTTTCATTCATTTTAAGATTCCTTTCCTTTCTTCTTCTTTCATAACCTCATCTTAACCAAGAGGCATGAATTCTCCAGAATCTTTTATTTTTTGGATGTTCTAATGTTTATGGAAAATTCTTCATCATTATTCTTCTCCTCTCTGACTTATTTAAGGAATAAAAACATTGTCCGTGATGTGTCGAATTACCGACATCGTGGACGATGTAATTTCAATTTCCATTAATTATTTAATGTATGGTCATGAGACCAAATGTATGGTTGAAACAGGTCATAATATATGTATTTTATCTTTATTAATGTTCTATAATCATTAAAATTTCATAATATGGAATAAAAATACAAAACAACTTTATTTAGCACAAAACTGCCAAGCCAAATTCAAGCGTTTATATTTAACTCATCGAATGAGTCATCATCATGGAATATAACCAGAATCATTTTAAGATAATTTGTGTATCTTTTATTTCACTAATAATTTATATTAACAATTCTGGATTTTTAACCATATTTCAAACCAACTTCCATTCATGAATACATGTAAACAAAGCATGAAACCAATTAAGAAAATTCTTCCAAAACAATAAAATTGGATCTCTTAAATCCATCAAGAAGACCATTAATTAACTAAATGAGGTTATACCATATCAATTAAATATAAAAGAGGTTTTGGACATATGAAATAATAATCCTAATTTATTTATTCAGGTCTTTAAAAACAAGACAAGAACACCTTCAAGCATAAGGTAAGGGATCCACTCTCTCACTTTTGTTCAAGAATATCCCATTTGTTGTGACTAACTTTTTATTGTACACCTAATAATTTTTATGTGGTGTACCTACTGCCCATTTGAGATCACTTTCCATTTGAAATTATATTTCTATTAAATATCCATTATCGCATGTCATGGATATGTTTATTGTCTAAATCGTATACCATTTTACATATGGTGTATATTTGGGATGTTATTCAAGAATACTTATTCTATAATCTATAAGAATATTGAAAAGGCATATTTCTCTTGTATTGAATCATTGTATAAAGAATTATTTGGATGTAGATGTGGGTGGGGCCCACTATAGCCCCTTGATTCATCGGTAGGTCTCATGAGACAAAACAGTTTGGCGACAGACCCTTCGAGTTTGTTTCTAAAAAAGCAGACGGGTTTTTACCCACAGCAGTAAACCGTTTTTACGGTATTATGGTTTCAATAGCCAGATACATGAAGTCCAATTAATATGCATTATCTTTATTCATTATCAGTTATTATTATTATCCATGAGGTTTTCACTATGACAAAATCTATGGATGCAGTTTCATTCTCAGTTTATTATTGGTATTAGTTATTCATCTATTCACTATGCCATATTGATTATGTCAGGTCGATTGTGATTCACTTATTATTGTACTAATGCTTCCGCTATTTGTAACCCTTACTGAGCATTTGAGCTTACCCCTTTCATTGTATATCTTCAATATGTGATGAAGAGAAGGACTTTTATTGAGATCATGTGGATGCAGTTTTAGTTTTTATCATGTCTTGTATTTTGTAACCTTTTCCAATGTAATTTGAGTTACATCTATGTATCTAGTATCTTTAAGACTACTAAAATGATAATTCCTTTGGGATTTTCATTCCTTAGAACCATGCCAATATCACAAGTAATGCACCGACTCCATCCTAGAGGGGTCAGGGTGTTACATACTAGTTGGAATGGAATTATATATCACTATAATGCATTTAGTAATGTTTGTATCTCATTAGATGACATGAATGGTGCACAAGAGGTTGTCCTAAGAACAATATGTTATTTTATCTTATTGGTTATCCTTGAATTATGTTTATGATTTTATGTTTTCTATTTTCACCACATTACTATATTTCCTTCAAGTTATCATTCTGTACCATGCTTTGATGTTCATGTTTATGATTCTAACCAATTTTATGATTCATTGATATTACTATTTACTCACATGTATATCTTTTATCATTTATTATTTTATTATCATCTTATAAGGATTTATATCTCACCCATTTCATATTTATATAACTAGGTTATCCCAGGTAGTTTTAGGAGATCCATGTAATGTAAACAAATATTACATAGTTTTTAACCAATGATGTTGTACTCATACTTTATGTTATAATTTCATGTAGACAATTTCCTAAATAAAATTATACTTGTGATCATCACAGTTAGTATTAAGGGTACCTTTATATAATAAATTGTGAAATAAAGTCTATAAATGGTATGATTTTCCATAATCATCTATAACAGATCCATGATATCTGTCCTGGTACCAACCGGAGGCCCAAACATGTTGTGAGTAATACATATTAGTATGACACCTACAAAGTATAAAAAATCATATCTAAATATATATACTTCCTAAACTAATATGATAATAAGGGGTACAAATTAATAAGTTAATACATTAAATTAAATAAACCTACCGACCCTCGATCTCTAGGTTGACACCCTGGGTCAGACAAACTTGTTTTATCTCTAAGGTAGATGTATCTCTCAAGAGGTGGATCCTCTACTATTAGGAAAGATCACCCATGTGGTTGATGGATTATCCTACATTTGGACTTATTCCTAGTTTCATATCTCAATTAACCAGACCAGTCTCCTTGAAAATTACCCATGTTGGAGTTTCTTATTTCATACCATAGTGAAATACCATACTAGTGGTAATGTAACCATCTCCCTATTCTCCTAGAAAATTACTTTTTTATGAGTTTCATAAATCTTCCCATAGACCAATTCCATACTAGGGGTAAAGTAACCATCTCACTAGGGTCTATGAGAATTAACCATTTTGGAGTTGATTATGTTTTTCCATGACCCATTATTGTACATTGAGTAAATTCACCCTCAAACGTGTTGGATTATCCTATATCAGGATGAATCACTAGTACTACATCTCAAGATACATCAGATAAATTTCTAAAACATCATGTCAAAAAATGAAAGTACGTGAAATAAAAAATAATAGGACTGTGAATCAGTAGATCATCTTATATCAGGATAAATCACCAATATTGTGCATCTAGTAGGAAAACATTAACATGTTAACAAGATAACAAAATTCCTGTTTGTAAATCATTCTAATTATAAATTTATAAGTCTTTTATTCAATGAATTTTTCTTCTACTACATCAGGATGAATCAATGATAACAAAATATACCAACTTACCTTTTATCGTAATTTACATGTTATGTTGAGTTTACAATTATCAAGACTACCATTTCAATAAAAATTCAATCTATGATCACCCCTCTATGGCCACATATCTTGTATCAATGCCAACAGACCTAGCTGAGACAAATAGGTAGTTGAAGCATGTGAAAAATCATTTATCATTTAATTATCAAAATAATTAGGCAATGTGTGTAGAATTCCAACATGATCCCTCTTAGTTTTATACTAGAAGAAGATAACATACATTAGGGAGTTGTTCTAGTCCACCCACCTCAAAATATGAATATACATTGAATAACCCTCAACATCTAATGCAGTTATTAGATTCTCCATTCATTCCCTTCACAATGATATGGAAATATATCAACTAGGATTATATGAGAGAGAGAAATGATGGATCAAGAATGAGAGAGAAAATCAGGAGGCATACTTAAACTTTCTAGGTTTTGATAACCGTGGACCTATAGAGCTATGCTTATGTTTTGAAGAGGGAACTGTAGATCAGTTACAGAACAATTGGAGATCAGGGGAGTATGCAACGCATTATCAAAACACAAAAAAAATAGATATCTAAAAGTAATCAAAAAATAAAATCCAATATATGCATAGGTTATTTACATCATGAATTTCTTATTTCCCATATATGTAAATAAATCCATCTCAACATCTTAAAATTATAGAATTTTTTTTTGTTCCATTGTGAAATCGATTCACAACGTGAGTCTTCAATTCACCAAGTACACAAAACAATTCTTGGTCTGAATGAAGTTCATTAGGTCATTCCCAAACAATTAACAAATTTTATGGATCTAATGGGGCCTTCAATTACTATTTCACATAATTAATTAATAATATCTGGAATGAATTAGTTCTATATCTAGACTTCTTCCTTCTTCATCTTCTTCCTTCACCTCTGTAGAACATAACTTGAACTAAACCAACTCACACAATACATGATTTTCCATGGTCTGAGATAATGTTTAACAAAGACAAGAAGGTTTAACCAAAAAAAAGAGGGGAATACCAAGAAAAATATGGGATCACACAAATTACCCATTATTTAACAGCTCATCCCAACATTATGACCCAAATTATCTCACTACGCATCGATGAAAAATTATGGACACTATATCCACATATCAAATTCCCTATCCTATATCTCCTCTTTCACACTCCCATTATTCCACTACTCTCATGATCATGATACAGTATTCCCATGTAAATTATTCACACTATGATCTATGATATGAATTAGATTCTCCTTAAAGGACACATTAACATCTAGCTCAATGTCATAAAATTATATCATGTGGGAAGGTTCTAGATGATATCTCTAAAGCTGAAACTTTTAAAACACTTCATGCCTAGTATTATAGAATAATGTAAAGGTGAAACAATATTCCAATATACTGACCTTTTATAGTATATTGAACTAACTAAAAAACTAAGACACAAGCTTCCCATTCTTCTTGGGAAAGCCTTTCCCCACCTAGGTGACACCTAAAGAAATACATGATGACTAACCTCATATAATAGTGTTCATTTCTAATCATTAGTGTACAAATTTTTCCTACTCTTTTTAGTCACCTACTTCTTTTTTATAAAAACAACCTCCTTCTATGTTTGCTATGTGATACTAGGCCCAATGATAATTGACTCCCCTAAATCTAACTAATACAGAGGTGATAGGAATTTACTTCTATAAAAATAAATAAAGGGATTCATTTTGATTGATTCCCATAAGATATTAATATATGAAAACGTTTCAAGTTCCAGCTGATGCACCCATGAACCACTAAAATCTAAAACATAGACATCCAATATATCCTCTAGAATATAATTCATCTGTTTAGATTAGACATAAATATGAGTATGATAGGTTATAATCAAAAGAAATTATGATCCCAAAGCCTTCTGAATACCTTACATGAACCAAGATTTGAAATGGGGATCCTGATTAAAAATGGTAGTCCTTATAACACCATGCAAGTGAATAATTTCCCACATGTACATACTACCCAAACAATCCACAATTACAGTACCCCTCATAGGTAATAAGATGGATACCTTCATCAATTGATCAATGATCACCCACACTAAATCATTATTTAATGTTTCTCTAGATAATCATATCATGAAATTCAATGAAACATTATCACACTACTATTCCAAAATAGGAAGAGGTTACAGTTTACCAACATGCCTCAGACGCTCGGCCTTCACCTATGAAATATGAATCATCTTAACATAAATACCAATATCTTCTTATTTATCCTTCAAAAACAGTATAGTATAAGGATATCAAAAAACATATTTTTCATTATTTTATGAATATCTCATCTAGAAGAGTGAAACTCCCTCATTATCTCCTCATGTAATCATGTAGGAACTCATACTTATTAATGGAATAGAAGATAAATTTAACTACATCTAGAACAACCTGATTGTGGCTCACCACTATATAAGTCATCCCTAATATCAAGTACCATTGGTTAATACGAATTATATGTCTTGATCTAGTCCAAAATCATGTGTGTTAAAGATGTCAAAGTTAGAGATACTCATCACATGAAATCCATAACATCTGGATGTAAGTTCGCAAAGATGTTCATCTACCACCATGCCTCATAGGACTCCTACATTTCCTCTATATGCGTACTCCGACTCAAAGAACTGGAATAAATGTTTTTATTTATTAGTGTGTAATCTAGATCAAAGTTGAAATACTACATATTCTAGAACCACCACCATTGTCGAAGGTTAAGGTCTCACTAAGAAAATATACACTTGAGGAACTTGGGGTTTGTGTACACTAAAAACCTCTTTCCCAATAGATATGGTCTCCAACATCTCATGTTTTGTACCACTGTTGATAACTTCATATCATGATAAGGGTAATGTAATGACACATCTCTAAAAAATACTTATTATATTGAGTTTAAACTAAAAATCACTACATTACAACCCAAAAAATATTAGGTTTAACTTTTTATTTATTTAGGTAATAACTCTTACATAAAAAACTCATATATTACAATTCATACCATTCAATTTAATATCCATTTTTCCATAAAATAAAACTTTTAAAAAGAAACATGTTTTCAATTCCTAACATATCATTAAAATTATAAAATTAACAACATCATTATCCACAGTCATCCTTAAAACCTTATAGAAAACATTTTATAATGTTTCATGATTATATAAATCTTATTAAGGGAGATAAAAAAATAAAGAAAGAAATGTCATTCCATGAATACTTATAATAATTTACTTTTTAAAAATAAACATTTTATAAAAATAAACATTTTATTACCCAAGAAATTACCTTCTCTATCCAAATATTTTGGTAAAACATTTCATGAGAAATATTAAAGAAAAAATAAAACTC
Organism: Viscum album; assembly: GCA_963277665.1. Taxonomy (NCBI): domain Eukaryota; kingdom Viridiplantae; phylum Streptophyta; class Magnoliopsida; order Santalales; family Viscaceae; genus Viscum; species Viscum album. The sequence continues at coordinate 1,296,039,668 of OY728136.1, forward strand.
ATTAAGTTTTATTTACAATCATTAAAACTCATAAATTATTTTCAAAAAGTTATATTTTTTCCCCATAAAAAGTAACATATAATTTAATTAAATATAAGATCAATATCTTACCTTGATAAAAAATAATTATATTAAAAGCAAATAAATAGTAGATAATACATATAGGTTACTTGGGAAATAATTTTTATATCACACTTATAATTAATATTATAAATGGAATAACCATATGGTCGAATTCCATACCAAATGCATTGGAGGACCATCATAGACCCACCCATAATTAGTTTATCATGGAACCACAAATCCTGGATTAATAACATAACCAAACATTATTTATTTTTAATAGAACCACCCATAATCATAACAATTCCCATTGACCATAACACATAAAATCTTTACATATCTCACATTATACTAATAAAAATATTATTTTCACCCGTAAAAAATATTTCTAGAAATTCAATTATCCACTCAATTTTAAAAACTTTTTTATAAAAAGATAGAGAGAGGGGGTTTTAGTTGATGAAAAAACTAATCCTTTTTGAATAATATAGAAATATAATGACAATTATATTGGTGGAAAAATTCATTTTCACAATAAACATTAAAATAGGACATTCCTTTGGTATTTTTTAAAGAACAACAAAATATTCTGTAAAAATATTCCTTTTGATACAATTTTAAATAATGTAAAAAAGTGAAATAAATTTTCCTTTATTATTAGTTTATGTCCATGTAAATGCATCAACAAAATAATTTTAATAATATGGACAATGAAGTCGAAGTTTGTTTTAAGGGAATATTCAAAATAAGATTTTTAAAAGAATGTATATTACCTGAGTCAAACTCATCATGTATATTCCTTATATTCCTAAATAATAAACTTATGTTAATTAGTTAATTTCTAAAGAAAAATTTTCAATATTATTATTTCTTTTATTTTATCCCTTACTGTGGTATATGCAATTAAATTTTTGGTTATGTTCACGTTGGTCATTTTGATGATCTTCAATTCATAAGACCAAAATGACATTGGAGGGTTGGATATGGTAAAAGAGGTAGTGAATAAATAATATATAGAATAATAATCTAGAAATAATTATTAATTTAACTTATCAATTATAATTTCAAAACCAATCATGAAATATGGTTATGAATAATTAACTACGTTATAATAATGGAGATGGTAGTCCGTACAAACGCATGAGTAACACTAAATTTTTTCATAATCAATATGTAATTAAAGTATTTATTATTTTGACGTTATATTATTTTTATAATGTATTAAATAAAATATTATTTCACTATAAATACTTATATATATTATCCATGTGATGTGGTGATGAAAAATGAATCACATCGCTTCGTGGAAGTCGTAGTCCACACGTACACAAGAATGACATTATCATTATTCAATGAATTGAAAGTTTAGAAATTAAATTATATGTTATCATTTTAAAATGAAAAATATTTCATTAATATAATATATATAAATATATACATTAAATACATCATTATAACAATTCTAGAGGGAGGATAATGGAAAAAGAATTACATCGGTTCATGGGGCGGTAGTTCGCCATAAACAAAAATGATAGATTCTTATCACATTTATTAATATTATAGACGGATACAAGTTATCTCATTAACATAATAACATATAAGTATATCAGATATAATTATTTTATCTTATAATCATGCTTGAATAATATTTTAAGGAGGTCGAAGAAGAAATAAAACAAAAATATTAAGTTAATTTATAACACACTGGAATATTTTAAATTTAATTTCATATGTTTTATTTAGTTTATTTCCTAAAAAAATATATTTTAATGTAATAATTTTAATTGAATATAAGTTCAAACAAATTTTATAACATTATATTTTTACCATGGATATATTAATTAAGGAATTTGAATAATAAAGTTCTTCGGAATGAATGGTTGATATAATATTTTAAATATATAAATTTCTTAAAAGAAACAAAGTATATTGACTATTGAAATTACACTGATAAAATTTATATGAAATAATTAATACTAGACATTTAATATATTTGGAATTACAAATTTTTATTTTCAGAATAATTTATAAATATATATGTATATATGTATATATATATATATTGATTAAAAACAAAAATCATTAATGATGAAGATCAGCAGAAGTACATGTGCAAAAATTATGAATCACGGTAAGATTTTCAAAAATTATTACTATTTTAAATATATAATGAAAATATACATATATCTTTTAAACATTATTTATATCTATATGTATATAAAATGTTTTGAATTATAAATATTGAATAAATCATTTTCTAAAACTATTTAAAATATATTATTATTAATAAAATGTGGTAATTTTAATTTAATATAGGGTACATATATATAAGGTAATAATTGTTAGTTTTAAATATAAAATTTTGTTTTATAGAAATAAATATATATATATATACATATATAATTAGTTTAAATTATGTTCACTTTTATATATTAATCGGATTTATATTTTTTATATAAAATATATAATAAACGATATATATATATATATATATAAACACCATGTATTTTGATATTGGATAATAATATATAATATAATAATAAATCATTGTAATGATATAATAAAATAATAATATATTATTAATAGGCTTACAAAAAATGAATAGGTAAAGATATTATAATAATAAATTGATAATTTGATTGAATGGGAGACAAAAAGAGAAGTCAAAAGGCAATAGTAAAGTATGTTATGGAAAAGGTGTAAAGCAAAAGGAGGGAAAAAATAAAATAATAAAAAAGAGGGGAAAATGGAAAAATAAAAAAAAAAGGAATATTGTCTGTGTTTGAGGAGTAGCGCCGCGGGGGGGGGGGGTCCGGTCATCTGGTTTTGAGCTCTAGGGTTTCAGCGGGTCGCGGGGACTTCAAGGGGTGTCGGGTCAGATGTCATACCACCAGGAAGGAGGTATGACCTCAGGTGCGAGTGACGTTATGGTGCCAGGTTCCTCGAGCAGGCCTGTGAGTTTCTTTTGGGAGAGGAAGATGACGCCAAGGAAGAGACGCAGTGAGTGCGGGAGGCTGTGCGAGGTCCATGTGATGCCTTTGCACTTCATCCGAAAATGAAAAGGTTCTCGGAAGGCCGCATTTCGGCCAGTGTCGAGCTCAGAGGTCTGTCACTGTCACATCAGTAGTCTAGATCCAGATCTGGATCTGTAGTCTCTGAGCACTGTGGTACTACAGTCTTCGGTCTAGCAGTGTGTGGTTTTTCTCATGGTCTCCATTTCTAGATTCAGGAGTTTCGATTATTCCTCAACCTACTAGGTAGGCGGAGATTCTACTATTTTGGGTTATCCGATTACTTTTAACTAGGTCATTTGTCTTCCTTTGGACTGTGAATAGCGGATGAATCTGCTTTTTAGATTTTTATCTTGTTGTTTTGATCCAGGTGTAATTTATCTGATGTTTTTTTACATTTTCTCTAAAATGAATCTTAACCAAACTTGTCGTAAAAATATTTATATACATATTTTTTTTACTATACTCCTTTCAACAAGATATATATATATATATATATATATATATATATATATATATATATATACTATATAGACAATGAAGGGGTGTCGTTAAAATTGATTGTGTTCCTGCACACGTAATTGGGGGTTCTTGCTTTCCAAAACTGAGCACTGCGCCTCCTACAAGGTGAACCTGAGTCTTACCACAAGGCGATTAGCGAATACTGTTAGGGTTGATTATAATTGTCTCGAATGTTTAATTATTTTATGACCTTATTTGTGTAAGGGCTGTAAATTTTCCTTGTCATGTTTCTTTGAGGTTATATACTTATATAGGCTCTTAATGGTATGTTTATAACAATGCGGTGGTTTAAAAGTTCTTCTGTGATGAACCTGGGTCTTCGGGTTTTAGGGTTCAGGTGATCTAATGGATTTAAGGGTTATTTGTTATTATTTTTCATTAAATGTATATTTTATAGGGGTTTAGTTAATTTGATTAATTTTGTTGTCTATTTTTTTAGAAAGGTTTACGCATATATACTTTTGTATAAATGTTTATATGAATCTATATATTTCATTATAACATATTATTTTCTGAAGAGGGTTATTATTTTAAAATCTATGTGTTAAAAGGGTTTTAATTGTTTTACTTAAACCGTGTTATTATAAAACATTACACGCGTCTATATATATATATATAAGAATCCATATCTATCTAAATAACCTGAAAATTTTAAACTAATAATAGTTTTAAATTTTAAGTATTTATCTCTAAATATTATTGTTTTTGAGGGAGTATTTTGATCAAATTATGGTTGTTATATGTGTGTATATATATACCCATATATATTTTATCATTTTATGTGTACATAAGTTAGGGTTAATTTAATTTATAATTATTTTCTATTATACACATAATGTATATTCAGACATACACATACAGTTTAATTTATTTCAATTTTATGTTATTAAAAATTTTATTTGCAATCATTAAATAAAGACTTGGATGAGAGTAAAGTTTTGGGTTCAAATATATTGGCATATTTATTACACATACTCCCATAGAGTTTTAATCTTCCAGGTTTTTAATTCTACCAAGTTTTTATTTTCAAATGAGGTAAGGAAAATTTATTTATTTATTTATACTCTCCAATTTTCTTGTTCTCGCAATGGTGTTAATTTTCTTAAAATATGAATTACTTATATGATGCTAAGGGTTTTGTTAATATTAAACAAATTACTTTTCTTTTAAGATGTTAATATATATATATATGACTTTAGTTTTTATAATATATAATATAAGGGTGCGTCATATACATATTATATATATATATATATGGTTATATGTATGCACCCATAAGCTTTAACCATAACTCGAATTAATTTTCCCCAAAACAAACATCAGTGGTTAAATTATATTGCTGATATGCTTAATTAATTTCTCATAGAACGAATGTTGCACTACATATGCTAGGAAACATAAGGCATGACTATAAAATAAGATGTGACCATTTATCAGCACATGCCTTGTGTACAAATGACATTTATCTTAATTTAAAATAAGTCATTTTTAACTATAAATGTTCATTTTTCAAACCATGGTTTTTGAAAATTATGGATGTATTATTTTATGTGGTAACCCCATCCATTCATTACTTGTGTGTTTTAAATCAATATCACATGTGCAAATAACATTTACTATATTATGCATGTCATTGAGAAATTTATTATCTAAATAATAACTGACATATTATAGTCCAACATCATTTCCATTTATTAGTGCATGAATTGAGCCTGAATAATACCTATCTGAAGTTATAAACATCAATGTAATGCATTAGATGCTTATGGAAGCAGTTGTAAAGTTATTAGTTTATGAGATAAATCAAACTATTTATTATTCATCACATATAATAATGAATTAAGAATTTAACTATTTAGAGTGGTATGGGACACCACAAATAAAAGACAAGGAATTAGGTATTCAAAGTGGTATGGGAAATCTTGGATACATGGCCCTATTAAACATAGGATGAATGTATTGGACTAGTATGTTCTGGGTGGGGACCGGTAAAAGTAAGCCCTCTGGGTTGGGGTCTGGTTACAACAGACCCTCCGGGTTGGAGTCTGGTTATAGAGGCTCTCCGGGATGGAGTCCAGTTATAGAGGCTCTCTGGGATGGGGTTCGGTTACAGTTAGACCCTAGGTCTTGGCCGAGGCCTTGACACATAAATTAAAGTCCATAATTATAAATTCCATCATTATGTGTATGATAATTAATTAACCAAACAGATATTCGACTAGTGGAATATCCATGGTTAAGATCCAGTACATATATGTATCAGAAAAGAAAATGTTTATGGCATGACATATGTTTAGCACTTAATGATTTAGTACTCAGTGTATAAAATTGAAGTTACTGCCTTTACGTGCAACTCTGATTATTCATTACTCTTAGGTGTTTAATCTATGCTTACATATTCTTATGTCATACTTGTTTAGAATTTCTTTTATTCATTAGTCCTATTAAGCATGCCTATTTCCTAATCGTGTATCAGTGTATTTCTGTTAGCATGTTTCTAGTTACGAACATTTATTAAGAATTGTTAAATATGTTATAGCTTTTCATTAAGAAGATTGATTTATGAAATGTTTTAAAGTATATTTTCAAAAGTTATTTTGGGTATATTATATTATTTTTAAACCCCTCAGTGGGCATTTTTATGCTCACCCAATGGTTTTGACTAAAATTTTTCAAGTATCAGTTTTTTGCAGATGTAACATTTCAGAAGTAGCTGGTGTCTCAGAGACTGAACTGAATTCGATCCTCTGTATGGCACCTGCTCCAGGTATTTGGGAGCTGGGTCGTGACAGTTGGTATTAGAGGATTCAGTTTAGTTAACTCAGGAATACCAGAACTGAACTAAGAAAAATTTTATTTAAGCATTACTAGTTATGCTGTTCTTGGAAAAAAATACCAGTATTATGTCTCTTCGGAGACATTTGATAAAATTAGAATAATACTTAAAACTTAATTATTTTTTACTGAGTGGTAGATTCCTTAAAATTTCATATGGCCAACACATCACACCTTCTTTCTCTCCCAACAGAGATACTAGAAAATATAGTGGCAAAGTCATGTTCAAGGGACTACGAGACTTTTGAAAACCTTAGGTTATCCTATAAACAACTACATCGGGTGTAGAACCACCCAAACACCCTCCGTCATTACCAAGGAAGCAATATTGTCTTTTACTGTATAGAAATTGCACAATTTTCAACATAAAGGAGATGATGAAAATATCATGAAGCTCTTTTTATGTGATTCACTTTGGCTGATAACTACCGAGTTGTAGGTAAATTTCAAGAATCTGCTTTGGATGGTGACCATAGAGCGGCCTGCCTATTCTGGGTCCATAGTTTTAGTATGTATGGAGAACTCTACAAAATCAATATTTTCAAGAACGACGTGGTGTGTGGGACTTATAGGGAATTAGTCCACTCTGAAATTTCCAACCTCCACTCTTCTCATTCCTCTTTATGGAAGGCCGAGTGCTTTAGGCACAGCTACGACCCCAGCTGTTCATAGTGTGTCTGGGCCAAATAGATCGAGCAGCTGAATAATACCTTAGTAATCTACTTGAGGTCCTCAGCCCCCTACCATCGGTGGTTATCTCAGTAAAGTGACCTTGGGAGTGATGTGTATCTGGTGTTGATGTGTTTTATGTACAAATATTTTAGAATTGTGAGGACACAATTCCTTGTAAAGGAGAATAATGTAACACCCCAGAATATTTTAAATTTAATTTCATATTTTTTATTTAGATTATTTCCTTTAGAAAGTATAATTTAAAGAAATAATTTTAATTGATTATAAGTTCAAACAAATTTTATAGCGTTATATTTTTAAAACAGATATATTTATTAATGAACTGTAATAACAAAGTTCATCGAAATTAGTGGTTGATAAAATATTTTAAATAAATAAATTTCATAAATGAAAAAAATTATATTGAATATTACAATAACACTGATAAAATATATATGAAATAATAAATACTACAAATCGAATATATTTGGAATTAAAAATTTTTATTTTCATAATAATTTATAATTATTCGTTTTAAATTTATGTATTACGAATAGATTTACAAAAATTATTACTATTTTAAATCTATGATGAGAATATACATATATATTTTAAACGTGATTTATATCTATATGTATATGAAATGTTTTCAATTATAAATTTTTAATAAATTATTTCTTAAAACTATTTTAAATATATTATTATTAATATAATGTTGTAATTTTAATTTAATATAGTGTACATATATATAAAGTAATAATTGTTAGTTTTAAATTTAAATTTTATATATATATATATATAATTAGTATAAATTATGTTCACTTTTATATATTAATCGGATTTATATTTTTTATATAATAAAAAGTAATAAACGAAATATATATATACATATATAAACGCTAGGGTTTTAATATAGGATAATAATTTATAATATAATAATAAATCATTGTAATGATATAATAATATAATAATATAATATTGAAAGGTTGAAAAAAAAGAAAAGGTAAAGATATTATAATAATAAAGTGATAATTTGATTTAATGGGATACCAAAAAAAGAAGTCAAAAGGCAATAGGAAAGCGTGTTCTAGAAAAGGTGTAAAGAAAAAGGAGGAATAAATAAAACAATAAAAAAGAGGGGAAAATCGGACAAAAGAAATAAAAAAATAAAACAACAACACAAAAAGAATCTCATCTGTGATTGAGGAGTCACGTCGTGGGGGGGGGGGGGGGGTCCGGTCTTCTGCTTTCATGCTCTAGGGTTTCAGAAGGTTGCATGGTCTTCTAGGGGCGTCGAGTTTGATGTCGTACCACAAAGAAGGAGGTACAACCTCTGGTTCGAGCGACGTCGTGGTATCGGGTTCCTCGAGCAGGCATGTGGGTTTCATTCAGGAGAGAAAGATGACGCCAAGGAAGAGCCGCACCGAGTGAGGGAGGCCATGTGAGGTCCACATGATGCCTTTGGGATTCATCTGAAGAAGACAAAGTTCTCGGAAGGCTATGTTTCGACCGTTGTCGAACTCAGAGGTGTGTCACGGTTGCAGCAGTAGTCTAGATCCAGATCGGGATCTATAGTCTCCGAGTACTATGGAACTACGGTCTTCAGTCTACGTGGGGTAGGTATTTTCACTTTCTCTTCATGTTTAGATTTGGGTGTTTCGATTATTCCTCAATCTTCTAGGTAGGCATGTGATTATAAAGTTTTGGGATATCTGATTTGTTTTAACTCGGGAGTTTTTCTTTCTTTGGACTATGAACATCGGAAGAATCTACTTCTGAGATTTTTATCTTGATGTTTTAAACCAGGTGTAATTTATACGCTGTTTTGTTTAACTTTTGCTCAAAACCAAATCTTAGCCAAACCTGTTTAAATATATATATATATATATATATATATATATATAATTAGTTTACTATACTCCTTTCGACAAGCTATATATATATATATATAAATACTATATAGACAGCGAAGGGGAGTCATTAAAATTGATTGTGTTCCCACACATGCAATTAGGGGTTTTTGCATTCCAAAACTGAGCACTGCACCTCCTTCTTTGTGAATTCGAGTCTTACCACAAGGCGATTAGCGAATAAAGTAAGGGTTCATTATACTTGTCTTGAATGTTTAATTATTTTAAGACCTTATTTGAGAAAGGGTTGTATCTTTGCCTTGTCGTATTTCTTTAAGGCTATATACTTATATATGCTCCTAATGGTATGTTTATAACATTGTTGTGGTTTTAATGTTCTTCTATGTGAACCTAGGTCTTCAGGTTTTCTGGTTTAGGAGATTTAATGGATGCAAGGGCAATTTTTTGATATTTTTCATTAAATGTATATTTTTTAAGGGTTTAGTTAATTCGATCAATTTTGTTGTCTATTTTTTTACAATGTTATATGCATATATACTTCTGTATAAATGTTTATATGAATATATATATTTCATTATAACATATTATTTTCCGAAATGGGTTATGATTTTAAAATCTATGTGCTGAAAGGGTTTTAATTTTTTTTCTTAAACCATGTTATTATAAAATATTATACACGTATATATATATATATATATATATATATATATACGAAACCATATCTATCTATATAGCCTGGAATTTTTAAACTGATAATGGTTTAAAATTTTAAAAATTTATCTCTAAATCTTATGGTTTGTGAGGGAGAATTTTGATCAAATTATGGTTGTTATATGTGTATATATATACAGATATATATTTAATCATTACATGTGTACATAAGTTAAGGGTTAATTTAATTTATAATTATTTTCTGTTATACACTTAATGTATATTCAAACATACACACATAATTTAATCTATTTCTATTTTATGTTATTAAATATTTTATTTTCAATCTTTAAATAAAGACTTGGAAGGGAGTAAAGTTTTGGGTTCAAATGGATTGACATATTTATTACACATACACCCACAGAGTTTTAATCCACCATGATTTTAATTCTACCAAGTGTTAATTTGCAAATGAGGTAAGGAAAATTTATTTATTTATTTATACTCTCCAATTTTCTTGTTCTCACAATGGTGTTCATTTTCTTAAAATATGAATTACTTCTATGATGCTATGGGTTTTGTTAATCTATCCATCCAACCTTCCAATTTTATTAAAATGATAAAAACGTGATTCAAAGGGCCTAAGGAGGTCTAAAATAATGCAAACCAAGGGCATCCCCCTGAATTAGGTTCACCCCCTCGGGTTTGAAAAGAGAGATATGAGAGAGACAAGTAACATGGGTACCGTGGTTAGCTAGAGAATCCAGGTGATCCTCCACTTTGTTCCCCTCCCGCCAGGTGTGAGTGACAATAATATCATCATTGAGGAGAGCTCTTCATTTCCAGATGATATAGGATATTGAACATGGGACAGAGCCTTTGCCAACCAAGGAGGCATAAATAATCATTGAGTCTGTTTCCATATAAGAGATCTGGATGTTCTGCTGGGCACAAAGGTTGAGTCCGGTTAGGACTTCTTTGGCCTCTGCCTGAAGGGAGTTCCCACTTCCATAGTGAGCTGTGAAGGCCATGAGCACACTCCCCCTGTAATCCCGAACAACACCACCGCCCCGAGTGTCGCCCATGATGTAAGAGCCATCTGTATTGAGTTTCAGACCATTTGTTGGAGGAGTCCATCTGACCCATTGCCCCTACGGTCGGTGGACAGACACAACCGGGTGAACCTGAAGTGAGCGAAGGGAAGGAGCCTCCTTCCAGTTACCAGAGGGAGTTGCCAGATCAAGTAACAAATTTATGACTCTACGAGGATAGCTCTTCTAGAGGAGGGAGACGCCTAAAATATATCTAGGTTCCTTGCTTTCCATAAATTATAGCAGCCCGTATGTAAAATAATCACCCTCGCCGCTTTTTCCGTCGCAGAGCCCTCCGCACCCTAGAACCATCTATCTCGGAAAGGATTATTGTCAGTGTTATCATAAGAATTGTAAGCCATGGAAGTTCCAAAGAAATTCCACACCTCCTGGTCCCAATCGCCCTCAAAGAATAGATGTCGCGTGCTTTCTTCCTTCTGGTTTTTACAACAGTGGCAGCGGGATGCGAATTTTATACCCAGCCTTTTAATATTTTCAACTGAGGGTAAAGCCGAGTTCCTGATCCTCCAGGTAAGAAAGTTATGTTTCGTTGGAATTTTATTGCACCAGGTAAGAACATTCCATCTATCGTACTGATCCTGAGGGGTAGAAAGTCTACCAAAGTCCTTTGTAGTGAATCTCCCTGAGGTCGAAGGGGTGAAGACACATTTGTCTTGATATGAAATGATAGTAATAAGATCAAAAGTTTCTTGTTGCTTATCATCCAGAACCGACCTAATGAACAATGGGTGTTGGCTTGCCTCGTTGAATGAGATGGTGGGTGCGGGACATCCCGGATAGCCGATCACCTGGCCTGCCCAGTTATGGAACCAGAAGAGGATGTTCCCCTCCCCAACAATCCACTGCAAGTTTTTCCGCGGCTTTGGAAAGAGGGAGCGTACCAGGGCCCAAAGAGGGGAGCAATGCGCTAAATCACCATCCAGGTTGCTGCTAAAGTTACCAGACATCAGCTTTCCCCAAAGCGTATTCTGTTGAGCAATGTATTGTTTTTAAACAAATCAAAATAATGTTTTTTAAAGGGGGAGATTATTTTAAATAATACTCTGTCTCTTTATGATGATTTTGATGCTCACAAATACCCTTAATTATTTACTAATTATTTCGTTGAGTATTTTGCAGGAATTTATTTTATATAACGAGATTTTATACTTCATTTATTCCGAGATCAATTTTAGCGTGTTCTGGAATCACTGTAGCGCGAGATCAATTTTAGCGTATTCTGGAATCACTGTAGCGCGAGATCAATTTTAGCGCGTTCTGGAATCACTGTAGCGCGAGATCAATTTTAGCGCGTACTGGAATCACTGTTCATACCCTACGTTGATGAACGTAATGTATGGATGAAAAGTTTACTTTTTATGTTATTTTGAAACGTATGGTTAATGAACCTTACGTTGTTGAAAAGTATGGAAGAAGAACATTACGTTTGGAAGGAACCTTACGTTTTCGTTGTTGAAAAGTATGGAAGAGAAACCGTACGTTAGTTTTCAGTGTTGAGTTTGTTTCTCAAAAGTATGGATCATCAACCTTACTTTTATAATCAACCGTACGTTCTTTGGAGAGTTGAAGCAAGACAAAGTATGGATGATCAACCCTACGTTTGAATGCTGAAGAGAAAGTATGTATGTTCAACCTTACGTTCTGAACCTTACGTTCTGAACCTTACGTTTGTGAACCCTACGTTTGGAGCCACGTCATCAACCCTACGTTTGGCGTCGGGATATTTTTGACAGACGATATTTCCTTTTGAATTAGTCAATCAAGCGGATTATTAGGCGGATTTCGAGCTGATTCTTAAATACGACTTTGACTGAATCAGAGACGGTTTACAACGGATTAATGATTGATTTAAACGGAGCTTTTTATGCCGATTCTTCAGGGGAGTTACAACGGCTCTGTTATTTCATTTAATATCGCGAATCTAAAGGAGATTTTCATGGATCTATTTATGTGGAAGATTTTCTCAGATTTGAATATATGTTCTATCTTGGAAACTTCGGAGATATATATATACACGGGAAAGTGTGTGAAATACATATTTATTAATCTTTTGACGAGCAAGAAAACAGAGACTGTGTGAAAGCGTTCTTTTCTGGTGATCGAGAAGAAGTGTAAAATCCTTTTTACCAAAGGAAGATTTTGATAGCAGATTCACGTGTTCTACATCGACTACCTGTTGTGAATCTACTGCTGCTGAAGTTGTGAAGTTTCTGGTAATATCTATTGCAACTGGATCGACTCAGAACTGTTTTGATTACGGATCTTTATTTTCTGAAGACGGCGATCTATCTACTGTCAATTGCATTCTGTTGCAATTGTGAAGAACAACTGGAGAAGTGTTTCTTTATCGAAACCTTTTTTTTTTGAGTGATCAGCTTCTCGTTCTAAGCTGTGTGGGTTCGTGTTTGAACCAGGAAGGCTGTGTGTGCCTGAGTCTTGTAAAGGTGTCAACTGCCTGTACTCAGTTGTGGACGGGTCTGTGGAAATGAGGACCAGATAGTGAAAATCGCCAAGCTCGTGGATTTGAGCGTTGGTGGAGTGGACTAGGGGCCTTCTGTTCCCCGAACCACTATACATCCGTGTGTTCATGCTTTTACTTTTTCCACTGCATATTTAATCGTGCAAAAGCATAGTGAACAGAATTTGTCCAAATTGAAGAGATTGTAATAATTTGAAAAAGACACAATTCACCCCCCTCTTGTGTATAATCCGTAGATTCAGATCCAACAATTGGTATCAGAGGAGGAGCTTCTTATTTCTAAAGTCATATCAAGCTAGAAGTATTTAAAGATTATACATAGTGTATCATGGCTGATATGAGAGAGGGAATGTCAATGGTCAGAGCACCTTACTTTAATGGAGATAATTATGGCTGCTGGAAATCACGTATGATTATTTATCTGAAAAATCTTGGTTACAGAGTCTATTCAAAGATTCTGACTCCCTATGAAATTCCTGAAAATCCCGATACATGGAGTGCTGCTACAGAGGCTGAGTATGACATAAATTCAAAGGCTATGAATGCAATCATCTGTGGTCTAGGACCAGACGAATTTAACAGAGTATCTCAATGCCCGACTGCATATGAAATGTGGCAAACAATAGCTGTTGCTTATGAAGGAACAGATAATGTAAGACAGATGAGATATGCAACTGCTAAGTTAAAATTCGATACTTTCAGAATGATTGAAGGAGAGAGCATCACTCAGATGAATGGAAGATTGACAGAAATTGTCAATAATATAACAGCTCTAGGAGAACCAATCAAGCAGGCTGATCAAGCGTTGAAGGTACTGAGAGTACTTCCTACTCGATGGAATGGAATCTCTGCAGCAATCAGACAATCAACTTCTGTTAAAGATCTAACTATGAGAGAACTGATTGGTACACTGATGATGTACGAAGCTGAAATGCAAGATGAGGTAAATGAGCATAAAGTCTACATAAAAAGGGAAAATACTGCTTTGAAAGTGACTTCTCAACAAAAGGATAGAAAGATGAAGAACAAAGAAGTGAGTGCTAAATCAGAAAGCTCTGATTCTTCAAATTCGGATGAAGAACTGGCACAGCTAGCCAGAAAATTCAGAAAGTTTTATAGTAAGAAGAAAGACTTCAAGAAATCCTTTAAAAAGGATAGCAAGGAAGTGAGATGTTATGAATGCAAAAAGATGGTACATATCAGACCAGATTGCCCAAAATTGAAAGATGCAAAGAAGAAGAAATTCTTCAAAAGAGATGATTATGAGCAGAAAGACAAGAAAGCTATGAAAGCTACTTGGAGTGTTTCTGAAGACTCAAGTAATTCTTCTGAATCATGCTCAGAGAAGGAGGAAGCCAATTTAAAAGCAAATATGTGTTTCATGGCTGAAACTGATGAGGTACACTCATACTATTCCTCTGACTCAAATAATGAATCAAACTCTGAAACAAGCCTCTCAAATAAAAAACTTGCAGCTTACTGCAATATGCTTGAAGAAAGGTATGACTCATTATTTAATAAATATAAATCTATAAAGAACTTGTACAAAGCTATTTCAGATGAGAGAAATACTTTGCTAAAACAACATAAGGAATTAATTGACAAATACAATTCTGCTGAATCAAATAAAATTAATTTTGAATCAAAAATAAAAACTCTACAGGATGAAGTAGAATCTTATAAAACGGCTGCATTAATTTTTACAAAAGGAGAAAACACCTTAAATGAGATACTTGGAAAAACTGTAATTAAAAAGGAAAGGTTTGGAATTGGAAGTAAAGGAGAAAAACCTAAGTTATACAAAAATTATTTTGTTCCTAGCACTAAACAGGTTATTTGTAACTACTGTGGAACAAGAGGTCATATAGCTAAAAACTGTTTTCTAAGACAACCTCAGATATGTGGAATTAAGAAAGCTTATATTTCCAACGATCTATATGATTCAATCAATTTTAAGAAAACAAAGCAAATCTGGATACCCAGATCACTGCTTGCTAACACTCCTGGACCCAACAAAATATGGGTACCAAAGCAATTTGTTTGAATGTCTTTGCAGGTAGCAGGTCACCAAAGAAAGAAAGAAATATGGTATATGGACAGTGGCTGCTCAAGACATATGAGTGGAACTTCAGCTAATTTCTCTTCTCTTACTCGAAAGGAAGGAGGACTTGTCACCTTTGGTGACAATGCCAAAGGAAAGATTATTGGTATTGGAACAGTTGGAGATCCAGAGACAGTCTCAATCAACAAAGTACTTTATGTACAAGGGTTAAAACACAATCTGATAAGTATCTCTCAACTCTGTGATGATGGATACACTGTTGATTTTACTAACAATAGTTGTATTGTTTCTAAAGATAAACTGTTTAAGTTTAGAGCACCCAGAACTGATAATGTTTATACTTTGGATTTGTATTCCTTGTGTAAACAACAAGTAAACTGCTTAACTGCTAATATAAGTGAATCCTGGATCTGGCATAGAAGACTTGGTCATTGCAATATATATGCTTTACATAAATTATCTAAGAAACATTTAGTTTCTGATTTGCCTAGTCTCAAATTTGAAAATGACAGATTCTGTGATGCATGTCAGCTTGGCAAGCAACACAAATCATCATTCAAATCTGTTAATAAAGTTGCTACAACTAAACCTCTAGAACTTATCCATATGGATTTGTTTGGACCTTCAAGAGTAGCAAGTTTAGCTGGTAAATTATATGTTTATGTATTAGTTGATGATTATTCTAGATTTACTTGGATTTTCTTTTTGAAATTTAAAAGTGAAGCTTTTAGTTTATTTGAAGGTTTTTGTAAATCTATTCAAAATGAAAAAGGTTTTAATATAATCTCATTGAGAAGTGATCATGGTGGAGAATTTGAGAACCAGGAATTTAGTTCCTTTTGCTCAAACATGGGTATTAAACACACCTTCTCTGCTCCAAGAACACCTCAACAAAATGGGATTGTAGAAAGAAGAAATAGAACTATTCAAGAAATGGCTAGAACTATGTTAAATGAATATAGCCTACCTATATATTTCTGGGCAGAAGCTGTTAATACAGCTTGTTATATAATGAATAGAATTTTAATAAGATCTATTTTGAAAAAGACACCCTATGAACTATGGAATAACAGAAAACCTAAAGTAAATTACTTTAAAGTTTTTGGATGCAAGGTGTACATCCTGAATACCAAAGATAATCTTGGTAAATTTGATCCAAAATATGATAAAGGTATTTTCTTAGGATATTCTGCAACCTCCGAAGCTTATAGAGTCTATAATAAAAAGTCAAGGATTGTTGAAGAATCAGTTCATGTGAAATTTGATGAATCTGATCCTTTTGAGAAAAGGATAGAACAAATAGATGAACCTGATTCTAATGAAAACATGAGACCTGAGAATTTAAAGAATGATTTTGAAAATGATATAAAAGAAATTCAGTCCAGTTCAGAAGAACATGATACTGAAGAGCCTTTGAATGTAATGCCTAGACAGTCTAGAACCTCAAAAAATCACCCTTTAGAATCTGTGATAGGTGACTTAGAGACTGGTATTCAAACTAGAAGAAACTTTGGAAACATAGTTGAATTCTCTGCTTTCCTATCCCAACAAGAACCTAAGACCATAGAAGAAGCCTTAGATGATGAGAGCTGGGTAATAGCAATGCAAGATGAATTGAACCAGTTCAAGAGAAATAAGGTTTGGGAATTAGTTGAAAGACCACATGATTATCCAGTAATAGGAACTAAATGGGTCTTTAGGAATAAACAGGATGATCAAGGGATAATAACTAGAAATAAAGCAAGATTAGTAGCTAAAGGATATAATCAAGAAGAAGGAATAGATTATGATGAGACCTTTGCACCTGTAGCCAGGTTAGAAGCCATTAGAATCCTTTTAGCCTATGCATCTTATATGAATTTTAAATTATTTCAGATGGATGTTAAATCTGCCTTTTTAAATGGTTATTTAATGGAGGAAGTTTATGTTGAGCAACCTCCTGGTTTTGAAAATTCTCAAAAACCAGATTCTGTTTTCAAACTTACTAAAGCTCTTTATGGCCTTAAACAAGCACCAAGAGCTTGGTATGAAAGACTAAGTTCTTTTCTTTTGAAAAATGATTTTACTGTTGGACTAGCAGATCCAACACTCTTTAAGAAAACTGTGAAAAATAATGTTTTGTTGGTTCAAATTTATGTTGATGATGTAATTTTTGGATCGACCAATAAAATTCTTTGTCATGAATTTTCAGAATTAATGCAAAAAGAATTTGAAATGAGTATGATGGGAGAATTAAATTTCTTTTTGGGTCTTCAAATATTTCAAAAAGATTTTGGAAATGTTTTAAATCAATGCAAATACATTACTGATTTACTTAAGAAATTTGGACTTGAAAACAGCAAGACATTTACAACTCCTATGTGTACTAATATAAAACTTGATTTGGATGAAACTGGAAAATCAGTGGACAACAAGTTATATAGAGGTATGATTGGTAGTTTGTTATATCTTACTGCTAGTAGACCAGATATAATGTATTCAGTATGTCTTTGTGCTCGATTTCAATCAAATCCCAAAGAATCTCATTTAACTGCTGTTAAACGAATTTTTAGATATTTAAAAGGTACTATTTATCAATCTCTGCTTTATCCAAAAACCTCTGATTTTAATTTAATTTCATATTCAGATGCTGACTTTGGAAGCTGTAGATTAGATAGGAAGAGTACTTCAGGAACATGTCACTTTTTAGGAAAGTCTTTAGTATCATGGTCTAGTAAGAAACAACACTCAGTTGCCCTGTCAACAGCCGAGGCAGAATATGTGTCTGCAGGTAGTTGCTGTGCACAGGTGTTGTGGATGAAAAACACTCTTATGGACTTTGGATTAAATTTCAATAATACGCCTATTTTATGTGATAATACTAGTGCAATTAATATTTCAAAAAATCCTATTAGTCATTCTAGAACTAAGCACATTGATATAAGACATCACTTTTTAAGAGATCATGTGTTAAAAAAGGATATATTTTTAGAATTCGTAAATACAGAAAATCAATTAGCAGATATTTTTACTAAACCACTTCCCACGGCAAGGTTTGAATTTATTAAGGGGGAGTTAGGTTTATTTAATTTTAAATAGTTTTTTTTTCTCTCTTTTTTCTTATTCTGTTTTCGAATTCTGTTTAATTTTTTGTTTCCCGCTATAAGTAATTTTATTTTGTTTTAAATAAAAGTAATGATTAGTGATTACACGGGAATCAAGGCTGTCAGAACCGTTTCACCTTCTAAATTGTTTTCACCTTTTTTCGGAAACCCTTTCGAAAACCTAAAACCGCACATCTGCTCCAAAACCCTTTTCTGAATCTTCAAACCCTAAACTTACGAACCTTCAGAAATCGTTGTTGAAATGGCAAAGACTAAGCGTCCAGATGAAGCCGAGAGCAGTGCTGCAAAGAAATCTAAAGTAGTTGGTCGGAAGATACTGCAAGGTAAAGTCATCGATTTAGAATGGCTGTTTGAAACTAATTTACTGTTGAAGCAAGCGCTATCGTTTCAAAGCCTTGAGCAAGCTTTTAATAGTGAAAATTCTGAGTTTCTTTATGAGGCAGAAATGAGACATTTCTTTAGAACTGTTCAGTTTAGCCTTGGAGATACGGAGGACAGTTTGTTGGCTCAAATAGAGGATAAGGACTTTTCCATATCATCTGTAGAGATAAGTCAAATTCTTAACTGCCCTCATGAAGGAGTTTTTCATTTCGATTTACGGAATATTGGAGATTCTGTACATAAGTCTGAAGACATTATGTCTTTTCTGTTTGGAACCAAAGTGATAAAGAAGATGTTTATTAAAGATTTGGAGCCTGATCAGAAAATCTTAGTAAAGTTTGTTCAGACTGGTTTAGCACCAAGGATGGCTGAGATGGAGAAAATTCTGTACCCTGACATGTATATAATGTATCTTTTGATGAGTGATATTAAGTTTAATTTTCCTCGATTTATGATAAGATATCTGAGATACTGCTGTCAGAGTGAAGCAAGAATGACCTTTTTCCCATATGGAAGGTTCATTTCTTTGTTTTTATTTAAAAGAGGAATGATCAGATTGGTAAGTGCTGGGGTGAAATGTCACCACAGTAATGTTTTTAATGCTGGGACTTTGAGGAAAGTCGGATATTTCTGGAGCACAATTAAAGGAAAACTCTTACCTGTTGGAGCTGAGGAAGACTCGGAGAGTGCTCAGGCTCAACCGGCTAAGTCCAAAGAGGGACAAGCAGAATCAAGGATTAGTACAGTGGCAAGGAGAATTCGCTTTGAGATGGAGGAAGTTGAGGAAGAGAGAAGTCAGGAAGGACTTCAATCTAGAAGGAAGAGGTCAATTGATGAATAAATTATCTCTCCTATCTTGAAATCTTCTGAACCTGTAATTTCTTATTCATTTGTGAGAGAAGCTGTTGTGGAGAGGACTGCACCGATAGAGGAACCAGTAGCTCAACCGGAAATTCAGCTAGAACCTCAAACTGCTGCTGTGGCTGTTGAAGAAGCAATTCCACAAGAACAACTTATGGAGGCAGTGCCTGGTGAAGAAGTGGCCCGACCTCAAGAAGTTCATGAAAATATTGTTCTTGATCATTCAGTAGAAGTCAGAGAGACTGCTGTTCGTGATGAACATACTTCTGAAGCTAATACAGAAGTACTTCAGGAAGAATTTTCAGTGGAAGAATTTCAGGCTTCAAAAGCTAGTTCAGTGGATCAACCTTGTCAGGACAAGGACAAAGAACAATCAGATGCAGATTCTTTACCACTTGCCTTGCCTCATCAACCTATTTCTGAACATGAGAATAGAGCACAGGGTGCCCCTGATTTGAGAAAAGAAAAAGTTGTTGAGTTGTACAAGCGTATCTCTCAGTTGGAATCTGAGAATGATAGTCTCAGAAATTCTCTGAACTTAGAGCAGTTGAAGTTTCAGAAGCTGAAAGAATGTACTGTTTCAAGACAGGAAGTAGATTTGTTTAAAACTGATATGTTGCATGCTGTTGATCAGTTGAAATCAGAGATGGTCACGAAAGATGATTTGTCTGAGATGAAAATTTACATGGAGAATAAATTTGAATCTGTTGCAAATAGTGCTGTGAGTGGATCAGGTTCTTCACCTGATTTGATTCGAAGATTTCAAGCAATTACTGGAGCACTGAGCAATATGAGTGACAGATTACACGATCTTCAGTGTAATAGTGCCCCTTTGTCAGTTTTGCTAGATAATCAGAAATTTTTGGTAGATCAGTTGACATCTAGAGAGCAACCGATTAGGATTCTTTTGAATCAGTTATCAGAAAAGCTGGCTCTTTTTGTTGAAAAAGAAGAAAGAATGCATGAGTTTTTCAGAGTTAATTTGATTGAAGATATTCATATGACTCAGGAGAATAGGGATCTTATCATCAAGTTAGGAGATGGGATGATGAAGAGGCTTCGAGAACAGTTTACAGAGATCAAGATCGCAATTCAAAGGAGATAGACACCTTTTTCCCTGTCTTATCCCTAAACCTTGATTCCTCTGTATATCACTGTCGTAGCTTGTGAATAAAAATTCTTTTCTTATCTTTTTTGTTTTATTATTTATTGATTTATGATTAAGTTAGCCAGTATAAGAAATTCACTTATTCATACCCAGTTAATTATAGCATTTACTTATAGTTCAGTGCAATATTGAATGTGTTCAAATCCGTAATTTTTCATTCTTTTTGATATCACAAAAAGGGGGAGAATTTGGATAAACACAACATTTAAATTCATTCGTTTCCTATGAAGAAATTTGGATATATATAGGAGCATTTGGATATATACGACATTTATCTTTTATCTATTTGAAAATTTATTTTTATGGGAGAGTTATGGGGGAGAAATTTTATAGTTAAATATTGTTTTAATCCTTTCAAAATTCTAAAATTTTATAAAAAAAATTTTTTCAATCAAGATTGCAATTAAATTAGTTCTATTATTTTATGGGTTTTGTGATCATCAAAAAGGGGGAGATTGTTGAGCAATGTATTGTTTTTAAACAAATCAAAATAATGTTTTTTAAAGGGGGAGATTATTTTAAATAATACTCTGTCTCTTTATGATGATTTTGATGCTCACAAATACCCTTAATTATTTACTAATTATTTCGTTGAGTATTTTGCAGGAATTTATTTTATATAACGAGATTTTATACTTCATTTATTCCGAGATCAATTTTAGCGTGTTCTGGAATCACTGTAGCGCGAGATCAATTTTAGCGTATTCTGGAATCACTGTAGCGCGAGATCAATTTTAGCGCGTTCTGGAATCACTGTAGCGCGAGATCAATTTTAGCGCGTACTGGAATCACTGTTCATACCCTACGTTGATGAACGTAACGTATGGATGAAAAGTTTACTTTTTATGTTATTTTGAAACGTATGGTTAATGAACCTTACGTTGTTGAAAAGTATGGAAGAAGAACATTACGTTTGGAAGGAACCTTACGTTTTCGTTGTTGAAAAGTATGGAAGAGAAACCGTACGTTAGTTTTCAGTGTTGAGTTTGTTTCTCAAAAGTATGGATCATCAACCTTACTTTTATAATCAACCGTACGTTCTTTGGAGAGTTGAAGCAAGACAAAGTATGGATGATCAACCCTACGTTTGAATGCTGAAGAGAAAGTATGTATGTTCAACCTTACGTTCTGAACCTTACGTTCTGAACCTTACGTTTGTGAACCCTACGTTTGGAGCCACGTCATCAACCCTACGTTTGGCGTCGGGATATTTTTGACAGACGATATTTCCTTTTGAATTAGTCAATCAAGCGGATTATTAGGCGGATTTCGAGCTGATTCTTAAATATGACTTTGACTGAATTAGAGACGGTTTACAACGGATTAATGAATGATTTAAACGGAGCTTTTTATGCCGATTCTTCAGGGGAGTTACAACGGCTCTGTTATTTCATTTAATATCGCGAATCTAAAGGAGATTTTCATGGATCTATTTATGTGGAAGATTTTCTCAGATTTGAATATATGTTCTATCTTGGAAACTTCGGAGATATATATATACACGGGAAAGTGTGTGAAATACAGATTTATTAATCTTTTGACGAGCAAGAAAACAGAGACTGTGTGAAAGCGTTCTTTTCTGGTGATCGAGAAGAAGTGTAAAATCCTTTTTACCAAAGGAAGATTTTGATAGCAGATTCACGTGTTCTACATCGACTACCTGTTGTGAATCTACTGCTGCTGAAGTTGTGAAGTTTCTGGTAATATCTATTGCAACTGGATCGACTCAGAACTGTTTTGATTACGGATCTTTATTTTCTGAAGACGACGATCTATCTACTGTCAATTGCATTCTGTTGCAATTGTGAAGAACAACTGGAGAAGTGTTTCTTTATCGAAACCTTTTTTTTTTTGAGTGATCAGCTTCTCGTTCTAAGCTGTGTGGGTTCGTGTTTGAACCAGGAAGGCTGTGTGTGCCTGAGTCTTGTAAAGGTGTCAACTGCCTGTACTCAGTTGTGGACGGGTCTGTGGAAACGAGGACCAGATAGTGAAAATCGCCAAGCTCGTGGATTTGAGCGTTGGTGGAGTGGACTAGGGGCCTTCTGTTCCCCGAACCACTATACATCCGTGTGTTCATGCTTTTACTTTTTCCGCTGCATATTTAATCGTGCAAAAGCATAGTGAACAGAATTTGTCCAAATTGAAGAGATTGTAATAATTTGAAAAAGACACAATTCACCCCCCTCTTGTGTATAATCCGTAGATTCAGATCCAACAATTGGTATCAGAGGAGGAGCTTCTTATTTCTAAAGTCCTATCAAGCTAGAAGTATTTAAAGATTATACATAGTGTATCATGGCTGATATGAGAGAGGGAATGTCAATGGTCAGAGCACCTTACTTTAATGGAGATAATTATGGCTGCTGGAAATCACGTATGATTATTTATCTGAAAAATCTTGGTTACAGAGTCTATTCAAAGATTCTGACTCCCTATGAAATTCCTGAAAATCCCGATACATGGAGTGCTGCTACAGAGGCTGAGTATGACATAAATTCAAAGGCTATGAATGCAATCATCTGTGGTCTAGGACCAGACGAATTTAACAGAGTATCTCAATGCCCGACTGCATATGAAATGTGGCAAACAATAGCTGTTGCTTATGAAGGAACAGATAATGTAAGACAGATGAGATATGCAACTGCTAAGTTAAAATTCGATACTTTCAGAATGATTGAAGGAGAGAGCATCACTCAGATGAATGGAAGATTGACAGAAATTGTCAATAATATAACAGCTCTAGGAGAACCAATCAAGCAGGCTGATCAAGCGTTGAAGGTACTGAGAGTACTTCCTACTCGATGGAATGGAATCTCTGCAGCAATCAGACAATCAACTTCTGTTAAAGATCTAACTATGAGAGAACTGATTGGTACACTGATGATGTACGAAGCTGAAATGCAAGATGAGGTAAATGAGCATAAAGTCTACATAAAAAGGGAAAATACTGCTTTGAAAGTGACTTCTCAACAAAAGGATAGAAAGATGAAGAACAAAGAAGTGAGTGCTAAATCAGAAAGCTCTGATTCTTCAAATTCGGATGAAGAACTGGCACAGCTAGCCAGAAAATTCAGAAAGTTTTATAGTAAGAAGAAAGACTTCAAGAAATCCTTTAAAAAGGATAGCAAGGAAGTGAGATGTTATGAATGCAAAAAGATGGGACATATCAGACCAGATTGCCCAAAATTGAAAGATGCAAAGAAGAAGAAATTCTTCAAAAGAGATGATTATGAGCAGAAAGACAAGAAAGCTATGAAAGCTACTTGGAGTGTTTCTGAAGACTCAAGTAATTCTTCTGAATCATGCTCAGAGAAGGAGGAAGCCAATTTAAAAGCAAATATGTGTTTCATGGCTGAAACTGATGAGGTACACTCATACTATTCCTCTGACTCAAATAATGAATCAAACTCTGAAACAAGCCTCTCAAATAAAAAACTTGCAGCTTACTGCAATATGCTTGAAGAAAGGTATGACTCATTATTTAATAAATATAAATCTATAAAGAACTTGTACAAAGCTATTTCAGATGAGAGAAATACTTTGCTAAAACAACATAAGGAATTAATTGACAAATACAATTCTGCTGAATCAAATAAAATTAATTTTGAATCAAAAATAAAAACTCTACAGGATGAAGTAGAATCTTATAAAACGGCTGCATTAATTTTTACAAAAGGAGAAAACACCTTAAATGAGATACTTGGAAAAACTGTAATTAAAAAGGAAAGGTTTGGAATTGGAAGTAAAGGAGAAAAACCTAAGTTATACAAAAATTATTTTGTTCCTAGCACTAAACAGGTTATTTGTAACTACTGTGGAACAAGAGGTCATATAGCTAAAAACTGTTTTCTAAGACAACCTCAGATATGTGGAATTAAGAAAGCTTATATTTCCAACGATCTATATGATTCAATCAATTTTAAGAAAACAAAGCAAATCTGGATACCCAGATCACTGCTTGCTAACACTCCTGGACCCAACAAAATATGGGTACCAAAGCAATTTGTTTGAATGTCTTTGCAGGTAGCAGGTCACCAAAGAAAGAAAGAAATATGGTATATGGACAGTGGCTGCTCAAGACATATGAGTGGAACTTCAGCTAATTTCTCTTCTCTTACTCGAAAGGAAGGAGGACTTGTCACCTTTGGTGACAATGCCAAAGGAAAGATTATTGGTATTGGAACAGTTGGAGATCCAGAGACAGTCTCAATCAACAAAGTACTTTATGTACAAGGGTTAAAACACAATCTGATAAGTATCTCTCAACTCTGTGATGATGGATACACTGTTGATTTTACTAACAATAGTTGTACTGTTTCTAAAGATAAACTGTTTAAGTTTAGAGCACCCAGAACTGATAATGTTTATACTTTGGATTTGTATTCCTTGTGTAAACAACAAGTAAACTGCTTAACTGCTAATATAAGTGAATCCTGGATCTGGCATAGAAGACTTGGTCATTGCAATATATATGCTTTACATAAATTATCTAAGAAACATTTAGTTTCTGATTTGCCTAGTCTCAAATTTGAAAATGACAGATTCTGTGATGCATGTCAGCTTGGCAAGCAACACAAATCATCATTCAAATCTGTTAATAAAGTTGCTACAACTAAACCTCTAGAACTTATCCATATGGATTTGTTTGGACCTTCAAGAGTAGCAAGTTTAGCTGGTAAATTATATGTTTATGTATTAGTTGATGATTATTCTAGATTTACTTGGATTTTCTTTTTGAAATTTAAAAGTGAAGCTTTTAGTTTATTTGAAGGTTTTTGTAAATCTATTCAAAATGAAAAAGGTTTTAATATAATCTCATTGAGAAGTGATCATGGTGGAGAATTTGAGAACCAGGAATTTAGTTCCTTTTGCTCAAACATGGGTATTAAACACACCTTCTCTGCTCCAAGAACACCTCAACAAAATGGGATTGTAGAAAGAAGAAATAGAACTATTCAAGAAATGGCTAGAACTATGTTAAATGAATATAGCCTACCTATATATTTCTGGGCAGAAGCTGTTAATACAGCTTGTTATATAATGAATAGAATTTTAATAAGATCTATTTTGAAAAAGACACCCTATGAACTATGGAATAACAGAAAACCTAAAGTAAATTACTTTAAAGTTTTTGGATGCAAGGTGTACATCCTGAATACCAAAGATAATCTTGGTAAATTTGATCCAAAATATGATAAAGGTATTTTCTTAGGATATTCTGCAACCTCCGAAGCTTATAGAGTCTATAATAAAAAGTCAAGGATTGTTGAAGAATCAGTTCATGTGAAATTTGATGAATCTGATCCTTTTGAGAAAAGGATAGAACAAATAGATGAACCTGATTCTAATGAAAACATGAGACCTGAGAATTTAAAGAATGATTTTGAAAATGATATAAAAGAAATTCAGTCCAGTTCAGAAGAACATGATACTGAAGAGCCTTTGAATGTAATGCCTAGACAGTCTAGAACCTCAAAAAATCACCCTTTAGAATCTGTGATAGGTGACTTAGAGACTGGTATTCAAACTAGAAGAAACTTTGGAAACATAGTTGAATTCTCTGCTTTCCTATCCCAACAAGAACCTAAGACCATAGAAGAAGCCTTAGATGATGAGAGCTGGGTAATAGCAATGCAAGATGAATTGAACCAGTTCAAGAGAAATAAGGTTTGGGAATTAGTTGAAAGACCACATGATTATCCAGTAATAGGAACTAAATGGGTCTTTAGGAATAAACAGGATGATCAAGGGATAATAACTAGAAATAAAGCAAGATTAGTAGCTAAAGGATATAATCAAGAAGAAGGAATAGATTATGATGAGACCTTTGCACCTGTAGCCAGGTTAGAAGCCATTAGAATCCTTTTAGCCTATGCATCTTATATGAATTTTAAATTATTTCAGATGGATGTTAAATCTGCCTTTTTAAATGGTTATTTAATGGAGGAAGTTTATGTTGAGCAACCTCCTGGTTTTGAAAATTCTCAAAAACCAGATTCTGTTTTCAAACTTACTAAAGCTCTTTATGGCCTTAAACAAGCACCAAGAGCTTGGTATGAAAGACTAAGTTCTTTTCTTTTGAAAAATGATTTTACTGTTGGACTAGCAGATCCAACACTCTTTAAGAAAACTGTGAAAAATAATGTTTTGTTGGTTCAAATTTATGTTGATGATGTAATTTTTGGATCGACCAATAAAATTCTTTGTCATGAATTTTCAGAATTAATGCAAAAAGAATTTGAAATGAGTATGATGGGAGAATTAAATTTCTTTTTGGGTCTTCAAATATTTCAAAAAGATTTTGGAAATGTTTTAAATCAATGCAAATACATTACTGATTTACTTAAGAAATTTGGACTTGAAAACAGCAAGACATTTACAACTCCTATGTGTACTAATATAAAACTTGATTTGGATGAAACTGGAAAATCAGTGGACAACAAGTTATATAGAGGTATGATTGGTAGTTTGTTATATCTTACTGCTAGTAGACCAGATATAATGTATTCAGTATGTCTTTGTGCTCGATTTCAATCAAATCCCAAAGAATCTCATTTAACTGCTGTTAAACGAATTTTTAGATATTTAAAAGGTACTATTTATCAATCTCTGCTTTATCCAAAAACCTCTGATTTTAATTTAATTTCATATTCAGATGCTGACTTTGGAAGCTGTAGATTAGATAGGAAGAGTACTTCAGGAACATGTCACTTTTTAGGAAAGTCTTTAGTATCATGGTCTAGTAAGAAACAACACTCAGTTGCCCTGTCAACAGCCGAGGCAGAATATGTGTCTGCAGGTAGTTGCTGTGCACAGGTGTTGTGGATGAAAAACACTCTTATGGACTTTGGATTAAATTTCAATAATACGCCTATTTTATGTGATAATACTAGTGCAATTAATATTTCAAAAAATCCTATTAGTCATTCTAGAACTAAGCACATTGATATAAGACATCACTTTTTAAGAGATCATGTGTTAAAAAAGGATATATTTTTAGAATTCGTAAATACAGAAAATCAATTAGCAGATATTTTTACTAAACCACTTCCCACGGCAAGGTTTGAATTTATTAAGGGGGAGTTAGGTTTATTTAATTTTAAATAGTTTTTTTTTTCTCTCTTTTTTCTTATTCTGTTTTCGAATTCTGTTTAATTTTTTGTTTCCCGCTATAAGTAATTTTATTTTGTTTTAAATAAAAGTAATGATTAGTGATTACACGGGAATCAAGGCTGTCAGAACCGTTTCACCTTCTAAATTGTTTTCACCTTTTTTCGGAAACCCTTTCGAAAACCTAAAACCGCACATCTGCTCCAAAACCCTTTTCTGAATCTTCAAACCCTAAACTTACGAACCTTCAGAAATCGTTGTTGAAATGGCAAAGACTAAGCGTCCAGATGAAGCCGAGAGCAGTGCTGCAAAGAAATCTAAAGTAGTTGGTCGGAAGATACTGCAAGGTAAAGTCATCGATTTAGAATGGCTGTTTGAAACTAATTTACTGTTGAAGAAAGCGCTATCGTTTCAAAGCCTTGAGCAAGCTTTTAATAGTGAAAATTCTGAGTTTCTTTATGAGGCAGAAATGAGACATTTCTTTAGAACTGTTCAGTTTAGCCTTGGAGATACGGAGGACAGTTTGTTGGCTCAAATAGAGGATAAGGACTTTTCCATATCATCTGTAGAGATAAGTCAAATTCTTAACTGCCCTCATGAAGGAGTTTTTCATTTCGATTTACGGAATATTGGAGATTCTGTACATAAGTCTGAAGACATTATGTCTTTTCTGTTTGGAACCAAAGTGATAAAGAAGATGTTTATTAAAGATTTGGAGCCTGATCAGAAAATCTTAGTAAAGTTTGTTCAGACTGGTTTAGCACCAAGGATGGCTGAGATGGAGAAAATTCTGTACCCTGACATGTATATAATGTATCTTTTGATGAGTGATATTAAGTTTAATTTTCCTCGATTTATGATAAGATATCTGAGATACTGCTGTCAGAGTGAAGCAAGAATGACCTTTTTCCCATATGGAAGGTTCATTTCTTTGTTTTTATTTAAAAGAGGAATGATCAGATTGGTAAGTGCTGGGGTGAAATGTCACCACAGTAATGTTTTTAATGCTGGGACTTTGAGGAAAGTCGGATATTTCTGGAGCACAATTAAAGGAAAACTCTTACCTGTTGGAGCTGAGGAAGACTCGGAGAGTGCTCAGGCTCAACCGGCTAAGTCCAAAGAGGGACAAGCAGAATCAAGGATTAGTACAGTGGAAAGGAGAATTCGCTTTGAGATGGAGGAAGTTGAGGAAGAGAGAAGTCAGGAAGGACTTCAATCTAGAAGGAAGAGGTCAATTGATGAATAAATTATCTCTCCTATCTTGAAATCTTCTGAACCTGTAATTTCTTATTCATTTGTGAGAGAAGCTGTTGTGGAGAGGACTGCACCGATAGAGGAACCAGTAGCTCAACCGGAAATTCAGCTAGAACCTCAAACTGCTGCTGTGGCTGTTGAAGAAGCAATTCCACAAGAACAACTTATGGAGGCAGTGCCTGGTGAAGAAGTGGCCCGACCTCAAGAAGTTCATGAAAATATTGTTCTTGATCATTCAGTAGAAGTCAGAGAGACTACTGTTCGTGATGAACATACTTCTGAAGCTAATACAGAAGTACTTCAGGAAGAATTTTCAGTGGAAGAATTTCAGGCTTCAAAAGCTAGTTCAGTGGATCAACCTTGTCAGGACAAGGACAAAGAACAATCAGATGCAGATTCTTTACCACTTGCCTTGCCTCATCAACCTATTTCTGAACATGAGAATAGAGCACAGGGTGCCCCTGATTTGAGAAAAGAAAAAGTTGTTGAGTTGTACAAGCGTATCTCTCAGTTGGAATCTGAGAATGATAGTCTCAGAAATTCTCTGAACTTAGAGCAGTTGAAGTTTCAGAAGCTGAAAGAATGTACTGTTTCAAGACAGGAAGTAGATTTGTTTAAAACTGATATGTTGCATGCTGTTGATCAGTTGAAATCAGAGATGGTCACGAAAGATGATTTGTCTGAGATGAAAATTTACATGGAGAATAAATTTGAATCTGTTGCAAATAGTGCTGTGAGTGGATCAGGTTCTTCACCTGATTTGATTCGAAGATTTCAAGCAATTACTGGAGCACTGAGCAATATGAGTGACAGATTACACGATCTTCAGTGTAATAGTGCCCCTTTGTCAGTTTTGCTAGATAATCAGAAATTTTTGGTAGATCAGTTGACATCTGGAGAGCAACCGATTAGGATTCTTTTGAATCAGTTATCAGAAAAGCTGGCTCTTTTTGTTGAAAAAGAAGAAAGAATGCATGAGTTTTTCAGAGTTAATTTGATTGAAGATATTCATATGACTCAGGAGAATAGGGATCTTATCATCAAGTTAGGAGATGGGATGATGAAGAGGCTTCGAGAACAGTTTACAGAGATCAAGATCGCAATTCAAAGGAGATAGACACCTTTTTCCCTGTCTTATCCCTAAACCTTGATTCCTCTGTATATCACTGTCGTAGCTTGTGAATAAAAATTCTTTTCTTATCTTTTTTGTTTTATTATTTATTGATTTATGATTAAGTTAGCCAGTATAAGAAATTCACTTATTCATACCCAGTTAATTATAGCATTTACTTATAGTTCAGTGCAATATTGAATGTGTTCAAATCCGTAATTTTTCATTCTTTTTGATATCACAAAAAGGGGGAGAATTTGGATAAACACAACATTTAAATTCATTCGTTTCCTATGAAGAAATTTGGATATATATAGGAGAATTTGGATATATACGACATTTATCTTTTATCTATTTGAAAATTTATTTTTATGGGAGAGTTATGGGGGAGAAATTTTATAGTTAAATATTGTTTTAATCCTTTCAAAATTCTAAAATTTTATAAAAAAAATTTTTTCAATCAAGATTGCAATTAAATTAGTTCTATTATTTTATGGGTTTTGTGATCATCAAAAAGGGGGAGATTGTTGAGCAATGTATTGTTTTTAAACAAATCAAAATAATGTTTTTTAAAGGGGGAGATTATTTTAAATAATACTCTGTCTCTTTATGATGATTTTGATGCTCACAAATACCCTTAATTATTTACTAATTATTTCGTTGAGTATTTTGCAGGAATTTATTTTATATAACGAGATTTTATACTTCATTTATTCCGAGATCAATTTTAGCGTGTTTTGGAATCACTGTAGCGCGAGATCAATTTTAGCGTATTCTGGAATCACTGTAGCGCGAGATCAATTTTAGCGCGTTCTGGAATCACTGTAGCGCGAGATCAATTTTAGCGCGTACTGGAATCACTGTTCATACCCTACGTTGATGAACGTAACGTATGGATGAAAAGTTTACTTTTTATGTTATTTTGAAACGTATGGTTAATGAACCTTACGTTGTTGAAAAGTATGGAAGAAGAACATTACGTTTGGAAGGAACCTTACGTTTTCGTTGTTGAAAAGTATGGAAGAGAAACCGTACGTTAGTTTTCAGTGTTGAGTTTGTTTCTCAAAAGTATGGATCATCAACCTTACTTTTATAATCAACCGTACGTTCTTTGGAGAGTTGAAGCAAGACAAAGTATGGATGATCAACCCTACGTTTGAATGCTGAAGAGAAAGTATGTATGTTCAACCTTACGTTCTGAACCTTACGTTCTGAACCTTACGTTTGTGAACCCTACGTTTGGAGCCACGTCATCAACCCTACGTTTGGCGTCGGGATATTTTTGACAGACGATATTTCCTTTTGAATTAGTCAATCAAGCGGATTATTAGGCGGATTTCGAGCTGATTCTTAAATACGACTTTGACTGAATCAGAGACGGTTTACAACGGATTAATGATTGATTTAAACGGAGATTTTTATGCCGATTCTTCAGGGGAGTTACAACGGCTCTGTTATTTCATTTAATATCGCGAATCTAAAGGAGATTTTCATGGATCTATTTATGTGGAAGATTTTCTCAGATTTGAATATATGTTCTATCTTGGAAACTTCGGAGATATATATATACACGGGAAAGTGTGTGAAATACAGATTTATTAATCTTTTGACGAGCAAGAAAACAGAGACTGTGTGAAAGCGTTCTTTTCTGGTGATCGAGAAGAAGTGTAAAATCCTTTTTACCAAAGGAAGATTTTGATAGCAGATTCACGTGTTCTACATCGACTACCTGTTGTGAATCTACTGCTGCTGAAGTTGTGAAGTTTCTGGTAATATCTATTGCAACTGGATCGACTCAGAACTGTTTTGATTACGGATCTTTATTTTCTGAAGACGACGATCTATCTACTGTCAATTGCATTCTGTTGCAATTGTGAAGAACAACTGGAGAAGTGTTTCTTTATCGAAACCTTTTTTTTTTTGAGTGATCAGCTTCTCGTTCTAAGCTGTGTGGGTTCGTGTTTGAACCAGGAAGGCTGTGTGTGCCTGAGTCTTGTAAAGGTGTCAACTGCCTGTACTCAGTTGTGGACGGGTCTGTGGAAACGAGGACCAGATA
Source organism: Viscum album (assembly GCA_963277665.1). Taxonomy (NCBI): domain Eukaryota; kingdom Viridiplantae; phylum Streptophyta; class Magnoliopsida; order Santalales; family Viscaceae; genus Viscum; species Viscum album. Next base: position 1,296,071,991 of record OY728136.1, read on the forward strand.
GTGAAAATCGCCAAGCTCGTGGATTTGAGCGTTGGTGGAGTGGACTAGGGGCCTTCTGTTCCCCGAACCACTATACATCCGTGTGTTCATGCTTTTACTTTTTCCGCTGCATATTTAATCGTGCAAAAGCATAGTGAACAGAATTTGTCCAAATTGAAGAGATTGTAATAATTTGAAAAAGACACAATTCACCCCCCTCTTGTGTATAATCCGTAGATTCAGATCCAACATATTCTCTTCAATAATTTCCTAGGAAAGCCTTGCATGCATGCATTGTATAGTATCAGTGAGGCTTTTGACACTAATTTCTCATGCAACAATGGGTCTTGCCATCCTGTCCCAGGATACCCAGTGTCTCTTTCCCTCTGATGAAGAATCCCAGATAAAAGCAGCAATAATTTTATCAATATATTTTATTACACTCTTGGGCACATTGGTTGAGGAAAGCGAATGGACCGGGATAGCCGAGAGTACGCTGTTAACAAGGGAAATCCGGCCCCCAAAGGATAAAAAACGATTCTTCCAATTGAGAACCCGACCCACAATCTTACTCACCACGGGGTCGAAGTCTTGGATGCGCAATCGGCCTGAGGATATGGGAGCTCTGAGGTACTCCATTGGAAATAGACCTCGCTGCATGCCCAGCCTGCTTCCTAAGGTCATCTCCCTGCTAGAACCACATTTTTTTGAAATGTAGAAAAGGCTCTTCTCCTTATTGATGGCCTGGCCACTCCAGTGGTAGTATTTCCCAAGGATCCGGTTGAGCTCTCTTACAGACCTTTGGCCAGCATTCATGATGATTAAAGTGTCATCGGCAAACATCATATGCATAACTGAAGATATATTGAATTTCCTTCTGTATGGAAGGAGGTCACCATTGGACATACCTCGGTTGATTGAGCGACTAAGTGTATCCTGCATAAGAATAAAAATGCTTGGGGATAAGGGATCACCTTGATGAAGGCCTCAGACCGCTTTGAAAAAACCATGTGTCCGCCCCATGAAGGATAAAGCCATCCAAGAAGAGCTGAAACACCTGAAGATGAGGTCACAGGCCCCGGGGGAGAAACCCATCTTGACAAGCACCCTATTAATGAAGCCCCATTCCATCCGATCATACGCTTTATTCATGTCCAGCTTGATGGCTATGTTGGACCCATGAGTCTTAGTATTAATGTCTCTCAACATCTCCTTTGCCAGAGCAACCGCACCCTGGATGGACCGACCTTTCACGAAGCCTTGTTGCTCAAGAGATACCCATCGTGGAACATGCATGGCCAGCCTTCCATTGATGATGCTCACCAGATTTTTTTAGGGAAAGTTACACATACTAACTGGTCTATATTGAATTAGGGAGGAGGGGTCCTTTACCTTTGGAATGAGAACAAGTGTAGTGGCACACGCAATTCGAGGTAGGCAACCCCCACAAAAGGAGTCCTAAATGGCTGAGATGATGTCATGTTTTACCACCTCCCAAGATCCCCTGTAAAAGGAGCCTGGGAAACAATCAGGACCCGATGCGCTCTCAGGATTTAAGTTTAACATGGTGGCATGAATCTACTCCTCTCTGGGGATCCCTTCTATTGAAGCATTGTCCTGGGCAGAAACAAGGTTAGGAATCCCTTCCCAAAGATCATCAACCCCTGATGGATATCCACTGAGTGTATTCTCATTTGGGCTAGTAAGGAGATATTTAAAGTGGGTAAGAGCCATGGTACCTACCACCTCTCTGTCATCAGTGTAGGTACCATCAGCCAATTAAATGATGGGTTTGGTAAGCCGTATCCTCTCCCTGATGCATGCATGAAAATAAGCAGTGTTCTTGTCCCCTTCTCAGAGCCATTTAATCCGCGAACTCTCCCTAGCCTTGCATTCTTGGGAAAGCACCAAAACTGCAAGACTATTCTTCTTGATTGATAATTCCTCATAGATTACATCATCCCATGATTCCTCCACACTGGCTTCAAGACGCTCGATGCCTCGTTTGAGCTCATCCATATCTTGATCAGGGGGAGGAATAATCCTAGCCCATGATTTAATATTTTGCTTAAGATTCCTCAGATTTTTGTGGATTGCCTCCCAAAGAAGACCTCGAGTTGGGCCATCCCACACATTCCGGACCAGCTTGTGGTAATCCGGGTTGCTCGTCAACTATTTGGAGAATTTGAACCTCTCCTGGGTTCCCGGGCTCGGGGAGATCGTGAGAAGAGGTGGAGAGTGATCCGAAACACTCCTAATCAGATGATTGAACTTTGCATGCGGGATCCTCGAGATGGCATGAACATTAGCCAGACATCGGTCCAACCAACTCCAGCTTCATGCCTTCCCACGTTGGTTATTACTCAGTGAACGGGTCGCCCAGGTAGCCCATGTCCATTAAGCCATTTCTAGCCATAAACTTGGAAAAAGACATGGTAGTCTTCCGTGGGAAAGGACCTCTCCGTTGTTTCTCTTCAGGATCTGTGATCACATTGAAGTCTCCACCAACCATCCATGGCATGTCCCCTGGGTCGAACTGGCTCAACTCATTCCACATAATCTCCCTCCTTTGCGCCTCGCAACTTCCGTAGACAAAGGACATAAATAGAGTGTCCCCGCCACAAGACACCTTTGTTTTTATGTGTTGATCACCTACCAGGATCAGATCAATCGCAACATCTCTGTTCTAGAAAATCTATATATGCTTGTTGATAGGGTCTGCAAGTAAGCCCGCATGCATCTTGGTCCTCCGGGTAAATTCGTAAAACTTTGCAGGTTGCTGTTTATGCTCAAGAACAACAGCAATCTGTGCCTTGTTTTTCTTCGCTTCCAACGCAATGAAATCGGTCTTCACGCGTGCCCCCAAGCCATGAGAGTTCCATTTGAAAATTGAAATCATTGAGGAGTTGGTTGCCCGGCTTTGGCCCCCGGCGACACGTCCTCAAACAAATGGGAAGAGTAGCAGTCCCTAGATAGATTCTGCTTCGCCCTCAATCTTGTGCAAGCTCCCGATCGGGAGCTCGACGGCCTGCTGAGGATGGCCGAAACTGGGAACAGAATTTAAGAGTCTTATCTCTCACGTCACTGGGAGGCGAGTGGACCATACCACCGGGTGTCCCCACAATCCGAGCCTTAATTGAACCTGACTCGATGGAGAGGGAAGAGCTAGCCTCCTTCCTGGGTCCTGCTTGGGTCTTCTGCGAGGGAGGGGAAGGGGGGAAATCCTTCTGGTAGCCCTGCACTTCATCCAATTGCCACCCCGACAAGCCAGGTGGGGGCAGGGGGAGGGGGGCTGGAAAGCACGGGGCAAGCGGCCAGGAAGACAGATTAAAAGATCCAGAAGGAAAGGAAGTCTCCATATCACTATGCAGTGGGACTAGAAGGCTCCGAGGGGATTTCACCACGAATTCGAGAAATGCCCCGGCGAGTAGCAACTGTATAGGGTTGTACGACTGGTCTGAGGCATCCTATATGCATGGAAAGTTGTCGTGAGGAATAAAAGGAACCAGAGCCAAGCTTTGCGGAGTCTCAGAGGGTGAAGAGGCGGGAAATTGATCATAGGAAGGCACTGGATGAGCCGGAACGGAAATTGGGGCAGCCGTCGAAGTGGGGATGGGACATCCCTTGGGCCACCTTTGTAGACTGTGCGATGCATCCCTGGACGGCGCTTCCTGCACATTTGGATCGAGTGACCCTGTAGTAGACAGGAGGAGCAGTACCTAGGGAACACGGGGAACACAATGTCTTGAATCTTCAGGTAAAGCTTCTCCGGGATCGGGGGGGATAAATCAAACTCGACGCAAATCTGAGCCACCATGAGCTCCTCCCCTCGACGAGTACGATCATGCGTGCATAAAAAACTGCCCAGGGAGTCGCCAATCGCTTTGAGGAAGGAACCGTTCTGGAATTGGAGCGGCATACCAGGCAGGGAGATCCAAGCAGCGGCACGAGAGCTTTCATTCCCCTTGTGCACCTCCATTGACCATCGCGACAAGCTAAAATTCCAGTGGTTGAAGATCTGAGGGGCTTTGCACCATGCCAGGATGAAGTCCGACTCCAAATCAAACACGAGACAGAAAGAGGCCCTGTGAATTGCCGAGATTCGGACCGGATCGCGCAACCCCCAGGAGTCGACAAACCGCTTAAAAGCTGGAAGGGGCGGTTTCTCAGAGCTAAAATGCACCACTAAAGTTCACCTTAAGCCATTAACAGCCTCGTCGTACGCTGATGGGGGGACATCCAGGGTTAGGGAAGAACCATCCTTCAACACTGAAGGAGAGAACGAGCATACGTTCGGTAAACAGGGTTCCGACCCAACCCTGGAAACCCCGCACAGAGCGTCCTTGAAGGAAGAAGGCCGCCGCAGCCAAGGAGAGGGACTAGGGGACCCTCGAGGAGAGGTTGGACCATTGGCCGCCTGCACTGAGCCAGGATCAACGAGCGGCGGCACCGAAAGCGTCACCGGGGAGCAGGCCGGCAGCCGTGAAACGGGCGGAAAAATTTGAAAATCATCGAGCACATGGGGCGCGTTCTCCTGGAGTAATTTTTTTATTTGGGTTTTTAAAAAATTAAAATTTGAAAGAAGGGTATAGGGTTCGAATAATTTTAAAAATGGGTTCGGGATGCGTGAACGCCGTTCACGCATCCTTCCGCGGCGTGGGATGCGTGAACGCCGTTCACGCATCCTTGCGCGGGAAAAGATGCGTGAACGGCGTTCACGCTTCTCTCCGCGGCGAAGGATGCGTGAACGCCGTTCACGCATCCGGCCGAGAGAAGTTATAAAAGGAGGGGTCCCCCCCCCAATACCCATTGTTCTCCTCTGATTTTCGTTGCGAAGCCCTGCAGAAATTCTTTCTCAACAAATATTTGCTGCTTTTATTGAGGTAAAATTTCTATTTAATAATTTGTATGTTTAATTGTATTTATTTATTTCATTTGTATGTTTAATTGTATTTATTTATTTCATTTGTATGTGTAATTGTGTGTATGATTTATTTATTTCATATGTTATGCATGAAATGTTTTGTATGATTTAATTTTCTTGATGTTGAATGTTCGTATGATTTAATTTTTTGAATGTTTGTTGTCTAAATATTGAATGTTTTATGTTATGTCTAAACTTTTTAATGTTTAGAAAAAGTAATTTATGTTGGAGAAATTTATTTTAATGGATGGTTTTGATGTAAGTGTAAATTAAATTACTTTTAATTACTAGTAATAATATTTTTAATCAATAAAGTATAAAATATATTTACTTATATTTTGAAAAGTAGAAGAATGGCCAAAAAACATTACAATTTCATAAAATTTAAAATAACAAAAGTGTTTATTATGTAAATCTCAATTAGATCAGTTATAATAAAATTTATTTAATGTTTTTAATAAATATATATATATATATATATATATATATACACATGAAGTTAAATTTTTGTAAAATAGGTGTAGTATTTAATATAGATTTTATATAATACGGATAATATAATAAATATACCAAAAAACACGGTATGAGTGATGACTGATCTTGAGATGACCGACCATGCATAATTGAAATTGCATGTTTTATTTTGTGTATGTTGTTATTCAATTTGTAATAATTGCATTTTTTCGGTATTGATGACCTGCGAGTCATCTCTCAGTAAGTGTAAGGACCTGCGTGTCCGTTTAAATTAATTTATGTATTTCATACCCCTAGACCCTCTCACATGCATGTGAGTAAATTTGTAAATAAAAGACTGACGCCCCAAAGAGGTGTCGAGGAAGAGGCATCCCCGAAGAGGTGTCGACGAAGAGGCATTTGAGAACTCGTTCGAGAGGTGGCGTTGCTATTTGACAGGAGATTGGCGGTTGCTGCAATATTTGATAATAGAGATAGGAGTTTACTCATATAAATTGTGGTTAGTTTATCTGATAATGATAAACTAATCGCAAGTCTCAAGATCAAGTCATGATTATATATTCATAAGTAATCAAACTTTATGAAACATTATATTAAATTTGCTTTTGTGCTAAAATCACAATCACTATACCTTAACAGTGATAAATCAATACATAAAAAAGTCTCAAGATAATCAATTATTCAAAACCAAATTAAATAATTTAAAATTTTACTGTAGTGTATAATATATATATATATTTTTTTTAATAGGTAATTATGTCTGCTCAAATATATTGCAACGGTGAGGTAATTTGTACCGAGCAGGGTTTTAGCTACAGTGTGCCACCTGTCAAAGTGGTAAATCTCCATGGTTGTATGACATTGGATGCAGTTCGTAATAAGATTCATAGTCGGTTAAAATTGAGTGCAGGACAAGAAATCACTTCAATTAGATACCGACATCTTCAATATCCTGAGCGTATGTGGCACAGCGACTACCCTATAGTCGATGATGATGATTGGATGGAGGCTTCTCAGTTATTCAGGCAACAGTGTATTAATGGTTTGATGGAATTATTTATTGTCATTTCTGATATTGATGTGGTGCAATCGATTACTACAGAACCATGCTTTGTGACCTCTATAGAAGTCGGTCCTTCACAACAGTCTTCTGCATTGCCTCCTTCTCATACGACTCCTGTGGAAGAATGTAATGAGGAATATCATCAAAATTTGGAAGGAAATGTAGATGACATCCCTTTCTGTGCTGATATAGTGCAAGAAAGTTTATCTGAGGAAGAAGAATCTGGGGAGTCAGCAGGAGATGATGTGGTTGGAAATGAACCTTCTGAGGTTCCTTTGAGAGACAGACATCCACTACATCCACCAGTTAGTGGTAATCAGCCTTCAGTTTTGAGTTCCTTAGTTGGAGGAATGTCTCGTGAACAACTTTTTGATTGGGATGTCATTACACCAGCTTCTGAATTCCCTGGCATTATAGGGAATATGCCTGCATCAAATGATAATGCCATATATGTTGGGCAGGAGTTCGAAACTAAACAGGTCATGAAAAATGTGATAAAGCAATACCACATTGAGCGACATTTCACATTTGTGGTTTATGAGTCAAAGAAGACCAAATATCTCATTCGTTGTGAAAAATATGGGTCAGAATGTAAATTTCGATTAAGAGCAGTATTTGATAAATGTTATGGATGTTGGAAGATAACCAAATTAGAAGGCCCACACACTTGTCTGCATCCCAGCTTGGCACAAGATCACTCTTCTCTTGATGCAGAGTTTATATGTACTGTTATTTGTGAGATGATACGAACAAGTCAGGATGTTCCTGTTGCCCTTATTCAGGAAAGAATTCAACAGTTGTATAACTATAAGGTATCATACAACAAAGCTTGGAATGCAAAACAGAAAGCCATTGTAAAAGTGTATGGTGATTGGGATGAGTCTTATGCGTTGTTGCCACAGCTTATGGAATTGTTGTCTCTCAATAATCAGATTGTTTATCAGTTGGACACTGTTGAGTATGTATCCCAAAATCATCTAGTTGATCGGTCAAAGGTGAAGTTCAAGAGGATTTTTTGGGCATTCAGACCGTGCATTGCTGCATTTCCCTTTTGTAAACAATTTATTCAGGTAGATGGCACATTCCTTTATGGAAAGTATACAGGTGTTCTACTCATTGCTGCCACACAGGATGGTAATCGCGCTCCTCTGCCACTTGCTTTTGCTGTTGTTGAAAAAGAAAATTTTGAATGCTGGAGCTGGTTCTTGGCATGTGTACGTGTTCATGTCACGCAGAAACAGGGCGTGTGTCTGATATCTGATCGTCATCGAGCGATTGTAGAGGCCGTGAGTAGTGATGGGGTTTCTTGGACTGAGCCGAATGCTTATCACCGTTATTGCATTAGACATATTGCAAGTAATGTGCATAAGCAGTTTAGAGATGAGGCCATAAAGAAGGCGATCCTCAAATTGGGTATGGTTTTCTAAAATTTCTTTTTTTAACAAAATTTACTATCCATTTTAATACATTATTATGTTATGCTTTCAGCATATGAACCCCAACAAGAAAGGTTTGATCGGCGTCTTGAAGAGATCCGAACAGTTAATGAGGAGGTATATGAATATATGGTACAAATTTCAAAGGAAAAATGGTCATTAGCATACGATGGTGGCATGAGATATGGGCATATGACCACTAATATAGTGGAGTGCGTAAATGGGGTCCTCAAGGGTGTGCGTAAACTCCCAATCACAGGGTTAGTGCAAGAGACATTTTTTAGATGTGTTCACTACTTTGTTGACCGGTCCCAAAAGGCCTACCAGAGGATGGAAAATGGAATGCTTTTTACTCAGCATTTTCAAACTGATATTGACCGGATACGGAATGAGGCTTCACGATGGAATGTTATAGCCTTTGACAGGGAAAAGAGGAGTTTTCGGGTAAGAAAGTGCTACGACCAGGGTGCATGCACTAATGGTGGAGTGTTTGTCGTGATGTTGGATAACAGGTACTGTGATTGTGGCAGCTTTCAGGCATTGAGATATCCATGTGTACATGTTATTACAGCTTGCGCTTCGGTAAATATATCGTGGGAGCCATATGTTGACCCGGTGTATCACATGAGCACTTTGGTTAACTGTTATAGTGCTGCTTGGATGCCTGTTGGTGACTTCCATTCTATCACATTGCCTGCTGATCAACCGACCATAGTCCCTGATATTTCCAGGTTTTCATAAGTCGGTTTTGGTATCATTTATAATTTTTTCAATGTGTGTCATTTTTAAAATTATTGGCTTCATGCTACTAGGTTGCGGCCTCGAGGAAGACCGAAGTCAACTCGCATCAGAAATGAGACGGATTGGCCTCGGCAATGAGGAGGGAGAATACGATGCAGTATCTGCCACGCAGAAGGACATACTCGTAAGAGATGTCCCCAAGTGGCAGGACAGAGTTCCAAATCTCATCATCCATGATCGAGTCTGTGTACCTGCTCTAAGAGGAAGAGGTTGTGGTTGGTGTCGATGATGAAGAAGAAGAATAAGAAATAGAGGATGAGGATGAGAAGAAGTAGAAGACTAAGAGGAAGAGGTTGTGGTTGAATAACCTATTGTGGAAGTTTCTATAGTTACTTAGGAACTTGATCTATTTGGAATAATGTTAATGGTTATCTAATGGATAATGGATAAATTAACAAACGTAATTTCACAAATAAGAAGAAATAATTAATTTTTCACTTTTTCCTCTTAATTTTTAATGTGCAATAATGTTAATGGTTATTTAATGGATAATGGATAAATTAACAAACGTAATTTCACAAATAAGAAGAAATAATTAATTTTTCACTTTTTCCTGTTAATTTTTAATGTGGAATAATGTTGATGGTTATTTAATGGATAATGGATGAATTAACAAACCTAATTTCACATATAAGAAGAAATTATTAATTTTTCACTTTTTCCTGTTAATTTTTAATGTGGAATAATGTTGATGGTTATTTAATGGATAATTGATAAATTAACAAACGTAATTTCACAAATAAGAAGAAATAATTAATTTTTCACTTTTAAATTATGGTTTTCTTATAAGATGTCTAGTTTTAGTAATGGCATCTGAGTGTCTGAGCATCCTTAACTAATGTTGATTGTGAGACTAGGATAATCTTGATTGTGACACCAAATAAAAATGAATATATCATGATTCCACTATTAATAAGTAACGATGATATCATGTGTGCAGATGGCAGGTTTTCCATTGCTTACATCTCAGGCTACTCATGTATCACGACTGCTTTTAGAGGGACGTCATGTGGCTCCCTTGAGTGTACGTAGATCTCACCATTTCCATCATACTGCACCACCTCCCGCTATCGTCCCACATCTTCGTCGAGCTGGATTTTATGGCGTAGCGATGTGCGACTTCACGTTTCTTGATCATCAGCTCATTGCCGCACTTGTCGAGAGATGGAGACCAGAGTCGCATACTTTCCATTTCAGTGAGGGAGAGATGACTATTACATTGCAGGATGTGGCTATTATGTTGGGCCTCCCTATCGACGGACATGCTTTGACAGGCCGAGTTCCATCAGATTTGCCTGAGCTTGTTCATAGACTTCTGGGCATAGAGGTCCAAGATGATGGCAGGACCATCGTCGGTGGTAGATTGCGGATGCCTTGGTTAGACCAGCACTTCACACATTTACCAGATGATGCTGATGACGTCACCGTGCTGCGCTTTGCACGGGCATATATTTTGAGGCTGATCGGTGGCACGCTTTTTGTTGACCACTCTACTACTTTTGTGCACCTGATGTATCTATCTTTTTTAGAGGATTTGGACCAGGCAGGTCGATATAGTTGGGGGTCTGCCTGCCTAGCATATACATACAGAGCCCTATGCAGTGCATGTCGCATCGAGAAGATGCAGATCACAGGATGCATGGTTCTTCTACAGATGTGGGTATGGGAGCACATACCTCGTTTAGCTCCACATGCTCTTGCGCCATTACCCGTAGATATTGTAGCAGAGGCTCCACGTGGACGTTGGTATGTTATTAATTCTTTCTAATATCTAACTTACTTGTATAAAATTCTTTTATGAAATGTAAAAAAAATGTTATCTACAGGTGGAGTCAGGCGCATCGACATTCAGATTCTCCCAGACATGATGTTCACGCCTACAGACTTATGCTAGACAGCATTCGACCAGACGATGTAAGTGATTATTATTTATATTGTTAAATCTTTACTCTTTACTGTAAATCTATTCATTTATTAATTGATTATTCATTTTTTCTTTCAGATTACATGGATGCCATATACAGATGCTATCCTTCAGAGTCTTCCCCCATACTGTACAGTGATGCTTGATATCGGCTCCTGCATGGTTCCACTGATTCATTTTCATATAGTCGAGTGGCATCAGACGGATAGGGTTATGAGACAGTTTGGATTCCTTCAGCCAGTTCCTGACCCGCCCAGTCAGTTGGATTCATTGCATTCCCTGAAGATGTCAGGGAAGAGAGATTTTGATTGGAGGAGCTACCATGCGAGATATGTTGCGTTATGGGACAGACGACGAGAGTCCTAGTTGCGAGGGGCAGGGACAGTACATTTTCATTTGATGGATCATATGGATTATGCAGGCTGGTACATCAGGTCTCCCGTCAGATTTCTGACATGACACGGACGGGGCTTCCATGACTTGGTATGCATTCTTTCTTTCACAGTTCAACATATTTTTTATTCAAATTAGTTAATAACAGAATTTGTTTTCGCAGGATGCTCGTATTTGTCATCTACTGCATATGTCTGATCCAGTGGAGAGAGCTGCCTTTGACCCAGCATATTTTCACAGCCTTGTACGACAGATGCTACCGTCGATGGACGAGATTTATCATGGCATTTTCTTTGATCCACCACCTGCTGCGGAGGCCGCGGAGCCTGCTGCGGAGGCCGCGGAGCCTGCTGCGGAGGCCGCGGAGCCTGCTGTTGTTCCACAGGATGAGGCTGCTCAGCTTGCTCAGCCACATGATATTATTCCACTGGAGGAGGGTGTTCATCATGACCAGTCATATGCTCCTCCAGCTTCTCAGGCACAGCCACAGGTACTTACAGACGCTGACTGGATTGAGTTCGATGTTTTATTGCAGTCATCCACAGCAGAGCAGCCATATACTTCCTATATTGGTGAGAGTTCCAGCCAGCTTCCACTATCCTTAGATGCAGGCCAGGGTACAGGCGGTGAGACTGTACATCCACCGTCTGTCACACAGGAGGATGTGGAGGTGGCTGTCGATGAGGATGCGCAGCGTACGCCAGAGCACAGACGTAGACAGACACGGCGTGGACGCATCCAGTATACGCTTGACTGTGGGACAGAGGAGCATCCACACCGGAGGCGTAGATTAGGTTGACATTTGATTTATGATACGTTTTGTATGTGTATTACTGTTATCTAGACTTCTATTATATCTTTAATAAGTGTCTTAATGTTATCAAATTATCTACCAATGTATATATATATATATGTGTATAATAAATAATATGATTAGAAATTCCATAATACTCATATAAATTCAATAAGTTCAACATAAAGGTTAAATAATAATCCAAGGCTATTTATTTTATGAATAACATATTAAAAGACCAAGTAAAATGTATTGAAGAACTTTAGGAGGATTTTGTTGGCCTACAATTAAATATAGGATCAAGAGAAACTCTTGACTCCTAATATGATATTAGGAAATTAGGTCACACAAGTGATGGAAAAAAGGAAAATTATGGTTCATAGGTCCAAAAAATAGTTAAAAAATGTTTAGGGAAGAAAATGATACATCGTAATGCCACAAATGGTATGGTTATTGTTCATAAACAGAAAGCAGTAATGATTGGTGTCAGAACACAAGAGCCTGTTATGTGGATAAAGATTTATTTTGGTATGAATTAGAATCAGAATATTTAGTGATCTTAAGGAATAATGAGTGGTGTATTAGTGATGCACATGAATAAACCATTTATCAAATATTATTTTTGTGGAAATATGGGGAATTCTTAGAATGCTCATTCCATAGCCTTGAGGGTCACTATGTGACTTGGGACACACTATAATATTTACAAATAAGGTGTGTATTGTCAAGGGAAAATATAGTGGAGTTGTTTTGTAAGGAAAACACACAAAGGGGAATCTATATCTTGTGAGTGGACAAGAAGATATGTATTTTATATCCAAGGAAGAAGAAAATAGGTTGTGGTATAAATTTATTGTTTATATGAGCCAATCATACATGGAAGATCTGTTGAAATGTGACACTGCTCAAGATCTCTCTAATTTATCATGTGATCATACTCATACATGCGATTCTTTCTAACAAGGGAAGATTATTTGAAATATATAAAAGGTTAAAGATCAATGGTCAATAAGAGTGATTGAACTAATGCAAATTGATGTGTGTAAACCTATTTCACCAAGATCTATTGATACGAAGAGATATTTTTAGTGGCCAAGGATCAATTAGGTGGTAATGAGAGGGAGGTGAATCAGTGGTAGCCTTATTTTACTAATTCTTTTTTTAAATTCAACCTATTGAAATTTGTTTAGGTTTTTGATCCACTCAATATAAACTCTCAATCATTCCTCAAGTGTAGTTGTAATGAAATAGGGAGAATCACATGTTATTTACAGGGTTATTTTGAAAATACTACTCATTTCTATATTGGTTATACCCCCCAACATGTATTATTCACTATCTCCACAAGTTAATACAATGACATATAATCCATTTTTCCTCTCTATAACAAAAAATAATCCACTATACACTCTCTTTCTCCATAATACATTGGAGATTCATTCTACTCTATAATCCAAAAGATACATCTACTTCCAAATTTAGGAAGAAGTTCTTCTTCAAATAGACTTACTCTATAAGAAATCTAGTCACTCCTACCTTGTGTACTTTATCAATAATTTTAGAAATTATTATATTAAGACTCTTTTCAGATTTTGTGCAATCTAGATTCTCCTCAATATTCAAATAATCAAGAACTCATCAATTCATCTTTCTGTATTTACCTGATACATTATTGTATCGAGTTATCAGAAATAATATTTCAATTCAACACAGAGTCTTCATCACCTTCATACACACTTTATTCACAAAACAAACAATAATTGTTCATGGGTAATATATCATTATTACATGATTTAAAATCAATCATTTAAATCCTTATTTAAATTTGTTTCGTAATAACACATTTAATTACACATTTATATATGAATACTCATCAGTAGTGGTATCATATTTTCCTCATATTGAATGCCCCATTAGTTTCTGTGGGTATTTTGTTTCATGCAACTCATAAAGAATACTAGAAGGATTAAGGTTCCCCTCTTTCTTCTTAATGTGGTGTCTATCTCTATGAATCATTATCTATATTCATACATGTAACTCATATTTAATTACATAATAAAATACAAAAACTCATCAAAAATACCCAATGCTCGGGTCTTCTCCATTCTTCACATAAATGTTACAACTCATGTAAGAATCTGATTCACGTGGATTCATCAAAATATGATCTTCTAATCACCCGAATACTTATGTTTCACATTTCATCACATAGGATATTCATTTTAGAATAAATTTTTACTCTCATCACATGAACTATTCATTTTATTATTTAAATTATATTAATGAAATTGTAACTTCATGAATATA